>OX346247.1:109922896-111122896 GCA_947049315.1 Epistrophella euchroma | reverse complement strand
CAACGAACATTATCAAGTCTCATCATATAAGCAATTATCACACTTTTATTTTCTTGCTAATAATGGCGGAAATAATTTGAAGGATTTGTTGCCACCAGTTTTTTTTTTTTTTTTTTTTGCATTTTAGCTGAATCCTTAATGAAAATGTCTTTAATTTACATAATGGTGATGGTGCGAGAAAAATTAAAAAACAGCACAGAATGTGACTTAGACTGAGAAATTTAGATTTATTAATTGTGAGGAGAAAAATTTTGATGTGACATAAATAATTAGACTTAGTGAAAATGTTCTATCTTTATAATTTATTCTTCGTTAATTTATACAAATATTTTAAAATAATTTTATCCCTTATGATATAATTGAGGGAAATTGAACATTTCTTTTTTTTTAGACGTCCTGATGTTTAAAGTTTAAAAATTTTATAAATTTATTTTTATTACATATTTATTTTTGTTAAATAAATAAATAATGTAGGTAGAATATATATTCGGAGAGTATTCACATTACTTTATAACGCTAGTAACATGGATAGCAAAACTTCCTAAAAATTTTTGTTATTTGAACTAAAATAAAAAAAAATATTACTCATACGCCCCATGGACCCAAATTCAGTAAACATTTCCATGAGGTAAACATCCGGTGTTTTAACTGAACTGAATACACAAAATAAAAACACGCTTGAAAAAAATAAATAAAGTTGAGGTCAAGGTCGCACGAAATTGCTCTAGTAGCTCAAAACTTCTTAGAATGTTTAAGATAAATTATTATTTTATAAAAATGTTTTTTTCTTTACAAGTTAATGAATATATGAATATATATATCATTTAGGTTAAAGTTGAGTTGACAGTATATAATAATCTGCTATTTAATAAACGATCTTTTTCAATAAAAGTTTCGCGAATAGAATCTTCATTTTTCCGGATTATTCGATAAAGTTGATCCTTTAAGGTGCTCAGGTTATTCAGATCTAATATAACAGTTTCGCAGCACGCGCTTTCAATACTCAGCTATCTTGTCACCCCCCAGTTCTTGTTTCTTAATTCGTATGAGAGCATTTTTTTTCGTTAATTGTGTTTCCGAGTGTGGGCATATTTTAAGAATGTAATCTGGGAGTACTTGTTTAAGGCATCGGAAGACCCATCTCCCAATAAATTGCATATTAAGGGTTGACATCAAATACATTTTTTTTAAGAAGTTCCTTTGGAACTTTTCAATTAATTCGTACTGGGAATATATCATTTAAATAAAGAAAATAACAAGGCCATTAGAAGGCACCCCTGCCTTACACCAGTTTCTGTTACAAACTATTCTAAGAAAACTTTTCCATCCCATACTGCTGCTTTGATCCAGTATAAATTTTTTGAATGACTTTTATAAATTTTGTACACATACCCAACTATGATAATTTATAGAAGAGTGCACTTCGATTAACGAAACGCTCTTAATTGAGGATATTAGGTATATAAACGAGTTGTTGGGATTTTTGGAGCTAGGGGCGAGCCACCATCTTGAAAAATCTTTAATTTAAACAACAAAATGTTCGAAACGGTTTTTATGTGATATCAAAAACTCATTGAGAATCAAATTATATATAAAATCAGAAATTAACGACCACTGTACTTTGCCTCATCTTCAAATTATAGCGGGTAAGAGTTCGCCTATGCTACACGTTTTGGGGTTGATATGATTCTTGAAAAATCTCGATTTAAATTGCATGCAAGTTGCACGTAAGTTTTTTTGCAAGTTGGACGCAAATTGCTAATTGCAGTTGTATGCAATCCTCCTACACCTTGCAACTTTTGTGCAACTTCCATGCAACTCTCAATACCGAAATGAAACATTTTATGCGGCAAATACAGAATTAACACATATTGTTTGTGAATTCACCCGAATATCCAATGCGTTCCGCATTTAATCAGAGTTGCAGTCCGTAGAACAATACAACCGTCAAGAGCTAAACAAAATCGCACGCATAAATGTCTCAAAAAAATGAACCAGAACCAAAAACATGTTTATCACATAATCATCTTTAGGCAGGACAACGTCTGCCGGGAAAGCTAGTTGTTAATAAATACAAATACAAAAGTGGAAGTGCACTAAAACAATTCGCACGATTTAAAAAAAAAAGTCCGAATTTCGCCCACCGACTAAGGGTCCTGGCCCTGCAGAGCTGCATAAACAGTAGGTACTTTTATAAATTAAAAAAAAAAATGTTATAAATTGCAATGTCTAGATTCATTTCTTTTGTATTTCCTATATTAAATGTGACTAAGTACAATTTTTTTACGAATGCGAAACTTACCCCGCGCGGTACCTTTCTCTCGAATAAAAACGCATTTAGTATAAGTTTGAGTGTATACCCATTAAAACTACCCTTACAATACCATAACTTCTTCTTACTGTCAGTTCATTTATTTTTGGACACATTTAAGAAGAGAGGTGACTTAGAAATTTGCTAATGGAACAAAAGCTTTAATATCATCGTTTATTCCGTAAATTCCTTACAGATATGATTAATATTTATGGTTCGTGTGAACACTGCATGACGGTGTATACGAGTGTATTATGTTTTCGTGTAACAATGACTTATATCCTTTTTTTATTACGTTTAAGTATTGTTTAGCTGAGAACTTGTGCAAAAGAAGTAAATTTTCTGCTGTTGCTATTTTTAGACAACCGAATTATTTCAAATTACGAGTATCTGTTGGTTTAGAAAAATATCAGTATAATAAGAATAAAATGTCAACATTTCATAGATGCATTTATTTCTTTATAAAAATATGAAAGAAAATAAAGAAAAAAGTTATTGAACCTTTAAAGGGTACCCTATACTTCTTGAAACCACGCACTTATTATGGAATGCGGCCAACGTTTACGTATATAGTGTGAGACCTCACACTGAAAAGTACATCGTCAACTTGGTTTTGACTTTTGAGGTTGGACTTTTTGGGCTTTTCTAAAGTACAGGAAAATTTACTGTAATTCGCACTGTCAGGAAAGCATATCCTTGAGCCTAATTTTCAAATTACACTTACACTATGTTCTCACACTCAAATAAATAAAAATAAATTTAGTGGCAGAAACGGCTCATGAAGAACCAGGGCCTAGCGACTTACAACTCTCAAGCATTCCTGTATGCGTGTCTGCAGGAATGGAGGGGACCTACAGTGTATTTTGCCGAATCCGAACGGCTAAGGTGAGCGGCACTTTTCTATGGCAAGAGATACTCTTGGAGGATTAGTCACTTTCTCGCAAGAGGTACTAGCTCCGACCAGACCTCTGGCATGACAGTCCAACGCACTAACCATTACGCCACAGGCGTTCTCACAATCACCACCGCAAAAAAATCGAAAAGTTTATTTTTTCGTTCGTAGCACCGAAAGGCCCCTTGACACGAATCAGTTTCATTCGGTTTCAAAACGGTAACTTGTCAACATCGTTCTGAGGTTTGTTGTTAATTTTTGTATTGAAAATGTTTACCTAGTTTACCTGATATGAACCGTGTGTGTGTAAAGCTCTAAATTGGCATCGAAAACAAACAAACAAACAGACCGAACCAAATACGTGTGAAATAAGCCTGAGTTAGGCCTTGTAGAATTATGGGATTGGCAAATCCTAGCCTACATTCCAAATTTCAGCTTTCTAGGTGTATTTGGTGTATTTAATAAGTCCGCGGACTAGATCTTATCCTGAAAATTTGAGCTCTCTAGATTTATTTAGACCGAAGTTATGAGGGCTTAAAAACACGGCGAAACGTTTCTAGAAAATATAGGTAGTGCCCGCCGCCCGTTTTGCTCGTCTTAGCTTTCAAATTGTTTTGCGAGTAAAATATTCATTTAAGGTTTGACCAAAATTTCCGCGTATCCGAATTTATTTTTAGCAAAACATTAAAGGCTAGCTAAACTATTTTATTAATTAAAATTTGCCAAAGTTTTTGTTTGCTTGAATCGAGTATGGAGAAAAGTTAAACAAAATTGGATGCATAACAATATTTACTCGTATGAAATATAAGCAGTTGAAATTTTAGTCAGTTCAATGGAAATGAAGTTAGTATCTAAACAATAAAACTGGTATTGATTGGGATAGAACTGATCAAGTGACTTCTGTAGCCCATTCATTAGCTTCTAAATTCAGATAAAGCTATAGTCTAGAGTTCATAATATCATATCATTAAAACATTCATTTTAATGACACACCAAAACCCCCCACCAATTACGTCGGATGCGATTAAATCAAATATTTATCAGTGGAAAAGTTAAAATGTATCCTTTAATTAAAACCACAAGTACATAAATTTAAAGAAAAATTCAAGTAAACCAACTAATTTGTGTCATTTTTACAACAATATTGGTCATATATTTCTGTCCTATATAAAGTAACTTAGTCAGGGCCTTAGCTTGACCTGATGGGGTCCCGGGCCCGGGACAAAACCAAATACAGGGCCCTATTGGTAATGCAGTTAATAAATAAATAAGTACTTTAACTGCGAAACAAGCAGTCAGCAGTCAGTACTAACATTCCGACTGAGCATTTAAAAAAAAAAAGTTAATTAACTGCAGTACTTTTTGACTGCTTTTAGTATTTTTAGTCAGTGCAAAGTCTTTGTACTGCGATAATTTTAATTTTAGTCAGCAAGTCTTTTAACTACAGTCAAGTAACTGTAAGTATTTTTTAACTTTTTTTTCTTTTAAATTTAATTTCTTTTTATTCCATCCTGTTCTTTTAGAAGTACAAGTCTGAAGTCTTTTAGTTAAAAGCCTAAAAAAAAGTTGAAAACCTACAGTTAATTGACTGTAATTAAAAGACTTGCTGACTAAAAGTAAAGTAATCGCAGTACAAAGACTTTTTACTGACTAAAAAGACTATTCATCGACAAAAAATTGCGTCTTATAAGGGTACGACAGCATCTAACTGATGGGCCCAACTGTCTTGCCTGGGCGAAACGCATTGGGCTTAAGGTCGCAAAAAATCTTCCATTTGAATTTAATTCAATACAATCCACTAAAACAATAACAAAAATAATTTTCTTTTATTTTTGTTTATTCTCTTCTTCGTAAAAAGACTAAAAGCAGTTAAAAAGTACTGCAGCTAATTAACTTAAAAATAATTAACTTTTTTTTTAACTGCACAGTCGAAATATTAATACTGACTGCTGACTGATCGATTTTAGTTAAAGTTTCATTTCATTTCATTTCATTTATTGTAGCTGAATTATTACAAATTTTTTTCATAAACCTATATTGCACAATTTACAGAGATTTGATATAAAGCTACCTTACTACTGAAAAATTAATTACAATGTTTTTTTCAAATATCACAGATTTTAAATAAATAATTGATTGAAGGAAAAGCTACAGAAAAAACCTTCTTTTAAGAGATGAGATAGAGAGAAGGGGAGGAAATGGCTGAAAAAAACCTCCGTCAAATCAGTGACTTTTTACAAAGTTATGTCTAAACTAAATTACATAAGGATAAAAATTGTTCTTAACAAAATTAAATAAATTAATTAATAATTAACATAAATATACATTTAAATAAATAAGTAAATAAATAAATAAATAAATAGATAAATAAATAAATTAATAAATAAATAAGTAAATAAATATATAAATAAATAAATAAATAAATAAATAAATAAATAAATAAATAAATGGATAAATAAATAGATAAAAAAATAAATAAATAAATAAATAAATAAATAAATAAATAAATAAATAAATAAATAAATAAATAAATAAATAAATAAATAAATAAATAAATAAATAAATAAATAAATAAATAAATAAGTAAATAAATAAATAAGTATATAAATAATTGATATATAAATAAATAAATAAATAACAAAAAAAAAAAAAAAAAAAAAAAAAAACGACAAATAAATGAATAAATAAATTAAAAAAGAAAAAACAAATAAATAAATTAACAAATAAATAAATAAAAAAAATTAATTAATGAATAAATAACAAAAAAATATAGAAATAAATAAAGTTAAATAAGTAAATATCACAGAATTTAATATATATATTTGAACATTAAAACAAGAAAAAATTTAACAAATTAAATTTATAAGTTAACAACATTTTTATATTTGAATAAACCTATAACTTATTTGACTAATAAGAATATTTAAATAAATTAATTTAAATGCTCATAAAGTCAGATTTGAGATGAGGTAGTTATCAGATGAACTACAAGATAATACGTATCTATTACTTAGATTTAATATTCTAGAAGGAATTCTTTCAATGTTTGTTATTCTATGTAATTCCTCAGTTGAATAATGCCATGGCAAATTAAGCATCATTTTCAAAATTTTATTTTGCATTCTTTGTAATTTAAGTAAGTTACTTTTGGCACATTTTCCCCAAACAGGTGAACCATATAGCAAGATGCTTTGAAAAATTACTTTGTATATGATTAATTTATTTTCATCACTAAGCTTTGATTTTCTATTAATAAAAGGATATAGTATTTTTATTGTCAGATTAACCTTGTTTAAAGTTTGTTGGATGTGCAATCCGAAAGTTAGTGTTTTGTCAAGGTGTACTCCCAAGTATTTAGCACTAGATTTCCATTCCGTCTGAATTCCATTAATTATTAACCTTCTGCTGGGTAGAAAGCAAGCTTTTCTTTTTCTGGTGAAAAAGACAGCTTGAGTCTTTCCAGCATTCAATTTAATCTTCCACTTATTTAGGTAGTTGCTTACTGTATCCAAAGCTAATTGCAGATTGGTTTCAATGACGAAACCATTCGAATCCGCCGAATAGATACAAGTGTCATCTGCAAAGATAGCGATTTCACAGTCCCTAAGCTTAGGAAAGTCAGATGTGTATATATTATACAAGAATGGCCCCAAAACCGATCCTTGGGGAACACCAGCAGAAATGTCGTTACGATCTGAACATTCAGCCTTAATAGAAACTTTAAACGTTCGTCCGGTTAAAAATGAAAAAATTATTTTAATTATGTAATGCGGAAAATTCAAGGTGGTTAGTTTATAAATTAGACCTTTGTGCCATACAGTATCGAAGGCCTTCTCAACATCAAGTAGTACTAAGCCTGTACTTTTCCCTACTGTAAAGTTATTTTTTATATCTCTAGTTATCCGGTGTACTTGATGTACTGCACTATGATGGTATCTAAATCCAAATTGCTCAGCTGGCAAGATGCTATGTAAATTTAAGTGCTTGATAATATTGGTTTTGATAACTTTTTCAAGACATTTACTAATTGAACTCAATAGGCTAATTGGTCTATAGCTGCATGGTATAGAAGAACTCTTTCCTGGTTTAAGAATAGGTATAACTTTGGCATTTTTCCATTCTTTTGGGAAATAACCTAAATTAAAGCATCCATTAAAAATATTTAAAAGATATTTAATACCCATTGTTGGAAGTTTTTTAAGATATAAGTTTCTTATACCATCGAAACCAGGAGACTTAGATATTTTTAATTCGGTAAGTATTTTCTTAAGATCATCTAGAATTATTACATTATCCCGAATGTCAATTGTGTGAGAACTTATTGCATCACAGGACTCTTGAACAGCAAGTTCAAGGTCAGCAAGTCCCCCTATATTACTTGTTACCAAATGATTTGCAGAGAATTCCCTGGCCAAAGCGTCTACCTTTTCAGAGTTGGATACCAAGACTGTACTTCCCATTTTGAACGCAGGAATATTACAATTTTTCTTTTTGATAACCTTGGCAATATTCCAAAAAGGTTTACTTGCCTTATCCAAACTTTGAAGTTTATTATTCCAGGATTTATTCCTGTTTTCTATTACTAACGTTTTGATTTTATTATTTAATAACTTCATTTCTATGAAATATGACCGATTTCTAGTCCTCATCCACAAAGATCTGTACTTATTTCTTATTTTTATTAAATTAATAATATTGGAAGGTAAAATATTTTGCGTTTCATAAGATTGATTTTTTTTTGGGACAGAATGTTCAACACTTTCATGTAGAACATTTGTAAAACTATCGATGGCCACATCTATTTCATGACAGGCAACTTCGGTGGGAACGATTTCTGGTAGATGTTCTAATTTTACTCGAATGGTCCTTTTATATCGTTTCCAATTAGCGATTTTGAAATCATATACCAAATTACTATTTTTTACTGGTGATCTGTAGATACTACAAACCACTGGCAGATGGTTAGAACTTAAGTCATTTAAGGCCATAGGTTGGCTTATAAGTTCTGGCATATTTGTTAAAAATAGATCTATTGTGGACGGGTTCGATCTGTTATTAGGAGGAATACAGGTAGGATGAGGTGGATATAAAATACTAAAAGGATGCCTCGCATTTAGATCGGATAGAATGTTGCCCCAAGCATTTGCTCTAGCGCAACCCCAACTTCTATGCCTGCAATTAAAATCTCCCCCAAGCAGAAAAAAATCGTTAGTTCTTAACAGTTTAAGAAAGTCATTTTTTAAGTCAACTCTTTTACTTGGTGATGTGTTACCTCCAGGGAAATACACAGAAATTATTTTTACTGACCGACCATTTTCAAATGGTATTTCAATTCCAATATTTTCAATTAATGTCGTATTGAAGACAGAAAGTACTTTGTGCTTAATTGATCTTTTGACAACCACGGCAACACCTCCTCCCCTTCTCCCTTCTCTATCTACACGATAACATTTGTAATCTTTATTTGAAATATTAATATTCTTATCTAACCATGTTTCGTTAACTAGACTTACATCAATATTATGCTTACATAAGAAAGCAAAAAATTCTATAGATTTAGATCGAATGCCTCTAGCATTCCAACAATTTATTTTCAAATTAACATTCATCATTATTTACCTGCGTATAGATACTTAATGGCTAATTGTGCAATACAATTGAATTGATCTGCTTTTGATTTGCATTGGCCTAGGAGTGTGATCATCTCTGCAGTGAGAGAATTAATTTCTTCCATAGAAAAGAGTAAATTGTTTGTGTTGACTTGCTGAGCAGCAAAACCGGTTTTTTGGGTATTTCTACTGGACCATACATTGGGATAGGTAGCACATTCATTAACATCATCCACAGCTGCAGTCGTTGCCGAACCTTTGCGTGGTTTAAGCGTTGGGAAATCATCATTGTTTGGTGCAAATGAATGTGGTTGTTGATGGGAAACTCGCTTAGTCATAATTAAATTTGAACGTGGTTTATTTCTCGATGAAAGTCTTTCTCTTATGTCAAAGAAACTTTTTCTGCTAATGCACGCGGGGTCAGTCGACTTATGCGTTTCGTTGCAATTTGCACATTTTATGTTTTCAGATTGGCATTCTTTTGTCGCATGATTATCTGAACAGTTAGCACAAAAAAAAATAAATAAATTTGATGGCACAACAGCTCATGAAGAACTAGGGCCTAGTGACTTACAACTCTCAACCATTCCTGTGTGCGTGTCTGCAGGAATGGAGGGGACCTACAGTTTATTGCCGAATCCGAACGGCTAACGAGCGGCACTTTTCTGTGACAGGAGATACTCTTGGAGGATTTGTCAATTCCTCGCAAGAGGCAGTAGCCGTTTTTCTTTTAAATAAATAGATGGCGAGGCTTGGGATCGAACCTTAGACCTCTGGCATGACAGTCCATCGCACTAACCATCACGCCACGGCTACTACAACAGTTAGCACAGTGCGTTTTAATATTGCAATTTTTTTCGCCATGGCCATACATTTGGCAGTTATAGCATTGTGTAATTTTATTTCTTTGCCTACGAGCAAAGTCCCATTTTACTTGGGTTCTGAAGATTGAACGTATGTTTTGCTTTAGTTCATTTAATCTCACCGAACCGATTTCGAGATAAACCAAATAAAAAATGTCTATGAATTTATCGTATTTTTTTTTAATAATTTTAACATTTTGACACTTAAGGCCAATTGATGTTAATTCTGTTTTCAAGGTATCAGTATTAACTTCATGTAGTCCATATAGCATTACTTTAAATGACCTCATGGCTGGAAGGTCATGAGTATAAAATTGCCAGTTATTTGACTTTAATGCTGCACAGAGAGATTCATGCACTTCGAGACTTTCGCAATTTATTTTAATGCCGATGGACATTTTTTTAATGCTGTAGTGGGGGATTTTAAGATCACTAAATAGTTTATGAACATCTTCGCTCGTTTTTTGTAAAACGCACACAGAAGGAATTTTTGATTGTTTTTTTGATACTTTTGGAGTAGGGTCTATAATTTCATCGCATTCGATATCACTATTATCAGAATCCGGCAATGATTGTAGAGGTATAAATTTATTGTTTCTATTTGGTTCCTTAGAACTCATTTTAAGGGTTTTGATGTGTGAAGACGCCATGTCTTCAACACTAGGTGAACGATTTCGTTTACCGATTTTGGTTTTGTTTTTCTTTATTATACCGCACAGAAAGAATACACGTCTTGCGTATGCGAACCGCTGATTGGTACTGATTTTAGTTAAAGTATTTTTGTAAATTAAAAGACTTAATGAAATTAGTCTTTTTAGTCAATAAACTGCAGTACCGAAAAGACTGCAGTTTTTACAACTCTGACAGAAGCAAACTCATCAACTACTGTACTCAAATCTTGCAGCCATGTTTTTCTGTTTTCAATTGCTTAACCTTTTCTTGTTACATTGTACTTCGCAAGTAATTTTCGATTAATTTCAGCTTTTGCCCTGGTAGGAAGAATCAGTATAGCTCGAAGACAGTGAAGAATTTTGAATCACCAAAAAATAGCCAATCCTTTATCATTTTGACATGAAACTGATATCTTTCCATAATGTTGACTTGATAGGAAGCAACTGAATCAACAAAAAATGAATTGATAGGAATTGAACCATAAAATTTTCAGAAAACTTGTAGGCTTATTCTTGTAACTCACTCTTTGACGAGTTTGTCAAAAAGGAGGGTTGCAAAACTTCATAAACATCCAGTAGACCTCTTCTCAAGCTGGGTTTCCGTGATCAGCGATACAGACGAAAACCATTGAGATCGAATTTTAAGTCGAAAAACTTAAGATGTAGTTTTCTCGTTTTCGCTTCCTTTTTGACTTATAACAGTTTTTTATGATTCTTGGTCTCGTTTTTTAAGTTACTTACTTTGCCAAACTACAACCAAGTCTTGAATTTTTTTTCTGTATTTATACAAGAGCAATTAGTACCTTTCATCCAACCTCTAAACTTTTCTGGTATTTATAGATTGTTTTTTTTTTTTATTTTGGTATTAGTTTTTTTCACAAAAACTCGTAGTTAAATATCATTTTTGCTTTTTATTTTGAAAGCTGAATTTATTCTCTTAAAAATACTTGACATTTTTTTACCAAAAAATAAATTTAAAATTATAAACAAAATTATAACAAAAAAAAAATAAAATTCAAGAAAATTTAACTATTCGATTCAATTTCTTTGTAACGTTTTCTTAACGGTTTTTTATAATTAATTTTTTACTTTTAGGAATTGGAAACAAAATACCTCCCTCATAATGTCTGGCCTCAGTGAAAAACTAAGTTAAATTGCACAGGTTTTGAAAAAAACTCTAATTCTCTATTGGATTAAGTCCAAAATTATTGAGAAAAATAAAACATGCTGAGATAATATTAATACTGATTAGACCCCCTCCGGTTGCCCCAATGAACGCTACGGCCCTGACCTTAGTACTTTTCTCTTAATCCTTTAAAAAAGAGGATAGTTCTACAATAAAGCTGAAAATAAAATTTTCATCATGCCCATCACTTTCGACTTTCATTCATTTCAATGGAATCAACTAATAATAAATGTACACACCTTGAGTTTACTGTGTCGTTTTATCTGTTGTCATCATTCCAACGCCTTCTGGTTCAGTCACCCTTTAACAAGACCTTATACATGTCCCATCCCAGTCACATGGGAAATATTAAAATAAAAAAACCCAACCAATAAACGTGTAAACTAAAAGAAAAACAACATAAACATTTTCGTCCCCCATTTTCGCATTGCAGCCTTTGTAACAATTTTATATAATAAAAAAAAAAAAAACACTTTTATTCAGCCCACTACAATTTGTTTTCTGACTAAATTTATTACTTTACCAAAAGAACAATGGTTGTTGGGCCGACAGACAGTCAAACAGATAGACAAACCCACATTTAGATAGAGAAAAACAAGGTGATCCTTGCTCTATAAATAGGCCATAAAATGGATCAAAATACAAAATGTCCTTCGAGTGTGTCATAATAAAATTACTCGTCAAGAACTAAATGTTGTATAACGAAAGCTTTTCATCATAAACCGGAAGTATACAAAAATGGCGACCAAACATAAAATTCTATTCGTTTTACAGTAACGCTTCGATAAATTTTGCAATCACGTTAAGGTAAAAAAAAAAAAACAAATGTCAAAAGCTAGCATCCTTGTTTACCGTTATATTCTCTATCAATTGCTATCGTTACTCATGTGTGGAGCGAAATGCTTTTGTTTTTAGAGCTCTATAGTCTATAGATACATTTTCAGATTCAATCTATTGCAATTAGAACTTGCACACTGGAAGTGAAGTAAAGTAGAAAATCTTTTGTGCATCACATATACGCTTATCCTTCTTTGTGGACATCCACCCACTAAAAGTCTCTTCTACAGCCAGCATTGTAGCTTAGGTCTGATGGGTGGAAACTGGAGGGAGTGCCAGAAAAAAAAGGATAAATAATTGTAGAGTGTGAAAATAAAATTTGTTATAGATGGTCATAACTTGTTTTGAAAAATGGATAACACTTGAAATATAATTGAGGCTGACGGGTGAAAAATTGAAAATAGCTAACTTTCTGCCTTACTTTTTTTGTTTTATTGAAATAATTGGTTTTAGAAAGGGAGTTAGATAGAATTCCAAAATCCAGAAAACTCAAAAGGCCAAAATCCTGTAAGTAAAATTGAAAATATGTTTTCTTTAAATTTCTAATTAGGTATAGGTAATAACAAATTTTATGAAAATTAAAAATTCACATAAAATTGAGCCCTTCTTGCTCCAATTTAATTTTCACACACCTTATTGATCTTTCTTTGGTGCATTTTGTCCACGATTTTTTTTGCGGAAATTAAAAAAAAAAATGATTTCCTCAATAATGCCTCGACAGCACTGGCACAAAGGAGTGCAGGATGCAGCTAGTATGTGTATTCGTACAGCACACTATATTCTAGTCCGGATATCCAAGATTTATCGATGGAATGAAGGTTTCGAACCAATTCTGGTGATGCCTATTGATAAAACCAGAGTATCTAGTCATTATTTTTTTTTTATATGCAAAATAAACAAGAATTATTATTTATTCAAATACGATTACTAATTGATTCTATTTAAAACCGAATTAAAAATGCAGCTTACCAAATGTCCAAAATACTTACTCCTTGCCTTGAAAATAAAAAAAAAATGAATGCGTTCAGATTTTTTCAACGTTCATTAAGACCGTATAGCTAAATGCCTCTCACTCAAAAACATTTAAAATATCCTTGACCTGACCTGAATTGAATGCAAGTGCAAGAAGTTTTGTTGTGTTTACAGTTTTACTGTTTAGCTGGAGGATATTTTTGTTGTTTATATAATTCGAGAACGAAGGTTCATCTCTTTATATGAAAAATCTTTAATCCTACATTAAAGAGAACAAAAATAGAAAACTTTTTCGTTGGAGTACAATATTAAAAAGTAATAGCTAAGTTAAGGTACTGGAGGGCAGACAATTTTACCTGCAACAGGATGTGAAAAGGTGTTTTTTGTCGGTTCTCTTTCGTTTATTATTTAAAAAGGTGTTAACTGTAGTTTTATATTCAAGTAAAAGGAGAAAAATGTTATAGTTTGAAATGCCCTATATGATGATGGATGGAAAGATGGAATGCCTCAGATTACTTTGACAAACATATAAGGTGCAGATTAAAAAGGATACATTTGAAGTGAAATTTAAAGAAAACTGTCTAAAGAAAATGAAAAACGTGTCAAAGAGATTTATTTACTATCTGAACTGTGTATACTCGTATGATGAGAAGGTTTTTATTTCTAAATAATGCTTGGTAAAAAGGTCATATTTAAGTTTTGAAATAGAGACAACTTTTAAAATTATGCTTTAAATGTAACTGTACGTAACAGAGCAAACGCAGATAGCTAAAAAAGTCAAATTATGAGTTGGTTGTTCGTAAGAACTCGAACAAGTCCCATCTCTTATTTTATTGCAGCCATATATCACAATATTTTTGAATTTTAAGAAAAGCACTCGTAAGATTTTTAAAGTTTTTTGCATTAATCCAGATTTTCGTGAATTCAGATGGGGTTCAAAGCTCTTTAAAGACTTGGTGTAGGACTTAAAAGAACGATTTTCATGCTCTCTTACCAATTACTCTACTTTTTCGCTTTTTTTTTATTTTAGAAAAAAATTATTTTCAGAAGGTCCAGATTACAAAATTCTAAACAATACCGGTTGACCCATCCACAAGATATATGTATAAGTACGCGAATAACTAGAAATTATGGTAATTTTCCGCCATTCCGCAAAACCAGATAAACAGTTTTTTAATACTTCACCATTTTTTTGATTATACAATTACGAAAATCTTTAGCTTTGTTTTTGAGAAACTTTCAAAAAACTAAAAAAAATTATTTTTTTTTGTGGCAGCTATACACCTGGGGCCAAATTCTCGCATTAGTGAACTCTTTAGGTCACTCAATTAATTCAATTGGCTGGCACTACTGTTTACAATGTATTTTGAATGGATCAGTAATGCCAATGTAAATTATTTCAGTAACGTATGGCCCACTCACTGATGCGGGAATTCGTCCCCTATTCTAGATGATAGTTTTTGACTATACAAGAACAAGTTCGTGCATATTTTTCCACACGACACAATTTTAATAAAATCATATCACATAGATCTTTTTGATTTGAAATCAATCCGAAAGGAGCTATTGATTCAGTGAGCTAAAGATCGCTGCATTTGATTTTTTTCTTCTTTTAGGATAGGAGATATCGATAAGTATCATTGGAAAATTTTAAACACCAAAATGTTGGCCGCACATTTTGCTAAAGGTGATATCCGTTACTTTTTTTTAAATTGAATCGTTATATTTATTTTCATACTTTTTTAATGGGTGAGTTAGATTACAAGAAATGTTTTATAAACAAATTAAAAATTACGCTAGTTAGAACAAACCGTATACTCTAGTGGCAATTTGCTCAGTTTTTTCTTTCAATACCATTGATACATATTTTAATAATTTTTAGTTTTTAAATCAAATAGTCGTATCAAGTTATTATTAAAAAAATTTCCACAAAAATTTTGATAAAAAACTACTACTTGGTAGCAGTTCTCTTGGTGAAGTAGTTGGTGCGTTATAGGTGCCAGTTATAGCTTTCATTGAAAAACCATTATTGAAAATTTTGTCTCACCATTTTGAGCCACTTATAGAAAGAAAATTGATGGCATTTTGGTATCAAAATGAAGAGAATTACAGTCTTGTGCAAATTAATTGGGACAAACAAGTTTTTTAAATAAATTAAGCACTATGGTATAGTAGGCTTTAATTTTGGCGTTAATTCTTTAAACCCTTTAATTAATTATGAATTAGTTTTATCCAATATTTCTGTTGACTTTTTAAAATTAGCTGGCACTTTTAATCATGTTTCTAGGTACATTCTGTATCAAGATTTCGTTGCTTGAACAAAACATGGGTAACTTCGTAGAAAAGAGTACAAAAGTCATCGCCTTACACAAGACACAGGAAAAACTATAAGGGAGATTTTGATTTTGTTGCTAGGATAATTGCGTTCAACGGGTAACATGATCACTTGAAACGCGCAGAAAGGGCTATATGCGACGATGTTCGGAAACAGAGTCATTAACCCTGAAAAGACAAGTGGTAAGCTTCAAAAGGCATAGAGTCAGCTGAAGTTCAGGTGAATCCGTCTACAATTTGACAGCTTTTTCTTAAAGTGGGTCGTAAAAGGCCAGACAGCCATTCAAATAACAGCTTTTGACAGATTTTATGCGAAAAAAACTAAGATGGTCCAACATTGATAGGAATTGGACTCTAGAGGACCTCGAAGTGGTTCTCGACCGATAAAACTACTTTTTCTAGTCCTCTGAAACCCAATTCTTATCAATTTTGGTCCACCTTAGTCTCTTTTTTGCCTAAAATATGTCAAAAGCTGTTTGCTGCTGTTATTTATATAGCTACACCATTTTCTAAAAAATCTAGAAAAAATTCCACCTACCTTTAAAAAGTCAACAAAAATATTTCATAAAACTAATTCATTAAGTACTAATCAAAGTATTTACAGAATTAATGCCAAAATTAAAGCCTAGGTACTACAAAAAAATCAAATTCATTTAAAAAAAAAAACTTGTGTGTCCCAATTACTTTGCACAAGACTGTATTCACATAATTTTTTTCTTCAAAAAAATATTTAATATATTTTAAAACCTTCTTTTAATATCAATTTTATTATTTCAATGATCACAGTGGTTTCCAATGAACTGCAGATTTTGGTTTCAGAAAAGTGGAACACAATCGTTCTAATGTTATCAGTTCGATTTTCTTGCTGTTCTCAACTTTCATTATTTATCGTTCAATGATCAACTCTAACCTCAAAATTAATTTTTCATGTGGGAAGTGCACCAGAGATGTTTTCAATGACACCCAAGTTTTAATGATTGCTATAACCGACTTGTCAAAAGTAATTCCACCATTTCATTAATTTTTGTATCAATTATGGTTTTCGAAAAACTATATAATTGTCGCCTTAAACTATCACAACGGTGCGAAAGTCTGGGATCAGCTATTGACTCTTAAGGGCAAGTGGCAATTCCCCCAAAATTTTTCCGTAGCATGATATAGTACCACTTATCTAAGCCAATCAGACTCAGCAGGAAATTTCTTATCACTATTAACACGCACACAGAAATGTCCACGAGCTGCCGTGCCAATGATTTTTATGTTGATTTATTTTTTGGAATGCATATTTTTTTTTAAGAATTTACAAAATTTACAAAAAAAATATAATTTCAGCAATAATTAAAGTGATTCTAACAATGATAAATTTTTCATGTCCTAAAATATATACATAAAATCAAAAATTTAAAAGGTATACAATTTGAATTGTTACTTTTACGAAACAAATTAGGTATATAAAAAAAAAGAAATCATATACTACAAGATTATAAGGAATTCTCTTCCTATAAATATTTCAAAAAATTCTTCTTATAACATAACATAACATACCTTCACAAATCATAAGCAACAACCAAAGAGCAAAGAAATAAAATATAAATTCTCTTGGAATAATTTCAAGGTTAAACTATTGGTCTTCCCAAAATAAATATATATATGACTCTTGTTTAATGCTCCGAAAAAGTAATTTCCCATGAATTATGAATATGAATAAATAATATCCATCAGGTGGGTATACACTATATATTGTATACAACCGACGCATTTACGTAGGTATAATGTATAAGGTTGTATAAGAAATATGATACATTATATTCCATTAAAAGCATCATTTATCATCACTGCAGCTTTGGACTCATTTATTAAACAACAAAAAGAAATTCCTTGAAAATTGTGTAACTTATTTTTGTTTGCCCTCAGAATCATTCAAGCCCGAAAGCAATTTTGATTACATACCTTTTTTTATTTGGATATCCTTTGAAACTATGGTTTTAAATATTCAAACGAAGAACACTCGAATAAGACCACCGCAAATAAAAAAGCGAAAGAAATAATCAAAACACAAAGCTCCTCTTCCTGTTTTCGTTGTTTTGCAAAAAAAAACCAATTGAATTTTGGTTTATGTAAATCGATAGTATAGAGATTGAGTAAAATGTGCATATTTTTTCTTCGACCTGAAAATAAAATTCAATATTTGTTGGTAAATTTTTTGATTGGAAAACTTGTTGTATGAATTTGCATTGTTAGTGAATTATTTTTATGAAACTTTTGCTATTGAAGCTAAATGAAGTAATACTAATTGTTTTTAACGCTGTTAATTTTTTTTGTTAGAAATGATTACCAAAGAATACACAAGCAATAGGAAAAGACTTATGAAATCCAGGGCAGGTGCTTTTATAATATAAATAATGAAATCCACCGTAATAATCCTACTGTTCCTAGTCTCATGTCTTCCGGAAATTACGCCATAGGATATAATGGCACATTTTTTTCCCTTGTGCCTATGACTTCAAACATATTGTAAATGTAAAGTACCTACAGAAAATCCTATATTCTTGACTAAAATTTTTAACCTCCCATTGGAAGTTATTGTAATTGGTGCAATTTGTCCGATCAAAAATTTTGACATTTCTCCACGTCTCATGGTCTCTGGAATCTGAATCTATATAGTTTTTGAAGAGATGTCTATGTAAAGGGTATGGTTTGTTTCATTTTTTTTATCGCGTTTTTCTGGGGGCACGGTAATGCCCCCTGCCAAGACGAGCAAAACGAGCGGCGGGCACTACCTATATTTTCTCGTAACGCTTCGTCGGATTTTCAGACCCTCATTACTTCGATCTGGATAGAGCTAGAGAGCTCAAATTTTCAGGATTAGGTGTAGTCCACGGACTTACAAAATACACCAAATTTCATATTTCTAGCTTTTATACTTTGGGTGTAATTCATACCCAAAAACGTCGATTTTGTCACTGACCACTCACTCATCAAAACCTAAAGGGTACTTCCCGAAGTCCTAGAAAGCTGAAATTTGGAATGTAGGCTAGGATTTGCACACAAACAACAACAAAATTAAAAAATCTATAACTTTCACCCTCCAACACCCCAAACATGGGGGTTCATAATAAGACATCTAAGACAACAACAATTTTCACAATGCACACAAAACAATGCATATAACCCGCCTATACTTGACGTAAGGGTTGTTTTTTTATTTTTTACTCACAAACACAAAAAACAATGCACAATATCTCTTTGCTTGAAATAAGGGTTGTTTATGTATTGTATGATCTTCA
The DNA here is from genome assembly GCA_947049315.1 of Epistrophella euchroma. Lineage (NCBI taxonomy): Eukaryota > Metazoa > Arthropoda > Insecta > Diptera > Syrphidae > Epistrophella > Epistrophella euchroma. Next base: position 111,103,934 of record OX346247.1, on the reverse strand, counting down.
CCACAATTGGTGGACAAATTGTCGTGCCGGTATCGCTATGACGTATCGTTGGAATATCGTTGGAATTATATGTTATATGTATGTATGCATATGTATTTATATTCAGGGGTGTGCGATAGGAAAAAATTATGAATTTTCAACTCTCTTCGTTCAAAAAAAAAATTAAGAGATTTTTCATTGACGGTTCATTTTTTTAAGGTTTACCCTAATTATTGCGAAGTTAAAAATATACGGGTTAATTTTAATACTTTATATTATATTGCTTAATAATTATGTATAGGTACATAGGTATATGATTTTCAAGTACATATCTGGTGTTTTGTTAAGAGACTTAGCTCAATATAAAGGTTATAGGTTTGGTAGGTTGTAGGTAGTTATTTAATTTCTAGGTTATACATATGCCTATTGCTACAATATAAACTGTGAAGTAGTTTTACTGGAAGCAGGGTTTTACAGTGAAGTATTTATAAGGGAGGTTCAAGTATTTTTCTTACGGATAATAGGTGATCCTACAAAAAGAAATGAAACCAAAAACATTTCATGTAAAAAAAGGTCGCCAAGACTCACATGCACATAACGCTTTCGCTGTGAAAAAGTTATGAGATCTCATGAAAAGCCAAGCCCATAACTCTACAAGGCCTAACTCCACAAGACCTAACTCTAACAACCCTACATCGTGGTCAAAAAGTATGGCTTGGCCGTTTCATAAAACTTTTGCATAACTGACTTACCAAAAATCTATGGAAGCTTCTGTGTTTCGGCTGCGAAACGGCCAAGTCATACTTTTTGACCACGATGTAGGGTTGGTAGAGTTAGGTCTTGTGGAGTTAGGCCTTGTAGAGTTATGGGCTTGGCTTTTCATGAGATCTCATAACTTTTTCACAGCGAAAGCGTTATGTGCATGTGAGTCTTGGCGACCTTTTTTTACATGAAATGTTTTTGGTGGGATTATATTATTTCGCTTAAGTCGTTTCGCATTTTGTTTTTTCAGCTTTTTGATCAAAATATTTATACTTGGTTTATATTTGTTTCGGAAAAAAATCATTCATTACCTATTTTATTTAGTTCGTTATTAGTTCATTTCGCCTTTATATATTATTTAGTTTTTCGATTATTTCGGTTAAGCTATAAAATTTGTTCGAGTCTCGACTCATAAGGTAAATTAGACCTTAACGTGCGGAAATGGCTTTTTTTTAAATTCAATAAGTGGTTTTCTTATTACAGTTAATTAACAAAAACTGTGTAAAATATCTTATGTCTCAAATATCTCGAGAGCAAATTATGCTATCGACTTTAACTTAATTCAATTCCATTCCAATCTATATATAATGTAATGAAGAATGAATGAATGAATGCCATAGTGGATAATTGGTAGTGTTTGTAAAAACAAATCAATTGGCACTTAAAAAAAAAAATGTTTTTTCGAATATCTCGAGGATCAAATTAAATTGATACATTTCCGTAATTAATAACTAATAGATTTTGGAAAAAAAAATTAATCGAAAGCTTTTTTTTCCAAGCCAAACAAAAACAAGTATGTAAAAAATAATTGTTAAAAATTGTTGAAAAATATTATTCGTCCCCCATATACATATACACTTGCGAGCAAAAACACCGAATCACTCTCTTTCTTCATGTAAAACTCTGAAAGTAATTGAGATGCATGAATGTTAATGGTATCGTTAAAAAGCTGCAACTATTAGCTTCAAATCAAGGTTAAAAACATAACAATCACTTCGGGATTTTAAGAGGTATTCGTCATAGTTGAAGCATGTAAGGAAAAATATAGTGAAATTAAAACTGGTAGTAGCTGGAAAATTTTGTATTTTAAATAAAACTAAGCGTAATTTATTGTTTAAGTATCTTTAAGCGTCTAAACGATTTATCATTAATCTGGATGTGTTTCTTGTCTGTCTCTTGTGGTATTCGTATTCTTTTCAATTCGTCTACCAGTGCCGCTTTCAGTTAATTAATTGTTTCAGGAGCTGGATTTCTGGCTCTAACCCTTCACAACAAGGCTTGTTAAGTTTCAAGTATGGGCCTAGTACCAGCTAGTCCATCGTGGAATTACCAACTTCCGTAAGGAATCCGACTGTTTCCCGCGTAGTGTTGCATCATGCATTAGTACGAAATCCCTGGCAATACAGCCACCAAGAGGAACGACGTGATGCAGCATCGGAGATGTGTCAATCCGCAGTTAAGCCTCCCCTCGACTACCACAAGTAACTAAAACTAGCTCACTTTTCCAACAATTGAAATACCTGAATGTATCTTACAAGACCCTCCCCCATAAGTCACGGTTTCGAAAAAACTGCGGTGTTCAAATCGCTCGACAGGTCGTCTGGTGCATTCTGCCCCTGGGATCACTTCCATGCAGACTCAGTCTGCACTCATCCGAGAACATAATTCACCTGCATTGCTTAACTTCCAAACCGTAGTTCGCTAAAGAAAATCGAGGTCGAGCTTGTCGGTGATTTGCAGTCAACTTCGGTCCCGTGGCAGGTCGTTTCGCGATAAGGTCTGCTTCTTGAACTCGTCTCTCGCAATTCTTCAACATACCGTTTCAAGCTATTGTTGAGTGTCAAGCCCAGTCAAATGATAATTTTGAAGAAAAGTCATTGTGATGAATCTTCATATCTCTATGTGGTACACCGGTGACATCCATATTTTGGCGTTCGCACCAACTCTTCAGTTTCCCTAAACATGCTGTAGTGTAAATCTTTGATGCACGCCATTGGCTTATATGGAACTGACGGGCCACAGCACGTTGGCTTATTTCTTGTTGCAGTGGTGTAACAACTTGAGCAACATCTGCAAGTGTAATAATTTTTATTATTAAGGCGGATACCGCGAAAGCTATGCAATGGATTTTCATGATTTTACCTCCAATTTAATGTTTAAATTTACAAACAAATTTGCGGTATCCAGTTTCAAAGTGCACCAATGGGAAGATACCAGCGTGGGTCGTACCCAGTTTTTTTTGTGATAAGATAATAGTAATTTTTATACTTTTAAACCTGTGATTAAAAGTGCACACGCACCGACACCATTAATTTTTGTTATTAGAACAGAAACTGCATGCAGATTTTTTGATATTAGAAAAGGCATGAGACCTACACACCACAGTAAAATAGTGAAAGTACTGTTAGTATAAGGTTTTATCACGAACATTAAGACGATTCCTACAACAATAATAGTAAAATATATGTATATTACATAATACCTTACACTAAATTGTTTTCTGGAACCTTTTTATGGAACATATGTAGTAGTATCTAAAAAATCTATTTTTTCTTTAGAACTCTAAGTTCCAAGTTTGAAGAAAATCACTATCAGCAGTGTAGTATACACGTACATTACACAAAGTATTACGGCAATTCAAACATATTGATTAAAGAAAACTGAATTTCAGGACCAACTTTTTCATGTTTTTATGTCATAGTTATTTCAGGTTTCATTTAAATCTCGAACTCAATTTTTAACGAATTCATAACTTATCACAGGGTCGGACATGGTCATATAGTCAGGATGATATTTGCCTTGCAGGCTCTAAGTCATGAAAATGAATTTTAAATAGAAAGAAAAGATAAAATTTCAGTTATGAATTTGTTCATCAGGTCCAAAGAGTTCAAAAAATGATTGGTATACATAAGATAATCAGTGAAAGGCCGAATAAGGGAACTCGCAGGCTAGATGGGGCCGGTAGAACTGAATACATTAATCAGTAAAAGCTCGCAAGACAAGACGGGGTACCCAGCTGAATAAAGAAGTCATTATTGCCAATAGTCGGGGCCTTTAAATCATACCAACCGGGCCTAGTCCTACCCTCACTTGTCTTATAGTTCGCGTGGATATGAAATGGTTATGTAAATATCTTCCCCTGATAAATATGCTGTCCTGTTTTTGGAATTTTATATTTTATTGTCAAAGCTTTCTATTAATGAGACCTTTTCTTGGACATTCAGAAGATAATATTGTATAAATACTGACCTCTTTGAGGAATTTTCAAGGAAAACCCTATAAATATTTTACGATATAACTTTTCTATTCAGTTCATTGGCACTATTTTAGATGTTTCTTATAAAAATATATGCATATAGCATGTACAATATAAAATAGGGACATTTTACAAAAAATAAAGGAAGCAAAATAAAAAAGTGATTCCTACCATCCGATATTAATTTACACGTACATATTTGGGCGCCTTGAATTTTATCACGAAACAAATAAACATAATTTAAAGCCGCACACACAAATCGTAAAAATAAACGTGTCCTTAAAATTATACGCCAGCCTTCACTAACACATGCGATCAATAAAAAAAATATATAATATGTATATTTGCTTGTAGTATCCTATCAAATTGAAAAGGTTCTGAATGTATAAAATCACACGTTTTAAGAAAATCCATTCACGAACATGTGGCTGATTTATCAAATATCTAAACAAAGCCGCAGACAGAAGCACTCTTCACGTCAATCAATCGACAAACAGGACATAAAAATGATAATAAAATCAACGTTAAGAATATCTTTAATATATAAAAAGTAAAATGTTAATCGAAAGGACGAAAACACATGACTTTTCTATTTTGGTTGATGATAATAGATATGGCTATCAATTAGTTACGTGCGAGTTGCTTATGTTATCCTTTTGTCCTCGGTAGATAGAGGTTACCTGAATGAATTTCACATGAATTGTCAATAAATTTAGTTTTCTATAGATTCAGCTTTTCTTTACAAAAATTGATCATGTATATTTATTATTTTTTTTTTTGGAATCAGAAAAGCTGACAAGAAATATTGAAGGTTTATTTTTTTTAACATGAGTTTGCACATTTTGATAGAGTGGAATTTGTTTCTCCGCTAAAGGGTGGGGCGATTGGACCTTTGTATGAACTTGAACAGTGAAACAACCCTTCTTTAATAAAAAAGACTTCAAAAGAGATTTGTATCTATTGAAGTAGAAATTAACGTGTTTTACAAAAGCTTCTCGGAGAGTCTTTTACAGACATTTTTTCGGTCTCATTTTTTTTCTAACTTAACTTTATAAATACTCCTCTAGTAAAGGCACTAAATTATTATAAAACCTTAAAGAAAGATTATCTGAGAAAACAAAAAGTTTCATGCACCCCAAGTTCACTCTTCCTACATAAATATTAATTTTGTCTGATGGCCCTTTGGAATCGGCAGTAGTGAAAGTTTTTTTTACTATCGAAATCTCTTTCACCCGAAGATAGACTTTTGTGTGCATCCCCTTGGATTTTGTATGGTAAGTCTATAAATAAAAATAAATAAATTTGATGGCACAACAGCTCATGAAGAACTAGGGCCTAGTGACTTACAACTCTCAACCATTCCTGTGTGCGTGTCTGCAGGAATGGAGGGGACCTACATTTTATTGCCGAATCCGAACGGCTAACGAGCGGCACTTTTCTGTGACAGGAGATACTCTTGGAGGATTTGTCAATTCCTCGCAAGAGGCAGTAGCCGTTTTTTCTTTAAATAAATAGGTGGCGAGGCTGGGGATCGAACCTTAGACCTCCGGCATGACAGTCCATCGCACTAACCATCACGCCACGGCTACTACAACATGGTAAGTCTAGATAATCAAAAAGAGAAATCAGTAAATAAATAAAAAAAAAAAAAATTAATACAGAAACAGCAAATAACTGTCCGTGTCGAGTAGTGATTTTGGTTTGCATTTCTAGACAATAGGAGGACGACGACGACGACCGACGACGTCCACCCACTCTACAATTCATGACGACGACGACGCACGATGGCGGCGGCCGTCAGCAGGACATTACTAGACGATTTATATGCGATTTTTGGCAGAATGTTATTAAAAGAAAAACAACTTTTGGCATTGTCAAGAACTCAAGACCTAACTTTATTTGTACTTTTGTTTTCAATGGTGACTTGGGGGTGATTTTATTGTAATGAATTGAAAAACTTGAATGCTCAAAGCAATAAGAGGGGAAACACACTCAGCCGAACTGAAATACCTACTTTAGTTGCGGGCTGTTATGGAATAAAATACACAACTGGATCGAACAAACTTGCTCATTGCTCTTGTGTTTCAAAACTAATAAAAAAATATAACGTTAGCAAGAGATTGTATGTTGATTTTACAAATATCAAATCCACAACGTCAATGATAATCTCGAAAAAGAAAATAATCGATTTATCAAAAAATCGAAAAAATTTCATCGATTTTTTAAAATTTCTATTTTCAAAAAATTGATTTTTAAAATGTCGGCAGTGCAGTGATCGAGAATCAAATTATATAATAGAGATAGAGATGTCAAGAGTCAACATTTTAAGAGTTGAAAATTTGATGACTTTGAGTGTGTTTCTTTATTTATTATGAAAATTCAGAATATTTGGAATACTACAGTTTTGATTTTAGTCTAAAAGCCCACAGCAAATTTTTGGTTGTGAAAGTTATCCAAAAAATAAGCATATAAATCGAGAGCTGTGTTAAAGCTGATGAAAAAAACGAAAGGCTTGCAGTTCCTGGTCGCGGCTTTGATGAGGAATATGAAAACCCAAAAAAATCAATAGTATGGCCGTTATAAAGCTTTTGAAAAAAAAAACCTTTTAAAAAACTTTAATTTGGTTATTGGTATTTTTTTTGAAACTAATTCATACAAACAAAAACGAAATTTGAGTTTTTCCTAATTGATATTTGAACAGACTAATTTTAAAGAATTCGCGAACGCAGTTGTGGATTTATAATCCAATTATTGACCCACTAAATTCAGGACTTTTGGCCCATCAGTGTGATTTAAAAGTTCACATTTGATTTGTGGACTTGTAACCCACTCAAATTAAGTCGAAAGTTCATTGTGGACTATACTCTCCGCGTCAAACAGATGTTATCTGTGAGTGGGTATAATTATTCTATTCTTATTTTATCTGTATTATCGACTTCCCTGGGGAATGGCAAAATTTTCATAAATATATCGTCTTCTTTCCGACAAATTATCGTAAGCGACATTTTCATATTGTCACATAAAGTTAATTATTATATTTTTGCCTGTACATCAAAAGCAATCGGACCTTTTGTAATCTGTTAATAACAGTATTGTTAATAATGTTCAATGCTGAAATTTGGCTTCATTAGTTTTGTTGCTGAGCAAAGAAAAAACAAAATGTCACTTACGATACTTTTTATTTTTGTCGCTTACAATAATTTGGGGAAAAGAGGTCGATATGTTAAATTTCGAAAAATTTCTTCACCATGTAACTGAGCCTAAATTCTCAATATGAGAAACTTAAGTGTGAAATATTCCTGTAATTTAGGTATGTATAGGTACTGTTAAATGGCGCCCAAGGAATAAAGTTCAATCAAAATCTTTGGAGTAGTTTTCGATAAAATTCGGAAAATTTTTTTAGTATAGGTAGTTAATTTTTTAAGTTTAGCACGAGTTAACTGAAAAGTAAATGGAGGACGTAATTTTGTGGGGAATGCTTCAACAAAAAATATAGGTATTTTATAACAAAAATTCGATTTACAAAACTTTGGAGCCTGATTTTCAACACATCCATACAATAATGTCCCCAAAGCCTAATTTTTTTAAATTCACATAAATTCATGGTCCTAAGATAAAGAACAACATTAATATCTTTTAAAATTTAGTGCAGAAAAATGAGCATCATTATACAGTCTTAAACTTTATATTGTTAAAATTTAATACACAAAGACAAAAACAAGATGTATGTACTTTAGTAGAATTGTGAAGCAAATTATAATACTATCGTACCCACTGCTTCGCCAAATTTTTTGCTAGTAGTAATCCGAAAAATAAATTTCCAGATATTAACCAATAATAAACCATTCTCAGCGAATGACCAAAGTTAAATGGGCTTTTTATTTTTCTTGTTTTTTTGCTGGTTGTAAAACGTAAACATTTTTGAAAAGATAATCCTTCATTCATATTTCGCAAACCATATCTACTATGGTCGAGTTCATTCCAAACAAAACCATTCCTATAAAATACTTCTTCTGCCAACATGTCAAATAATCCTGATTAATTCCTTACTGGCAGAGCCACGCATTGTGAAATGGTTGAAAAATGTGAATTAAAAATAAAAATAAAACCGAGAAAGGAATTTTGTCTCCGGCATTGTGAAAATAAACAATCGAAGCACAGGATATATGTATGAATGCAGGATATAAAGTTAGCGGCGCGACGGCGGCGTGGGATCACAATAAATCCTTGATATGGTCTCTCTTATAATAGCCACCATTACCACTGCCATTTTAAAACGAAACCAATCTATGTGCCGAACAAACAAACACACGTATAGATACGCATCCTGAGAATCATGGTATTTTTATTTGTTCGGTCATCGGTGATGCAGTTCAAGAACGGTTAAGATACTAAAGTCATCCAATTTGATTTGGTATTTCTTTGTTTTCGCTTGTGTTTGTCATGGTCGAGGCCAGAGATGCTGGCAGACAGTTGGACCTTTAAGTTCGTTTAAGAATTCTGTTTGAAAATACATATTTTCTATACGGAGCAGAAAATTTTATGTGACAACATTTTTCAATGAATTTGCTACTAATCCTGGTACTCATAATCCTGAGGTGTTTGAAAATTCTGCTGCATAACTTAGACGTTTAATCTCATCACAAATCATACATTGAACATAATGACACATGCCTTTGACTATAACATATAAACATGAACAAATAACCCAAACCCATCACTACCCACAAATAAATTCTGGCTGCCTATTCTGTCCTCCAGACAAATAAATCAACAAAACCCTAATTCATTCCAATAGTTTTTTAAATCAATTTATTACATTGTGGGATGCATTGGGTAGGATGAAAAATTGCATTTATTTTTTCCTAGACCAGCTGTTTAGTATATTAATAAAAAGAGAGAGTGTGCTGCAGACACAAACATGATGCACTAAATTTTTCAGTTCTTTCAATAACATTATTAAAGTAATAAATGCTTAAATTTTGCACAAAGCGTGGTAAGCAAAATTGTCCAAGGTAAGATCGATTTGAGAATATTCTCCCACTAAGTTGTGTTTTATTTTTAAACATTAGCCATGTTTTATTACCTATGGATCTGAAGCATTTTTAACACGTACGGTACCTACTTAATACAAACACAACATGGAATCATGCTATCTGAATATATTTTAAAGATCCTAAAATTTGGTCTTCTTACCCATGGGCATAGAGTACCTTTATTATGTAGAGAACCGACTCATACCCCTCTTGCCTAAAACACCCGCAAAATTTATTTGAGTTGAGTAAGAGAAAATTCTCTTATTTTACTCTTTTTTCCCTATTCGTGAATCAGTGTGAATCGTGGATTCAAAAACAGAATAGCCACATTAGCTCAGTTTTTTGTTTATAGAGATGCGTTTTTAACATAAATATACATGAATATTACTAGATTTGAATGCTAAAAGCAAGACAACAACACTAATTGTTTGTTTCGGTCCATTAAACAGTTGTTTAAAGTAATTTTATTGAAATTTTTTTTTAAATTTCAATTATTGAATTTAACGTATTCTTATTTTAAATATCTGAGCGCGGGAACCCATCATAACTGTGCAAAACGTATATACTCTTTGTTACAGCAAGGGTGGCTGGGCCCCCATTTAAAATGCACGTGACCACTCAACAAAATGACAAAATGGTCCCATTCTCTCACTACAGCTTGTAGGGTGAAAGAGAATGAACCCCTTAAGTCGGTTCTCTAGATAATATAGGTAATCTATCACCGAGGGCTAATAAGTTTTGCAATAAATGTCAATAGTATAAAGAAAAAAGAAAATAAATACTTACAGCCATATTAATAAAAAACGCTAATTCCACCTTTATTCCACGAGTTTACTATACCATGGAATAAGTGTTAAGCTACGGATTAAAATTTTCCATTAATAAAAACAAAATGTTCGTGGAATATCAAAGTGACGTCTGTCAAAACTATTCTCAATTGTTTGTGTTGTATCTGTTGCCTTTGTTTTGTTTTTATTTTAAAAATGGAAAAATTAATTAAAAAAAAAAAGTAAAAGGGTTGTCTAGCGTAAAGTGGTCAAGGCATAGGGTTGCCACGCTATAAAGGTCATTTTTCGGGTTTTTACAATTATCTGACACAGCTCAGATGCTATGTCTTACGGACATAAACAAAATACCATATAAAAGCAAATTATATTTAAACAATTCCACATAGGTGGTTTTTTAAAAATCGTAATTTCAATAGGGTAAATTAGGGTAAACAAAAATAAAAGTCTAGAATCAATTTTCTAAACGAAAAATGATAGAGAGTTAATTGTTTTTGTAATCGATAGAATCTTTTATTATAAAAAAGAAGGCATATATACAAAAAATGTGAAAAATCTGCAACTCGAGATATAAAGGTTTGAAAGAAAAAATGTTAGAAACAGACGTTGGGGAACAAAATTTCTATAAATTATAGGGTTATGTTTTCTGTAAATAGATTTTATATTTTTAAGAAGAAGATGAGAAATAAATTAGCCCATATTTGTCAAATTTTCAATTTAACCTCAAATTTTTGTTAAGTGAATTTTTGCATAATATACATTTTTTTCATCAATTTTCGGCGGCTTTTGATTTTTTTTCAATTTTACGCGCATATGTATGTATTTTCACTAAAAACAGTATTAGTGCAAAGACACATTAAAATTCTAGTACGATGGTGCCTAGTACGCCTGACAAATTAAATGGAAAAATCGCCATTTTCAACTAATTGTTGTACAGTAAAACCCGCTTAAGAGAAACTGCAAAATGTCACAGTCTTTCTTTCACTTAAGCGGGTTTTTCACTTAAACGAACCTCGCTTCAGTGAAAAAAAAATTCACTTAAGCGGAGTATAAGTGAAAAAAATTGCACTTAATCTAAAAATTCCATTAAGCAGAGAATTAATGCTAGAAACAATTGTTTTTATCTTTTATTTATCTTTGAATTATGAAAATGTAATTTTATTTTTAATAAATGTCAAAATACGTATACCTACCTCTTGAGCCTTTTGAAATGTTTTTTGCATTTTAGTTTGAGAGGATAAAAATATTTGTTTAAAAGTTTGTGAAATAATCAGAAATTCAAATGTCATTTTCGTGGTGAAAATGGTGAAGGTGAAAAATAAAGCAGAAACAAAAGCATTTTCGTTCAATGCGATTCTATTTTTTTTTTTCACTTAAGAGAGTTTTTTCCAATGAAAAACATAAAATTGAAGTGAAAATATGTTTCAGGTACCCGGGTTTTTCAGTTAAGCGAGTTTCGCTTAAGCGGAGTGTTTTAAAGGTAATTGGTCGAAAAATACTCAGGGATGAAAACGTGTTTCATATAAGCGGGTTTTTCTCTTAAGCGGGTTGCTCTTAAGCGGGTTTTACTGTATTAGACATCATAATACTTGTACCTATTAAACCACGTACTTGCATTTTGGTTATACTTTACCTCCCTAAATTTGTTGTCACCTTTCTGAGACTATCAAATTAAAATAAACATATATATGGCAGTAAGACCTAGGGTCCTATAAATTAGGCAATGTTAGAAGGAATAGAAGAATAGGATAGATTTTTGTTGGCACAGTGGATTGAGAAATAAGGTTTTGATTATCTTATTAAATCCCAGGGGTGGCGTTCAGTTGAGGGAACATAGAAAAGAATGCTGCCTAGAATGAGGCTCGAACCCACACATCCATATTAGCAGTCAAGCACTACTTCCACTGCGCAGGGGCCACCCCCAAACTAATTATTTTCCTCTAACACAGAAATTTCAAAATATCGATAGTTAAAAGTTCGTAAATTTTGAGTTTTTGACAACATTTTTGGAAACAATGTGATGGGGGCGTCTATAGAACCAGAACCAAATGACTTAATCTCAAAAAAGGAATATAGTGATGGACCTACAACTTTCATCGAATCCGAAGGGCTAAGATGAGGAACTTCAACATAACAAGAAACTCTTCGAAATAGTGGTGGTGGTATATTATCTTTATAACGTAAGCGCTCTCTCTTCGACTAAAAAATTTTCTCAAATGAAATGAATCACTGATTTTATTTCAAAATATGTACCTACTAAAATATGATCAAAATAAAAGTAAAAATATTAAAAACAGAAAATGATGCATTTTCGTTCAACAACAAAAAGACTTGAGATTTTTTCTCCACAATAAATTTTAGTAGGTACATAATGCTAATTAAAAAAAATGTTATTGTTTTGTATGTATATAGTAGCAATAACTTCTACATATGTGTTTAAATTATAAAGTCAGAAAATTCCAATTAACACATCGGTAAAATTATGTACCTACTTGTACATTTCAACCAAGAAAAAAGAATAAATAAACCATTAACACCCGGGTGTGTTCACTACCTACCTAAATAATTTTTTCGGCACGTCCAGCTCATTGTATCGCAATTAAAAATCACTCTTCCCTTCTTGCCCCTGGAAAAACCGATCATTTGGAAACAAATTAAAAAATTATATACATGCCAACATTTTTGTTATAAAATACAAAAAAAAAATTGTTAAAAACCATTTAATTTGTTAGCTCTGCACTTCATCACATACCGCTGCTACTGCTGCTGCTGCTGGGTCATAATAGCAACATACGCGCACACAATACCTTTCTCTAGTATAACGGTAGAAGTCTTTATTAATTTATTTCGCCCAAAATTGTATACGCAATTTATTTATAAAACTGTTTCCCCCACGCAGTTCAAACAACAAAATAATGCGGCTGGGGATTTTTGCAGCTGAGTCATGATCTTTTATTTCTTTTAAGTAAATAACAATTTTACAACAACAACAACAAAAAGTGATTACATTGTAAAATAAGAAAAATTAATTCCTTACATGCGAACCAACCCAAATGACGTCTAGCTCTATGTTTATAAATTCAACTTTGTACTAAAATAGAAGCAATTAATCATAGAATAAAGAATGAAAGAAAATTACCCATACCCACCTCTCCCACTCAAATTCTTGGGAGGGATATTTTTTTCAATAAAAAGCCATTGACTTCCGTTACATAGTATCCGGCACTAACAACAGGTGCCACCAAGGGGGTTGTGCTAATATGTATTGTTACTATGGGCGGTTTGCCATCGACCGATGGCAATCACAGTGGTTCTTGTTATCAAAATTGTGTGAAAAAATTTAATTATTTTATGTGTCAATTATTAGCCAACGTTGAATTACGAAACATCACAGAGCATCGTTTCTTATTTCAAAAAATGACTGTAACTGATAAAATAAACTTTAACTTCAACATAAAGAAAAATTAAAAAAAAAATCGCTTCTCCTCAAGCCCCTCCTTCATACTCATATGAAGGTTATAAGTCAACTCCCAAATTTGCTGGCGGGTCTTATTCTTTTATAAAAAAATCCCAAAAATCAAAAAATGTAAAATCACTTTAAAACTTTGTTAGTTTTGTCGGGGCCAGTTGTCCTAATCGTGGTTCAGGAATTTTAATTCACCGATTTTGGCGGATTAACTGAGATTCAACGATGGTTCCGGGATGTAATTCGCTTTTATCACATACTTGAACCATCCTTGAACCTCAGTTAATCCGCCGAAATCGGATTGCTGAATCACGGGCTAAATATTGCACCACGTTTGTACAACTATCCCTCGAAGACATCTGGTTTTTGTAAATAACGCTTTAATGGTAAGCTCTAGAGAAAAGTACCTTGGTAAAAACTTATAGATCATGAGATTTTCTATAAAATAAGTTGTGACATTTTTTTTCTTCCGACTTAACCGACTTACCGTTTAGAAGATAAAGCTATTTCAAATAAAATGCACGACTGGATCGCACAAACTTGGTCTTGTAGTAAAAGTTTATTCGAATTTGAAAGATTGACTGCCTTATTTAAAAACAAAAAATGGTTATTTCAGCTCTTGTGTTCAGGAATAAGATTTTTCCGAACTCAAACTAAAAGCAATTGCTTACTTCTCCATTTGAGTGCGAAAAATTCTTATTCTATGGTTTAGTTACCCTAAACACAAGAGCTGAAATAACCAATTTTTGATTATAAATAAGGCAGTGAGTGTATACTATAAATATTTTTTTATGGGAGCCTTAAGACTAAAGTAGTATTATTCATGTAACTTAGAACTTAAATTGAAAAATTATTAAAAATCAACTTAATTCGAAATAAATTTATTAAAAAAATCTTCTTAAATTATTTTGAAGACATCATCTGATTTCTTTGACTAATCTTGGTTTTTGAGAAAAGAAAAATCAAAATCGTAGGAGCGGTTTTTTTTAAATAATTTTTTTTTATATATGAAACTTTGTAAACATTTTTAAGAAAAAAATTGGTGCACAATTTTTTAGTATTTAGTAATGCTGAATTAAAAAATAAAATTCGAAAAAATATTATACATATACATGTTTTTGAAATATCGAATTTTTAAAAATCCAAAATTTTGTTTTTGGAAAATTTTGATATGCAGTATGATTTCAACTTATCAGAAGCTTTTGTATAAAAAATTTAATTTAAATCGGTTATACAGATAAGGAGATAAACCAAAATAAAAAAATGGTTCCGTGAGAGGTATACTGTTAATAATAGCTAACGGTAAATTTTGTTTTTGATAAATTACAGACCGTACTAATATTAGTATTCACAAAAATTTTAATCAAAATCGTAGGAGTCGTTTTCGAGGAAATTTAGATTTTCTGTGATGGTTTTTCAACATTTATATGGAAAGTACCGTTAATTTTGACCATAAGAAAAAATTTCATTCTAAATATTCTAGATATTGTTAAAAACCGCTCAGTACCAAGTTTCGTAAGAATCAACCCAGCCGTTTTTGAAATAATTGATTTTCAAAAAAAAAAAATTGAAACTTTTTTCAAAAATCCAAAGAATATTTTTTTGAAAATTTTTTTATACAATACGATTTTAGTTTTTCAGAAGATTGTACAAAAAAAAATTTATCAAAATCAGCTTATTACTTTTTGATAAAAGCGAAAATAAAAAAAAAGATTCTATGGGAGGTACCATTTAAAACAATGTTTTGGAACTTTTATTTACAATAAAAGGTAGCCCATAATTAATTAAATTTATTGATTTTCTGTGGATGATCTGTGGAGACATATTTGAGAAAAATAAGATTTTCTAAAAATTCTAAACAAAGTTATATGGCAGGTACCGTTATTTTAGGTCCTAAAAACAAATTAAGAAAAACGTGTCGTGGGAATGTCCAAAAAAACACTATATACCTACCAAGTTTTAATAAAATTGACCCCTACATTTAGGCTGTAGGCGAGTACACAGACAGAAGGACGGAATTACGACACCCACTTTTTTTGTCTTCCCTATCATCGTTATGTCAAGTTTTATCAAAATCTCGAGTTCGATTTTTTTTTTTTGCGAATCCAAAACTTGCCATATATGTAGTTCCTACTACTACTTGTATATCGCAAGTAAAAAAGTAAAATGACGAAAATGTCGGTTTTTCGCATATAACTTATATACGGTACAACGGTTTTTTTTTGTAAAATATTTTCAGACAAAGTTTTCACACTATGTGACCCTCTACAAGAAAATCTCATAATCTACAAGTTTAGCACAAAAAACTTTTTTCTAGCATTTACCGAAAAACCGATGTTTTCGACATAACACCTGGAATAACTTATTATGTAATTTCAGTTCCGACAATGACCTTTTTCAGATTATTGCGTTTAAGAATCTTTACTTGCATTTGTTCCGCAGCTCTGCTCTAAGAATTGTTGTAGCTGAATTCTCACATTTTTGAGAACTACGTCACGTCCACTTCACAAAAATGGATTTATTTCCCACTAAGCCCTCCGATGGATTTAGTTTCTGGATGCATTTCCGTGTACCGCAAACAGACAAAGCTCTCTATCTAAATATTTTTTACTCAATAAGTGTTGGGGATCGTGGGAAAATTCCCTTTTTCTGGGAATGCTGACCTCTATTCCTGGGATCATTTTAGAAGAAAAATTTATGGGGGAATAGAAGAATGTTGATTTTTGAAAAATATTGTTTTACCAAGTTGTTTATCCAACCTTTCACACCCCTCCTCTACAAAATAGTCAGCGGATATACATACAGGAGTAAATGACACAGTAGAAGCTGTGGAGGCATTTTATTCAGTGTTTTTTTTCTAGAATATATTAAAAAAAAATCAAAATTAATCGGTTCATTTTGTATCAGCCGGTTGTGTAACTGTGAACCAGTTGCGCATCTTTAAAAAAAAAAATAAAATTCTTTAAAAATAACTCGAACAGGAGATTGATCTAATCTAATAAATAGATTCCACTATTCTTTAACAACAAACAAAAATCAATCGGAGCTACTGTTTGGCGCAGCGTGGCGGGCGTTTATGTAATTAGCCGCTTTGTCTGCGTTCATTGTTTATATTTCTTACAAATTAGCATAAATAAATAATCCCCAAGTCGTAATTGACGTATAAATAAATATGCAGAGTGGTTTAGAGGCGCCTTACACTATGCCTCAACGTCACCCAAGAACCACGACGGCACTGCCATCTATATATGACTACATTTCAACCTTAAAATTCTACATGAAAAAATAATCTTAAATCTGCTGATTCAACCTAAAAAGGACCAAAGGGTAACTTATTTTTTTTTTCTTTTTATAAATTGCCGCCTTGATAAGCTTTGATTTGTTTGTTTGTGCTTAAATCACGAAGCCTTTTTTACTTACCAGGACACAGAACAAAGGAAAATCTCTGCGCTTGGGCCATGGTATATAATTGAATAAATTTATTTGAAATAATATTTGTAATGGCACCTCTTTGAAATCTTAAACTTTGGTATGTACACAGTGGGAGTATTTAGATTTTCTTGTTGCTTTTGTTTATATTTTTTTGTTTGACATCACTTGTCAGTTATAATTTACATATTTTTTTTTTTTTTTTCAGGACATAAACAGATTTCTTGTAAAGGCGAAAATGAATGGGAAATTGAAATTAATTGAAAGGAGTGAGTAAACAGAAAATTCATATTTGTTTTCAGGAACTGTACATAAACATATAATGTGGTAAATTGAATTTTACATGACTACATTTAAGCATCAGTATATCAGTACAACATATATTTTAATACACAAAAAAGGTTTTGAAGTGGCAATTAATGTCGACACTAAAGTTACCTCTTTAGATTTTATCTCGGTTTTAGCTAATTAAGTAGTAAGAGCTTTTTGTGTTTGTCATTTTCTTAAACCAGAAATGTGAGAGACATGATTAAGTTGAATTAAATGGTTCATGTATTGTTTGGAAAGGTGTCTTCTTGTCATGTTAGTTACATCTAATCATAATCTTCTTGGTGTTATTTTTAATTAAGTAACTACATATTTTTATACTATATAAAGAAATTATTTGAAAAAAAAATGTAAACGACGGAAATGATGATAGACAGGCTTAAATATGTGATATGAATTTTTTCCAGCCAATAATTAGATGAGCTTTTCATGTTTTAGGTATATTATTTTCTAAGCTATGTTTTTCTTGGTAGTTTAGCTCAACTAACGCAAAACTGTGAAAAAAAGTGAACAGAAATTGTTCTTTTCGTTTCCATTTTGATGACAATTTCACAATGATTATGAAAAACCCAATTTGGTCCTTTATTTGATTTTTACAACTTTGATCATTCGGTACGGCGGCGTACGGGAAAAGAGTTCAATGGATTAATTTGAAATTCTAAAGAAATATTGGTGGTCTATAGTTCTTTAAAATGTCTTACCAAATAAAGTCCTGCAGTCAATATTTGTAAAGCAGTAAAAGATTTACAAAAAATCTTTAAAAAGTCGGTTTTTTACCTTTTCTTAATGTTACGGTGAGGAGCCAAAAAAAAATAATCGTTATAAAAATTTTAAAAAATCTTGTAGAAAATTTATTCCAATTTTTTAAACTATACTCTTAAATTTTCCGTGTCGTCAATCCTTGTGAAGATATTGGTAGTCAAACTCAAAAGTCTGTTTTTTCATTCAAAGCTAGATATTTTTCTGAAACAAAACTGTAGAATGACGAAAAAAAGACGACCTTAAAGCTGAATAAACGAGTTATCGAAACTAAACAATAAATTGGCTCAAAAACATTTTCAAATAAAATGACAATGTTCAAAAAATAATAAAATTTTTGGCTCGTGCTGCTTCTTATGATTGCGCAATAACGGTACATTTAAAAAATCATTTGCTGAAATTTCTCAATTTAAGAGATATAAAGGCTTCAGAATGTTGTTTGTTTCATCTCAATACAACCACTTTTCACAAAGATACAGCTCTTCAAAAAACACTAAAAAAAAAAGTGATTTTATTTTGTTCCCTTAATTTTTTTGACAAGTGTATGTAAATTGAATTGAATTAAAAAAAAAACAATTTGCAGTGCATACGTGCTTTAAATTTTGTTAAGAGTCGGTTGTCATGGACCAAAATACGACAGCATCTAACTGATGAGCCCAACTGTCGTGCCTGGGCAAAACGCATTGTACTAAAGGTCGCAAAAAAATTTTATATTTGAATTCAAAAAAAAAAAAAAACAGTTATATCTAAAAGGTCCTAACAATTCATTTGTTAAGTTCTTCTGCGATTAAATATAAGAATATTTCCGATACATTTCGAAGAAATTTCACTCTTCGTGGTCACGAAATAAGACTGTCTGACCCCGTCGCCACTAAGAGTGAAATTTCTTCAAAACGTTGGGAAAAAGAAATTAATAATATTTCTTATATTTATTTAACGTAGTAAGTTCCGAAAAATCTTTAAAGTTAAAATGATTAATATCTGTAAAAATAATAGTTTAAAAATTTTTTGAAATTATTTTTTTGAAAAATTCAAAAACTTGATGTTTTGAAAGTTTTTTATTTGCAATATTTTTTAAGTTCTTAGAAGCATCTGCAAAATAAATATTTTATATTGGTAAAAATTATGTCGAAGCCAAAAATAACCTCGCATCGCATTACAAAATGATCTCGAAAACGGCGAAAAACACGTACATACATATATCTCAAGAAACGTGATATGATAGAATATTTTGAGCTTCTTAGCATACCAAAGCTTCGAAAAAATGTACGTATGTTCATCTTTAGGTTGATCCTCCAATAGTATCTCTTGTCATAGAAAAGTGTCCCTGCGCGTTAAATCACGTTTCATATCACTTCGTCGCCACTCCATCGCCAAGCCACTTGCTCACCACTCCACTGCCACTCACTTCTCCTCACTCCACTCCGTCAACACTTCAGTGAGCGCCTTGCCTTACATAACTTAGGATTAGATTTCAGATTTATTTGCGAAAGCCGTTCGGATTCGGCAATAAACTGTAGGTCCCCTCCATTCCTGCAGACACGCACACAGGAATGGTTGACATCAGTTGTAAGTCACTAGGCCCTGGTTTTTCATGAGCCGTTATGCCACCAAATTTATTTATTTATTTTATTGCATTGACAAATTTTGAAAATATTTTTTTTTTAAATTAAATATAAAATAAACTACAACCAATTTTTTAATATTCTTTAATATTTTTCCATTCAAATTTTGTTTTTAATCACATGCGATTCAGTGGTGGAAATTTTTTTTCGAACAGAATAATAATTCAAGTCATAAGCTTTATAAAATTATAAATGCTTGTTCTTTTAAGCCTCTTAGAATTAGCAATTAAAATGTGCAGAGTTTCAAATGTGGCTAAAACTGTTTTCTATGACTTTTTAATCAACTCATGCTAGTACCTTATATTTTTGTCTCTTATTAATAAAGTTATTACGAAAATATCAATTGTAATTTATCTTAAAAACTCTGTAAGTACCTTACCTATTCGAGCAACCTACTCAACCATTTAATTTCTTTTGACCACAAATTTATACTCAGTGGTTTCAATGTCGATTGCCATTTTCACTTAAGCAAGATCTCATTATTTTATCAATTCTACAGGTTCGTCAACAAACTTTTACCGAAAACCAAGTAAATAAATATGTTCATTGAAACTGTAATAATTTGACAAACAAAAGTAAATAAGAAAGCCAACAACATTCCAATAGAAGTTTTACGTTTGTAAGCTGATCAAAAATTCCCTTTGAGTATAAATACATACACATACATATATGCTTGTGTACATACATATGTCTAAATTTTATCGGTTTCGTCTCATTAAATTCAATCCAATGTGTGCACTTGTTGTATTTCGTATCCGTATATCGATTTTCGAAACCATTTTCTTCCAAATACATTAGTTGTAATTTAAATGCAAAGCATAAAATGTGTTTGCCTAAAATGATTTCAATTGGAAAATGAATCGAATCAAATAAAGCTACGGAATTGTATTAATTTATTTTGAAATTTGTCTGTAAAGGTACTAGGTATATAGGTAAGTATGTATATCTACCCACACCTCAACCTCATTGAGAAGGACCCTGCTGGGATTTAATCTCGAAAATGTTATCTATCTTCCAACATATCGTCTGTGTCACAATATACAAATTATACAGATAAGGCTGGGATGCCAAGCAAAGATTTTCTATATATTTGCACCGACTGATGATGGCGGCGACGATGACGAGACGAACGACGCGACGGAAATGGTATTAAATCGAAATTTGTATTCTGTTTCATACCATACTGTATATTTAAACTTTTTATTTGTATACGCAGCAGATAAATAGCTGGGGTGTATAGCTTTTCAATGCTACCTGGCTCAGTCCATCCCTTAAGTTTGCATAAAATCACAAATTGTTGCACTTTCACTAGATATAAATCTGAGCAAAATAATGGTGGTATCCTGCGATGGCAGGATACTATCATGGCACCATCACATCGCCATCATCATTGCACTGTCATCGTTGAGTCTCATCACACACCAGGGTAAGTAAAGTACGGAAATTGCTTCGGGGAATCATGCACCAGCAACCAACCGACTACTGACAGCAGAGATGCTATCGACGGACGATTGGAAAGTTTATACAACCAAACGTAAACCTTCTATATATTCATCTTTACTTTTCAATATAAATTCATGAAATTGCTGTAAATTTCCATAGTTAGTGTCAAAGAAATAAGCGCGCCGAGGGACTCTGAAAGCTATGCGTTAGCTGGTAAGGTGAACTTCAACAATTTTTGTTTTGTGGAATTGCCATAATTTTATGTTTTCCAATAGAAATATTGAACTCAGACTATTGATTTGATTCTATTGGTTGGATTGGTTTTTTGTTTTATTATACTATAGGGTGAAAGTGGATGAGATCGTGCACTTTTAATTCATTTATTATAAAATCATTTATGTATGTTTTGTCATATCATATGGAATGACCAAATACATTCGCTAACAACATTTCCATTTATTTTGTTAGATTTTCTGAAGAGAAATAAATGGACGGAAAGTCTGATCTATAAAAATTGAGATTTACTCCGCAATTTGAGTGAGAATTTTTAATCCACTTTTTAAATTACAGTAGTTTGCAATTTTTTTTTTCATCTTAGGTACCTATCTAAAAGCATAGTATTTTTTCAATGCTAATATTTTGGGTTGCTGAAAATGCCCACGGTAGTAGCCGTGGAGTGATGGTTAGTGCAATGGGCTGTCATTCCGAAGGTTCAGGTTCGATACCCAGCCTCGCTATCTAAAAATTTTTTTTTAAACAAAACGGCTACTGCCTCTTGCGAGGAATTGACAAAAACTCCAAGAGCATCTCTTGTCATACAAAAGTGCACCTCACATTAACCGTTCGGATTCGACAATAAACTGTAGGTCCCCTCCATTCCTGCAGACACGCACACAGGAATAGTTGAGAGTTGTAAATCACTAGGCCCTAGTTCTTCATGAGCTGTTGTGCCATCAAATTTATTTATTTTATGAAAACGAAAATGTCTAATTTTTTCTCAGCATAAACTGTCACATAAACTCTTATACTACGTTTTCACCGACCACTAAACCGAGAATTAGGTAAATTTACCATAAATCACCTCCCAAATCCCTTGATTTACCATACAAATTTTAATCTCAAATCAAGATTAAAAATAAATTTCATTGAAATCTTCATATAACCAATAATTGCACAAATTAAACAGACCTAATTCCCTATTCAGGGCAGTACAATCTGTGAGAAACAATTTTTTTATCGGTTAGCACAAAGCAAACTTGCCATCTCACTTCAACTTCATAAGAAAAATAATCCACCATCTGCATTTTGAAAGATTATCTGTCAAAGTTAATCTACTCTTTAATCTTTTCGGCTGCTGAAAAAAACTATCTAGGATTTATTAAATCACGTGCGATGAAAACGTAATATTACGCTGAACTTAAATATTTAAATTTCTGTAACTCAATGAGCTCTTATCAGATTATCGCAAACAATATGTTGTAATAAAGGGAAGGATCATATATCTTGCAACAAATATACAGTACATGCTAATCGGATAGAGTCTAAATAAAGTATTCGTCAGTATGTTACAAAAATAAACATGATTTTACGCATATATCTTGAAAACACTTCTTTGGGAAAAATAATGGATGCCATTTTCATTAGTCTAGTCTTAAATAAATCAGTCCGCAAAGTAATATCTTGGTTTTATAATGACTTTTCGAGCACAATTTAACAGTTCACTTGGGCGTATACGTACTTTTTTTTTATTTTATTAAATAGACATTTTTTTCTCCGAATTTTGTAGAGAAAATTTAAGTACATATTATCAACTAAATATTTATATTGTGTTGAAAAATTTGTTCTTATATATCTACATCTTAAAAATACTTAATCCATCAGGCAAAAATGGACGCAAGATTTCACTGGTGTTTCTATCCAATTATTTTGTAGAAGTGACTTTTGGTTAGCCGGTATGGGCTTTAAAATAGGAGGTTCATTAAAAATATTAAAAATACCATTTCCATCATCCCTTAAAATTAATAATTTTTTAATCCATCCCCTTTAAAGATGAAAATGAAAAAACTATTAAAAATCAATCTCGAATAATGTGTCTTTTTTAAAAATTCTCTACACGAAATAGCAATTGAAAATTTCTTAAAAACATTCATAAATTTTTTTTGTGTTTTCTTTTTAAATATACATACATACAATTCATCATTAAAAATCATTCTGATTTATTGAAAATTATTTCTTAAATTGTTCTTTTCGCTTATTAAACTTTTATACCTCGATTTGTAGATTTTTCTGAAATGTTTGTTACATTTAGAACAAATCTATTGATTACAAAAAAGCTTTACCTTACCTCTCCTCATTTTGAAATAATGAAAACCCATTTTGCTCTTTAAATCACTATGGCGAAAACCACTATGTTGAAACTAATTAAGAAATACCAATTTTTGGGACACATGTTGTATCCTCTCATTTGTCCTTATGTCACATATGTTTCATAAAAATATCCAGTTCTTTTTTTTGGCACATTAAAAACCAGCATTTAGGTATGCAATAATTTTGTCTTCAAAATTTTATAAAAATCTGAACATAAGAGATTTTTACTTAAAAGTCTTAAATGTTCCGTTAAATTTTCGTTAAATAAAAATGCAAAACAATATCAATTTAATGCTATATTTCTTTTTCTAAATCCTTGTTTAAATTAATTTTGCGAATTTTACCTCATAAAAATATTTTTCACCTTAAGATCGAGTACGTATTAGGTCTGCCGTGTTTATCATTCTCACCCCAGGTGAAATTCATACATAACCTCCAACCCAAGAAGAGCAAACCTCATAAAGACTTATAAGATAGGTACCTACGTGCATTGTACATTTATATTAAAGGAAAAAAAAAGTATTTCTCGCGTGACTGCCAGAAAGTTAAAGAAAAAAAAAATATATTCCACGGAGATAACAATGATGACAGCTTGGAGGATTCCATAAAATGGCTTTCCACGAACATAAGTAGGTATAACCAACACACCATAGCGAATGGAAATGACAGCATGTGGTAGCTATGACTGCAAAGACAAGCCAGTGCAAATCTATTTATGTGTAGAAGATTTAATTTGCATAAAATACAAAAAGGAAGTCCCCAAATGGAATAAGGAGACAAAAAAAAAAACTCAAATAAAATGCAAAAGGATGTTCTATCAAAACGAAAAGAAAGGGGTTCAAGATAAGAGCTAATGTTGGTAAAGAAAAAAAAAAAAAAAAACAGAAATTGTCATACAAAGCTGAGGGATTTCAAAACCATGTCTGGAAGTCAAAGTGTGAATAAATTTTGATTTATCTGCCATAAAGAGAAAAAAATAAAAAGAGAGTCCCTTAAGATTGATGAAGTACTGGAATTGAGCGTTTCCTAAGTAGGGTATCAGGAAATAAAAAAAAATCGCATAAAAAGAAAACTTCCATATAAGAGATAATATTTAATTTCATAATGACTTCTACAATACATGAGCCTAGGCTTAAAGAGACATCCAGTACTTTTGCATAAAACAAAAAAAAAATAGCAAGTATCATAGTTGTCTGTGAAGCATCAGACCATTTCATGATTCTATTCAATGCAGGCACATAGCCAGGATTTTGTTTCGGAAGGGGCCTGCTTCATAGCAAGAACAGCTTTTAATCCTGAATTTTGTGGCCTAAAGAGCATTAAAAGCATTTTTGTTGGATTTTTAGTGAACCAAATAAACACACTACGGAGATAAAAATTAGAAAATTAGACCGGCAAAGTCGTAATAACAATTGGAGGAAAGGAACATTAATTGAACGAAGTTCGCTCGGTCAGCTAGTTTGTATTATGAAAGGCTCCTTATTAAAATATATAAAACTAATTATTTTTTTTGATTTCTAGTAGTAGCCCGTGGCGTAATGGTTAGTGCGTTAGACTGCAATACCAGAGGTCTGGGTTCAATACCAGCCACTTCCACCTTAAGTTTTTTTCCGGGCTACTGCCTCTTGCGAGGAAGTGAAAAATGCAGACACGCACACAGGAATGGTTGAGTGTTTTAAGTCACTAGGCCCTAGTTCTTCATGAGCCGTTGTGCCGACTAATTTTTTTTTTTTTTTTATATTTTTTTTAAATTAATGTACGTGAATGTGTATGAAACAAATTATTACCTTTTTACATTTTTATATGTATTTTTTTCACAGCAGAAGTAGACGCCTTAATTTTTTTGAATCCATCACAGAGAAAATTACAGACCATCTTTTTCTAATATAAAAAAGGCCTCAGTAGATATTTTTTTTTCCGAAATTTAACTTGCCAAGTTGCTATGGGGATTGTAAAATCCTATTTGCTGAAACGAAACTTAAATATTTATGTTCTACTTAAGCGCTTATATTTCACTTTTTCCTCAGCGTAAACTGTCACATAAGCTCTTATGTTGAACTTAAAGTTTTAAGTTTCGTTTCAGCAAATGGCCTTAAGAGTAATTTTCTTATATTAAAATAATTTCGGGAGGGGTTTCAGCCCCTCAACCCCCCCCCCCCCCTCCTCTGGCTACATGCCTGATTCAATGGCATGCGCAATATTTAAAGTAAAAAACGACTTTTAAAAAAAAAAATCAATAATTTACCTTTTCATTTGAAAAAAAAATATATTTTAGCTCAATCATACAAACATCCCTCAACAAAATATTAAATTAAGTAATTTTTTTTGATAGTAGCCCGTGGCGTAATGGTTGCAATGTCACGCCAGAGGTCTGGGTTCGATTCCCAGCCTCTGCCATCTAAAAATGATTTTCAGTGCTTCTGCCTCTTTCGAGGAATTGACTAATCCTCCAAGAGTATCTCCTGTCATTGAAAAGTGCCGCTCACCGTAGAAAAAACTGTTAATATGTCCCCTTTCCTATGATGCAAATCCTTCTAAGACCTCAAAATTCAATATTCAACCTTTTCTTGCTGGTAATTCGATAATTCCAACAAACATAATGTAGGCATACATTCCTTTAGTCTTCATTATTTGCTTGATAATAAACTTCCAGGCCTACACACCGTCAACGTTTCCATATCCTATTACATACTTAAGTCAATAAATTTTATATTCATGATATTTATCAAAAGAGGACCATGTTGTATCTATCTGTATATGAAATAGGAAAATATTTTTATCATGTAAGCATTTGTATAGTATTTTATTTGCCAAAGGACACAATACATACTTAGGTTGACTCAAACTTTAGGATATGTCTTTTTGAAGTAAGAAATCAAATTTTAACTGCCTTTGTTATGTTCATATTGGGAGTGTTGTGTTTCATAGGTGTACCTACACATGTTCTGACATAAGGGTAAAGGTGCTTTATTTTAAAGATAACAAGTTTATTTTAGTTGTTTGTTATTGCATGAATGGTTTTGACGTCAGATAAATACGCAAAGTGCTCAAGGTTGGGAACTATCGGTTGGGTATATATAAAAACTGAAGATAATTAAGAGACTTACCCGAATTTGTAAAATATATCCTTTCAAAAACACGAACAACAATTATTAACTTCAAATTACTTTTTAAATATAGCAATACACTTTTATAAAGGTCAAATTCCCTTAACAAATTTAATCATCATAATATTTCACTGTTTTTAAATATTTAAAAAAAAAAAACAAAAACGCTTTAACACTTTTTACGAAAACAAGTTACAAAATCATTAGCGAAACAAAAAAAAACCATTAAATTTAAACGAAATTAATACCGAAAACAACTACAGCACGACCACGATTTGGTTTCACTGAAAAGATTCGGAGCCAATTTTGACTAAAATGACGAACGGCCGTCGCGGCGCGGTGATGGCGAAAAAGTTTTCACCACAAATTGGAAAACTACGAAAGTACGACTAACAATTACGCTCGAATGGTCAAATGATATGGCTCAATAAGTTTCACGCGCTACCACGAACATTATTTTCACTTGATAGAAACTTTTGGTCAATAAAACACCAGGAAACCAGCATCGACAATAACCCCAAAATATCGTTAGCTTTTAACGTCCCCAGAGATTTGGACAGAGGAAGAATAACCCACCAACAAGAAACAAAAAAAAACGTGGTTTATGTGCGAAACTTTCCTGTTTGAACGCTAATCACGAACTACTATTTGCACATCATGAAGCTGGGAGTATTGAAAAGAAAGACTAGCTGCCTTTCTGCCCATCGCACCGCATGCAGCCTCACAAAAATTATATTTTTGAACAAAACAACAGAAACCAAAAAAAAAATTCCTCACAAATATTTACTTTTATCGTTTGATGATGAGGTAAACAAAGCGTTTTAGAGGTATTTCTTCTTTTTTTTGGTTGTTGTTGTGATTTCGTAAAATATTATAGCCCATCCAGTGCTTGCTATTCGAAAATATTTCAAATTACTGTTTTCTGAATTCGACGAAACAATCTTAAAATCGAATTCATTGAATTGAATACGCAACGATTCGATTGCCAGGTGAGTTATTATATTGGCATGTTTTTATGAGATAAGCAAAGATTTCGATAAAAACTTATTTAAGGTTTTTCCCGCGCCATCCATCGCACCGCCGCCTCCCGGAGCACCCGGAAGATTCCATTCCAACCGAAGAATAATTGTTTCCGTTTTCATTTTCTTCGAAATTGATTGATTTAATGAGGTTGAATAAATATTTGCAAGAGTACTGTTATATTGCAAATAGGAAACAATAAAAGTAAAAAAACAAAAAAACGACTTTGTTATTTTACAATGAAATGTTCAGCTGAAAGATATGAAGAGGTCTTTTTAGTTTTTAATGGTGATTGATTTTGAAATTGAATAATCTTTCCGTTGTTCTTCTTTTGATTCTTTCGAGTATTCTGCTCTGATGCGTGGTCCCCCAATTACAGCTAGTATCGGTTAAGTTTACGGAGTCCTGTTTCTGCACAGCACATCAAAATCCCTCGCCCACACCTTTGATGTTGTCTTCATCTCCTTTTTCACCCACTGTTGTCACTTAGACAATATAGAGTCTCACAGCAGATTTACTCAGTGCTGAATGGTTTCATTCTATTATTTGGTGTAATTTTTGTTTTTTTATGGAAAAAACAAAAGTAAATCTTGAGAAAATTGGAGAAGGTTTCCTTAAAGTGGAGTATAAAAGTGAGCGGTGATTTTAAGAGTGATTGAGCCAAAAATGTAATTTAATTTTTAAACGTTTATGGTGTTATAGGAAATGTAGCAGAACAACAATCCGTCCCTGGCGACCATGTTTCGCTGGCTTTTTGAAGAAGAAATTTATTTCTTTAATTGGGGAGCGTAATAACGATATCCTGCATAATGAAAGCTAAAATCCAGAAAAATGAAATTAAAATTTACTTATCTAATTGCTTTAATACTCTTTGGAGACTTTATAGCTTTTTCTTCCACATAAATGTACAAAAAATAAAAACAAAAATATTTTCACTTTTTTTTTGTATCTATAAACAAAATACATAAAATATATATTTCTTCAAACATCATGTAAATAAAAATGAAGAAAAGATGTTAAAAAACGTAAATAGATTTTTTTCTTATAAACAGAACAAATTAAAATGTTGTTTTTTATAACTTCAGACTTTTAAGTTCAAAGAACTAGAATTAACATTTCAATCAGATCAATAGAATCGAAGAGACAATTAGAATGTATTTATTTTATTTATTAATTTATTTTCCATTCTTATTTCATTGTTTAACAATAATATCAATATAAAAGCTATGGATTTGTCATCAGATCGGTTAGCAAATTTCGTTTAATACAAATATATAAATATTTTTATGGGGGCATAAAAGGCTCGTGAAGAACCAGGGCCTAGCGACTTACAACTCTCAACCATTCCTGTGTGCGTGTCTGCAGGAATGGAGGGCACCTACAGTTTATTGCCGAATCCAAACGGCTTATGTGAGCGGCACTTTTCTATGACGAGAGATACTCTTGGAGGGTTTGTCACTTCCTCGCAAGAGGTAGTAGCTCCGAAAAAAGCTTAAGGTGGAAGCGGCTAGTATTGAATCCCAGACCTCTGGCATGGCAGTCCAACGCACTTGCCATTACGCCACAGGCTACTACCTCTATAGGTATACTGCTCTTTCAAAAAGTTGTAAAGGGTTTTCCAGTTATACATTTTTGATCAAAATTTCGATTTTTTCCTACATCGCTAAAGTTTTATTTCCAAAGTATGTAAGGCATTGAGGGCAGGGGAGAAAATTGGACTTATACTAAGATGGCCAAAACAATCTTCTTTCGCTTTTGAATGTATAGTTTATAATTTACTACTGTTTTTATATTTAAATGTTTTAAAAAGACAGTGTCCCCTCCAAGACACGATTATAAGATATGGAGGTTAAGGTCGCAGAATTACAAACTGTTTATAGCTTACACTCTATAACGAAAAAGAAACAAAAATAGTATCCAGCAATTAATTGTGAAGCAAGAACAGGAGAATCCAATAGTTCCAAAAACTCTAGAAATTATTTTACAAAAAATGTTAAATAGAAAAATACTTGCTGTTGTGAAAGCTACTTAGTATTGGTTGAAAACTTTACATTTATTTTTTTTTTTCTGCAATGATAGTAGTTGATGATAAGAAATAATATTCTTGCGCAAGGCAAAGACATTTTTTGGAGCTTTGTAGCTGTACAAAATGTACGAAATAATTCTGATAAAAACGAAAACTAAAAACTATTCAAACCACAATCTGAGAAGCTGCATCCTCAAATACAAGCTGAATCATCCGAACAGTGAAGGTGAAACTGCTGTATGTTATGATTTTCTCTGATTATTTCAAAGATGTGTTACGAAATTCTGGAGAGCGAAGGGGTTGGCAGATTTAAAATAGCCCAGGGTAGCAAAAAACCTAACTATGCCGTTGCATAACTAGCAGCAATCATCAATGAAAAACAAACTACATTACATGTTGGATATTGATCTTTCATATCCTTTAAAATTTCACTCAATATATTTCGAACCGAAAAACAGGCTTTTCAAAGTAATAAGTCTGAGTTAAATACTAAAAATAAGAAGAAGGAAAACACAATTAAGAGAATTATTTTTGTTTTTTTAAATGCTAAATTTAAATACTTATGATTTTTTTCTAACTTTCTCCTTATGTATTTTGTATTCAAAGTTTAAGTAAACCTTAAACTTAAATATTAAACCTCATTTCTTTAAACTATAAAACCAAGAACTAGCAACCCATCAGTTGTGTAGTTTATTTTAATAAAAGAACTCAGATAATTAAATTCTAAAACTACTTTATAAATTAATAAGACAAAACTTTTGTCCAACTCAAAATTAAAATCTGACCTCCATTGCGTTTTCGCGTTGCATCCAAATCCACATAGCTATTTTGTTTTGATCCTTGGGAAAATGTTGACTTCATTTAATGTTAATAATTTAAGTATTTATGTTTATCCAGAGGGAGGATAAAGATGAAACTTTTACATTGTGTCCCTAGAGTGTAATCAGCTTCTGTAAATGTTCATGCAAATGAGCTTCAAAAGTCACTTTGTGTGTCCGTCCATGCACAACAATTAAGGACAATAATTTTTAATATTTTTTCCTCTAAAGGAATCTGCATCTGCTGATGTTGCATTTTTATTTTATTCTTTTTACATTCTCGATAGGAAATGTATTGGTTTCGTGTTAAAAAAAAATCAATTTTTCCATGGAATAATACACAATACTAACAATATGCCGTGTTCAATTGGAGTTTATTGTGATTTTTGAGTATATTGGTATGGACATTACTCATACCAATAAAAATTTGGTTTTGCATATAAAACTGTAATCTATAAGATGAAGTTTTCAATATTTTAACTTGGGATAATTTTTCGCATCCGTAAAGCAAATAGGTGCGACGCGGATGCGGTCCTGCATTTTATTTGCTTCGAGTGCATTGCGAGTGTAAATATTATTTTGAAGTGTTGGGATCTGCTTACTGTGGTATAGATAAATTAATGCTGCTATTAAATCATTATATTTGTATTGTGAATGAAAAATGTAAATATAAAAATATAAAGTCTTTTTTATTGGTTCTGGAGGACAAAAATAATAATTAAAAGAACTCACCGGATAATCGTTATGATTTACAATATTGAATTTTAATTACAATATTTTAATGAGGCAATAAATTACGAAAAATGAAAACAAAAATATTTTTGTATATTAATTTTCAAAGAACATAATTTAAATGCATTTCCTTAAAACTTGAAGTTAATTTAAAATATGGAAATCGTTCTTTAAAAAAAAAAATATAACACCGATCTGTTTTTTACACATTTTTTTTTTTTTTTTTTTTTGAAAACTCATAGGTAAAAAAATGTTTGTGTGTTGAACCATCGTTAAACCTTAGTTAAACTGCCAAAATTTGTGAGTTAAAATTCCTGAACAACAGGCCTTAAGTGGGCTTCAGGATTTTCTTGATTATATAACCTTAAATTAGAATAACAAGATTTTAAACTTGAAAAAGATCACGATACAGTAGATAACGGATATAAGAAACTCAAAGATAGGTAACACAAAAAAATTGGGGCAATTTCAACTCTAAGTCTGTCTTTGTGTACATCAGCCTTCAGTCTAAAGAATTGATTGGATTTTCTTTATGCTATGGATTAGAACTGGGATTTTTAAGTGAAGATAAAAGCCATAATCGAAGTTTTTTGCACCAAAAATATGGGTACCTGCCACACAACCATTATGAGAAAAGTTATTTATGTCGGAAACGGCTCTAACGATTTTGATAAAAATTAGGTCTGTGTTTTGGTAAAATAAATGTTCCATAAGAACTGTTATTCTTACTATAACGATACCATCCACAAAATCGGTTATTCGAATTATCTCCAATTTTGATCAAGAATTTTATTCAGTAGGTTCCTTTGAGCTTTAGCATCATCATTGCATATACATTTGTTGTATATAGCATCAATTCGAGGGAACTTAAAAATGCGTTAAAAATATCTATGGCTTACCAAGTACTTAATAAAATCATTACTTCATTACTTACTAAATAAAGATAAAACAAATATTTAGTTTGTCCGTGGTAATCTCAGAAATTATTCAACCGATTTATTTGAAACAAGTTTTATAATTTCCCTTATTATTTTAAAAATGTGATAGAATATTTAAAAATTTTCGTAAACTTTTTTGTCCATGTTGACCAACATATTTAAATATGCTTTTAAACCTGCTTGATATTTTAGAAAAACGAGATTTTTCAGTATGACGCTACGTTCAAAACATGCTTTTCCAAATTTAAAACTAGTTAGCATCGTATCATCTTTTTAATATTTTACTAAAGTTAAAATCGCCAAATGCCTATTTTATGTTTTTAGTATCATACTAAATTCAAGTGTCACTTTGGCAGCTACAATTGCAAAAATGGGTTGAACTGTCACTATTTTAAGCGTGTTCAGCCAGAAAAATAGGTTTAGTATGATACTAGCTAGAAAATTTTTAAAACTAAGAATATTTTAGTAAAGAGTTTTAAGGTTAGAAAATTGCTAAGTAGTATCATGCTAATACCTTAACATCAGGCTGTTTAAAATTTTGCGCTTGTGGGGGGCTTGCTAAGAGTTTAAGAGATACGTGGTCTGCAAAAGTCCTGGCTATCTATTGCTATTTTAGCTTAGCGACGTTAAATCGTTTTACAACATCCGCTCGTCGTTGTGGCGTCATGGATATCCGCATACGTACTTGAACTACCACCAAGTAGTAATCCGAGTCTATGTTGGCACCTCGAGACGTTCGGACATCGAAACGTTGGGACATACTGGAAGCATGTCTGGCGTCTATCGCAACATGGTCAATCTGGTTGACGGTTTGTTGATCCGGAGACCGCCAAGTCCCTTTGTGTATATTGAGGTGTGGGAATCGAGTGCTTGCTATGATGACATTTCACCCCCCGGAGGCTGTGTATTTCGACTATTGAACCAAAGATGCCCTTCTTTCCAATCTTGGCGTTGAAGTCGCCAAGAATAATCTTGACGTCGTCGTACTGGGGGCACCTATCATACGTATCCTCGAGGAGATCGTTGAATTCTTCCTCCGTTGGGGCATGGGGCACAGATCAACGTGATGTTTTTGAACTTTGCTTTGATGCGGATTGTGACCAGGTGCTCGCTTACATTTCTGAAGCCCATATCCGGTGCTTGTTGTCGTTTCGGAACTGACACTTTTTCCGTGGTAGGGAAGTCATCCCAACGCACAACCCCCTAGCCTGGAGGAACAGATCCTTATTATAATTCCAAGGACGAGGAGCCGGATAAAGCGCTCCTTTTAAGCCTGAGCTACGAATACGTCGTAGTAGCCCACATAAGGTGTTCACTAAGTAGTTCAACCTGACTGAAACTGTAGATGCCACCGTTAATTCCATCTGGAGAATTCTTCCGCTGCCGCCTGGATAAAGGAGAAGTGCCTTAGTGGGAACACTCTTCCCCCCCTCTCTCGTTTGCTGCCGTCTAAAACCGTCTACAGGGATTAGAACCCCATCTTCAGTTAAAGGTACTAGGCACCCGATGTGTGCCACTTAGAGGGGAGAGTATGAGTTGATAGACAGAGGTTCGCTTTGAAAAAAGCTTGTGGATGCTTTTGTCCTCTTAAAAGCACCGCGTTGTCTACCTTTTGAACATCTCGGGCTTTAGTACGATATTAAAAACGTAAAATAGCCATTCAGCGATTTGAACTTAGTAAAATGTTAATAAGATAATACGACGCTAACTCATTTAAAATTTTAAAGAGCTTGTTTTTAACCTAGCATCATACTAAAAATGCTTTGACATCATACTAAATCATCTAAATTTTTGCGCCATTATTTTTAACTAATTAAAACAACTTAACTCACAATTATTATCACTTATATTTTACTCAATTCCACGCAAAGGTTTCTGCATAGCCCCAAAGCTTTTCCTAATGAAATCAAAATTCTTTTCCAAACATCGTTTGAACAAAAATATTGACCATGCTGCAAATTTGAAACACTTAATGAACCATTGACACGATACCCCCTGAAGCGCCAAGCATCCTTATATGTTTATACACTGACGAAGAAGAAGTCCGAAAAAGCTTTGAACTTTTTAAGAATTCAGCATGGGAAAGAGGCAACTGGATGAAAATTTAAAATCCATTTCGAGTAAACAACAACATTATAAATTTCACTCAAGGATAGCAGGACCTAAGGAAGGCCAAAAATCGGAAGACTGCTGCGTCCATTGACCAGTTGACTTTCTGGACTATTGCATTCTGAAACTATACAAACATATACTCATATAAATATACCTACAGATCCCAGTGAGACATTACTCTAGCTTTTGGGTAGTAAAAATGTCGTAAAATTTAGTATCTGAAAACTAAAGATACGGGACAAATTTTATGTGCATCATCGTTGTCCTCGTCATGTGAAGTTAAAACTTGAAGGCATATACTCATATATATAGAATCCATACGTTAAACATAATGTTTGTTTTGCAAAACAGGCAATCTTTTGCCACCCATGTGCAAACTCTGCACTTCTGCAATACAAGTGTTGATCCAGATGGAAAGATTTTGCTCCGACAGTTTTGGTTCGAAATAAAGTGGATAAAGTGCAATTACCAAGAAATTGCTACAAAACGTGAAATTTTTGTACTCATAGAGAGGAGAAAGTTTAAGCTTGTAAAATTGCTTTTGGATGTTGATGTTGATGTGTAACCACCTATAACAACAAACAAGATGTAAAACATTCAATAGACTCTGAGTTTTGAGTGTTTGCACTGTTGTTGGTGTTTTTGAGGGTTTTAAAAATAATAAATATTCAAAAGAGAAAATATCATTAAAATTTCTCTGTTTCGTGATAATTCAATTACTTTTTTCTCTTGTTAAATGTTTAAGTACAATATCTTACAATATAAATCCTCGGCTTCAACCTAAGGGCATTTATCTCCAAACTGAGAAACCTCTCATAAGCGAAATGTACTAAACTAAATTAAATATTAACAGCTATGTAAGTTCTACAAAATCGCAGTTTTTCTATTTTTTTTGTGCATCGTTGAAATTTTGAGATTAAATTTTTTCATGGAAACGGCTAATACCATTTTTTTAAAAATTTGCCAAAGCCGGGTACTTTATTTCATAACGAATGAAAAATATCATGATCCTGCGAGTCGTGAAAATAACAATAACTAAAGCAGATTTAATGCAAACAAAACTTTAAAAAAAAAAATTCTCGCGACAATTTATACCATGATCGTGCTTTGCAATAAACAAAAAACGGGTGCTGACGCAAAATTATTTTAAATTATTCTTTACTTGTACTCTATTGTCCTGAAAAAAAAATCCAAGAATAATATTGATCTAGTATTCTAGTTTATAGCATAAGAAACTGCCTGAAGAAAATTAGGCTATACAAAAATTTTAAATCGATAGCGATGGTGTATACGAGTGCCAATGAAATCAAATAAAGTCTCCAAGTTTTTTTTTCAAAATTTAAAACGTGCCAGCACAAAAAAGAAAGACTTTTATATTTGAAATGTTCAATCGCAAAACTTCTTCGGTTGAAAATCATTCAGTATGCCAACTTCACGCTGCATGAACCAGAATTTACAAATATACGGTTACCACTATATGAAAATTTTGACTCCACGAATTTCTGATAACGGCTTAATCAACTGGGGCTTAAATGTATTCATTAGCCTGACCTTTTTAAATGAGAAAAAATCCACATTTAAATAGAATTATTCAGGCCCGTCCTCGCCTTGATTCGCATGTTTAAAAAACTTTATGATTTTTAAATACTTTTGTATTTGTTTTTTGATATTTTTATATTTGAATATCTGACATTTCAAACAATTTATCTTTTTTTTTAAATAATATTTCAACTATTTTTTGGTAAACTGTTGTAGATTATGAAATCAAAAGTAGCCTATGTCCATCCTGATGTTCTAAGCTCTCGCTCTACCAATTCTCATTAAAATCAATTAGGTATTTTCGTAGATTAAGAGGAACAAACAGACAGACAAACAAACTTTCAAATTTATAATATTAAAAATAGGATTTTGATCTTGAGAAAAGTGAAAAAAGTGAAAAGTGAAAAAGTGTCACATGGGACAGCATCAACAGTGGCACTAAAAAAAAAAAAAACACTTTTTTCAAATTAATTATTTTCTTATTTAAAATAAATTCTAATTCAATCCGTCATTTTGTTGCTCCAAAGATGCTATTTCCACGTATTATAGTACAGTAGATATCGTTAATTTTAATTTTCTCAAGCATGCATTTTTTATTAAAAATAAGAGTTCGACCATCAGCAAGACTAAAAATTCAATTGCTATAGAAGTCAATAAAAAGACACCTTAAGACTATAATGTGTTTTTATTTACTTTTATACCAATTGAATCCAGATTTAAGTCCGACTAAAAATTAATAGAAAATCGCCTTTAAAATTTAAAAATAAATGGATAAATATTTATACTCTGAATAGCTCTCACGTCAAATTTTAGAATTTCTTACGAAAAAGCAAGTCAAAACGTTAGAGTTTGTTTATTTTTCAATGTGCTGTGTTTGTTGTGTTAGTATGAAACATTATTCTTATCTGCTTGTTATTTAATTTCCATTCGTGCAATTAAAAAACGATTGATTTTTATTTATTTATTTAAACTGGGATAGCTATCTTCAGTTTTATGTATTTATTCGTTCGTTTTGTGCAAGTGGCCCTTGATAACGTAAGATTAAAAAAAACATATGTAGTTTGGAAATTAGTTACTCAAAAACTCACAAAAACAATTTGAACTAAAAACAAGATAAAAGTATGAACATCTAGCTTTAAAAAAAGTATAGCATGACCTAATTTGTATCTCCCATAACATTTTTTTTTATCTCAACCAAACCTATATTTCCTAGCCTTTTGTCGCATCTTATGCTAAACAGCGTATAACTAATTTCTAATCTTACTATTTTTTTCAGAATTTTCAAAAGTCATCAAAGATATCCAAAGGTGTCGGGGAGCGCACTACCGCTTTCCAAATGTTTAAGAAGACAGTCAACAGTATCGAATTGAATGCGCTATATTCAGCAGAACTAAACTTTTGAGCCGATTGATAATTTTTAAATTTCTAATTCATAAATTATAATACAAATAATAATTTTTAAAAATGTTTTTAGATATTTGCATCTGAATAAATTTAAGTTTTTTGTTACTTTAGTTTTTTAAATCAATAAAAAGACACTCTTCATGTCATTTAAATATATAATTTTAACCAAGTGGTAACAATAACTTACAACCCTGATGGTTTTATTTGGGACACTCATTCAGTAGGCTGAACACGCTCTAAAGTAGTTGCACATCACACATTTCCATCGTGTATCCATGCGACACCCTCTCGTCATCGCTTTACTGAAGTGAAAGTTTTGAAATTTCAACCCACATTCATGGCATTCGTTAGAATCAAGTTCGAATTTTTTGCCAGTAATTATGCAACAACAAAATAAACACAATACATACATTTCAATTTAAAATCTGGAAGGGATCAAAATAAAGGAAACGAATGTGACCGTGACATGCAATCCAATAACCTTTAAACTTTAAGGAGTAGGTATAGGTATAGTATATAGGAAGAATACTAGACATAGGAAATACAATGACTCTGTTCTTGTTTCTATATTGTGCTTTACCAAATTTTAAAAGTTCTATACTGCCTACGGAGCTCACTTTCTAGGTCTAATCCAAGTGCTTTTAGAAGTGATAATTTAGTTAGGTCAAAGGAATTTATTTTAAATATTACTTTGACTGACACGTGCTTATACATACATATTTAACTATTTACGTATGTAATAAAATATAGTGATTTTCCAGTCTAATGAAAACCTAGATAACAACCTAATACGAATACGAACATATATTTATAATATAGGTACACAGTACACTGAGCGTCAAAAAAAAGTTAACAGTCACTCTGATTTGATGGTTTTAAGGGTCTTAAGTGAGAGTCCACTATTTCATCATTTTATACCTACTCAAGCAGTGGTTGAGCCAAAAAAGAATCCATGTTCTATGCTAATCTTTCGCCAAAGCGAAAGCGACTCTGTCATTTAGGACTATTTTTTACAAATTCCGATGAATACGCAAAAATATCGTTTACGTTTCTTTTTTTTTTAAATATAATTACCTACTGAAATTAGGCATTTTTTATTTGCGATTATAAGACCCAGGTACTAATGACAAGTTTTGGATTCGTAAAAAAATTGAACTCGAGATTTTGATCAAACTTGACATTACGATGATAGGGAAGACGAAAAAGTGGGTCTCGCACATTCCGTCCGTCTGTCTGTTTGTTTACCAAAAATAACGATACCTGCCATGTAATTTTTTAGCATTTTTGGAAAATCTTATTTTTCTCACAAATGGTTAGACAGATTTAAAAAAAAAAAAATATCAATAAATTTTCCAAAAAGTGGTTTTAAATGGTACCTCCCATAGAACCATTTTATTTGTTTTCGTTTTTCTCGAAAAGGAATAGACTGATTTTGATTATTTTTTTAATAGAGAATCTTTTGAAAAATTTATATAGTATTGTATACCAAAATATTCAAAAAAATTTTTTTTGGGATTTTTAAAAAAATATTTCGAAAACCACTTGGTGATTTTCATGAAACTTGGTAACGAGCGGTTTTTCAACATTATCTAAAATATTTTGAACAAACACTTTTCTTATAGTCAAAATTAACGGTACCTTCCATATAAATGTTAAAACCGTTACAAAACATATAAATTTTATCGAAAACGATTCCTACGATTTTGATTAAAATTATTCTAAATACTTATATTAGTATGGTCTACGATCTGCCAAAAACAAAATTTACAGTTAACCAGTATTAAGAGTACCTACTTCTCATAGAAGAATTTTCTTTGTTTTTTATATAAAAGCTTTTGTAGTAGCCGTGGCATGATGGTAAGTGCGATGGACTGTCATGCCGGAGGTCTAAGGTTCGATCCCCAGCCTCGCCACCTTTTTATTTAAAAGAAAAAACGGCTACTGCCTCTTGCGAGGAATTGACAAATCTTCCAAGAGTATCTCCTGTCACAGAAAAGTGCCGCTCGTTAGCCGCTCGGATTCGGCAATAAACTCCATTCCTGCAGACACGTACACAGGTATGGTTGAGAATTGTAAGTCACTAGGCCCTAGTTCTTCATGAGCTGTTGTGCCAACAAATTTATTTTTTATACAAAAGCTTTTAAAAATTGAAAGCATACCTCATATCAAAACAAAGTTTGGATTAAAAAAAAAATTCTAATTTATGTTTTTAAACTCGATAATTCAAAAACGGGTCGATAATTTTTTTCGAAATTTAATTTTTAATTCAACATAAGTAAATACTAAAAAATTGTGTACCAATTTTTTTTCTTAAAATTTTTTACAAAATTGTATAATATAAAAAATTAATTTGAAAAA
This sequence comes from Epistrophella euchroma, assembly GCA_947049315.1. Classification (NCBI taxonomy): domain Eukaryota; kingdom Metazoa; phylum Arthropoda; class Insecta; order Diptera; family Syrphidae; genus Epistrophella; species Epistrophella euchroma. The sequence goes on along the minus strand of OX346247.1, from coordinate 111,064,646 downwards.
CAAGCAGCTGCTACGATTTTAAATTTGTTTTTCTCCAAAACTAAGATTAGTTAAAGAAATCAGATGGTGTACTTTTTTTAGCTCTCAAAACACTTACTTTAAGAAGAATTTTTTAATAAATTTATTTCGAATTATGTTGATTTTTAATAATTTTTCAATTTATGCTCTTAGTTACATGCATAAAACTAGTTTAAACTTAAGGCTCCCATAAAAAAAAATTATTCACTTATAATACACGCAATCTTTAAGATTCGAAGAAACTTTTACTACAAGACCAAGTTTGTGCGATCCAGTCGTGCGTGTTTGTTCTCAAATCATAATGACTGCACACTTTTTTGGACGGTGCCTGTATATTATTTAATATATCATGTATTTTATTAAAGGAAAAACATTTCCCAAATAAAATATAGAAACATCAACAAATTCACCATTATAGCTTTAGTTTTATTCGCGTATAATTACCGACACACATTATTGTTCCCAAGCATATCGTGAGTTATTGTAATTATTTTTTGTTTGTAGACTTTTTTTTAAGGAACACCATAGAAAATATTTGTAATGTTAATTATTTAATATGTACAGGAAATTTTGGAGAAGAATTATTTCGTGATAAGACATAACCTCAATTAGAGCTAAGAAAAAATGGAGCAATTCTGATGCAGGATTTAAATTGAGGAAAAACAGAAAAACCTACGTTTGGGATACAGAAACGTTTTGCACAGAGTTTTAATAAATATTTTTAGTTTTCTTATCATAGGACATTTTTACTCAATAAGACGTAAATACAACTGGAATAATGTGTGAACAAACAATTTTCGCATGGGTTGGCTAGAAAAAATTTGTTCAAGGCAGTCATTTCATATTCATTCCATATGAAATCGTCTAATTGAAAAAGCAAGCTCTTAAAATTTTTCTATTAAAGATCAAAGCTAAAAAATAATAATTTTTTCTGAAAAATATTTGAATTCATACAATCATTTGGTCAGTTTATATTTCAGAGCGCTCAGTAATTTTCTTCCGTCCCTTTGAAAGAGCAGGAGCATTAAATATAAACAAGATTCCTCAAAAACTCTTTCTTTTCCTTTATTTCCTATTTGATTACTGCGACAAAAAATAATTCAGCAACGAATAAAAAAAAAACCTTCCTCAGTTTTTTTGACACTAAAACTGAGGAATTTTTGTGAGGAATTCTGTTTATATTTCTGAGAATACAGATTCCTCTGAGATCTCTGAAATATAAAATGGCCAAATACCAAATAATATCAAACACAGTGCTGAAAATAGGGTATATTTAACTGATTTTTTGGGATTTTCAACTGATTCCAGTATCTCGACTGTAGACTGCAATTATTTTATTTGTTTGTTTTCAATTGTAAGTTTTTTGAATTTAACAGAGTTTTAATAATGAATTTTAATTTTAAAAATATAGGTATGAAGAAGGGTGTTAACAAACACACCTAAAACGTCACAATCAACTTTTATTAAAAAGCATACAAAACTGATCTATAGCCCACTCGAGGTTTATACATAATTAGGTGTGTTTGGTATCTTTTTCCTTTAAAATGTGTAAAACCTGTCAAATTTTCAAAGAGGGGGAAATTTCTCTCAGAAAGAGGTAAACTTCCCAAAACAATGTTAACAAACGCACTGAACCACTTTTTGTATAAATATAGTCACTTTTGTGTTTTGGCGCCAAACGGTGACCAGGGTTACCTTCGTGACTCTAAAGGGGCATTTTGGCTCTTTTGTTCAGCTCTACCACTTTGCCTCCAATTTTCTAAAATTATGCAAAAATGGCCCTTTTTGAAAATTCTGTGCCTGTTTTTCCACTTTTCAGAATAATATATCGTACTTTCAATTTTCTCAAGAAGTAGAAATCATTTAACATTTAAGCATTTGCTTTAAATGTTTGATTAGAAATTGATTGAAGCATTATAGTACCTAGGTATGTTCTCACTGAGACTGAAATTGCACGATTGGGGCCAAACTAGAAATAAAAAATAGCCTCAAAATTGGGGCTTTTCTTCATAATGAAAATTTACCCCAATTTCAAAATGGAAAAATGACCACAAACTTAATGAAAAAAGGCCTCAAAAAAAAGTATAAAATACTGAAACCAAATCGAAATTTGCATAAGAAATATATACGTAAAGCAACAACAACAGATAAAAGTGGGACCATTTTTCATAATGGAATTTAACCCCAAAATGAAAAATGAAAAAAGGCCCTAAAATAATGAAAAATGACCCCCAATTCACAAAATTTTATCAATTTTTTGTTGTTGTTGCTTTTCAAATAAATTTTTGGGGCCATTTTTCATTGGGGCCAAATTTCATGTAGCCTTCAAAATTACGCAAAGTTTTCACACTAAAAACGAAACAATTTCGTCTGACAGCTTATATTGGAAACCATTTTGATCATTAAAATAATAATAAAATTGATTTTAAGAGAAAGTTTTAAAATATATTAACTATTTTTTTGACGAAAAAAAATTCACTGAATAATTCTCTTCATTTTTATACCGAAATGCCATCAACTTTCTTTCTATATTAAGTGCCTCAAAATGGAAAGACAAAATTTTCCATGATGGTTTTCAATGAAAGCTATAACTGGCACGGGCACCTACTATTTTTTTCATTCTTTGTAGTTCTGTTCGTTCACTTTATTGGAAAATAATTGGTATAACTGTTTCATCGAAATTGTATAAGAAATTGTGCAATTTTGAAGATGACTTCGGAAAAATAATCCAAAATTAAAAAAAAACAGTTTAGGAAATTTAATTTATTGTATAAACATAGAAAATTACTTTGGAACCCATGCATGAGAAAAAAAGTCTTTTAAGTTAATAACAATTTAGTTTATTTTTTTAAATTTAGAGTTTGAAAATTAATTTTATAAAAAACTATTAATTAAATTTGATTTAAAATAATTAAAGAATGGATTCTTTGCTTTAAAAAGAGTAAACTGTTTTATTTTTTTTTTGTGAATATTTATTTTCGAGACTTTCCTTACTATATCCCTTTAAATAAAACAGTTACAAATACTGGAATGGATCTTCTTTAAACTTGAAAAATAGTACTTTGTCCGCTTAAGAGAGCCAAACTATTGCTTTTTGTATTTTTTTGAGAATAAATAAACTTTATGAAATGAGTTTAGGCTTTTTCTTTTTCATTTTAGAGACATTTTCAGTGGTGACTCTTTTTTTTCTTGAAATCCTCTTTTTTGTGCCTCTTTCTCAAAATCTTGAAAGGTAGCCCTGTTTGTGACTGTAAACTTTTAATTTTATTATATTCTAAAAAATCTCTGACGAAAATATGATGAAATAATGCCATTAGTCTGATAGCGAAGACCACTTAGTTGATGTCAAGTGGCATACACTGCCAGTTGGAGTTTTGACAGTAGTTACACTGTCAAAGGAGAGGAAATCATTTGCTCTCTTACTGTGCTCTCTTGTTGCAACTTTTTTAAATTAACAAACAGAAATTTGTGAAAATTAAAGCACCATAAATTTTTAGAAAATTCTTTAAAATTGTTCTCTTAAAAAAAATGAAAAGACTCATTATGCCGTAAAAAGCCGAAATAATATATTTCTAGAATTTGCCGGTAAATCATAGAATTTCTCAGCACCATTGGTAAGAATTGTTCTAGGATATACCGGTAAATTTTAGAATTTCATTATTTCGGCTTTTTACAGTAACATATCTATGTATAAAAACTAGGTATACCTATGCACATTTTCCTTGTATAAGCCTTGACAAAACACAAATTGGACTCACTTATAAGTATTTCATCTTGAAAAACAATTAATTCTCATATCGACTATCTCATCTCATCTGATCTTATTCATCAACGATATTAAACTACCTAATTAAAGAATTGAAAATTGCAATTACATAGAAAATCAATCAACGTCAGACTTTAATAAACATTAAAATTCATCATCCTTCATAGGCCTTATAATTTTCAATTAATACAAAGAAAATCAGTCTATTATACGACACCACCATCATCATTGACGAAGGTGTTTTTTTTAATTCATCAGTTTAAAGGATTCTCTATAAATTAAATAGCATAAACTTGTGATGGCGGAGATGAGGCGAGTCTTTCTGAAAATTAATTCATTTTAAGGAATAATGGAAGAAATTCTTGAGAAGTTTTTTTTTGAAGGTTTAAAAATTCAATTTGAAATGGTATATAGTAGAAAATTTAATTATTTAAAATTATTAAAAATTCGTGGGAAAAACACCTTCGATCTTTTACTTCTTAGATTTTATATATTCATAAAGGATAGAATATTCAATAAAATCCTTGAATCGAAAAAAGTTTTATGTTTACAATCCTTTTTGAAACTTAATCACTAATTCAATAACAAATGAGGTCAGACTTTAGGCAGCCAAAACTGGGTTTAACCCTTTTTCATGGCAATATGGAAATTAAGAAGCATCTTATCTTGTCTTAACAAAATCACCCTCGGGACTTGAAACTTCATCGTTGCCTTAATAAATAATGTATTATTAAATATTTAAGATATCTATCTCGATTTATAGGGACAAGTATATCTGCAGAGGGGAGTATTTTTGTCTCTAATGTAGTAAAAAAAAATAACTCTGCATAGGCAACAACTGAAGTTAAGATTAGAGATATAATTAGAGTTAAAAGCTTTGATATTATTATGGAGATAAGCAATCAACATTGTTGCCTTTTTTCGAAATTTTTTGTGCACTGAGATATAGAATGATTTCAATATTCCCGAAAAAGCGTAAGGTCCAGATCAAGACCAGGAGTCAAGTTGTAGTGTTCAATTATTTGAATTATGATCCTTACCCATCGTGATCATTTTTGATGACTCTTATACTTTATTCCAGTCAAAATATTCCAATACAGTTGAATATTGGTTCAGACCTCCCTTCCTTATAAGGAATAAATTCACCATAACTGCCTGAACAGAATAGAATGCAGTAACTGGAGCCGCAGACAGGACTGGAAGAGCTGTCAAAAAGTGTCAACGTCAAAAGTGCTTCACGTGAAAAGTTAAAAGTTGGCAAACTCTTCTGTCTGTGGCTGCAGCTCCGTATGCGGCTACATTGTATTGTGTTTGCAACATTGATTTTGTGTGTATTCAATATTTTGACAGCAATTTCAGCATCGGCTCCAATTGCAGCTCCGTCTCTATTCTGCTCAGGCAGTCAATCTGAAAATAGTTCAAGTTGAACTGATATCAAAAAGTATAGTCTTTTCTGCCTAGAAAAAAATACATTCAATTGAATTTTTTAACAAACCTTATCAATTACTAATGGCATTGCGTGTAAACTAAAATTATCCGGGAGTTGATATCATTGGTTGTTCTCGATGTATTCGAGCCAAAAAAACATTTTTTAACAATTTTTAGCAGTTTTTTGCCCTAGAAAAAAAAAACGATAATTGAATTTTTACAAACTGTACTGATTATCACCTATAACTTTGTGCATAAAATAAAATTAATCCGAAGTTCATATCTTTGTGTGTTCTCAAGATATTATTTGATATTTTTTAACAATTTTTAATGTTTTTTTTTTTAATTAAAAAAAAAAAATGCGGGTTGATTTTGTCAAGTATTACCAATTTTTAACTACGTCATTATGCATAAAATAAAACCAGGCTGAAGTCGATAGCTTTACTTTTTCTAGAGATATTCGAGAAATAAGTCATTTTACAACTTTTTTATATTACTGTAATAACAAAACCGCTAATTAAATTTTTCTGAAAATCCTTTCTGCACGTTATGACCTTATTATCTGTAAAATAAAATTTATTTAAAGTCGATGTCTCTATGCGTTCTTGAGATATCGTCGGCGAAAAAAAGCTTCCGAACAATCGAACGTACGAACGTACATGGTACATAGAGTATAGACAATAGACATCTCTCTAAAAACAATGTAATCCGACTCCAGAAACCTCAAAACGTCGAGAAATGTCAAAATTTTCAATTTCACAAATCGAACCGATTACAATAACTTCCAATGGGAAGTTTATAATATGGATCGTATAACAATCTAATAACAATCCAATGAAACAGAACCCTCTTTACCAATGTGTCCGTTCATAATGGCTATATGTCAAAAAATACCCATGAATCTTGAAACTGCAAGCCTTGAACCTCACCCTATAGGGCTTGATTTTCTTTCATTTTCGAATAAAATCAATTCATTGGTTATAAATAAATAAATTTGATGGTACAACAGCTCATGAAGAACTAGGGCCTAGTGACTTACAACTCTCAACCATACCTGTGTGCGTGTCTGCAGGAATGGAGGGGACCTACAGTTTATTGCCGAATCCGAACGGCTAACGAGCGGCACTTTTCTGTGACAGGAGTTACTCTTGGAGGATTTGTCAAATCCTCGCAAGAGGCAGTAGCCGTTTTTCTTTTTAAATAAATAGGTGGCGAGGCTGGGAATCGAACCTTAGACCTCCGGCATGACAGTCCATCGCACTAACCATCACGCCACGGCTACTACTTCATCATTCATTCATTGGTTATGGTCAAGGCTTAAGGAAGAAAGAAATAATTTTGGAAAAAACCAACCAATCTTCTTCCCTTTCATAGATGAAAATTTCTCCATTTGACTTACTTTAAATCTTATTACTGTATTATCTGTTCTATGTTAACTGCATTCAATTCAACTTTTTTTTCCGACTTCTTAAAGAACGGCTGTGTGTTTCCGTTTGATCAAAAAAAATACACTTTTATTCGATTTCCGTAATTTTGCGAAGCATCGGAATATGGTAGGGGTATTTACATTGTGAGTAACTCTTCTAAAGGAAATGTTATAGACATGAATTGGTGTATAATGTTCTCTAAAGACATATTGCAGACAACACAAAACAACAGATGTTCGTTTAGAATGGAACGAGTTCTTGCTTAGATATTCAAAAATTTCTAAATTATTCATTCTGTCGAAAATACAATAACAGCAGGAATATACATATAAGCAGCGAAGTAAAGCATTCAACTATCCCACAGATGGCTACAATTCATTTTTCCCCATAGATATGCACAAAATCTTTTTCAGATGAAACATATATCGATTTTCGAATAGGTATAATCTTTAACAGAATTATTTAGTCCATTGGTTTTAGATTCCCTTCAATAAAGGAATTTTAGGGGTAATATATATTTTTATGATCCTCGTGAATCGTGATTTCAGAGTTAATAAAACGTTTGTTCTATCCTATTTCTCTATCCCTATTATGTTAGACCTTTTATCAAACCAAAGAAAAAATATTGTGTGTGAGATACCAATTTTTTTTCCGGTGGTTCCTGTTGCTCGTCGAAAGGAAGATGTGTAACTAAAACAACTTAATTTTTTTGATATCCTGAAGGGGTTTGCTCTTAGATCGTGATAAATCCCTGTTCTATACTAAATATTATTTACATCCCGCTTAATCACTTTTGTTATTTCCTTCCGCAATCGTTAATTTCCTCATGAATTGCTAATGATACCTAACATTAATCTCTGCCGGGTTGGGTTGTACTTGTACTTGTGTGTTATGTATACTTCTATCTCGAATGAATTGAAAACGGTGCACTACACCTTTATACAAGGACATCCGGCATCGACGTATCACAAAGGAGATTTGGCTCGAAGGAGTAATTTGTTCCGGACTTCAGCTGGTTTTATCGCTTCGGCTTCTGATAGAAGAAGGTGAAAGTAAAAAAAATGAAAATACATCGTTTTTGCTATCGATTTATCTTTTACGAGCGAATAATGTTCTAAGTACGCACGTGTATTGAAAATTATCATTGTAAGCACGTACAAAGAAGTTCGAGTGTGACTCTATACTAGCTGGAAAAATTTCAGCCGCATTTTCAAGGCCCCAAGCGTATATTGGTATTCGTCCTTACACTTTCAATTGAATTAATTGATAAAGTTTCTTTGACCGGAACTAATGAAGGGCAGAGGGTCTGAAAATCTTATTCCAAACATAAATATATATACCTTAAGTTATCTATTTTTGATGATGCACTTGTCTTAGGGACATACAATTATGAATGCATTATCTACATATATGTTTTCGGTTTTCGTGCTTCAAGCTGTCAATTTATTTTCTGTTATACAACAGCCAAAGGCTTAGAGTAGCCATTTTCTATTTAATCGTACTTCCTTTCCTTTGAATATTCATGGTATCGCATTTGAAATAGATGGGGTATTTAGTGTATTTCTTCATTTAATGCTTTATCAGGGTGAAATTTATATGCTGAAATGCTTGAGTTTTGTGTGATGCAAATGAGAATGTATATTACGATTTTGTCAACAGGTTTTTGCATCTAAGGCAATACATTACTGCGACAAAACAGGGAGATAAAAATAAATGTATTTATTGCTGATGCATTGGGCGACCAGATTTATTAGTGAACAAATAGTATTTGAGATAGAAATAATAAATTTGTTTAACAGTTCTTTTTTAGAAATCTGTTGAGAGAGTATAGACAAAAGATTTCTCGTGGAAATTTTAAAAGTTTTATGATTTGCAATTGCTATTGCTATTATTTACACATACCTACAACATCAAATAAATATAACGAAACTTTATTCTCAGCACTTTAATTCATCCTTAAGGCTGTTTCACAATGCGACAAGAAAACGAGACGTCGTCAGCGTGACGAGATCTCTTCCCAGTTGTTTTCTCTTAAAAAAGAATTTTAAACAGTGAAACAATACATAATTAAGCATTTCTCATCGTCACGTTGCGTCTTTTTTTCAATTTTTCGAACTTTATGACGTGACGTGACGACAAGAAATGCTTAGTTATGTATTATTTCAGTGTTTGAAATTCTTTTTTAAGAGAAAACGACTCAGAAGAGATCTCGTCACGCTTATGTTCTACTTTTTCCTCAGCGTTAACTGTCACATAAGCTCTTATGTTGAACTTAAATACTTAAGATTCGTTTCAGCAAATTGGCCTAATATGCCTAAATAAGTAGGTCTTAAAATTTGTTTAAAATATTTTAGAAAACAAATGATTTTCTCCTTGAATAAAAAAATTCAAAGGTTGCAAACATTTTAAGAACAAGATGATCAGTTTCACTTACCTACATGAGCAGAGAAAAGAGACAGTTTTAAGTTTTAAGTTTTAAAAAGCTTTTCACTAAGGCCCATTTGCTCATACGAATCATAAATCTACATCATAAGTAAGTTAAACACAGTTTTTATGCTGAACTTATTTTATTATGCTTTGCTTGAAAATATTTATGATCAACTTAGCTAATATTAAGTTTCATGCGAGAAATCTCAGAGAGTTTCAATTCAATGTCAAATAAGCATATAGAATTATACTATTTTTGAAGTGTGTTCGTAATTATTTTTGACAAATAAAATAATATTATAAATTATCAATTTAATTTGGACTGACCAATTTTACTTCCGATTATAAAATTTAGTATAAGATAAATATGTAGCTATCGTGTTGTCCTGTGTTGTGCTGAACTGTTTTCTGGTGTTTTTTATGAAGAAAGCAATGGCTTATGCCATATCGGTTCGTTAGTCTGTATTTCTGTGCATCTTAAAATAAAACAACGTGTCAAAAATGCTTAAAATGTTTACAAAAAACTAACTGCTTCTCATTTTGTTCAAGAACTCTCATCGGATATATGACTTTTTTTGCATCAGCAGTTTCAGGTACCTACTTTTAATTTGGCCAAATAGCGTTGTTCACAAACTTTACATAAAATGTTTCATTTCATTTTTATTAAAAAAAATCTGCTAAGAAGGTACATACATATTTTTTCAATTGTTTGCCAATTAACCATATGAGTAAGTATAGGTGTCCACTATTCGTACATTTTTGCACTTTAAATCCAAAGAAACTTCACTTTCATATTACTGAATTTGCCTAAGATCAACTTACATTGTTTATGATTTACTTTATCCTCCCCTTAAAATAAGAGGAACATAACATAATTTAAGATCTATTTTTGATTTTGTGCAAAGCAGTAAGTAGAACCTAGTACTTTATGATGAACTTAAATACTTATGATGAGATTGAGCAAACGGGCCTAAAAGAACTTAATTTATAAACAAAATGAAAGCACATATTTCGGGCTTAACAAAAAAGTATAGCAAGTCGTTTTAGCCATTACCATTTTTTTTTCAAAATTTCGAGTTTGTAAATTAATTTTTCAAAAACTATTCACTAACACAACTTAATTTAATATGAAAATCAAAGAAGAGATTTCTGGCTTTCCAAAAAAGTATAGCATGGCATTTTATATTGTACCGTTGTTTTTAAATATTTTTTTTTCTGTTTGAAGTCAATTTTTTAGTAAATTGCCCCTTCTGCTTAAACGGAGGGAAATAGGCCTCCCCTCCTATACGATTTTTTTCTTGTCTTTATCCAACCTACTCGCTCCAGCAGTTTGGTGCATCTTATACCGATCACCGTGAATAGTCCCAGTAACTTTATACACCAAAGCTTGCGTTAGATCCCGTAGTTCTGATTTTTTGCTGATTCGTTTATGATATTGGCCTCATGAAAAACACAATTTTATCCCTAAAGGACTAGTTTCAGGACTATAACTTTGCTTTATGATTTAAAAATATTTAAATTTTCTTCAATTTGAGCCTAGAACCATCTCTGTACTGACTCAACATTTTCTAAAATATCGCTATTCAAAATTGCGCAATAATATATTTATAACAACAAATAGCTAAAATAATCTGCAGTATATAATAATAAAAAAATAGTGTTTGGGACAAGATGCATAAAAATAATACAGCCTGTAGGTTGAGTAAAAAAAAGAAAAAAAAAGTAAGGGAGAGTAGTCTACATCCCCCCGTTCAAGCAGGAGGGGCAATTTTCCGAAAAAAATACTTTAAATAGAAATAGACCCCCATCAAAATCCAACGACAACATCTGGAACGAAATCATCTACCTTTTATTGCAGCCAGTAATCCATTCTTCAATTTTCTCTTTAAATAAGGGTTTTTTCAATTGACAGTTTTTGAAAAATTTATTTCCAAACTAAAAAATTTGAAAAAAATCATTCATTTTTTTAAAAACTATTTTTGTTTAATAAAATTTGACATTTTTGAGCACTTATTTTGTTTTCAAAATTTAATGCTATTATCAATTCTAGGTCAAATACAAAAACAAATGTTATGACCCATAAAAAAAATCTAGTTTAACGTGTTACACACTGATAAGGTTTTATACATATTTTCATTTTTTTTTTTGGGACAAGAAAAAAAGAGAGGTGAATAATCATCTTGTAGTTAATATTTGCCTGTTTTTAGTATGTATAACATTAAAGTAAATAAATAATACACAATAACCAATAACTATTAGCAGAGTCACTGTGGCGTATGCGTACTTTTTTTTAGCAGCATACCTATATTAGTTAGCTTTGCAGTTCATTGAATATAATTGGTATAAGAAATGATTTTGAATAGCAAACCCCCCTTAAGCCAAAATAAGTCTCTAAGGCCCATTTGCTGAAACGAATCTTAAATATTTATGTTCAACTTAAACGCTTATGTTCTATTTTTTCCTCAGCGTAAACTGTCAACATAAGCTCTTATGTTGAACATAAGTATTTAAGTTTCGTTTCAGCAAATGAGTTAAGTAAAAGTTAGTTGTTTAAAAAAAAATTAAAATAGATTTTGAATTTTATCCCACTAAATTGTACTTCCTTCGGCATTGTATTTTGTTTTCACGAATCACGATGAATAAAATCGGTTAAGTCGTTCTCAAATTATGGCGTGACCAAGCGATATATGTATGGATGTATATATGATAGATGTATAGATGTATAGATGTATAAATGTATAGATGTATAGATTAAGATGTGATAGTCTTTTATAATAAAAATTCCATTTAAAATAAATCAGCCAAATACTTCTGGCTTTTTTAATTGGACGATTAGTTGAATTATTGATTTAAAATAGCTTTCTTTTAGTCCACAAAAATATACGTTTCATCCTGCTGATCTCACTTGGTTTAAAAAAAAAACTTCCAGCTTTTCTACATAAAGCAGGACTATCATCGAAACGTTATCGTCTAGTGAGATAATCGTTTTACGGAATGAGCCCTCTGTTTAAGTTCAGTTCGTCTTACATAGATTTCATGATGAATATCTTGTGAACACTATATTTAATTTCACAATTTCACATCGAAAAAATCATCGAGAAACGCTGAAAAATGGAACAAAACTCATGTATTTTGTTTCAGTTTTCATCGTTTCTCGACTAATTTTATGCATGTGAGAATTACAGAACGTAGGCACAGATGCCAGCAATAAATAATGCTTTGGATTTGTTACCAAATCAAATTGAGGTTAAACTTTTTTTTTATTGCTTTGTCGTTGAAATTTATGTGCCTATAATTAAGATTTTTCTTATAAATCCTCTAATGATTAAGCTTAGGAACTCACTTAAAACTACTTATCCGTATTAATTTTTTCTTCCGCTGTCTAATTTGCTGAAGAAGGAAAAGATTTTCCAATAGAGAAGCCATTTGTCGTTTAAATTATCGAAAATACCTTCAATGCCCACGCATACCTACCTATACATTAATAACTGTCCACCGAACCAAACAATTAGTTTCATCCTTAATCCAATGGAATCTGCCTATCGAACTAAGCCTCAAATAATCACATAGTATACACAAGTGACTTTAGTTAGTTAAGACTATCACATTGAACGTCCGGATCCGGTCACATACATTACATACATGAGAAAACATCAGACTCAGCAGAGTTCCAGCAGCTGCCGTGTCGGTCGTCGTCGCGCGCCACCCATGCCATACGGTCCTCCCAAAAGCACAACTTTACACACAGTATAAGTATGACGGGCACCAGGCTATCCGTTGTAAAACCTCATCCGGCCTACATAGGTTTAATTAATTCCACAAATGAATCCCTGAAGGACTGGGCCGAAGAGAATTCTACATCACTATGGCATCGCAAGACTTGTAATACGTTGGATTGGAAGGTGTGGGTCCTTTTTTGGTCAACGCCAACGTTTGGTCCGTCGTAATATCGTCAACTTGCATTAAAGCGATTCCTATCAACAAGCATCTACATAACACATGGGAAATGCGTGGTAATAGCTGGTGATATAGCAATCTTCAATGAAAAGCATATGAACCGGGGACATAGAGAGTGGAAAACGTGTTCATACATGTGTTGGAATCTGTTGAAATCATTATTCTAACCGGAAAATGGGTTGTACAAGCTGATGGATGGACGGGAAGCAGATTGAAGTGTCGAAACACGCTCGTTCTTTGGATTATGTATGTGATCGGAAACGTATGATGGTATTAAATCTGCGGTTACATGAAAGCTTCTCCGGTAAATACGGTGACCATATTTTCTTATTACAGAACCTAGTATTTATTGAATTCTGAGCAAAATCGAATCGTGTTTTCGGAAATTAATCGGAAAATTCATGTATTGCTGCACCTCGTTTGCAGACTACTTGACCGATTTTTATTAAAGATACATAGGACCCTCTCAGAACGGATTCTTAGCTTGAAATAATGGTATAGCGTGATATTGTAAGTGTTGCCGTTGTTTATTAATTATTTGTTTTCTATTTTAAGTCAATTTTTTCGAAAATTGCCCCTCCCGCCTAAAAGGGGGGAAATAGACGCTCCTCGCATACGATTTTTTTCTTGTCTCAACTCAATCTAAAAACATTTAAAAACATGAAATCATAACAAAAACCTGTTAAAAAAAATTAAGCCAACAATGATGTTAAATTTCTTTAAACAACTTTATAAACAACGTTGAACTTTATTTTAACTTTTGTCAGACTTTTAAGCAATAAATATTTTCTTTCTTGTTTCGACAAAAAAAATTATTTTATACTTAAAACCACTTTACACTGCTTTCTCAGCCGAAATATTGACTACGAAAAAAGTATCCAGTGATTCGAATTACCGAGGTCGTATATAGATACGGGCGTATAGGTACGTGTAGGCTACTAAAATAGGTGCAATTTGTATTTTGGGCTTAGAAAGATGGTCACCATATATTCATTTCATATAAAACTCTAAGCTTACCTAAACGACCACCGACGAGACGTCACATGTCGAAGAGTGTTGAAATATAAATTCAAAGTTTCTGTTTGAGTGCCGAGTGGTGAATTAGATTTATGTGGTATCGTAACCTTCCTGATGCTTTTGGCTAGTTTCAAGGATTTAAATGAATGCTGCTTGTAAGAAAATTTATTGACGCAGTAGGTAAAGAAGCCCTGTATGTGTATAGGTAACCTAATGAAAGTTGGCTCGAGTGCATCATAGTTTGTTAGTTCAGGGCCACGCCAACCACACGATGTGATGGAATGTAAATGCAAGGATTCCAATTTGATCTAGAGACGTTTTTGTGTCTCTTATAAGATTTTGAATTACATAAATGAATTTAGAGAGTTACATTTTTGAGGCAGCAATCACGTTTCAGTTTCGCTCCTTTGGCAATTATTTGTTGAGTTTCTATGCAGTTTTCGTGGGCTGATTGTTTTTTTTTTTTTTTACGGTTGTTTGTTAAAGTTTAGCTGTAGCTTATTAAAACTCAATTCAAAATCAGTTCATCAATATACTACATTCACGGTAATTTTTATAACGACCACTCTTAAAGCCCTGATTGACAGTTTAACCTATATTTCAGGTTCGAATTTCCCCTCTAGGAAATCACAGAAAGTGATGTGTCCAGGGCTACCTGGTCCCTAAAATAAAAAAAACCCAATAGAGTTTAAAGCTCTCTCTTATTTTTCAAGTTTATTGAAAGTCTGTTCCGTTATTTTTTGGATATACATATCAATTTGCCGAATATATTGGCTACATGCAATTTGGCCCCAATGAAAAATGGTTCCAAACAAAAATTGCAAAATGGCCCCAAAGTTGGGGCTTTTTTTCATAATAAAAAAAGGCCCCATTTTCAAAACGGAAAAATGACCCCAGACTTAAAGAAAAAAAAAGCCCCAAAAAAGTAAGATATACTCCAACCAAATCGAAAAATGGCCCTAAAAATATAAACGCAAAGCAGAAACAACTTATAAAAGTGGGGCAATTTTTCACAATGAAACTTAACCTCAAAATGAAAAGGCCCCAAAATAATGAAAAATGACCCCAATTCACAAAATTTAATCAATTTTTTGTCTCAAAAAAAAAAAAAACTGTTCAAACTGATTTTTTTTTATTTTACTATTTTTTTTTGCATATTCTTATACCAAACGCTTAAATGTTTTCTACTTTTTTGAGAAAATTGAAAATATGATAAGATTCTGAAAAGAGGAAAAAAGCATTTTTCTCATTTTTGAAATCATATATAGGGGCAAGTGGCCTAAGATGGCCCACTTTTTTGTTTTCATCTATGTACTTATAGAACTTAGTAGATTATGTTTGTCGTTTGTCGTTTTCATTTTATTTATCAGATGCTAAAAGTAAAAGTCGCTTGAACCAGCGTTTAAACAATATGCATTTTTGAATAGAAGTCCACGAAAAACCATCTTGTCCACCGGGGTGGGTAAGATGGCATACCAAAGTTGGGCAAGATGGCATACCTACATTACTTCATATTAAAAAAAAAAATCGACATAATTAGGGTAATTGATATATTATCTTATTTAAAAAAGATTAAAAAGAAGAATGTATAAAAAGGAAACGACTAATGCTTTTCTAAAGCTTAACAAAAAAAAATAGTTTTAAATTAATCCCAAATTTCGCAAATATAGGTACACAATCGATTTAATCTCGAGGCACACTTTTGGCACTGATTCCATGTAACCTGTTGCTTAGAAGAAGACCAAAGCTCATTGCAATATAAGCCCCCCTAGAAAAATTAAAGAAGAATTAAATAAGACTAAAATTGGAAATTTCGGGAATTCAACGAACATCGGACATTAAAGTTATCTTTTCGCCCTAACATCTAGGAGAAGTTCATGAAGAGTAAAGACAAACAGTAACCAAATAGAGTAGAGTATCTTGTTTGGGATAAGTTTGCGGACTTTGAAACTGGATTCAAAGTTTAATTGAAGAAATTTGAATTGGATTGTAAAGATATCTACATGTTTTGTTTACTTATATGTATAAACAATTAAAAAATAATCAATATCGAAAAATTTATTGGGTGAGTGTAAGCGGTCTATGGATTAAGGCCGCACAAGACTTTAGATCAACGTTTTTAAAATTAAATTAATTTTAAAACCCAGCAGTTTTAATATTAAACTATTTTAAATATTATTTCGCATTAACAAAAAAAAAATATTTCAAAGAAACCTAACTACTTTGATAAATGGAACTTTAACACGTCAAACATTTCAATTAAATTTAACAGTTTAACTATAAGGTTCATATTTACTGTCAATGTATGAATTTCCATACAAGTTCGCATGGGGATTTTTCTTTAAAATTGAAATTAAGCAGAAATATACATATGTATGAAGTTTTATACGATTTCCATGCGCAGACTTGCCCTCAAGCCTCAAAATGATTGCGCATATTAACCCCAAACGAAGATTTTTTATATTTTTGCTAAAATTTAAACAAATGTATTATAAAAAGAATACAATATTTATTGAATTATGTTTGCATTAAATTTAAACTAAAATTGTATATTTAAGGAAATTAGTGGCCTATTTCTTTAAATATACAACACGGTTTGAAAATTACGAAAAAATATAAGAAAAGTAAAGTTTTTTTAATTGTCTCTTATCAGCACATTAAATAAATTATCTGCTTAACTACAACTGATATCGAGGGCTGAAAACCTCCTTGGTTGTGCATTTTCAAAAATTTGAACTTCACCCTCTCCCCTTTTTGTTTCGTTGAAGGTATTTGCTATTATATGCAATAAATATTTGTTTGTGTTTTTCTTAAGACCCCCCCCCCCCCTTAGGGAAACTACGCCAATGGGTACCTTTTTAAAAAGGAATTAATGATCTGTCAATATATTCAAGAAAATCGTTTTTATAGAACTAAGATTGAAATTAAGGGATCAACTGGATCGTACGAACTTGCTCTTGTGGTTACAAACAATATGATACAAAGTTCGTTTATTAAATATACAATGTACATTAGACCGTATTCATTTTTTAAACTAAGTCAGCTAAGCGCGAAACAAAGGGTACCTACCCCAAAAAAAAAACTGTAAATACAAGACAACAAAGCTACTGTGTTTGAATTTACACGAGTCGTTTTTTTTTTTTTTTTTTTTCTATAGGTAGTTATTTGCTTGGCCTGGCTTACTTAGCGTTCGTGGGATTTGTGAGCCAAGCTTAAAAATTTAAAAGATTCCTATACCTACTGGATGAGATTTCCATGGACTTTTTTTTTTTTTCCAAATAACTTTTTCCTTTGAGTTGGCTTCCAAAGTATTAATTTGTCATATAGCACAAACAAGTGATTCGGGATGTTTTGCATTTTGGACTTTATGACACAGCGTCAAACTCCATTCTATTGAATAACTAATCAGAAGTTTTTTCTTAAAAAAATGAAGCTAGCCTTTATTAGTTATTATTATACAATTGATTTAAAATTAATAAATTAATTCTTAAATGTGTATAGTATCTACATACTGTACCTACATACATGTATGTATGTTTTTTTTTAGAGGTTGAAAGATATTTTTTAATTATACATAATTCATGTCGATTATGGAATCCGCAATAGTGAAACCGTAGTAATTTGCAGTACATTGTTCTCTTTAAGTAAGAGTAAAGAGATCACTACACTGCGATTCACTGCGGATGCAGTTTTGAGGATTCCATAATGGGCATTAATATTTAGGCTTATAGCGTCTTACTCGTCATTTCTATCGCCATAACCATTTGTGCCACATGAACTGCAATTTTTTTTGCATTGCTCGAGCAAAACACATTTCGGAGTTTTATGTCTGTTATCTCTAAAGTATCCCTCCTTACAATAACATCCACGTCTTCCCGGGCAATCAAGACAGTTCTCGCCTCCGCAATCCTTCTCGCAACCTTCACTAAATACGAAACATTCATTTAGTCCGTCACATCGACACTCATTTACAGGTATACAGTCTTTATCATTCACATTTTGTCTCGCGAAACCCTCTTTACAATAACATCCACCAGGTCTTGTAATACATTCATTAGGACTGACTCCTTTTAGGTTACAATTTGAATCACAACCTTTGGTTTTGTATTCTTCATTTTTACCAGTACATTTAGGATAACACTCGATTTCTGGAGCACACATTCCATTTATATCTCTCACTGTGCCTTCTTTACAACAGCATCTACCATTTTTAGGCAAGTGCGAAATAATTGTTCTTGCAAATACATCATCGCAAGTTCTATCTGGTCCAGATTCACAATATTTTTCGTTCGGTCCAGTGCAACATTCTCTTTTAGGAACGCACATTCCATCCTTTCGTTTGTATCCGAGTATACAAGTGCAGCCTAAGTCTACCTCACAACTTTCCTTACCGAAACAACTGTCGCCACATTTAAAAACTGAAAGAGTCTCAAAAGGAGGACATCTTTTAAAGGTACCTGAAAATAAGATAAACAAATCTAAAATATTTAAAATAAATTTATATTTAACGTGCTCACCGTGCACAACTGTAATAACTCCTATGATTATAAAGATCCTTGAAATCATTCTTTTGATTGGAATTATGGGTTCGGTGTCGGTCTGTTGGTAATGTTTTGCGCTTGTCTATAAGAAGGCTGTCCATTATATACATTTTTTTGCTCATACAAGAGAATGTTTCACTTATTTCTATAAGACAACGTCCTTAACAGATAATTGTTTTGATAAGAAGGTCAAACATTGAGTGGAAACGTGTTCCCTATCATTTTGTTTGTAAAATAATAACGGTTGCTCAAATCGGTTAGTCATTTCACTTGCATGGAAGTAGATTTTTTATAACGATAATAATTGTGATTGCAAAATAGAAGGGGTATGGCGGTTATTAACAAAAATTTTTATTATCTCATAGGTAAAAAGGCAATGAACCCAATAAACTTTATTTTGAAGAATATTCTTTCATGTACGTTTCCGAAAACGTACATTATGGTGTATCGTTGTATTATCGAGTAGATCCTGAATTATACATAAATACTTACTTTTTGCACATAACTTTTTATGTATCGTTGTTGTTGTATGAAGATAAAATCGTTCCTCAAATTGTGTATTATCGAGTAGATCCTGAATTATACATAAATACTTACTTTTTGCACATAACTTTTTAAAAAACTACAAACTTATAAATATAATTTTTTTTTCAGTTTTATTAGTATTATATCATAGACCGAGAGCCCATAGCAAATTTTGGGTGTGAAGTATAGCAAAAATTCAATGATGAAATAAGATAGGTCTTTACTTTTTATTTGCAAATATGCAAGTCTTACAAGCCGTACTTGGGGCGTTTGCAAATACATAATGCTGCATTGAAAATGCATATTTGTGAATAGAAAGTAAAGACCTATCTAATTGGATCATTGAATTTTTGCTATACTTCACACCCAAAAATTGCTGTGGGCTCTGTCTCTTGTAAAGTGGTTCTACAATAATTAAAATATTTTGATCTTAAATCTTCATCTGTTGCCTACCATCTTTCTCTTTGTTTCCATCACTACACCACCAAGGAACATCTTAAATTCAGGATTCAGGATATTTAAGAGATGCGAATTAAAAAAAAAAAAAAACTACGTCTTAAAGATAAATAAATGGTTTGTTGTATTTCTAACACGAAGACATTAAATTACGATGAACAAGTACCAATGTAGTCCCCTTTAATTGGAAAACAATCCAATCAGCCCTTTCACGAAATCCGTCGTAATCGGAAACTTTACGAATCCCGAAAAAAAACTATGACCGAATCAGTTAGTAATGGCAGTTTATATTAGATTTTCCACTACGGTGGATTCTGTGTTTTTTTCGGGATTTGTAACATGTTTACAATTACAATGGAATTCGTGATAGGGCTGAATAGTGCAGACAAAATACTTATATATTTAACGTTATTTAAATTTTTGACTAACTTCAATTTTGGGACTACGATCATCGGCCTTGGATCATATAGAAATGATATCCGAGTGGAAATGAATATGCGCAAGAGATCCATGGACTAGTCTCTTCCTTCAAAATGGAATGCCATTCTCTGACCATGGTTACCTACAAAAAAATTTATCTGACTAGCGGTTTTGTACATGTTTGACCTTAAGCTATTGGAGTATTCTTTTTTTAATAACCGCTATGCATTAGAGATATGTAAGTAATCTAATGATCGCCTCTCTGGCTTTAAGCACTAAAGTAGCTGATTCTTTACCATGTTTCCCTGATCCGATATAGAACAATGAACAATCCGAAAGCCTGCAACAGACTGCTTCTAAAATAAATGAAACATACATTTAGTACCAAATTTCTAGAACAAATTTAATGACATCTTTTTTATAACAATTCAATCTTTGTGTACTTTAGCAGCCCTGGGATCATCAGGTCTCATAATAACCCATCCAATTTTATATTTGCGGTTATCACCATCGTTGCGGTAGTAATTTGCAATGCCGATTCCAGAAAGGCCAAGTCCAATTATAGCCAAGACGGAGCCAAATACAATGTCTGGCAATTCAACCCATCCGCGCTTGATTAGCCCAGTAATTCCTTGACGAACTGGTGGTGCTGACATTGTTTAATGTTGTTTCTGTAAAATGGCAAGAATATTTTTAAAAATATGAACAAGAATCCGAAGCGAAAATTATTAAAAAAATTACCATAAACCAAAAGTTACACAACTCCTATGGACAACTCGACTCGCGAAAATTGACAAGAAACCATAAATGTCAAAGTTGACAGTTGTTTTGTCACTTCAAAATACTTTACCAAACTTCTACATGAGCCGAAAAATGTTACAAAGAGTGCTCGGTTAAGGCCCTTCCACACTATACCGTCGAGTATTAACACAATGGGATAAAATAAATCACGACTGCCAAATTTTTGTGAAGAAAATAGGTATGTTCACGTGCCCGACCGGAACTAAGTCAGCTATTAAACGTGTTTCAAGAGTCATTACTCTTTTCGGAAATGAATGAGTGCGAAGAAGAAACAAGATCAGATTTAACGTTCGCACTCATTTCGAAAAGAGTCAACATTCTTGAGGCAGCGGTCTAATACTAACTACCCAAAACTATTTTTTTCTTGCAGTTTAGTGCCTTGCCACTTGCACATGAGATATGCGACCTACATGGTCAAATAATTTTTTAAAGCAATTTGTTCTAAATCCTACCAATGTTTTTTTTTTAACTTTTCAACCAAGTGAATAAATGTAAGTACCAATCAACAAATTTAAATAGAAACGTAACGTAAAATTAGTTTTAAGGCTCTCCCAAACCAACGCGATTAATCACCGCGACAATAGAAAACAATAACAACAACGTGTTGTTTTGTTTGACAACCACGTGTTGTTATTGTTGTTTTCTTTTGTCGCGGCGAATAATCGCGTTGGTTTGGGAGAGCTTTTAATTGGAAAGTTTTGTATTTTAATATTTTCTACGCGACCAACATAACTTACCATCTGTGGATTGTCAAACGTCAATTCGTAGTCCACGGCAGCAGGATGCATTCTGCAAACTTTTGCGGAAGAGTTTGGGAGAGCCTTGAAGAAGAATGTTTATTGAGCCTTGAAGAAGAATTTTTATTTTACTTTCTTTAAAACCAAATTCTCAATTGAATTTTATTTACTTTTTTCCGAAGCGGAACATTCAGTACGACGACAAACTTCGCTTGTCAAAATTAATTTGCATGGCGATTAATGAGAGTAACCACACCAACACCGACTTGTTGAACGACGACGACGAAAGTGCACCGAATCTTTCGCATTTGCCAACGTTTTTATCGTCGGTCACCAAGCTCATTTTTACTTGCGATATAGGTACTATAGGCCAAGTTTTGGATTCGTGCAAAAAATCGAACTCTAAATAACAATCCAATTTGACATTACGATGGTAGAGAACACGAACAAAGTGGGTCCTGCAGCTCCGTGTCTATCTGTCCATGGCCTACTAAGCCATCAATGAAGCGATTTTCTTCAAACTTTCCCTAGAGGGAAAATCGAGATCTTTTTTTTTTTTGCTCAAAAAATAACGATACTTGCCATATTTATCTCAAAAACGGTTCTACGGTTTTTTTTTATTTTAGTGGTAGCATGATAAAAACAAATTACCAAAAACATTTTTTTTTTTATTATTTTCGACTACCGTTAGCCGCTCAACTGATTTTCATCAAAAATTTTACTCTGAAGAACCTTTCAAGTGTGGATAATATATATATATACAAGCACTTTCGAAAAAAAACATTTTTTGGATTTTTAAAAAAAGTTCATTTTTTATTTTGGAAAACGGGTTGATGATTTTTTTTTTTTTGAAATAATGGTTTTAGTTGTGTATATTAATATATTCTTAAAAATGGTATACCAATTTTTTTTTTCTAAAAAAATTCAAAAAATGATTTTTAAATTTTGTTCTGCGTTGCACGTTCATTCTGAGATTAAGACATTTTAAGTAGGTAGGTGCTTGTTTTATCAATTAGAACGTGTTTCATTGTGAAACGCAAAGGAGAGGATTTAAGTGTCGGATAGTTATAGGGAAGGCTGAGTTCCAAAATGTAGAAAATGTTTTTATACGCAAGTAATTCCTACATTTTTTATACGCATCAGCAACGCAAACTTGACGCTCTGTAGAAATATTACATTGCATAAGTCTGACGTTGCGGAATGCAAAAAAAAAAAAAAATTATCGAAGCAGCTAAAAAATGTTTGGATTCGCAGTTTGCGCAGTTAATGAGCATTTATTTTGGAACTTTAATGTTTAATCAGGCATTATTGTGAAACAAACCCCTAAAAAAATAATTTAAGGCAAATTGAATGATTTCACGTGATTAGAAAGCTTCGTTCGGATCAAATAAGCCTGTAAAGTCAGATTTTCTGGGATGCTCATTTTTCATTTATTTTCCTAAAAAAACAAAATGGACAAGATCATTAAAATGTTGAATGAGGAATAAGAATGTTCTATACGAAATCGGTCCACATATCTATGTTCTAGAATGACGAAACCACTTTGTCCAGGCTTCTCGTTAAATTTGATTAACTTCGATTTTTTAAACATAAAACCTATTATTGCCCTACAGATAAAGTAAAAAACTCAAAATAGCTCTACTCCGAATAAAACAACGTAAAAAATTTCGTGTGAATATAACGTTCTTCTTATTTTTTGTATTTCGCTTGTTTTTTGTGTGTTATTAAAATAATTATTTAATTTTGGTATAAAATAGTGAGTTTGTTCCATTTATAAACATGAAAAGCTCGTCTTTTCTTTTACCACAAAAAGTTCAAAATGGAATAAATGCATTACAAAAATGAGAAACAAAAACTAAAATGTGTTAACTAGGCGCGTTAGTATTAATTTATTAAAAT
This sequence comes from Epistrophella euchroma, assembly GCA_947049315.1. NCBI lineage: Eukaryota > Metazoa > Arthropoda > Insecta > Diptera > Syrphidae > Epistrophella > Epistrophella euchroma. Next base: position 111,041,227 of record OX346247.1, on the reverse strand, counting down.
TAAAAAAAAAAAAACTTAATTATTTGTTTTATCATACGACGATTAAGGCTGGAGGAAAATAAAGATTTTTAACAATATCCACGATCTGGAACACGTCTGCGGGGAGCACATCTGATTATGTTATCAACTCGGAGGATCATCTCAGCGGCTTCCGCTGCGGACAGCAGAACCTGTCGTTTAACGGCGAACGATTCTGTGATGCCTAATTCTTTCATATCACCTATCTTCCCATTTTCCATGTCCAGACCAGCTGTGTGGTTGCCTTGAGCGTGCGCTGCACGCAATTCAGATAACAACTGAGCAGAATCGTAACCAGCATTATCAGCGATAGCAGTAGGCAAAGAAAGTAGCGCCTCTAGAAAATAATACAAAATGAGTAAACAAGACTAACAAATGATATTGGACGGCAATATTCTTACTTCCAAATGCTTCCATTGCTATGGCTTCCTTTCCAGCGGTTTCAGCGGCTTTCTTAAATACGGCATTTGCCATAAGGGCTTCGGAACTACCACCTCCGTGAACGATTCTTGACTCCTTGACTGTAGCAGCCAACACACAGAGGGCGTCGTGCAAGGAACGGTCAGCTTCATCGATGATTTGCTGAGTAGCACCCCGAATCACAATAGTACAGGCCTCGCCGAGTTTCACTCCGCTAAACCGCAAGAGTGTGTCTTCTCCAATCATAACCTGCTCGATCAAATCACATTCGCCCAACTTAACCAATGAAGGCTGATCAAAGGTCGACACGATTTCTCCACCAGTCACCAGAGCAAGGCGCTCAATGCCATCAAAATCAGCATGTTCGATTGCCATGACTCCAGCATCAGCAAATAGCTGCTCTGGGTAGTTGTAGATCAATTGCCGGTTGATGAAGACATTGCAGTTGTGAGTGAGGATCTTGTTAACCTTGTCACGCATCTTCTCCTTCTCGGCTAGCTCCAAGTCAGCAATCTTTGCCAGCGAATCGACTTTGATTGAGCTTCCGAATACTTTTATTTTGTCAGTGTCCATTGGAGTGTTGGCGATGAGAATCTTGGCTTTTTCTACCTAAGAATTGTGTCTTATGAGAATTTTTATATAAATTTTTTTTAAAAAAATATCCATTAAATGAAAAAAAAACACACTTTTTTATTCTGTTGTATTACTCTTTACAAAACTCGTCAAAATGGCTGTGATATGAGTTGCAATCCCACATAATTCACAACCGTTTTGACGCGTTTCGTAAAAGGTTCTAATGGTTTTCCTGAAATTATTAAGAAAGCACCAATGTTTTTTTTAAATTCCATTTACCTTTTGGGGTTGATGTACACCGGGTTTCTTGTCCAACAAGAACCCTTCATCCAAGAAAGAATCTTCCAGAGTTCCTCCAGTCTTCTTTATAATCTGAATGGCATGCAACTCTCCTGAACCCTTTAGCCTCAGTACCGCATCTACTGCCAACTTGGCAAAGAACTCCTTATGCTGATGTAAGATCTTAGAACTTAAAGTTGTACGAGCAATATTCAGTAGATCCTCTTTGAATTTCTCATTATCTGCAGAATTGTCCAACGATACATTTGTCAATGCTTCGCGGGCAACTTTTGTAGCTATACGCCATCCAGCAATAATGATTTGCGGGTGGAGTTTCTGTTCGACCAACTTTTCAGCTTCCCGTATGAGCTCGGCTGCTAAGACAGTCACTGAAGTGGTACCATCGCCAACTTCTTGGTCCTGTACCCTGGACATATCGACTAAAATCTTAGCAGCGGCATTATCAACACCAACTGCTCTCAAGATGGTCGCACCATCGTTGGTTACCTCGACTTGTCCTGCATTACGACCATGCGAAACGAGGATTTTGTCCATGCCTTTAGGTCCTAGGGTACTCTTAACCAAATCGCCAATAGCTATCGCTCCAATAAAAGACGATAACCTAGCCATTTCAGCTTTTTCTTCTTGGGCATCGTTTTTAAGGATGCGAACGGGATTGAGTGACATCTCCTAAAAATTAAGAAAAAAAACAACAAAACGGTAAGCAAAATAATCAAAACAAATTCAATTTTAAATGCTACTGACAAATCTGAGTAATTGGCCGGTATGACAAAAGTTTCTTTTCATTCAGAGCAGCGCACACAACAGAGCTCGACAACTTGAACATACTCTGACCGTTTTTTGAACAGTGTGTTCCGATCATCTGATTTCTTTTTTTTAACTTTTTTAAGCAAAACCACAAAAATGAAATTCTTAAAGATGCCTCATATTTCACATGTATACTTAACATATTATCTTCGTTTTTTGTCACAAACAAAAAAAAATAAATAAATTCGATTGATAATATAAACAAACTGATCGGTGTTTACTGTTGTTGTAGAATTGCATGAAATGAGTTACTCAGCTCGTGTAATGACATTTTGAAAAACAAAGCCGGAATCAGTCCCCGTGTTATTCTATTAGATGGATTTCTACAAGTTATATGCGCTGCAGAGCAAAAACCGTACTTCGTATTAGAAAAAAGTAGAGTTATTCCATGAAAAAGTGGACATGAAGTGTAAATTCATAAACGCAGAGTTGCAGAAATGATTAACCACCATTTTAATCAAACGTTCATAAACGTTAAAAACAAGCATCACGTTGTGCATAAGTTCATTGTTGCAAACTTACACAAACTTCAAGCCAACGAGAATCAAGAAATTCTTGATGCGTTGTTGCTGATGCAATTGCATAGGTTTGTTATGCACTCGACCAGGCCTACAACCTCTACTAGGTCACTTCAAAAATCAAAATTTACGGTATGTAATTTAATTGTAAATTGGTGGAAATTAGTGCGCAAACCTTTATCGACATTTTTGTTTTCTCTGTGAGAGCATTTCATCCCCATTCCTCCATTCCTCAAAATTTGACATTTTAACCATACTTAGGCGCCAGTTATACCTATCATTGAAAATTTCAATTGTAAGTTTTGAGCCGTTTGGAAAGCTTAATTTGTGTTTTTTGTAAGCCAAAATAAAGGTTATGACAGTTATTATTTCTAGCCAAAAAAAAATATTTAATTTTGGCCAAATCATCATTTATGTAAAAGTTTGGGCCGGAATTAAATTTTTTTGAGTAAAATAATAATTCAAGTCATGGCCTGTATCTTTGCATCAAAATTTTTACCGATTTGAATTTCAAAGGGCCATTTGCTGAAACGAAACCCAAATATTTACGTTCAACTTAAACGATTATGTTCTACTTTTTCCTCGGCGTTAACGTTCACATAAGCTCTTATGTTGAACTTGATTATTTAACTTTCGTTTCAGCAAATGGCCCTAAATGTCCCAATGATAGATATAAATGGTCCCTTAGAGCGAAAATATCGAGAACAAAACTAATTAGTCAAATCAGGTTTCTCAAGCTCACTGAGATCTCAGCAAGCTCAGAAATCTGAACGTAATTCCTCAGTGAGATTCCTCACTTTTGATGTCAAAAAACTGAGACTGATATTTTTGGATTCGCTTGCTCAATTATTTTTTGTCGCAGTTGAATAATTAATAAAAAGGAGATGGAAATTGGTTTTGACTTCTACCGGAGAAATTTTGTTCAGTTTCTCCTTCTGCTCAGTGGAGCTGACGCAGCTTGCTCAATGAGATCTCGGTGAGATCTTAGAAACGTTAACTGGCTAAATAACTCTGAAAATATTTGTTTTCTTCAGTTTTGAAAAAATAAAATTGTTATTCATAGCACATAAGGAGAAGTCATTATTGTTGCAAATTGCAATGCATTTTTTGGTGAGAAAAACTACGACAGGAAAAATTATTCTAATAAATGCTTTTTTTTCTGTCCCACTGAGAAACGATTCGCATGTTTTATATTTTTGACTTAGGGAAATTATTTGTTAATCGTAAATGGTCAAAAAGATAATCAAGGTTAATTTTTGTTTTATTAATTGTTCTAACCAAGCCAAATTTCATCAAATCATGTTAGTTTAAAAATTAAAATCAGGTAGGTACATAATTATGTACGTACGTGCGTCCGAAAACATATACCTGTATTTTAATAAATCTATTTAATAGGAAGCAACAAAATGTGAGGAGCCTGTGTATGACCTAACTACTGCGTGGGATTTAAGTAACTACTACTTCAGTTCTGCCATTTAAAATTTTTCAGATTGTTTAAATCCACTTTGAATTTATTACCGAAGAAAAAATTTTAAATCTTGCAGCACGTGCAGCTTAAAAAAATTAATTACCCTAAAATATAAAGAGAAAGTGTACCTACATACATAGGTACAATATGTAGATAAATAACAAAATTTGGAATCAAACTAGTGTTATTTCATTAAAAAAACTATATTGAAGTAAAAAAAAAAAGGTGCATATGACTCAATTTCTTTAGAATTAAAGGTTAACCTTTGTACTGTTACCAAACTCAATTAACCAATTATTTTATCACAAGCATAAAGAAATGGGCATAGGCAAGCGTTTTCCAAGTTTGGTTTTTTTTTTTTTTTACAAAATGGACGTTTGGCATCGTTCCAAACAAAATGCTGGGTGAGTGGTTGAACACTGAATTTAAAAAATAGATTTTGGTATGAAAACTCAGCTATAAAAAATTAGCATTAAATATTTCTTGTTCAAACTGAAATTTATGTATCTGTTTAACTTAATATCTAGACAATTTGAGGAAAGGGATTTTTTTTTTTAAGATATCACAACCGACCATCTGGGCAAATATAAAGCAAGTTTTCGCAAGTATTTACTTAAAAAGCATCAATACACACTGTAAACTTAAAAAAAATTCTGGGGAATCTCAATAAATATAAAATATTTAATTTTTATTTAATTTTCAAATACTTTTGAACTTGGGCGTGGGGTGCATCTGCCGTAAAACCTAACCTATCATTTGAGATGATTCACGCTTTCAGAGCATTGAACTACTTTCTTCTAGAACATTCCCCCCGTTAATCCTTAAAAGGTTTTAATATAAAGAAACAATTTACCTAAATAATTAATTTCATTGACCATTAAAATAAATTACAGTTAGTGTTGGAAATAATTTAATTACGACGCAGAAGAATCGAGAAATTTTCTCACGTGCACAGACACATTTTGTTCTCCTATTCAATGGAAATGGTTGTCGGCCTGGGCCTCTTAGTAGACACCCGGCGTAATTAACTGTTGATATTTGCCACAATAAATTGAGTTATATACGAAGTTTTTTAATATTGTTATTTAACAATAGAAAATACACAAGTTAAAATAGGTTTTTAGTTAGAAATTGAATAAAATTTACCATTTTTTGTTGAATTTTTCGCCTTTAAGATCACAGCACAAGGAAAACACCCGAACGAAAAACTGAAAATGGCGGTGATGATGGGCCTTTGACAATCGATAAACTAGATGGGATACATGCTGAACAGTGTTGACAACATTTAGGTATAAAAAAATGCCTACAAAATGCGCATGTATGATAAGGTAGTTCAAGCAGGGCTGATTTGAGGATTTAGTCCCCTTTCACACGAGGAAACTGAATTTCCAAAAAAAGTTCATTGAAGAAAGAGGGGCCAACGAATTCTGGAGATTTGTTGACGTTCCTTTTCACACTACGTACGAGTGCATTCAACCAAAGCCGCGTTTTATTATCTGCGGATCTGGATCAGGATCATCTCTTGAAATAAAACGATATGGATCACAATTACCCCTAACACACGCCACGAACTACTTCACCGAAGCATATTGTCGGTAAGGTTTTTGGTCGTGTGAAATGAAAGTTATGTCGACACAGCAGTGCGATCTCTGGAAGTCGAAGTAGTATGCCGATAAGCCGATATGGCGTGTGAAAAGGAGCGAACTTGTTCGTCGACACAGTTTTTTATGTTGTTATTCGGTTTTTGTTGTCAAGTAGTGTTTTTGGTCCCGCTAATCTTAGATTCACTAAATAGTTTTTTGATAATTTCATTAAAAGTATCTTAAACACAAATAATAATGGAAAATGATCAAGAAAAATGTATTTGGACTCATAACGAAATAATTATTTTATTGGAAATAATTAAAGACAGCTGATTTTGGCATATACTTCTACATCGACGTATTGGCGTGTAAATGCCCATACAAAAACGAAATACTTTGTCGATGTGGTTGTTCGATGTGGCGTGTGTTAGGGGTAATAGACAGCAGTATTATATGAACATCTCTTTTTTACTTAGGCCGTGTGCGAATTCGTTTAAAATTTCGATTAAATTTGATCCCACATTAAATTTTTACGTTTCTTCAGTGGTGAATACAATTTCATCTTTTTGCTGTGTGAATTTATGCCGAATTCCTTTTAAGAAAAAAATCGATTTGTTTAGAAGAAAAAATCGATTATTCTGGACAAATTCTTTGTATTGGAAGAAAAAAATGGATTCTGTTTAGAAAAAAAATCGAATTTTTTTTGTAAAAGGAATTCGACATTAATTAAATGGGATTTTTTTAATTCTAATATTTTTCTTCCATCCACGAGTTTTGGAAAAAAGGAGAACACATTTTTTTGTAAAAATTTCGCGAGTTAAAAAAAAACGCCCATTCTAATGAGTTCAAAGAGAGTGCTCTTACCCTGGGTCTGTTATAAAGAACCCTAGGGTTCGCATTCTGTTGCAAGCAGCTGCAGATCAAAAACACAAGACGCAAAAAACTCTGGCCGCTTGTGGTGGTCACGATGAGCTGGCAATTTTATTTAATTATTTAATGCTTGTTATCATTGCTGCAATTAGCAAATGTTGTTTTTCAGATGAATAAAGGGGATCAATTCATTCATCTTTGAGATGGTAATGACCTTTTGTATGGATAATTTTCATTCAGAACTATGTGTTTTTCTAAAAATTTCATTTTAACCACCACATCCGGGGTTCTATTTTGCGTCAATTCAAACTCGTAGCGCAAAAGAAGTTGTATCCAAGAGAACAGACAATGTTCTACTTCTGACTTTTATTTCTCTGCAAGCAAAGGATCCAGTAGTCTTCATTGTGGCTCTAGGAACAAGATTATACAAATTGGCGTTGAACTTTTTCTTAATATTTTAGAGTGAAATCTTTTAATTATATTTTGACTTATCTATTAACGCATCTTCATTGAATATGTTCTTTTTATGCACATGAAAACAAACAAAACCTTTCGTGGGTGCTGGTAAACGTCGAAATTTAATATAGCAGCACAAATTTAACGTGCCCCCGGACCATGTTAAATTTTGACGTCTTATATTCACCTCAATAGTGTCAAAATTTAATTTTGGAATCAAATTTAATCCAATTCACACACGGCCTTAAGTTTTAATTATTTTAAGTTATTTCCTGTCTCTTTTCATTACACTGCAATCAACACTACCTCCATGAAAGCCATCTACCCGCCACAGTAAGAATTAAAGTTTGTATCTTTGAAATAGATCCAGATAGAAAGCAGGATCCCGAATTGTTTTTGTATTACATGTCAAAAAATGATCCTGATCCAGATCCGTAGAAAATAAACCGCAGCTATTGTTGTTTTCGTTCGTCTTGGTTTGGGAGCCTTTATGTCTCTTGAAATTCCAAAAGTGGTCGGGAATGATTACTTTATGAAAAAAAATGGGATCGCTTATGTTTGCTTAAGTGAACGAAGCTGAGAGAAATTAAACGAATCGGAGCTGGACTCCATTATGGTTGACTCAGTATAGAGTAATGTATGGGATCGTTCGCTTATGCGCGCGCTAGCTCATGCTTATTATAGTTGGCCCTTTAGAATTTTGGATTTTTTTTTGTCAAATCCAACAAAACATTTCAGTAAAATGTGATTTGTGAAGGAGATCAACATTTCGATAGTCCCCTTTCACACAAGGCAACTGAGTTTCCGGCAACAATTAGTTTATAGGGAGGCGGGAAGGGCAGGAAGAAAGAGGGTTAAACGAAATCTCCCCGGTCAACAAATTCAGGAGACTTTTTTGACGTTTCTCTTCACACTACGTTTGTGTGCGTTCAACCAAGGTAGTTTAAAAAGAAAATACAGCAAAAGTCTCCTCCGATTTTGTATCTTCGAGTGAAAGGTACAAGAGATTATTAAGGAGATTTAAAAAAAATGTCAAAAAAATCACCAGCAACTAGTATCTTCGTGTGAAAGGGGACATAGTTTTTTTGACTCTTAAGGCCCATCGCCTACTAGGCAACTTTTAGTTGCGCAAATTTTTGTTGCTCGGAATTGCCGGCAACAGAGAGCAACAAAAGTTGCTTGCCATATCACCCACTAGGCAATTTCCGAGCAACTTTGTGGGACTAGACTTTGACTTTTATCGCGCCATATTTTTTTGTGATGGCTGCTTTCCGGTTGTCTGGCTATATGATCGTAAGCTGGCAATGCGAAATAAATTAATATTTATAATTATAAAATATTATATTATTTATTATTGTGTAGGTATTCACATTGTTGAAAAAAAGGAAAGCACATTCCATTTCCAAAAATTGGCCAAAATGACAGAGGGTAAAGAGGAAATGCACGCCATTTTGGCATCCACAATGACAAGCGGAAACGCCATTTTGACATCATATTTTTGACAAATAAGGATGCCGGCAACAAAAAGTTGCCCTGTGAACTAGGGTAAGCAACAAAAAGTTGCCGGAAAAAAAGTTCCGCGAGCAACTCCGAGCAACAAAAAGTTGCGCAACTAAAAGTTGCCTAGTGGGCGCTCTCCCATATAAGCTATTGTAATTGGATTGGGAGCAATAAAAATTTGTCTAGTGGGCGATGGGCCGAATACAAAAAAATCACAAAATGAATTTCACTTCTTCTTGTGACTTGTGGAGTCAGTGTTTTTGGGGAGAATCGGGCTGTAAATCTTCTCGGATTTTATTTCTTCGTGTGAAAGGTACAAGAGATTGTTAAGGATATGATACCTGAGCCCATATGGGCAAGTACTGGCAAGCAAGTAGCAACACACCTACATTTTGTTACTACCACAACTTGCTCGTCTACTTTTTTTTTATTAAAGTTGACTGAAATCAATTTTCATCGTTCTTTTTTATTGAATATTCATTCCAAATGTATTTATTTTTTTTTTAAAACCCATTTCGTTTAACAGATCAATCGCATATATTTAATTTTGAGCGTTCCTAAATTATAAAATGGCATGCCCAAAATTTGAAGCGGCAGGTAGGTATGAAATGCTTTGAGCAAATCGTTCATCACATCTCGCACTAATAGTAGAGAAAAAGAACGAAGAAGCAAGTTGCTCGGCAAGTTGCGTGCCATCACCTACATCACAGCAAGTACACAGATATGAATTTGCGGTAGGCAGTGTATGTCTACTATTTCGGCGACTCTTTTTGACGTTTTACTTTTCTAATATTCGTTATTTTACCATGTCGCTTCATTTCTGTATGTTTCTTGTCGAGAGCACATGTTGTATACTTGTATGGTGCGGAGACAAATAGCATTAACACGGACAAAAACACTAAAAGAGAACTGTCAAATTTGAGTCATGAATCGAGAGTCAGCGTGTAATAGCACGCGACTCACAGAATGATTTTTAAAGAGGATTTCGAAAAAAGAGTCATGACTCTTGAGTCAACGTGTAATAGCTGACTATGCACCCAACTTGTTTGCCAGTACTTGCCCGTGTGGCCTCGGGGTAAAAGAAAACGTCAAAAATGGCTAAAATAATCTTTGTTGAAAATAACATGAGCTATAATTGCGGGATATCATTTTTCTCTAACACAAACTGTTTTTGAGAAATTTGAAAAAAAAAACTCCCATTTTCATGACATGTTTTTGAGAGATTTTTTAATTTTTCATTTGCTGTAACTGAATAGACCATTTTTATAGAAAATCGCCTCAGCTACAAGATTATGGTGAACCAAATTTTGCTCTAGCACAAACCGTTTATGAGATATTTACTAAAAACTCATTTTTAGACCCTTGGAGCCCTTATCGTCATCGGATCGATAAGGAACTCTCTCAATTTTTTAAGAGTCCCATTGCCAACGTCCATGCCAAATTTCAGCCTGTAACTAATTATTTCCTTTCTTTGGCATTTTTTCGTCTATTCTTACTGGACTATTAGCGATACAGTAGTCGTCGATAATGTGAACTAATTAGAACAAGGCGTTTTCGGATTTTAGAGGGTTCACATTACTGGAACGTTTTTTCAGTGTTTATAAACTAAAACATAATGTACCTTCACAACTGGCAAGAGACAATCTTTATCGCAGCTGCATTCAAAAACCTTGAAATATGTGTAGACAAAACTAAAAACAGAAAAATAGTAATAGTCAATTTATATGAAAGATTGCGCTCAAATGAAAATTTTGTTTGGCAATAAATATTAATAGAGTCGTCAGCTTCATAATGGGATCAAAATAAACACTGATTTTGCTTTTTAAATGCCCCAAAAATTAAACTACAAATTTTCAATGATGATTTATTATCGATGCGTATACGAAATAGATCGAAGTTTTTTACACGAAGCATCCAATCACAATTTTAGTTATACGATGTTAACGCTATGCTTTTTCTCGTTTTGGTTTACCAGAACAAATCGGGTCTGATAACGGCAGTCAATTCACTTCGAACGAATTTATGACGTTTATCAAATCGCAGAGTATAAGCAATCACTGACGGCACCAGTGTATCCATCTGAATTTTACACTACCTTACCATTTGCAAAAGGCAAAACGCCATCTACCCGTCACATTAGAACTATTTTTTGGTTCTTTGAATGAAACCCCGATAAAAATATAGATCTTGTGTTGTTTTTGTTCTACATGTTAAAAAGTAATCCCGAGCCAGACCCGTAATAAAACGCAGCTAAATGTTAAGTGGTTTTAGGGCATTCACCCGAAACGTTTTTTTTTAATTTTTAAAGGACCGAAAAAAACCTGCTAACATATAATTTTTTTAAAATCTTGTTTTTCTCAAAAATGGCTCGACAGATTTTTCTAAAAAAAAACCAATAAATTTAATTAGGTATATTCTACCTTTTTGTAAAAGTTAAATTTCCAAAAAGTGGTTTTAAATGGTACCTCCCATAGAACCATTTTTTTTGTTTTCGTTTTTCTCGAAAAGGAATGGTCTGATTTTGATAATTTTTTTTATGTAGAATCTTCTGAAAAATTTTAATAGTTTTGTATACGAAAATTTTTCAAACATTTTTTTTTGGATTTTCAAAAAAAGTTTCAAAATTTTTTTTTGAAAACAAAATATTTCGAAAACGATTTGGTTGATTTTTATGAAACTTGGTAACAAGAGGTTTTTTAACATTATCTAAAATATTTTGAAAAAAAAACTTTTTCTTATAGTCAAAATTAACGGTACCTTCCATATAAATGTTAAAAAATCGTTACAGAAAATATAAATTTTCTCGAAAACGACTCCTACGATTTTGATTAAAATTGTTCTAAATACTGATATTAGTATGGTCTACGATCTACCAAAAACAAAATTTACAGTTAACCATTATTAACAGTGCCTCTCATAGAACCATTTTTTTTATTTTGGACTATCTCATTATGTGTGTAACCCATTTAAATTAAATTTTTTATACAAAAGCTTCTCAAAAGTTGAAATCATACTGCATATAAAAATTTTCAAAAAAACTAATTTTGGATTTAAACAAAAAATTCAAATTTTTTTTTTAAATTCGATATTTCAAAAACGGGTAGATAATTTTTTCGAAATTTAATTTTTAATTCAACATAAATAAATACTAAAAAATTGTGTACCAGTTTTTGTTCTTAAAAATTTTTACAAAATTTTATATATAAAAAAATTATTAAAAAAAAAACGCTAAAGAAATCAGATAGTGTACTTGTTTTAGCTCTCAAAACAATTTAAGAAGACTTTTTTAATAAATTTATTTCGAATTGTATTGATTTTTAATAATTTTTCAATTTAAGCTCTATAATGTATAATATTAGTTTAAACTTAAGGCTTCCATAAAATAATTATTTACTTTTAATACGCTCAATCTTTGAAATTCGAAGAAACTTTTACTACAAGAGCAAGTTTGTGCGATCCAGTCGTGCGTTTTATTTATTTTCGTTTTTCTCGAAAAGAAATAAGTTGATTTTAATAATTTTTTTTATGAAGAATCTTCTAAAAAATTCAAACAGTATTTGTAACCAACATTTTCAAATTTTTGTTTATTTTGATTTTTAAAAAAAAGTTTCACAACTTTTTTTTGAAACCCAAATATTTCTCAGACGACCTGGTTGATTTTAATGAAACTTATTTCAGGTAATGCTAAAAAACCAATCGGTACGGTTTTTTAGCATTAAAAAACCGCTCGGTGCGGTTTTTTAGCATTACCTAAAATATTTTGCACAAACATTTTGGAAAAGGGGGCGTAAAAAGTTATCTGCGATATTTTGAGAACACTACATTGCACAACGAAAATTTTACGTCTGAAAAAGCGACGCTTCCGGGGATTGTACATTTCACCATCCCCAAAGCCCAAAGGCCGCCTCTGGACATCGACATACATGCATTTCGTGACATCAATCCTTGCTATAAAAAGATAAAGCGCATTCCACAACTGAATTTCTGCAGGTAAAAGTTTCCGAAGCTTCGAACAAACAAACAATTTAAAGAAATCCACTTCTAATTGGATTTAAAATTTTAAAGTTGCAGCTTTCTTTATATTCCGGGCTTAAAAGTGAGAAGATTAAAGATTTAAAGATTAAGATTAACGGAGTGAAAAAATGCTTTATTTTATTCACATGAAAAAAATTAAACATTTATTATTAAATAAGTTTAAATCATCTTTTTTTTTGTTTACAAAAATATTCTTAATATGTAATATGTATTAGGTAGATATGTACATTGTTTAATTAACACTTGCCGAGTCAGCTTCTGGCGTTGATAGTCTTAGCACAAAAAGTACAAATATTCGACCTTGCTCCAGAATCTCCCTCGATAACCGAACAATTATGACTTTGAAGGTTGTGACTAGTACATGGTTTATCTGTTGTTCCTAAATAATTTTAAAATCAACTTTTGTTACATCTTGATTGTCAATTCATAAGATTATGTACTACCTGTCAAAACTATGGCATCCAAATGAGCTATATAGCTTTTGGCTAGTCGAAGAATCTCAATTTTCGACAGCTTCCTATCAGATGGTTCAGTTGGAATTAACGTTCTTAGAGTGTTGAATGCTGTGTTAACACTGGAAACACGACTTTTTCACATCACTGAAGGGTTTTCTTTGTGAAGAAACTAAAAATAATACACATACCTTTGAGTGCGAAATCTTTCGCGAGCATTAACTTCCTGTCTAGGCTTCAAGGGGCTGTTTGATGAATCCGATTCGCTTGGACTAACTCGACTGTTACTGTTGCTGTTGGTGTCGTAGGTGAAATTTTGATAATTTGTATAAAAATCCATTTTAAGGCCGTATTTTTACGCTGATGCGTGGAAAGATGTGCAGTCGAACTCCAGTTCAAAGATTAACTGATCTAATACGCCTTTTGAAAAATCCAATAATGCAGCCACTCTCACTTGTTGTTTTGTCTCTCAACCAGACGTTGGGGTCAAAACAATTAACAGTTATTTCTAATTTTTTAATAAATATTATTAACAGCTCTCTAGCGACTTAATTAATACAATTTTTGCCGTTCGTCGTTGTGGTCGCCTTCGTCATCAACGTTATCACAGAGTGTGAGTTCTCAGCTTTAGTCCGCGATCCTATACTCTCAAACCAGAGGCAGTAAATTGGATTTTTTTTTGGTATCGAGAGTTTGGGTCTGGGAAATGAATTAAGTCATTAGCGACGACAAATAACCCATAAACACCCCCGACTCTCTACAGAAGCAAATGTGGAACAAACAAACTACCGCGTATATGAAATCGCCCGCACACTTGAATTGTTCTCATAAGACCCTCAGAGATTCTTTTGCGTTTTGCCACAATGTACTTATGGGACTTAGGTCGACCAACGATGCTGTCCGCAAAAAAAAGTCAATTAATTTTAAACGGCTGCCTTATTAATTTGTGTAGTAGTTTTCTTTTTCTTTTTTAAATACGGAACACGAAAAATAAACGAACTGCCTTCGCAGACAAAAGATTTGAATCAATGGGCGGTCAGTAAGGCACTGAGATAAGGGCAATGAGTAAAGTGCACCAAGCCCCGCACAAGGGTTGCCTTCGCTTTGCCATCCTTCTACGCCAACCAGCAGCTATCACTACTAAAGTACAAGTAGGTACACTATTGGATCTGGATGCTGGAATTTTATAGACAGAGTAAAAGTGACAGAGATGCTAATAAATGAGTCAAGTATGATCTTTTTGTTTATTATTGTGGTGGGTGATGACGTCATGTTGAATAGTATTCCAAATTGTATGGTGCAGCTGCAATTACTGCGGTTAAGTGGAAAAAATGTTTATCAAAAGAAATTATTTTTTAATCTAAAAATAGAGAGGAAGCAGGATGGAACCGAAAAGGTTCTGATAAATCAAACAACACTTGATTATTTCCACACATTTTTTTTAGGGACCGGGATGGAGTTGAGAAAAAATTGAAATTATAAACTTGGGAATGTTTTTGTTTTTAAAAATAATTTAGTTCAATGTTTTCTCTCAAGTACTAAGTAAACAAAAATCAGAACTAAAATGAACTACATTATTTGGCAGAGTCGAATTTATTGTAAGAAGATAATCTCTTATACCTTCACGGTTCCGTTCCGTGCTATCATGGAAGGTACCGATAATGATGATTTTCTATCGTTTTATATCAAAAAGTCATGTCTAAAAGATGTAACATCAGGTCCCGACCATCGCTCGTGCCAAGTTGAGGCGGCATGTAAGCGTGTAACAGTATACCTATTTGTATAATACATGTTGCTAAGATCAGTTCTTAAGGTCAATAGATGAACATTTTTCAGGAATTTAGTTCAATCTTTTTATAATGGTACAAAACGACGTGCAAAGTGGATAGTGTAGAGCTTGGTAGGAAAAATGGTATTTTGTCAGTCATGTTAATCCAGCATTATATGGCTCAGCGAATCCGACCCCTTTTGCTGTTGGCATTCTCATAATTAACAGGAGACGTATGTTATCTCAAAAAGAAATATATCAATCGATAAAATATCCAAACATTTTAAGACCAAAGAGACGAAATCTCCATATGGGTAAAGGCACCCCATGGAATAGTTTTTTTTGCCATAATTTCAAAGTCCCCAAAAATCTCCACGTTTACCCAAAACAGTTATTGACTATAAGGGAATTTTCAAATTCCAAAAAAAATTTTAATACATAGGTATAAGTTATTATTTTGATGTAATTGTTACAATAAAAAGCCGAAATAATGAAATTCTAGAACCTACCGGTAAATCCTACCTCACTGTTTATACATAGGATACATTCAAAGTTTATTCTTTAAATCCAGATTCTTTAAATGCATCAAAAGAAACTTTGCATAGACCTAACCTCGTACCTACGCCAAATCATATAGTGATTCCATACCTCACTTTTATACGCCGTATTGCATTTAGGATTTACCGGTAAATTCTAGAATTCACAACTCACTTTGGTATTTTCTCCACGGTTGCCACTCCCAAAAACAAAATCCTACCAAATTTTTCAAAATAACCTACCAAACCGAAGAAAAACCTACCAAAGCTCAAAAATGTTGAGCTTTATTTTAATAAACGCAAAACTTGAACTTTGTTGTTGAGAAAAAGCATAGTAACTCATACCTACATGTGTTTTTACTTTTTCTAGTTCATGTTAGCCTTGTTTTATTATCTATGGATCTGATCAAAATCATATAAAACGATACGGATCATAATGAAAGCCAGCTCTGCCGCTCGAAAAAAAAATAACGTGCCGTATTTTCTGAAAAAACGTTCCATTTTCATGCCACATGAAAAAAATACAAACTATTTTATTTTGTTGAAAAAACTGTAATTAATTGTATTACGGGATGTATGCATAAAATAAAAAATAAACTTTTGCTCTATTTGCTTATTGTCAAAAAAAATGAGTTTCTGTCAATTTTTTACAGAATTTGGACAAACTTTTATTAAATTTTGTAGAAATTTACTCAATTTTAAGTAACCTTTAAAAATAAAAACGTGCCATATTGAAATTTTTTACTCCACCGTTCCACGCGAAAATTATCGTGTCGAAAAACACGACTGTGCCACTTCGGCAACGAAAGTGATAGCAGTGTTATATGCATATCTCTTTTTTACTCATTTTTTGTCTTTCTTTACACTGCAATTAACATTACCTTACCATGCAAGCAAAGCCACCCATCCATATAAATAGCAGGATCTAAAATTATTTTGTATTAAGAGTTAAAAAATTATCCCGATTCAGATCCGTAGATAAGAATAAAAAATGAGGAATCTTGAGGTATGTTAAAACTTAAAATTCAATTTCACTTTATAATTTGTTCATAAATAAAATAAATGCCAACTTAAGTTTCAATAACTCGTGTCGGCTGTATTACAATAATTTTTTGTTTTTTAAAGAGTGATAATCTGGTAATTCATTTATGAGATCGATTTGTTAAAAAACCTACCAAATCGAATTAAAACCTACCAACCTACCAAAGATAAAAAAACCTACCAAATTTGGTAGGATCCTACCAAAACGGCAACCGTGATTTTCTCTGGGAGATTTTGTCTTAAAAATATTTTCTCTTGGGGACAGCGTTGCCGGAAAATAATTTTTGTAAGTGCCATCGCTGACAACAGAAAGTGCCATTTTTAGACACTGCGTGCCATTAACGGAAATATAGTTAAAAAAAAAGTTTTGTACATGATTTCATAAAATTTTATCAATAGCGCGTCATAATTAAACTTTGGAAATAACAGGATTTAATAAATAAAAAAAAAGAACTTCTTTGACTGCCAAAGTGCCATTTAAATGAAAATGTGCCATAAATGCACGATCGTGGCATATCGGCAACGCTGCTTGGGGATTTTGTCTTAACTTAGATTCGTCTTTGGGGATTTTGTTCATGGGATTTTTTTTGTTGGGATTTTGTCTTTTGGTGATTCATCATCAGCCCAATTTCATAGGGCGTCATGTTGTGACACACAACCGTCCGCGAAAATGCGTCAACATTCTATTATCTACTTATCTATTGGTCGTCTCTCATCTATAGCGACTAAATTGAATCTCGTGTAGTTATGCGAGAATTATCCAAAAGCCAAAACTGTCTCAAGTCAAATAAAAATACCAAATACAGAAAGTCGTATTATAACTATCATCACACACCTTATATACATGGCAGTATCTACTATACCATTACATTACTCTACAGTAGATACAAATCTATTTATAAATTTTGTTAAATTTTCAAGAGACAATATAGACAGCATAATTGAGTGAAATATAGAAATGTTATTGTTGTTGTGACATTCTTGTCACTTCAGTCACTTCCGGATTTCAATACCAAACAATACATTCACATGTGTTGCTTATTGTGGTTTGCAACTAAGGAACTTGTAATCAATGTTGTCATAATCTCAAATTTCATTATTCTAGATTTCCGTCGGTCTGTGCGTGCGTCTACTATAAGTTGAGCTAAAATTTGGTGTAGATAATTTTAATACGATTCCCTTGAATTATTTTGAAAACCGTTGTTTTTATGAAGAAAAGTACCATAAAGTTTTTTGTAGGAAATATTCTGAACTACAACCTATTTCTGAACACTTTTTCTGTACAAGAGAAAAACCAGTTTGGGCTGCCTCTCTCCTCTAAAATGTTTAGCTGTGCTACTATCGTCGATAGGGACTTTGTACAGTTTCTTAAGAACACCATCTGGAGGATGTAGCTATACCAAAATGAACCCATGAATGAATGAACCTATGATTTCTAGTTTTGAATCGATTAAGTGCTTTAATAAGAATTATAGCTAATGCGTTATTTTATAAATAAATAAATAAATTTGGTGGCACAAACGGCTTATGAAGAACCAGGGCCTTATGCGACATACAACTCTCAACCATTCCTGTGTGCGTGTCTGCAGGAATGGAGGGGACCTACAGTTTATTGCGGAATCCGAACGGCTAAGGTGAGCGGCACTTTGCGTTCTTTTAGGATGTCAAAAAAGCAGATCTACGTTAGTTCGTGAGATAAGGGATGAATTATTTAAATACTTATATTATATATGTAACAGTTAATGCCATTCTACAGTTCATAAAATATAAAAGTGATTCTAGACATGCCAATTTATAACAGTTTTGTTTATAAAAGTACTGTTTTTGTAGCCCCACAGGATCAGAGCCCTTCACTGGTGGGCATACTTCACTTATGGCGAAAGACTGTTAGACAAACTATTATAAATTCGCATTTCCCTTGTCTCGTCCTCCTAATAATTCTTGCAAAATTGTCTGCTTCATAGAACAATTTTGTTTACTTAATATTCAAAATCATTTTTTTCTTTAAGTTCCTGACTACTTTAAAATCAAAAGTTCATTGCCCATCCACACGCTCGAGTATAAAAATTAATCATTTTAAAGTTAATTTCTTTCTCTTTCATTCAACATATAAATTGATCCAACACACATTATATAATACTAGGTCAAACAATTATGCCATAGAACGACCTCTATTAGGTCGCACCATCAAAACCAACATTTAGTGCACATGAAAACCCACACGCACACACACAGCCAGGACATCACACAGTTTAGCCAAAGTCATACAGTTAATTTGATGTCCTTGCATAAATCATAATTATAGTTCTCCCAGAGTGTACTGCTAGCAATTGGGGAATCTCTCTTCCTTGATGAAAAACATCGTGTTCGCCGCACCCAACCAACCCAACTTAAGGTATATAAATTTCGTATGTGTACGCCTTGGTATTCCTTCATATTTATTTCCTAAAAAAAAAATATAAACTTTGTATCGTCATCAGGGCTACCGTTTTGAAAATTTGTACGGGAGTATTTTAGAGGATTAGAGGGGAGTATTTCGTGTTAATGGTGAGTACGCAATACAAAAAAATTTACACTTTGCGCTCTGTGAGATCCGCTTCCGATTTGTATTGACAAAAAATACCAACCCAATAGAGATAGGGAGAGAATAGACTAGATACATTCAGGGCTACCTTCGTGACTCTAAAGAAGCATTTTCGTTCCTTTTTTTCACCTCCACATCTTTGCCTCCACTTTTCTCAAATTGTCCTTAAAAAAAATTGTTCAAATTGTTCCTTAACTTTGTAGCTCTGTGACTTTCTGTGCATTTTAGTTAAATTTTATTTTTGTTTATGAACTTTCAGTGTGATTTGAAATTGGAATGAAATTAACAAAATAACTGTTTTAAAAAAATTAAACTTTAATTTTCCTTTTGTCAGCTGTTTTGACCTTTGATAGAAAATGTTACCTATGCGGCTTTTTCATTCGAAAAAATATCAGATACTAACCTATCTTAGATAGCCTATCAGCAAACCGAACGCGGCCATTTAGTTCACAGTTAGGGCTCATGAGAATTAATACAAACAGGCCATTTAAGGCTTGAACGCAGCAAATAGATTTAAAGATTATTATTATTATTATTAAAAGCTTTATTCACCAATATAATATAATAAGTTTTCGAAATAGGTACATACATTATATAATACATTTTAGATTTTTAGGTAAATGTTTTGTTCTTAAATAAAAATTTATCTTAAAGTTTAAAAGTTACATTTGTTGTATTTTAAGGATATGTACATATGTATGTTCAATTTAAGTCCATCTGGTATAAGCCTCCCCCATTGCTGCCCATATATCTCTGTTTTTTGCGTCATTGTACCAGTTGCTGTTAAATTGTCTAAGATCGTCTATCCATCGTTTCTTTGGTCGTCCTCTTCGTCTTGTATCTTCTGGCGGGGTCCATTTTGTTGTAATTTTTGTCCATCTGTTGTCTTCAATTCTTGATATGTGACCTGCCCAGCTCCATTTCAATTGTTTAACTCTTTCTATGCAGTCTATAATGTTTGTTCTTTTTCTTATTTCGTCGTTTTTGATTCTCTGAATAGTCCTTATGTTAAGTAGTCGTCTTTCTATTTTGGTTTGACATATTCTGAGTTTTTCTAGAGAATTTGATGTAAGTCCCATTGTTTGTAGTCCATATGTCATTACTGGAAGAATGGTAGAGTCAAGAATGTATTTTTGTGTGTCCTTGCTGATTTTTGAGTCCAAAATGGGTGTAATGTTCCAGAATTGCTTCCAAGTATTCGTCTATTAATTTCCTTTTCTTCTTGGTTTATAAAAGATTTTAGCTGTCCTAGATATACGTAGTCATCAATATAGTCTATGCTTTCATTTTTAATCTTGATGTCCTTTCTTATGTGGTTCGTCATTGCTTTGGTTTTGTTTAAATTTAATGCCAGTCCGTGTATTTTGCATTCTGCAGAAAGTTCGTTCACCATTAGTTCGATTTCTTCTGGAGTATCAGAAAGTAAGACTATGTCGTCTGCAAATCTTAGATTGCTCAGCTTCTCTCCCCATATATTTATTCCAAACCTATTTGTCCAGTTCATTTTTCGAAAAATTTCCTCCAGTACTGCTGAGAATAGGGGTGGAGATATAGGGTCTCCCTGTCGTACTCCCCTTTGTATTTTAAATTCTCGTCCGATTTTGTCCGTTTTTATCATTGCGATATTGTTGTGGTATATATTTCTCAGAGTTTGAATGAATAGTGGATTAATAGTTTGATTTGTCAGTGCTGTCCATATGCTTTTGTGTTCTATAGAGTCAAAAGCTTTGCTGAAGTCAATAAATAATAGGTATAGAGGTTTTTTATATTCGTTAAATTTTTCTATGATTTGGTTTATAGTCTGTAGATGGTCAGTTGTTGAATACCCCTCTCTGAATCCAGCTTGTTCTCTGGGCTGATTGGCATTGAGAGAAAATTTTATCTTTTTGTATAAAGTCTTTGAAAAGAGCTTATACATTGTCGATATTAGACTAATTGGTCTGTAGTTATTTATATCTTCTTTGTCACCTTTTTTATGCAACAATGTAATGACACTGTGTTTCCATTGCTTTGGTATCTGTTGCGTTCTAATGATGGCGTTATAAAGTTTGGTTAGTATATTAGTAAGTGTCTCTTTTCCGTATTTGATAATTTCTGCTTCTATGCCGTCACTTCCTGCACTTTTCTCTTTTCCCAAGCTGTCTATGGAGGATGTTATATCGTCTTCGTTGAAAATTAATAATTCGCCGCTGTCGTTGAGATAGTTATTGACTAAATTAATGTTGTCAGGTGTATGGTCAGTTGATGAAAATAATGATTCGAAGAAATCTGTTGCTGCTTTGTTTATGTCAAATCTTTTTGTTTTCCTTTTTGTGTTGTTTTTCATAGATATAATCCATTCTTTGTCGTCATTTAAAAATTGTTTTGTCTTTTTAATTGATTTTGTTTGTTCTATTATCTCTTTTATCTTCGTCTCTTTATATACTTGTATGTCTTTTTTTGTGTTGCTTTTTATAGTTTTCCTTAGTTCTTTCAACTCTTGTTTTTCATTTTCCGTTAAATCCTCTTTAGCTCTCAAGTCTTCTCTTTTGTTAATTAGCATTTTTGTGTTCTGTGAAATTTTTTCATTTTTTGTGTTTTTTTGTTTCATAATTGTGGTTCTTGCTGTAGTCTTCAAAATATTTTCAAGGGTGTCATAGATATTTTGAATATTTTCCGCTGTAAAGGGTGTATTCATAATTCTACTAATTTTATTTTCAAGTTGTTCATTATATGTTCTTTTCTGTTCTGTTGTGATTTCTTTTGGAGTAAAATATTTTTGTTGATTTCTTTTCATTGTAATGTGGTTGATTTTTACTTTTGCGCGTATCATTCTATGGTCACTGTCAAATTTAAGCGTGGTTATAGTTGAAACATCCGTTACCGTCTTAATTTTGTTTGTCAATACAAGGTCAATTTCGTTTTTCGTTTTTCTGTCTGGTGATATCCATGTCCATTTGAATTTGTCCTTTTTTTTTAAAACATGAGTTTGCAAAGGTTAAGTTTAGTCCTTGCATCCAATCTAAAAGTTTTTCTCCTCTTCTATTTCTTTTTCCATAACCGAATCTTCCAATAATAGATTTTAGATTAGATTAGATTTATTATTCATAAAAAACTTAATATTTTTAACAATATTTGGCTTATACATATTGAATAGTATAGGGCATGGCAGTAATGCCGTCAGCCCGAGTGGTAGCTATATAATCTTATGTTTGCACAATCGGTTTGTGTTTTAAAAGGAACTTTTAGTTTAGTCAAAACAAAATAAATAAGAATAACTCAAATAATCTATGTTACAATTTCCATAAATATTAGTTAAAGAAAAGAGAAAATGTAATTAAATTTACATGATTAAAAAACAATATACCGTTACTACATTATATGAAATTAATAGAAATAGTACGTCGGATCAATATATTTAAGTGAATGGCCCTAATTTTAATAGGTTTTGGAACTAGAAACTCTCGTTAATTATTTTAAATCTATACGTTGACGCTTCGGTATAATATTTTATAAGCTGCAACCAGTTATACCCATTTAGCAAACAGCAAATATAGTCTTGTCCTAAGGTGTTGCTGCCAAAGATTGACCTCCTAATCTCCTTTAGGATTGGACAAGTTCCGAGAAAATGACCAACATCTTCTCTCTCGCGTAAATTACAAAGACTGCATATGTTACTTCTTTCCGACCTGTGTGGCATAAAGTTAAGACGAAGAAGCTCGCCCCTCATCTTAAATATGATACCGATTCCTCTGCATGTAAAGTTTGAGTTAAAGTAGTTGAATTGGTTAAGGTTATAATTTAACTTTGAGTAAAATATCCGCTCTGTTGATAATCTAGCCCGTTCTATAAATGAACATCTCTCATTTTCATCAGTTGTTTGAATTATTTCATAAAGCACTTTTTTTAACTGGTGTGCATCTTTCCCTTCCAAATTGATAGTATATCCACAGTCCGCTGCAAGCTTGCACCAATCCTCGTACCATATACTTTTATATTTAACTGCATACTTCCATAGTTGTTTCGGCAACCTTGAGTTTTCCATACCAGCTATTTTAATAATGTAGTCTGCGTTTATTTTCAACGTTGAGATGAAGAGTGTTGGTAGGCCGGTTTCCAGATAGTACATGTACTTCGGAGTGTTTATTGGTAAAAAGAAAGTTTTCCTCAGAAAAAAACTTAAAATATTATCAACAATATCATACTTTCTTACTCCCCATACTTGAGCGCCATATAGAAGAACAGATCTTGCAGTTGCATTGAAAACTTTGTATTTGGCGTTTATTGACACATGTTTGTTATTGAATACTTTTTTCCAATTAATGCATATCGCAGATTTGGCTAAGTCAGCTTTCTGTTTAAGATGTTTTTCCATATTAAGGTTGTACGTTAACTCTATTCCAAGGTAAGTGTATGTTTTTACTACTTCCAAGCTTCTTCCAACATACCTCCAATTTTCCCCCCTTGAAACTCTGCCACTTCCATTTTGAAAAATCATAACTTTTGACTTACTTACTTTTGACTACTGCTGAGAATAGGGGTGGAGATATAGGGTCTCCCTGTCGTACTCCCCTTTGTATTTTAAATTCTCGTCCGATTTTGTCCGTTTTTATCATTGCGATATTGTTGTGGTATATATTTCTCAGAGTTTGAATGAATAGTGGATTAATAGTTTGATTTGTCAGTGCTGTCCATATGCTTTTGTGTTCTATAGAGTCAAAAGCTTTGCTGAAGTCAATAAATAATAGGTATAGAGGTTTTTTATATTCGTTAAATTTTTCTATGATTTGGTTTATAGTCTGTAGATGGTCAGTTGTTGAATACCCCTCTCTGAATCCAGCTTGTTCTCTGGGCTGATTGGCATTGAGAGAAAATTTTATCTTTTTGTATAAAGTCTTTGAAAAGAGCTTATACATTGTCGATATTAGACTAATTGGTCTGTAGTTATTTATATCTTCTTTGTCACCTTTTTTATGCAACAATGTAATGACACTGTGTTTCCATTGCTTTGGTATCTGTTGCGTTCTAATGATGGCGTTATAAAGTTTGGTTAGTATATTAGTAAGTGTCTCTTTTCCGTATTTGATAATTTCTGCTTCTATGCCGTCACTTCCTGCACTTTTCTCTTTTCCCAAGCTGTCTATGGAGGATGTTATATCGTCTTCGTTGAAAATTAATAATTCGCCGCTGTCGTTGAGATAGTTATTGACTAAATTAATGTTGTCAGGTGTATGGTCAGTTGATGAAAATAATGATTCGAAGAAATCTGTTGCTGCTTTGTTTATGTCAAATCTTTTTGTTTTCCTTTTTGTGTTGTTTTTCATAGATATAATCCATTCTTTGTCGTCATTTAAAAATTGTTTTGTCTTTTTAATTGATTTTGTTTGTTCTATTATCTCTTTTATCTTCGTCTCTTTATATACTTGTATGTCTTTTTTTGTGTTGCTTTTTATAGTTTTCCTTAGTTCTTTCAACTCTTGTTTTTCATTTTCCGTTAAATCCTCTTTAGCTCTCAAGTCTTCTCTTTTGTTAATTAGCATTTTTGTGTTCTGTGAAATTTTTTCATTTTTTGTGTTTTTTTGTTTCATAATTGTGGTTCTTGCTGTAGTCTTCAAAATATTTTCAAGGGTGTCATAGATATTTTGAATATTTTCCGCTGTAAAGGGTGTATTCATAATTCTACTAATTTTATTTTCAAGTTGTTCATTATATGTTCTTTTCTGTTCTGTTGTGATTTCTTTTGGAGTAAAATATTTTTGTTGATTTCTTTTCATTGTAATGTGGTTGATTTTTACTTTTGCGCGTATCATTCTATGGTCACTGTCAAATTTAAGCGTGGTTATAGTTGAAACATCCGTTACCGTCTTAATTTTGTTTGTCAATACAAGGTCAATTTCGTTTTTCGTTTTTCTGTCTGGTGATATCCATGTCCATTTGAATTTGTCCTTTTTTTTTAAAACATGAGTTTGCAAAGGTTAAGTTTAGTCCTTGCATCCAATCTAAAAGTTTTTCTCCTCTTCTATTTCTTTTTCCATAACCGAATCTTCCAATAATATGTTCTTCTCCTTCGTTTTGCTTTCCCATCTTTGCATTGAAATCACCAATAACATACATAACCTCCGTTTTTGTTTCTTGATATGCTTTCTCAAGTGTGTTATAAAATGAGTCAATTTCATCGTTGGTAGCTTTGTCTGTTGGTGCATAGATTTGTATTATGGTCGTTTTTGTGTTGTTGATTTGCAGAGTAATACTACAAATTCTCTCGTTAAATAAATGTATGTCATTTATATAATTTTTTAGTTCTTTTTTAATTAGAAAGCCAACTCCATGTAGTCCTTTGGTCTCTCCTATGTGGCAAAATATGCCGATATCGTTTTCAAATATTCGTTGTCCATGTATTCTTGTTTCAGATAGTCCTATAATATCCCATTCAATGTCAGATATAGCTTGTTTTAATTCCTCCATTTTTTCGTCTGAAGATAATGTTCTTACATTCAATGAACATATGTTTATGGTGTTTTTGGTTAAGTTTGTCAATTTTGTTATGTGTGTTGGGGGGTTTAAGCCTACTTTCCTCACGGTGGCAAGCCGGCTTGAGGAAGTTATCGTTCTCTTTTGTTCGTTAGCATGGTCTTTCGCGTTGGTACTTAATTGGTGAGTTATTGTTTGTTGCTATTTTTCCGTGTCTGTCGATGTTAGTGATTCAACTCGTGTGTTTTTAAAAAAGTAGTTTATTCCGATTTGTTGTTTTCCTTGTTTTAAAATGTCACTTTCTTTTATTTTCTTGTTTGTTGAAGCCAATTGTTGCGAATATGAAGGTTTATCGTCTTCATATTGTCTTGTCCTTTTTTGTGCTTTGTTGTTTTGTCTTTCATTTATCATTGGTCTTTCTTCATGATGTATTTTCGTTTCTCGTTCTCTTACTGTACTATTTATGTCTTCTTTTGCTTTGTCATCTGTGATATATATTATAGCATTTTTATAGTTTCTTAATTTGATTTTACTTTTCATAATTTTGTCCTTCTTTATCTGTGTTGTTAAACCTACTAGGATTGGTCTGGGTTTTTCTCCTTTTTTTCCAATTCGTCTGATAAAATCGATTTCTTCCATTTTTGTATCTATTTCAAGGATAACATTGAAAAGATTTAAAATAAAATGTTGTTGGTTTTCGTTAGTTTCTTCATTAGTCTCATTGATGTTATAAATAACAATATTTTTACGTTTTAAAGTTCGTTCCATGAATTTGATTTTTCCTTCTAAGTAGTCTTGTCTTTTTTCAATCTCATTGGTCGTTTTTACTATTTCGTCTATCTTATTTGATAATTGTTCAGCATTCTCTCTTATTTCCTTCTTTATGTCAGTGTTAAGTGTAGACAGCACCTCGAGAATATTGTCTAATTTATCTCCCATCTTCTTTTGTAGTTTTTAGCTAAGAAAACTTTTCTAATTTTTTTTTTTTTGTGTATGTCAGTGTAGTTGTTGGTTTGAACTGTCAAATAACTTTGTTTACAATTTTGGTTAGTTTTTCTTTACTTTTTTGTCTTGTGTCGTGTTCTTAATAACTATTTCGGATTATATATATTAGTTTGTTTATATATTCCGATAGCTAAAATTTTTTTATTTTTTGCGTATTTGTTGTGTTTCAAAGTTTTACCTTTTCATTTTATGTATATTCTTTTCGTTAAATCTAAATTCTGTTTTGACCGAAAAAATTTTTCTTACTCACCAGAACCGTGCTTTTCCAAGCAGGGGGGAGTATCGTTGGATTTGTTTTTGCAGGATTAGAGGTAAATCTTATAGTTGAGTTATCACTCATTTAAACTTTCTTTCATATCATAAAAATACAAAATCTTATTTTGCAAAATATTTCGGGTTGTTCGTGGCGATTGCAAAATTTTTTGTTATTTCGAACAGTGTCTCAAATTCTTCACCACTCTGAGGTACCTACGTCTTTCCATCACTTTTTTCTGACACCAAATTAATTTAATTTCTAAGAGCTGCTATAAAACACTTGTTCAAACCAATTCCACTCAATTACTAATAATAATAATAATAATTAATTGGATTTGGAGTGAAATTCCTATACGATTGCTACAACCAAACACCGCACAATTTTCTTCACATTTATGATGTGCACTTACACATTAAAATTTCACATGAAAAGTCCTTCAATGTTTAGCCTGTCTTCATTTCGTCATCCACAGGAGCGATTTCGGGAAAAACAGTGAGCCCTGTTTTATTAAAACTAATCATAATTAATTTATGTACAAAATTTTCTGTACTTTCTATGCTATGTGGGATCTAAAATCACTCTTTTTTTTAACAACTCAGTTTATTTTACGATTCATTAAATTTAAAAATTAAAATAGTTATTGCAATGGTAAGTTAAAAATTTAGTTATAAAACTAATTTGCTTATTTTTAATGTAATTCAAGTGGTATAGTAGTTTACGATGAGCTGTGCAGTAAAGGAAAGAGACCGAGCTTTGGATTGCGGCTCTTTTATGGTTGTGAGTGATTCATAAAACAGTATCGAAAATTTTATATTTATATCCAAATAAACCTTAAATAAATTCAACAATTTTTGCAAAAAAGTACCAACAAAATTAAAAACTGAACGGATCCAACATTCTCTATGCCGTTTTAACAACAAAATTCAATACTTGAAGAACTGTACTTTTTTGACTGATAACTCATAAAATCTTGTTTGTTCTTCTCCAAGTTGGTCTTCTTTAGCAACCACAGCAGGACAATTCTCAGTTCACAATAACAAAATTGATTAATTATTTTAATGTATTTTTGTTGATGAATTTAATAAGCCACTTAATTTTAACAAGGACAAAAATCCCGGTTGAGCCCCCAAAAAAAAACTTTTTAAAATGAATTTGGTTATTTTTAAATAATATCCAAGAAGTAGTTTTTTATGAGTTGGTGTAGGAAAGGAAAGAGACCGACAAATGAATATGGCTTAATAGTGTCAAATTCCGAATAGTGCCAATAGCTTCCGTAAGATTGGTGCGATTAATATTTAAAAATTTTTAATTTAATTTTTTTAATTTTTAATTTTTAATTGATCAATACGTAAATTGTTCTGAATTCTGAAATTCTGAAAGTTGAAAGTCAGGTTTATCACTAAATCTAAGCATTTCCTTTACATAATGACAAAATATTTTGGGCAGTTTAAAAGTTGGTAAAATATTTCAAAATAAAAAGAAGATTATTATGGAATATATTCCTAACTAAATTTAATCCCAAAAGCAAGAGGTAGAAATGAAAATATTAAAAACAAGGTGAAAAAAAGGAATCTTATTTCGCTTTGCTATGAGAAATTTTAATATTAAAATTGATTAAATTTAGTAATAAGCTTTCGATTTTAAATAAAGTAAATCTATGTTACCACCTTAATATGTCTAAAATCTATTTCATCAGGCCTTTGTATTATGCATAGTAAGCGTCATAATTAGGTACATCCCTGTCATGCTATATGTCACAAGTCACTATCATATTGTGTATTTAATTATTAGTACTAATTTGAGGCAGGCCAAGGCGGAGTAGTGGACACTGAAACCGATGGAATTACAACTTGTCCCATACATTTATAGCAGCAGTAGAGCCAGTGGCTTAAGAAAATCGTTAGTTCGTAATGAACTTTTGACAGATGTACGTGTTGTTGATGTATTTGGTCGTAATTAAAACTGAAGCATTCGCACTATACATTCATACATAACATATAGTCGTCATGTCTCTCTTCCGTATGTGTATCGATTCGCAAAATAACTATAAGGAACTTTCTAATGGAGAATTGAAGGGATAATTTTGTTTGGCAAAGATAACTTAACCTCAGGATATAATTTAACCTGCTAGAACGTGTGGGGTTTTATTTTAGTTGTTTTGAATAAAATGTATGTATGTAGGTCTATTGTTGCTTAAATTAATTCTACTGAAGTGAATGCTTTCAAAAATAATTGCCTCTTGTCAATTCAAAATTATTATGAAATAGTTGCTATATTGCAATAACTGAACACTGACAGCCATTTAATTGTTTCTTGGATTTTTTCCGATTAGAAATATGTTGTTCAGCAATTCAGTTCGCCTGGATTACTATCAAAAAAGTTTCTATTGCAATAACTGAATATTTACAGCCATTTAATTTAATTTATGGGGCATTAGCTTGAAGATCGAATTGATAAAGTAACAATGTTTCATAGAACCTTCGTGCTTCATTTAAATGGCTTAAGTAATTCTCTGTTATTAATTCTAATCAGAATTCATATAAAAAATCTATTATTGCATAAACAGCTAGAAGATATGCTGGTAGTTTTAGTTAAGTATAGTACCTATTTGTATTTCATATTGAGTCAGATATTCAATAGTTTCAGATGCTTACCACTTTCATTTTGCCAATATTTCTCTTACTTTATTTAAATCTATTTAATTTTCGATTAGTTTTTTCTTCCCTATCGAATTTTGAGTTTGAAAGTTCAAATATAGTTTTGACAATCGAATACATCACGCGGACTCTTGTGTTAGAACAAAAAAGAACATTAACTATTTCGGCATACGCTGAAAATGGGATTATGCTATCAAAGTTTGGTGAATTGGTTGACGAAGTTTTAAAACGTATTGATTTCGCAACAGTGCAAATTGATCAGAACAATAGTGAGATGATTGGATCCAGAGAATTTAACATATTGTTCGTTGATGGTTTTAAGGCATTTAAGTAAGTTACTATGTACCTACATACAATGAGCAAATTTTATATGAACAAAAAAACTTGAAATTTTTTTTAGAAGGATTACATACCTATTCGTAATACCAACTGACATTTAGCCATACATTTTAATTCAATATTCGAATCACATTTCATGATCATCCGTATAGACCCTCCGAAAAAGACCTTATCAGTAAGACAAAACCTCATTCAGTTTTTTTTAAACGCGAGATTTTTTATCAATAAAATAAAGTTGAATAAATAAGGAACAAAATATCTAAGCTAAGCGAAAGGTGCGGTTACTAAGAAAAACTAAACAAAATTCAAGCAACGGATTCAATAAAAACTTTGATGTTTTTTCGAAACTAATCTTTAAGCCTAACCATTGCTTTTTCTTTTATTGAAGGAACATCGATCCAGCTAAAAAAACTAGCACTTATGACTTCAATGAATATTATCTAATTTTCTTAAAAGTAAAATTGAATCAACACTACTTTCCGTATAAGGACCTACTCAAAATTTTAATCTACTGTTGGAAACACTACATCATCAATGTCAGTATTATCATTGAACATTCACCTGGAGTCAGCCATCTTTATACCTACTTTCCGTTTTCTAAGCTTAGATGCAGAAACACTGAGCCTGTTTTTTTAATAAATTAATTTGAAAATGGTGTCTCAACAAATGGAACCGATTATATTTTCCCTAATAAGTTACAAAATCTTCAAGGTTGCTCGCTGACTGCTGCCTTGTGGGATAGTCCTCCTTTCTTAAGAATCTTACCCAATCGAACCGCATTAGATAAGTTCATCGATTTTGAAGGTGTTATATTAAAGGTTTTAGCCAAAAAATTGAATTTTTCTTTGGACTATATCATTCCACCAAATAACGAACAGCGTGGAAAAAGATTCCCAAATGGCACTACCAATGGGGCTATGAAGCTGGTAAGCAAAGTTAATTTGCCGTTAGAAAAAAAAAATGATTGTTATTCCTTCCCTATATAGTTAAAAGATCGAATGGCAGATTTCAGTCTTGGAAGCTTTAGATATACAACGGAAAGAGCTGATGTTATGACAGCTGCCTTGCCATACTATCAATCCTGGCTGGTTTTTGGAGTCCTCAAAGCCTCTTTGCCATTTACATCGATAGAAATACTAATATTTCCATTTGCTACATCAACATGGCTGAGTATGTTAGCTTTTGTTGGCATCATAGTATCTTTTGGACTTTTAGCCATATCGTACCACAAAGTTCTTGGACCATTGTTGTTAGAAATCTCGGGAAATCAGCTTGTGGCTAGCTTTCTTGGAGCTTCAATGTCTAACTTGCCCAATGGAAATTTCATTAGATACTTGTTGATACTATGGGTAATTTTTGCATTTGTCATGCGATGTGCCTATCAGAGTTTACTATTTAAACTCCTTCAATCAAGCCTGTATCAAAAACCACCAAATACACTACAAGAACTAGAAGATCGAGGTTACACATTAGTTATGAATCAAGGTACGTTTGATACCGTCAATACTATGCTAAAACTTGAGAGCCGTGAGATCAAATACATTGTCAGTGAAAACTCATCGGATTTAGATACCTTCAATTTTATCGAACATAACTCGGGAAAATTTGCCGGAATATCACCAATGGACTTTTTAACATATTATGCGATGACTGAGTCGAGAAGGGGTGTTTTTCATATTCTTCCCGAGAAAATTTCTGCCCAACACATAACATTATATTTTTCAAAACACTCATACTTAATTGAACGTTTCAATAAAATTCTGATGAATTTGCGAGGATCTGGTCTAATTGATTTGTGGGTATCACAAAATTTGGATTTAACTTATTTTAATGCAATGAAAAAGTGTGATTATATAAAGGAACCCTTGAAGTTGAGCCAATTAAGAGGGACTTTTGATGTTTATTTGGTACTGGTGTTTGTAGCTTGTTTAGTATTTTTACTGGAGATGCTTTCGGGCAGGGTAAAGTTCATAAAGAAAGTTCTCGAACTTTTAAGTTAATAAAAGGCATCAATTCTTGTTAAAAAAAAAGTATTGTTGTTTTTTAATTACCTATGTTATATAAGCGTTTTTGAATTGGATGTGAAAGCTGAATTAATGGATGGTAAGTAGTTTCCTGAACTAAAATGATTTATTTCGCAAATTGTTAGGTGAAAGGAAGTCTTAATAATTTATTTCTGGATTTTAGCCAATTTGCGTTGGGCGCCATCTTTAATTTTAGTTTAATTGTTTTTTTTTTAAATTGATAACTCACTTATTTTGACGTTTTGAAATGGGTTTTTTGTATGTTATAATAGGCATGTTCAGGAAAATGAGATCTCAGAATCCTCAGCAATTTTAGTTTTACTGTTTTACTCTGACGAAAAAAAATTTGGATTCGCTTGCTCACTTTTTGGCGTTGAAATCTCTGAGATATCATTTTCCTGAACACGCCAAATATACTCGCAGTCATGCGCGTAGTTAAGGAGAGGAAAATTAAGCTGCACCCACACTTGGAAACTAGAAAACTTGATCTTTTTTTCAATTACCTACATATGCATATGTAACATGTTTTATGATGGAACTGTTCTGGTGAGTAATCACAATTAAGCGTTTTTGGTTTGGACGTAAATCTGCTTTCCCTTGCAGATTCGACACAATATGTAAGTCCCCTCCATTATAACCCACTAATAAAACGCTCACAGGAATGGCTGATATTTTTATTAAGTCACTATAGGCCAAGGTTTTTCATATTCGCTGTTGCGCTACTTTATTTTTTTGTTTTAGATCAAATCTTTTCAATTTACTTCCTGAACAGAATAGAATGCTGGAACTGGAGCCGCAGACGGAACTGAAAGAGCTGTCAAAAGTGCTGTACAGCTTTGAAAGTATTTTGAAGAAAAACAAAAGAATATTCTTATGTACAAGCTCAGAATTCACATTTTTTGTTTCTAATAATTTTCCTTTTAATACATAATTTTTTTAGCGATACAAATAACCACAATATTTTTTTTCGACCCAAAAAGTTGTTTTTTTTTTCTTCATACAAATTGAAACGTCAAAATTGTCGTACGTGAAAAGTTAACAGTTGGTGAACTCTTCCGTCTGCGGCTGCAGCTCCGAATGCGGCTACGTTCCGTTGTGTTCGCAGCACTGAATTTGTGTGTATTCAATATTTTGACAGCTATTCCAGCTCCGGCTCCAGTTCCGTCTCCATCACTATTCTGTTCAGTCAGTAAATTATAGTTAACTAGCACATAATACCCGGCGTTGCCCGGGTTTTCTTTAGTAAAACTTTATAACAACCAAATATCAACCAAAAAGATGATTTAAAATCATCATTCGAAAAATTTTCAGCTTAAAGAGCCCTACACACCATCCATGTTACTTGTCAGGTAACATTGAGGTTGTTTTTTTTTTTTTAACTAACAATAATGAAAATAAGCCTCCACACGTATTTATGAACATTGACAATGATTTTGCTTAAATTATGTTGTGTGTGATTGCTTTTTTATCAACTTCTGTAAGCATTATTTGGAGATTTTCATAGGATTTAAGTTTTAAATCTTTGTTTCCACAAAAATTCAATTTCTTGGTATATTTTTATGAATTCACTTAAAAAATCCCGACTGGATTGTCGTAAATCAAACATCGTGCCACAATATAACCGTTTTGCTGTTTTTGAGACGATTCTGGAAATCAGCCCAAATCCACGCATACAAAATTTTGACTTGTTTAATACTTAACGAAAAAATTAGAAAAATAATTTCGATAAGGGGTACAAATGCTCTCTTACCCCTCCTTACCCATGTTCTTGTGTTGCATTACATTTAATCATCATTTAAAAACTCTCACCCTTAAAATCCGAACATTAGGACCTAAGTTATAAATTTAATCGGTTTGCATAAACACCCTTTGCGTATGCCCTTGATTGTGTACCTACTTAACACAATAAATTAGAAAAATAATTTTTATTAGGAGTGCAAATACCCCTTCACCCCTCCTCGCGCACGCATTTAAATAAAAATGTAATGTACTTAACTACCTACCCCTACCTGCCTACTTAGCTATAGTGTTATAATTTTAAGACAACTTTGAAAATCTATTACCTCCCTCCGACTAACCCCTAACGAACGACATGACTTGTAACCTTGTAACCACTTGACAAAAAATTAGTAATTTAACATGATCAAAGAAAAGTTGTATTTTTCCATCCTCTATGCCATTGCTATACCCATGTACCACCTATTTTCTTACAGCGAAGCATTTTCGCACCAAGCGTATTGCCGTCGATGAAATAAATTCGCTACCAAAAATCTGCAAGCAATATTATATTCATTTGTTTCACCACCTCACTTTCATCAAAAAATTTTTACTACCTTAAGTATAATTATTTTTTGGAGCCCAAAATTAAAATATTGTAAACAAAATTTTTCAGTAGTAGCCGTGGCGTGATGGTTAGTGCGATGGACTGTCATGCCGGAGGTCTAAGGTTCGATCCCCAGCCTCGCCACTATTTATTTAAAAGAAAAAACGGCTACTGCCTCTTGCGAGGAATTGACAGATCCTCCAAGAGTATCTCCTTTCACAGAAAAGTGCCGCTCGTTAGCCGTTCGGATTCGGCAATAAACTGTAGGTCCCCTCCATTCCTGCAGACACGCACACAGGAATGGTTGGGAGTTGTAAGTCACTAGGCCCTAGTTCTTCATGAGCTGTTGTGCCATCAAATTTATTTTTTATTTATAAACAAAATTTTCAAACCAAAAAAAATCCCGACGAATAAATATTTTTGATATTGTCATATTGCCTTTTTGGTACCAAAAGAGTGCAATCGGTATCAAAAGCAATAAAGCATCAACCAAAAATATTAATTCGTCCAGAATGCTCGGTCAAATCTGCCACAAAAGGAAATTTTCTTCCTTGTAAATAATTTCACTTAAAGTAAATGTGAACTGAGAAAATGTACAACATTGTTCAAGTAAAATACGAAGTATACTTTTTTTTTGTGAAGTTTCTAAATTTGTTTATTATTCTGTACTTAATAAATATTTTCTTTTCAGCTTTATCATAAACATACCTGCTAAGTGAAGCTTTAATTATATATATTTTATAAAGGTGTACTTTTGTTTGTTTGTGAGTTTTGCCAAAATGAAAATCAAAAAATGTTACTCTAGTATATAACAAAAAAACTTACAAAGCTGCTGCGTAACGTAAGATCTATCACATAAGCATACATACTAATTCGAGTTTTCTTTCCAACGAAGCCAATATAATTATATTTATATCTATATATAACTATAGTATAAGAGCAAGCAGAAATGTACCTTTAGTGCGTAAGTGATAGTCATTATTCATAAACATGTTATCTTATATAATTCATAAATAGCATGTATCACCCTCATTTCATAAAATCAACTTTTACCTATCCTTCGCCAGGTCTAGTTAGTTGGAAACGCATAATATTGACATGACATTAAAAGGTTGGTGTTATTCATGTCTACAATGTTAAAAATTATATCACCTTTTGAAAACACTTTTACAACCTATTAAGGCTGTTTTTGAAGTCTGCTTATATAGTTAACATGATTATTCCATTATTCCTCCAGACAGAAAGAATTTTACTTACTAATCTCCTGAGACCTATAAAATGACACCTTACAAAAATAGACAAGAAACCTAGAAGGGTAATGTCAACAAATGCAGACATGAAAGCTACGTTCTCTAAAACAGTTATATTTCTATACCTTTGTGGGTTCTCACCAGGTTTTAGTTATAAATTTGAACAGGATTTTCTGCAGAGCCATAAAGAGCTATCTAATAAAACTGATTTTATCTGTCGTACGCACTTCACTAAAAGGGCTACCTCTGTTACCATTTCAGCAGAGGTAGAAACTATTGAAGCTTGGAATATGTTCAATGACTTTGCGGGTCATTTATTAAAGACTATTGAACTTATCAAGGTTCAAATTGACACTTTTGGCTACCACCATACTAAACTCTGGGACTATTTCAATATTATATATGTGGATTCCGAAAGTTCATTCAGGTGATACAAAAATATATAATGTCTCAAGGCTTTTAAACAACCGTTGTTTGAATTTTTTTCTTTCAGAAGAATAAACCCCGGTGAGAAATCAAAATATCAAGATTTCAGTGAGTATTATTTGGTTATTTATCAACCGTCGAATTATGAAAATCAATCAAAAGAGATTGAGGCCATATTTACCTATTGTTGGAGCTACTACATAGTAAATGTTAGCGTAATGCTGGAGAACCCAATTGGAGAAGTTCGGCTCTTCACTTATTTTCCTTTCAATGAAAAGAAATGCTTTTCAACTTCTGTGGTTGAAATAACGGGAACAGGATTTAACGAAATTTTTCCACCCAAAATGCTGAATTTACATCAATGTGAACTTGATGTAGCTTTATGGTCCAATCCGCCTTTTGTCAGCTGGGAGGGAGCTCCTACCAATATTGATAGATTTAGTGGTATGGAAGGACAAATGCTCAGGGAAATCGCAAATGACATGAACTTTACAGTAAAAGTTAAGATTCCGCCAAATGATGAGAGACGTGGGTTGATGTTCAAAAATGGAACTGTTACGGGAGCTATTAAGATGGTAAGGTAGATTTTGAATTTATTTTTCGATATTTTAATTAAAAATGTATTTCTTAAAGTTACAGGAAAAGGAAGCTCATTTAAGTCTCAGCTGCTTCAGATGTACCCTGGAAAGGGCAACTGCACTTAGTGCTTCACAAAGTCATTATCAGACAAATCAAGTGTTCTTCGTCAAGGCGCGTACAGAATTGTGGACAACATTTGAAATTATGACGTACCCGTTTGACTTCTACATTTGGACTTTAATGCTCACAATCATTATCATTGCGATTTTGCTTATTTTTTTCTTGAAAAAATATCAACCCAGCGCCTTAATCTTTATTTTTGGAAGTGATTCAGGGAATGCTTTCAATATAATCTCAGCTTGGTTGGGTTATGCCGTCATTCCAGAACCAAGAAGAAATTTCGCCAGATTCATATTGACACTTTGGATATTTACAGCTTTGATATTGAGACATGCCTATCAAGGACTGCTCTATAATTTCTTGAGCTCAAACCTTGCCAAAGTTCCACCAGATACATCGATGCAATTAGCTGAACAAAATTATGTTGTGTTTGTTAGTTATTCCAGCAATGACACACTCTCACAACTTCCAATCATTCGAAATGGCTATTTACGTCTGAGGGTGGAGAAAATTAACGAAAACGAAAATTTTCCAATTTTAGAAAATTCTAATTTCAAAATAGCATCTTCGTTACCCCGAGATTTTTTAAGCTCCTATGTTCGAGAAACAAAGAAATATGGAGTATTTCATGTCTTGAAAGAAACAATTTTTACCCATCAAATTTGTGTTTATTTTACGAAACATTCCTTTTTAACGGCTCGGTTTAATGAAATTTTGATAAATTATCGAAGTTTTGGTTTGATTGATTATTGGGCTTCTAAAAATCTCGCCGATGAATTGATAGAACTAATACCTTCTGGACCTAGCGGAGAAATATCATTAAAAATGCATCAACTTGATGGTGCTTTTATAATGCTGATTATGTGTTTATTTGTTGCAGTGGTGGTATTTTGTGTCGAAGTTATGAGCTTGAAATTCCACTTTCTTAAACAATGGGTTGAATAAAGTTAATTAAACTTAAGTTCAAAAGTATACAAAATACGTATAGTAAAAAACTGCGGATTAAAATAAAATAATTTATTGTTGTTGGTGAAAAATCCAATGCAATCGTAACAAACTACAAACTTAAGGCTTAACTACATCAAAGACTCTTTGCAAAAAGTAGGGCAAAAAGTGAAAATGTGATGAGCAAAAATATGCCTACAGATGCCTGTGTGCGAAAAAATTGTGTTTTATCTGTAGTATCAGTCTGAAATGATATATCAAACACTATTTTCGCCGGCTTTTTCGCACACAGGCATTTCTAACGCATGTTTTAGATTTTCACTTTTGTACTTTTTGCAAAAAGTCTTGAATGTAGTTAACCCTTTACTTGTTTTTTTTTCTTTAGTTTGAATCTTTTTAGAGTTTTATAATAATTTGCTCTTGCAAATTAGTCTAAGGGCATTCAAGGTTTGAATATGTGTGATGCTTTTTTATCGAAGGCTGAGGTGAGCTCGACGGTGTCCAGGGTCGAACCCAAAGAAAGCAAAAAAAAACTTGGATAAATAGTTTCCAAATTCCAAATTACAATCAACTTTATTTATTCAGGTTTTTCGGTTTTATTACAGAGTTTAAAATTTTTATAATTCTTAAGGCGCCATTGAAAATTTGTAATTTAATTTATGGGGCGTTTAAAGAGCAAAATCAGTGTTTATTTTGATCGAAATATGAAGCTGACGACTCTATTAATATATTTATTGCCAACAAAGTTTTTCATTTGAGCCCAACCTTTCACATTAAACTTGAATTATTTCAACGATTGCACTACCTTATCAACGATCATTGAAAAAATAAAAGACATTTCATTAGAAATGAATTTTGTTTTTTGGCCAGATATATTAATTAAGTCATAATCTTTATTTCGGAAACAAAACATCATTAAAATTTTCAATGATGAATATCAATGATAGCTATAACCTATAACTGGCGTCTAATAATTATTTATAACAGAGTATTTCATATAATTTACAAAGCGATCTTATTTATAAAATAACATCCGTATTACATATATCAGTTTTGACAACTTCCCCACCTGTAGCAAAGTGGTAGAGGAGGGGAGAACAGGCTCGTCCGAGGTACGCTTGGAAAAAGGGGTATCCACGGAAATAATCGGTTGGGTTTTGTCCCCGCCTCTAGCAAAAGACTAGAGTGAAAAAGCGGTTTAGGCTAGACCTCGTCTGTAATACACTCAAAAGGAGTGGATTGCAGAATAAATCAGGCACTTAGGTACTACCTTCTCGCTCCTAGTAGCAAACTAGAAGAAAAATCAGTGCTTTGTCCACGGCGACAAGCTCGCGCCTGTGGTATTATTTGAAGAAGGGTAGCCATAGAAATAATCGTTTGGGAAGAAAGAGGGGTAAACAAAATCTCCCCGGTCAACAAATTCAGGAGGTTTTTTTGACGTTCCTCTTCATACTACGTTTGTGTTC
Organism: Epistrophella euchroma; assembly: GCA_947049315.1. Lineage (NCBI taxonomy): Eukaryota > Metazoa > Arthropoda > Insecta > Diptera > Syrphidae > Epistrophella > Epistrophella euchroma. The sequence continues at coordinate 111,002,458 of OX346247.1, read as the reverse complement.
GTTCAACCAAGGTAGTTTACTGAATGAACAGAATGGTGACGGAGACGGAACTTGAGCCGGAGCTGGAATAGCTGTCAAAATATTGAATACATGTAAATTCAATGTTGCGAACATAACGGAGCTGCAGCCGCAGACGGAAGAGTTCACCAACTTTTAACTTTTCACGTTCGACACTTTATTTGACGTTTCAATTTGTATGAAGAAAAAAAAACAACTTTTTGGGTCGGACAAAAATATTGTGGTTATTTGTATAGCGAAAAAATTCATTTATTAAAAGGAAAAAATTAACGTACGACACTTTTTGACAGCTCTTCCAGTTCCGTCTGCAGCTCAAGTTCTAGCATTCTATTCTGTTCAGGTATAGTTAAAGGGAAAATAAGCAAATCTTTTCGGGTTTTTGTTTCTTGCGTGCGAAAGGTACAAAAGATTGTTAAGGAGATTTAAAGAAAGCGTCAAAAAGTCTACAGCAACTAACATCTTCGTGTAAAAGGGGACTAACCCAACATCTGGTTGTGTGTATACGTCATACAAGTGGTGGCGCATCTAGTGACCCGGGATTCGGTGTATTGATGCAGCAATGAATAATACGAACCGGTGTTCGGTGGTACGAAGTAGTAATATAATAAATATATTAAAACATCTTGGTGTGTATAGCAAGGTGGTTCGTTAAGCTGGTTATTCACGATCGAGTCAAATGACTTGGTGCCAATTAGACTGGTGGATTCACAACCGGCTGAAAGTCCAAATAACACGGCCGAACCCATCATGCAATTTGGCTCGGCCGAGCCATTTGGCACTATCGTGTAATGCTAGATTGGTCGGTGCGGTGCGTCGAATATGCAATAATCAGCCCTGGGTTCGGTGTATAAACACATGTTAAGGGTTCGGTTTGAGAAAAAAATAAACATTCAGCGGTTATTAGCTTTTAAATCAAATGGTTTGGTACGGCGCGCGGGGCGGTTGGGGCGTTTGGCGGGTAAGTAAAAGTGTAACGTTTCGTGACAATAGTAGTAGAAAAGTACTTTTATAATTCAATTACATTTTATTTAACCAAACCTAAATTTAAAAATCTAGTTTTTGTAATACGCAATTGAAAAAAAATAATTAGACATTAGAATTCTACTACTATTGTAAAGTTTAATTGTTTTACTTCTTATTAGGTAATTAAATATATTTTTAATATCACAATATTGCTAATTATTATTAGCGACGCGTTTCGGATTATGAATCCCTCATCCGGTTTATGCAAACGGATTAAAAAAAAACTTCCGTTTTGAAAAAAAAAAAAAAAATGATTAAAAAAAAAATATTTTTTTAACGTTAAATTGAATTTTTCAAAATAGCTTAATTTTAAAATTAAAGTAAAGGCAAGAAAAGGGGAAGTACAAAATAAAACATGATCTCAAAAAAAAAAAAAATGTGTTTGATGTTTTTGCCGTTCACTTTTTGCAAAAAATTTAGTATGTAATGTAAGGCCTTGAAACAAAAGACAAGAAAATTGAATTTTTTACATGATACTAAGTATCATGGTTGTCTTGTGAATTTTCAATTTTCAGAATAAGAATTTCAATTTTTCCAAATTACAATTTTAAAATATGTAATTTGAAACAAAAAAAATTTAATTTTTCAATTTTTGAACAAATTTATAGTTTGCGATAACAGTTATAAAAAGTTATTTATTTTGGAAATGACTAAAACGATTTTAATAAAAAAAATTGTGTACTATTTTAGGTAAAAAATATGCCAAAAACTGTTATTAATGCTATAAGAAGGTTTGCTTTCGAATTTTTCGTTAATGACTGATTAAATTTTTATTAAAGAGGCCTCTTTAAGGTTGTTTGAAGAAAGATTTTTAATGGGCTCGAACTTAACGAAATATAAACCCACATTTATCAAAGCATTGATTGAAAAATATTATATATTTTAAAAATATATCATCAAACCAAATAATAGTATTTGCAATTATTTCAACAATTACCAACCTCTGAAAAATCAACGCCAAATTTACTTAAATTTTATTGAGAATTTAGTTTTCAAACAATTATTTTTAGATAAATTTTCTCCTCAACTTAGCAAATTTCTTAAAAAACTTTCGATGATTCTTTCTAAATTTAAACACAATAACCTCCCCTGCAAATATGATTATTGCAATTGAAATTCCAAAAAAGAAGACATCAACTGCTCCGTAGACTTCTAAAAGTGTCATTACCTTGAATGGTGCCGACTTCTTTTTTTCATCTCTCTTTTTCATGGCAATAAAAGCCCGCTCCCATTTCAATGTTAATCCATTGCTAAAGTACTCCAAAATAAATTTATTAAATGGCAATACCAAAAACGAATCCTTTCTCAGATACATGCTTAGCTGTTGAGTAAAGAGATGTTCTTTCACTACATAAAATTCACTGATTTCATCTAAATGATTCATCTTGTAGAAACCAAAATATTCATATGGCACCAGAAAGGCTATCTTTCCATTGGTTTCTTCCAAGAGCATAGGAAAGTTTTCAACTTCTGTACCATTTAGAAATTGCGAAGCAGCTTGAATCGATGGCAGTTTGTTCAAAGTTGTGTACACCGTTCTGGTGAGAAGAATTTTATAGTTATCGTTTAATACATCGTCGATATTATCAGGAGGTGGTATAGTGATGTCCATTCTTATGAAATTAAACAACGCAGATTGATATCCAGAACGAAGGACCAACCAAAGAAGCATCCAAGTGCAAAGCAAAAACCGAGCAAAATTCCTTCCCGGAATTCTATGGACTCCACCCCCAATAGCTGTGTAGAACATATTGTATAATGCAATTCGATTCATCGATCCAAGTATGAAGTCCCGCATATTTTCTGCTAGCCATTTTGCACCGAAAGCCACTATAGCTCCAGCCCCAAAGTATAGCATCACATAAAGCCACACCGAAGCGGTGAAAGGAAATAGAAGTTTGGTAATTGGTGCAAGTTTTTCACGTTTTGAACTTAAGATAATGCTGTAATCGCTTAAGTAGTATCCGTTTGTTGCCTTGAAATAGTCTTCATAAAACGTAGGCTTATAGTGCAATGCTCCAATAACAAAATCCACTCCTTCCCAAAAAAGCTAGAACATTATAAAACATCACAAAAGATAAAACACACATTTTAAAATTATTACCTCATCAAAAACCAATCCTTTATCTTCAAGAGTCCTCGCAATCTGCTCTTCATTCAGAAAATGAAAATTTATGGTAAAATTCATTTGTGATGAAATGAATTCCAGCAGTTTTCCTTCAATGCCATTATAAACCTGGTTGCCTTTTTCATTATGTAAAATCTTCAAATAAGGTTCATCCTCCCAAGTGGCACAGATCAATGGACAACCCTGCAAATTGGCAAGCTTCGACGGAAACAATTCCTCTTTCTCCCATTCTGAGTTGATGAACCTATTACATATCACTGGTGCCACTATGCCACACGAAGTCTTTGTAAATGGAAAATAAGTGAACATCGTTACGATACCAGGAGTAGATTCCACAAGAACATTGACATCCACAATTCCGAGTTCCCAGCAAAGATTGAATATTTCCATCATATTACTATAATAATGGCCATCGAAGGTGTGCAGGACAATCAGGACATGTCCTTCAATATTGAAGTGCATAACATTGATCTCCCGCAACAGTTTGTCCATTGCTGAAAACGAATCCACTCCCACGATAATATAATGTCGTTCACTGTCCGTAGGTAGTTCTTGTAGAAAACCGATTCGAACCGAAATACTGTCGAGTTTTCGCATTGAAAAATCAACAAGATCGCAGAAAAACTGAATGCGTTGCAAAACATTTTCGCAATGTAAGTAAAAATTAAATACCGTTGAACGGTGAACATAAGATTTTTCAATTAATGTCACTAAGGCTTGAGGTAGAGTTGTTCCCGTTTCCGAGGATATTTTGATAATGAGTAAGCAAGCAAATATGTGGATGGCACAAACTATGGTTTTTGAAATCATATTGACAGTAGCAGGAATAGTGTCCATCTGGACATTGTTTGCTTTAAAATATTGATGTTGCATGTATTGTAATGTAACTCGCAATTGACACAGGGTATAGAGATAAATGCTAATAACACGATAACTAAAATATTTTTATAAAAGGATTTTAAATGGATGCCGTGAATCCAAAGTGAAGATAGGGTATAATTACTAGGGTATAATACTATAGAGGGCGTGATTTATGTGGAAAATTCATTTAATTCAATTTTGGGGTTGCATAGGTGCCATAGTGTTTAATGTACATATATGAATAAGTAGAACAAACTTATTTCGGATTTAGAAAAATTGGTGCGATTTCTGTTTGATGAAGTAGGTACCTTTTGAGAAAATGTTGTTGTTTTTTCCAATGCTCTTCACTTTTTAACCATGAGGATGCACACACATTATAAAGAATTAACTGCATAAATGTATGGAAAGAAATTTTCCGGTGAAACTGGCTAAAAATTTAGTAATGTCATACCTGACACTATTCTGATAAAAAATGTCTCAATGATCTGAATGTTCAAAATCAATAGATTCTGAGTTACAGAGTATAACAGTTTTGCTAAAAAGGTACTCAGCCCTATCAAGAATTCCATCGTAATCGGAAACTTGTTACGAATCCCGAAAAAAACTATCACCGAATCCATCTCATACAAATTGTCATTACCAACGGATTCGGTTATAGTTTTTTCGGGATTCGTAAAGTTTTCGAATGGAATTCGTAATAGAGGGCTGACTGTTTATGCGGCCTCGCAAGGCCAGGGCCTAATGTCGGTGGTCGGTAGACACAGTAGACTTGTATTCAAGTCGTCCCAAGCAAATTGATCCACACCTACTTTTGCTGCCGATGAACTATTATAACTGTTATAAAATGTTATAACTGTTACAAAATCCCACATGCTAAATTATAATAGATAGAGAAAGTGGGTGGCGCAAATTGGAAAAAAACCTTAAGTACCCGAAGTATGCCAACCGGAAGAGGGCCTTAACTCAGCGGGGCTGCATAAACAGAATTTTTAGAAACAAACTATACATACATGTACATATATTATAAAAAATTGGCATATCTAGAGTCACTTCCATAATTAAAAACTATAACTATGTACGTTACTGTTATAACTGTTATAAAATGTTATAACTGTTATAAAATGTTATAACTGTTATAAATTACAATATGCTAAATTATAACAGATCTAACAGTTGTTTGCTGTTAAAAGTGGGTGTCTATTAGCGCAAATTGAAAAAAAAACCTTAAGTACCCGAAGTATGCCAACCGGAAAAGGGCCTTACCTCAGCGGGGCCGCATAAACAGAATTCTTAGAAACAAACTACATATATGTATATTATAAATTGGCATATATTCACTTCCCTAATTAAAAGCTATAACTACGTTACAGACTAATTGTGACTAGAAAAATGGTTTTACGAAAAATACCAGTAAAATCCATCAGTACTTATATTTCAGCTTTTTGCCAATGATTAAAAAATATTATTATTTTTCATTAATTAACTAATTTTATTATATTTAAATTTTATTCGATAAACACATAAAAATATCTACTAGGGGGCACATACCCCCTAGGGGTAGGGTCCTCTGAGTGTGACAGCTATGCCCAGCGAAGCCAGTTAATACAAACCCAAATGGCGAAAAAGTTTTATAAATTGTCATTTCTCTAGCAAAGAAAAATCTAGGTGCGTGAGTGCCACATAGCCACACGGAGAGACATACACACAGATGCACAGACGTACAGTTTTGCTTTCAAAGGTATGTTAGGTAGGTACCTATTGTTTAATAAATCAATACCTTCTTCAATGCTTTACCACTTCCAGTACAGTACTACAAAATAAACTTCTAACTAGAAGATGGAGATCCACTATTGGATTCTATTTTTATAGACAATACTTAGAATTTTTTTAAGTAAAAAAATGAATATTAGAAAAATTAAAATTAGAAAAACTAAAGTTTAAAAAGTTCTTATTCCTTTTCTGTGTTAAATGGGTTAAAAGGGTAAAGTAGGTAGGTATGGTATACCGACTTATCTACTAGGCCATTTATGATGGATCATTAAAAATAAGTTGTATAAATGCATCCATCAAATACATATGTGTAATGACAGAACATCAAATGATGACATTGCATGATGGTGCACCATTAAATCTTACAAACAAACACGCTCTCAAATGTTATGAGAGTCATATTTTGTGTGTTCAGAATTCAAATTGAGTTTGAGTTCTAATGCGGCAGCAGTAGTTCACAGGATGACAACTTTACGCTTTCACTTGTCAGACACCTTCCTAAATCATACAGTAAATTCAACCCTTCTCATGGCTACTGTATGGACTATAAATCATCTTTACGTCGGCTATACAAGTGCTGTAGTGTTTTCCCTGTGGTCAAGAACAGCGGATGATGACAGTTATCAGATACAGCTGCTTGGTGATATTTTGACATCTATCCGTGATTCTCAATTGACTTCCGTCATTGAGAACGGCGAAAATATTCAATGCCAGCACAATATTCAGGAAGGCTTTAATAAGTGTCTTGTACACAAAAACGTAATTTTGATGGTCGACAGTTTTGAGTCTTTTATGTAAGTTTTTTTTTTAAATTGCATTGTGCACTTACCATTTATTTTTGATTGATAGGCGTTTTAAAAAAGAACTGGCGAAGGAAAATTATCTCGTTAGAGGCTTTTACACTATCATCTACACAGGAAGCAAACAACGATATTTTGATATCATTTCCCGAATGTTTGATGAAATCTTCAGCGCTTTCATCACAAATGTCAATATATACGTGGAAGTGCTAAACGAAACACTGGTGTACACCTTTTTCCCATTCAACCAGTTTAATTGTCGTGATTCAATTCCTGTTTTGCTGAATAGGTTTACAGCACAGGATGGTTTTATTTTCTCAAAAAAATTCTTTCCCAATAAAGTTGGCAACTTTTTTGGGTGTCCGTTGACTGTAGCCACATGGAATGGTCCACCCTTTATCTACTTCCGAAAACGGCCGCATGGAGATATTCAAGTTTATGGAATTGAAGGAGAACTGATAAAAATGCTTTCTAACAAAATGAACTTTAAGATCAAGTTTAATGAAACAAATAGAAGAGGAAGAGTATTTCCTAATCTGACAGCTGCAGATGGAGCTGTAAAACTAGTAAGATCAACATACATTACTAACAACAACATAATGATTTCAATTTTTTCTTTTACAGGTAATTGATGGATTAGCAAATATAACTATCAACAGCTTTGTTTATTCAGAGTTTTTATTGAAGGCAATGTTAGCATCGTATACTTACGCTAGCTATGCCATTATTGTTGCAATTCCTCAAGGTGATTCTTTGAGCTCGTTGCAAAGGCTGACAAAACCGTTTAAATACATTATTTGGTCATGTGTCAGTTCAAGTATCATAGCGGGGATAATGATAATTTTTATAATTCAAGTTCTACGAAAAAAGACAGTTCAGCATTTTGTATTTGGACCACTGAATTCGACACCGTTCACCAACTTGCTGAATGTCTTCCTAGGTGGCCCTGTAACAGTGCTTCCAAGACGGAATTTTGCCCGATACATTCTTCTTGTTTGGTTGGTGTATACAATGGTCCTACGGAATGCATATAGTGGCGAATTGTATATTATGCTTCAAGACTCTTCATCAATTAGAAATATAAGAAGTGCCGAAGAAATGGTCGATAAGAACTTTACATTTTGGTGCGCTGACAATACAATTGAAGTTATAAGAAAATCAACCAATACCGATCGTTTGAGAGTAATAAGAGGGCAACCATTTCGTTATTTAGCTCAGCTGCATGATAGTCATTCAAAAATTGGAGTTGTTACTTTAGAACCACTTTTGAGAATCTATAATCGAATGTTTCATCGTATACCGCCTATTAAAACGCTACCGACAAAATTAATATCCGCACCGCTGACAATGTATTTTCGACGAAATTCTTATCTCCTCGAAACCATTAACAAACATTTGCTGAATTTTGTAACAGTGGGATTAATTGAAGCCTGGGATAGATTTTATCTATCAAGGCATAAACAAGATTATACCGATAAGGAACCAACTGTGTTGTCTGTTCAGCTGCTTATGGGAATATTCAGTGCTTATTTGTTGTTTTTGGGGTTTTCTTTCTTGGTTTTTCTGTTGGAGCTATGGTCGCAACAATCACCGATTTGTAGAAGTATTTTGAATTTTTTCAACATTTAAAAGTAAAAACTCGTAAAATAAATTTTAGTTCTTCACAAATTTTAATTTCAAATTATCAAATTTTATGAACTATTAACAGAAAGGTTTAATGCAAATAATGTTTTATTAAATATTTTTAAAGAATTACAATGTGACAACAAAGAATTTGAATTATTTTCACTGTGGTTTTATATTAAAAAAATTTAAATTAAACAAAAAAAGTTTCTTTATTATTTCTGGCATAAGAAATGAATTTTTTTTAAATATCAGAATTTAATTTTCAAACTATCGAATTATGTATAAAAATAAATTAAAAAAAAAAATATTAATTGTACGTAAATAATACTACTTGGGGTTTAAAAGAGTATATAATGATATAATTAAATATCAGAATTTAATTTTCAAACTATCGAATTATGTATAAAAATAAATTAAAAAAAAAAATATTAATTGTACGTAAATAATACTACTTGGGGTTTAAAAGAGTATATAATGATAACTGTGCTTTCAACTAAAATTAATTAAATAAATAAATATTTAACATCAAAGGTATTTCTAAGTTAATAGTTTGACTGATAACTGGTAGGCCCAAAAGAATATTTAAAAAAATTGATTTTAGTATTTTATTAGTTTAATTAATAAAATTGTATTTGTATAATGGTCCACTACTCGTAAGAAATATTTGGCCAATGTTACTAGGTATTTGGTATTAATTACCGTTTGCATCGTTTGCTTAGCAAACTTTATGAAATAATTTGTTTTACTAAATAATATCGTAGGTATAAAAATAGTGCTCAATAGGGCTAATTGCAATTTCTACCATATTATTGACAACAACTTTACTGGATTTTTGCATTTTTTTTTTAAATTTCAATTAAGCATAGGTTAGCAGAAAAACAGAATATTAGCATCCCTTTTTCGATTTTTCTTAGTAATGAGTCAATTATGTTATTATTCTTACACTTACTAGTCAAAAAAATTAAGGAAACACAATTTTTTTTTCAGTTTTTTTTAGTGTTTTTTTTTTTTTTTTTTTTTTTAAGGAGATAGGTACATACCTCTGTGAAAAGTGGACGTATTGAAATGAAATAAAAGGCATTTTTAAGTTTTATGTTTTTTGTATTAAGAAATTTTAACAAATGATTTTTTTAAGGCACTGAGCAATCGTAAGAAATAGCACGAGCGAAAAGTTTTTTTTTTTAATTAATTGTATTCGCTCAATAACTTGTTAATTAAGCTTTAATGCCGACATTTTTCGTTTTTCTACAACTTTTCTTTGGAAGAATATCTGGCTTTGAATGAAAAAAAAGACAATTTTCAATTTCGTTACGAATGACGATACATAAAATTTAAATGTAGTTTTGGAAACCTGAATTGATTTCCTACAAGAAATTTTCCAAACATTATAGCGGATATTTTTTTGGCACCTCACCGTTAGTTTAAAAAAAAAGTAGAAAAATTGACTTTTTATAGACTTTTACTAAATCTTTCACTGCTTTACAAACATTGATCGGAGGACTTAATTTGTTAAGACATATTTGGAAGACCTATAACTGTGAAAAAGTGGACAAAAGTTGATCTTTTCTTTTCTTTTCTTTTCTTTTCTTTTCTTTTCTTTTCTTTTCTTTTCTTTTCTTTTCTTTTCTTTTCTTTTCTTTTCTTTTCTTTTCTTTTCTTTTCTTTTCTTTTCTTTTCTTTTATTTTCTTTTCTTTTCTTTTCTTTTATTTGTACTGTCGAACACTGTGCCTATATTTAAAAAAAATTTAATAAAAACAAAATGTTTTTTTCCTTCAAACAAGTTTTTTGCGAAATCGATAGTTTCCAATTTCGGCACAGGGCGATACTAGTAATTTATTCTTATCTAAATAATAATATTAAAAGAAAATTGTTTCAATACTTTGAAACTCTGTGATTTTCTGTGCGTTTAGGCAAAATGTTATTTTTTTTATATACATACATATGTACATATGAACTTTGAAATTTTTATGACGACCTAGGGAAAAAATATTATTTTATACTTCAAGGCTTTGTGCAGCATATTGCATATTTTCCCTTCCAAATGCATTTGAGTCAAGCTGAAAACCGATGTGCAGCTTTTTCTCATGCAGCGAAATTAGAAATAGAGATGTGCAGCGAAGGCTGCATGCAGAGCTTGGAATATGTCAGCTGTCAGCCCTCATAAGAACCTGTGTAAATTTATTTTCACTGCATTGGAAAAAGCTGCACATCTGTTTTCGGCATAATGCCCAAAACAGATGTGCAGCTTTTTCCAATGCAGCGAAAATAAATTTACACAGGTTCTTATGAAGGCTGACATATTCCAGGCTCTGCATGCAGCCTTTGCTGCATGATATCTCTATTTCTAAATTCGCTGCATGGGTAAAAGGCTGCACATCTGTTTTCGGCTTTATACATAGGTACATAACCTGGAGTTTTTTTTTCAGTTAACGCAGCTTTTTGTTTTATTTTTTTTAACCCCTTTTTCGCAATTTCTTAAAATCTTATCCTAAATACGCACTTTTTTAAATGAAATTCAGTTCGATTACGAATAAAGTCTTAAAGTGAATACTTGACATTTATCGCTGGTACAGACTTCAGACTTTAAAACCAAATCGAAGCGTTCCCGTACCTTTTTATACGGGAATTGGTTTACCGTTCGTGAACGAAAACTGTCCACAAGGCCGCCTAACGAGCACGTCAGCACGTTCACGAGGTGAACAAAAATGCAAATTTGTATGGGCTTACGATATGGTTCACAAGTATGTACTAGGCTTTATAAATAAAAGCAAAACAAATTTTTTGGGATTCCCGTTTTAAAAATCGTTTCCAATTTTTACCAATATAAGGTACCTTGCAAATATTCCAATATTAAACTTTGTCCAAGTTACAGAGTTTGCAAATATTTTATATGTTCAACTTATAGGGTATTTAAGGCAGAAATTCAAAGTATCTATTCTTTAAAATTGTCTGTTCATGTTATAGAATGCGTATAATGGAAAAAAAAATATTTGTTCAAGTAGCAGCTAAAGTTGCTAGAATTTGTAAAAAGTCTTGAGTTAGAATTTTTTACCAACACACTACTTGGCCTTAACAACTAACAATTCAATTAAGAAAATGTTCTTCGGGTTTGAAATCTGATTAGAGTTTTTTTTCAATTCACTTAATATATCAGAGCCAACATGTTAATTTTGTATGTAAATAGCTCATTCATCATTGTTCTGCTTTGGTTGGTGAAGTTCTTGAAGATTAATGATATCCTCAGGCGAATTTTTTGTGGTCTTCATACACAATTTGTGTAGCTTAAGCTGCAACTGACTAAATGGTGTGATTTCGAAAGCTTTTAGCAAGATTGTCGTTTTTGTGGCAGGTTATAGTTTCACTCCCAGTCCCAAATAGGTTATACCTCTATAATTTAAATAACAAAACACAAATTGTATGCTGGGCTGTATGGGTTGTATCAGTCAACTTCAAAATGTGTTGCACGCAATAATTGTTGTCTTTGATAACTCAATTTATCATAGCTTGGTCTTAGCGGGATAAAATATTGATTTTATGCAACACATTATAAAAACGACTGTGATTTCAATTTTCAACCCAAAGTTAGTTGGTACTTCAATCCGGAGAAACATGAAAATCACTGTCATAAAGCTGTTTTTTCTTTTAACAATTTGTTCTGCAAGGAAAGCTAATTGTTTTGAGCTACAAACCGAGGATAATATCGAAGTTGATGCTCTAGTATTTGCTGTCAAACATATCAATCTAAAACTATTATATACTTTCCACATCGGCTTTTCTGCGAAAAATAACCAAAGTGCATATCAACAAGCTTCGATAATAAACGAATTTTTGTTAAAATCAGATCAGGACCTTATCGTTCGAATAGATGACATTCTTGAATATGTTCCTATAGAGAAAAGGAAATTCACCTTATTGCTGATTGATTCTATTGAGAGTTCTCAAGCCATAAATCCAATTCTTAAGTCTCGAGAGCATCACACCGATGGCAAATATTTGATTGTTATTAGTCAAAGCCTTCCAAAAGACGAAAAAATGATATTAATTCAAAATTTGTTCGAAACGTTTTTCGCGAGTCACATTGTAAATGTTGAGATCATGGTGAAAAATGAAACAACTGGTTTTATGGATTTTTATACTTTTTTTCCGGTATCGTCAAGCTACTGTTTCAAAATCATTCCAGTTATACACAACTCTTTCGATGGAAATCAAACTTTACACGGGTTAAAATTATTTTCACCAAAATTTGACAATTTTTTCGGATGCCCGCTGGTTTTGACAACTTTTCATTTTCCACCTCACGTCTTTGTGGGGCATGAAAATGGTGAGGTTAAAGTACATGGTTTAGATATTTTGGTACTTAGGGGAGTTGCTGAAAAGCTAAATTTTTCCATTACTACCATTGATGCAAATGTTCGAGGTGTTCTATTACCAAATGGAACACTGACAGGGGCTTTGGCCATGGTGAATATCGATTGTCATTTTTGATTGTTGTGAAATTTTAACTTTCATTTTATTCTAAGCTTAAAAATTCTGAAGCAAACATAACACTTGGTGGTTTCGGTTCAGCGTCAAAAGCAATGTTGCAGTTTTCGCGAAGTGTTGCATTTATCCATACTTCAATGGTATTTGCAATTCCACCACCCCGTGAATATTCACCACTTGAAAAACTTCTCTTACCATTTGATTACGATGTTTGGATTGCTATTGGACTAACTTTTGGTTTTACATTTCTGGCTTCGATTTCGTTGGAAATTTGGAGCAAGCGTTCTAGAGATATGGTATTTGGCGATACAGTGAAAGATCCTGTGTTTGAAATGATAATTGTTTATTTGGGTGGAGCAGTGGTACGTTTTCCAAAAGGTGCACTAGCACGAAATGTGATTCTTCAATGGTTGGTAGCGTCGTTGATTTTGAGTAGTTGCTATAAAGCGATTCTATTTGGAATGCTCAAGACTGGATTTTTAAAGAAATTCCCAACTACAATTCAAGGAATGCTGGATTTGGATTATGTTGTTGATGTACCATTGCCATTGATCCCGACTTTCAAGGAGGGAATATTGGGCAAAAAAGAGTGAGTATTGCATAATGTTTGTTATAATGTTGCAAATAGAGCAGAAAAAGTTGCTATAGTTGATTATTTCTTCTTCTATCATTAACAACAACCTACAAAATAAATGCTGTTTTTCTTTTTTTAATTTTTAGCTCATTCTTTCTTCAAGAGCACAGTTTACACACTCATTACGCAATTCTTCAACAAGGCGATTCAAAACGCATGGTCATCGATACTAGAATTCAATTGGAATATTACAATGCTATTAATTACAAAAAATCTGGTATTTTGAGTTTTTTACCACAACGACTATATTACTTTCCAATGTACTTCTACTATCGCAAAGATTCATATCTAATTGATCCTTTGAACAAAGTTCTTACAAGATATGTAGAAAGTGGAGTTATTGAACATTGGCGTTTTTCTATTTTAAACGTCACCAATATGCAATCAACGCAAATAAGCTCCGAAACGAAACCGTTGTATTTGAAGGATCTTACAAGTTGCATAGCAATATGTGGTGTTTTGTTAACTTGCTCGATTGTTGTATTTATTTTTGAAATTATGTCCACAAAAAATAACTCGATAAAGAGATTATTTTTTCGATCGTATTCATTTGAAAAGAAGAAAAATTTAAGAAACTTGAATAAAACAAAAATAATTAAATCAAAACAAAATAAAATAAAAAAATAAAGTTAAGTTTAAAAAAAAAATGTTTTGTGTACAATTTTTTCATTTTTTTGAATTTCTTAAGATTTAAACATGTAAAAAACGTTTGAATGATGATTCTAAAATAATTGGCATCTTCTTCAAAGAATATTAAATTCATACACCTATGTCCTACATACATATCGTCGGCTCGCAAGAAAAAAATTGAATAAAAATTTGAATTTCAATTAATATGTTTAAATAGTAAGACAACGCAATAGCTCATTAATTTCCAAATATTGTAGTGGAGTGTGGTATTTTTCCAATTGATAGTTTTTCTTTTATTCACAAAAATGTAAAGCAAGCTCAAAAATGTGATTTGTTGAGTTGTGTCGTTTTTCTTATAGGTATACATCATTCATTCTTTAAAGGTAATATTTACCACAAGATAATCGGTTCTAGAAATATAACGCATATTTTTCAAAGGTGGCATAATTTGAAAATTAAATAAAATTAGCAATCACAATTTACAAAAACCTTCGCATATGTAAAATGATAATAATAATAATAATCCATTGGGAATTGAAGGACCTCTCATTATAAGCTGCAACACAAATTGATACGTGATTGATTCTTAACCGGATGGTAATGTATGCAGTTTAATTTCCTGGAAAAGGCTTTAATGTGTCTACATTCATATACCATAAATCCTCACAACTATATGCACTCATTCACACTACACTGATTGTTCATCAAATTTCCTTGTTTCGCTATTGAAAAATCAACATCACAACGCAATCGTCCTGTGGCTGTTTAAATTAATATAATTACTTAATGTGTAAGAGAAATAAAAAATAAATAAAATACAAAAAATCACGAAATAAATATTAAATGTAAAATAAATGATAAACTCAAAAAGAACGAAATCACCATAAAAGGAATTGCGCTGTAGTTGTTTGAGCAAAATGCATTCGTTTGCAATAAAGCCCATTAAAACAATAAAACAATGAGTGTGTGCTCACTCTGGTTAAATTTTTATCTAGGCGTGTAGGTACCTACGGTACGTAAATTTATGTAAATAAATATTTTTGGGATCTGACTTTTAGTAACAACTTCATTACAGGGTGTTCTGATGCGACAAAAGACTGAGACATAGGCAGAGGCAAGATGAAGAAAAAATTGATTTGAAGGGAGCTTTATTACCCCTGTTTAGGCTGGAGGGGAAATTTTGTAAAAAAAATCGACTTGAAATAGATAATAAATCATTAAAAACGACGGCAACACTTTAAAACGTTATGCGCTTTACCTTTTTTAAAGTCTGTCATCTAATTGGTAAATCTTAAATTAAATTGTTTTAGTGAAAATTTTTTGAAATTTAATTTTAAAACTAAATTTTGAAAAAAAAAAAAATAATTTTGTTCAAAAATGTATGTTACTAAGGGCCATTTGCTGAAACGAAACTTAAATATTTATGGTCAACTTAAACGCTTATATTCTACATACTTTTTCCTCAGCGTAAACCGTAAACTGTCTCATAAGCTCTTAAGTTGACACAATATTTAATTTTCGTTTCAGCAAATGGGCCTTAGTTTTTTTTTTTTTTTGTTCAATGATCTTATCAATTTTTAGTCAAAAAGTAAAAACCAAATCCGTAAATGTCTTTCAGTTTTTGAAAATTAAAAATATCACAAGTAAGTTTTCCTTAAATTTGGCTCAATCTGTTATTTTGTTTCTCCAAATAACATTTTTCCACTAATGTCGTTTCCCATTGGTTTCATTCAGGAATACAATCATTCTGAAATCCAATGGAACAGTGCTAGTATAGCTTCCACTCAATTAAGAAGATTTGTATGTATGTGTGAATCGTGGAATTATTTTTCGGCACAGACAAAGTGAGATGTATAGCAATAGCGTATTTGCATTCTGCACCTAACTAGCAAAATATTAATTTGATTTGTTCGTAATTTGTTTATTAATTACATAGGACAAGTTTGTTTTTGAACTCAAAATGAACAAAAATTGCAAACTCCAATTGTTTGACATTTCAGTTTGAGTGTATTAGTGCTTCTGGAGTGGTTTCTCACTTCAAATCAGAGTCGCCACCAGAAATAAAATTAAATCTATTTTATAGAAAAAATTTAATCAATTTTATTACGCGGTACAACAAAAAAAAATCAAAGAAAATCATTTGCTCAATTCGTGCATTGTCAAAAAATATGCGATTCTGTCGACTTTTTACGGAATTTAGACCAATTTTCATTAAATTTAGTTAAAATTTGCTTCATTTTAAGTGAAATAATGAAAATAAAAATTTGTACTTGCTAAGAGGGGACACCATCGTTTTGTAAAAGTTATTTATCTCAAAAACGACTCTAACGATTATTTTTTGGAATTTTTGTCCGCACTACTGGTACAGTAGGACCTCGGTAGTTCGAACACTTGGTAATTCGAACGCTCCACTAATTCGAGCAGCATTTTTTTTTTGCATTTAAAAAAAAATAAATTTGATGGCACAACAGCTCATGAAGAACTAGGGCCTAGTGACTTACAACTCTCAACCATTCCTGTGTGCGTGTCTGCAGGAATGGAGGGGACCTATAGTTTATTGCCGAATCCGAACGGCTAACGAGCGGCACTTTTCTGTGACAGGAGGTGCTCTTGGAGGATTTGTCAATTCCTCACAAGAGGCAGTAGCCCTTTTTTCTTTTAAATAAATAGGTGGCGGGGCTGGGGATCGAACCTTAGACCTCCGGCGCGACAGTCCATCCCAGTAACCATCACGCCACGGCTACTACTTTTTTTTGCATTTAGTATCTTGTTATTCGAACACTTGCCAAAATTGGTAATCTGTAATTCGAATTTGTAGGTCAGCAGCTTCGTGAACAGGACGCTTATAAATTTGTATTGACACGTCTTCTTGTCCAAATCACTTTAGGAAATTAATTTATTGACAGTAAAGAAATTCGAGACAGGGTGAAGGATACAGCTAATGAAAATGTTTCAACTTACTCTGATAGCACAAAAAGCTCTTTGAGATGTGAATCAATTACTGCACTATCTTGTGGAACAAGAATTTTCTAAATTTCATATCAACCAGCTTTCAATTTAAAAATATGAATTCATAACAAAAACTATTTAAAAAAATTAAGCAAACCACAATGTCAAATTTCTTTAAATAACTTTAAACAACCTTGAACTTTATTTTGTCTTTTGTCAGACTTTTTTAAGCAATAAATATTTTCTTTCTTGTTTCAACCAATAAGAATTATTTTCTTGTACTTTAAACCACTTTACACTACTTTCTAAGTCGAAATATTGACTATAAAACGTATGTGTCGGTCTCTAATAGTTCGAATTACCGAGGTCCTACTGTAGTATGGTCTGCGTTTCGGTGGAAAGAAAATTTACCAAAAACCGTTATTAACGGTACCTGATATAGAACGGTTTTTTTGATTTTCGACTTTCTGCTTTCTGCTGAACAGATTTTGATCAACATTTTTATTCTAAAGGTCCTTTAAAGCGTGCATACAAATATTTTCAAAAAACTATTTTTTGGATTTTTTAAAAAAGGTTAATTTTTTTTTTTTTATCAAAAAGCAAAAATCTCAAAAGCATAGTAGATGTATAAATAAAAAAATATTTTTACATTTTATAAAAATTGTGTACCCACTTAAAAATAACCCAGAAAAACAATGATTTTTACATATATTTTTTTATTTACATTTACTATTTTTTTTAATTAATCAACAATTACAATTTTGCGGAATTTTTTAGTATAAGACTAGAAATCTACTTGTAATTTGTATGCGAAATTTCAAGTGCTTGGTGGCACGTGTTAACGTTAACCCATTTCAATGAAATTTTGCACAGAATTAATTTAATCAGAAGAGGAATAACAAAATTAAAAGAAAAATATTTTTTTTTGTTGTTTAGTGGATTGTATTGAATTAAATTCAAATGGAAGATTTTTTGCGACCTTTAGTCCAATGCGTTTCGCCTATAGTCACGACAGTTGGGCTCATCAGTTAGATGCTGTCGTACCTTTCTAAGACGCAATTTTTTGGTCGATGAATACCGACTCTAATAAAATCTACTGCGCATATGCACTGTAAATTATATTCTTCTAGGGGAACATGGTTCCATTCTTGCACATAGAAATTATTTTAGGTCAACCTCATCACTTTAAGGGGGCGAGACGAAAGAAATTCGAACATTGCCAAAATAAGCGCCACCCTAATAAGTAGCCGCTTTCAATTTTTCATTCAAAGGCAAATAATATTGTTTTCAAATTATTATTTATTTTCTTTATTTTGTGACCTAAGCATGAACAAATCAGTTCAAGTCAAAATAATCATTTAATGTTTTTTTTTTTCTTTTTATTAATGAAGTATTTAGTGCGGTAGAATGGCATGCATAAACAGCGGTGTTTTTAACATGAAAAATCCCCCAGGATGCTTTCCAGACGAAAAATGATGACAATTTCCGCATCGGTTTTGCTATTTCACCATAATTAAAGCCAATAGCATTTCCTAGAAACCATTGCAAGAGCATACTTTCCCGGCTTAATAGAAACGCAGACAGCCTAAAAGTATGGGATGACTGGAAATTATAATTGAATAATAAGTAGATATAGATATAGATAATAAAACTTCTTTTTGGATTTTATGTGAATTTCAATTTGTTGTTGTTGGTTACGTTCTTTTTATTATAATATTAAAATGACATAGAGGCAAGAGTAATTAATAGCTGGTATCTCTAGAAAAAATGGCTGCACAATATTAAATTTGTATACCTAATAGGTACAAAAATTGCAGATTTTAGAATTTATCAAACTTTTTAGGAATGATTAAATTTTAGCGTTAAAGTTGAACATAAGCGTGTATATGTAAGTGTCATTTCAGCAAATGGGCCTAAGTGAGGAACAGGAAAGAACAAAGCATATAGAATTTGTTCTATAGCTACAAAGCTGACATATGGAATTCGGCAAGTTTTAGTTATTCGCAGTTGCTTCAGGTACTTGGTTCCCATCAACACATAGAAACTAAGATTGCTTACCCTTGCCCAAGGCCGTAGCCAGACAAATATTTCGGGGGGGTTATGAATTTTTGAAAAATTATTTTTCGCTTTTTAGTATTTAATCTACAGAAAACCTCTCTATCATATGATATGAGGATATGAGGACCTCTTACAGTCAACTTTTTTTTAGAAAAGGCTTCCCTCTTCTAAAGAAAACTACCAATTAATTTTTGTAAGAAAATCAAAATCAAACTTGCAAATTTTTAAAATATATGTGAGAAATTTAGTGATGTAGTCCATGGTACAATAAAATAAACATAGAATTTGATTTTTACTTAATATTTTTATGTCTATAACTCATTATTACGAAACGAATATTTATCACAAAAAATAACATCACATAAATATCTATACGTAGGTATTAAAAGTATTTTTTACAACAGCAAATTAAGCCGTCTGGCTTTCTGTGCAGCAAACACACCTATAACCTCTTCAGTATTGATATCAATTTCTCTATGAATTGACATCAAAGCTAATCCTGTCAGTCTTTCATCGCCGGTAGAGTTTCTCATATATGTTTTTAATCTCTTCATCGTTGAAAATGTTCGTTCCGGTGTGCATGTCGAAACTGGAAGGGTAGCCAAAAATTTTTTAAAGTTTGTGGATGTTTGGAAAAAATTGTTGGTTGCATCTTTGAAGAGCTTCTATTACCTTTTTCGCACGGTCTTCTGGTAATTGTTGGTGGCATTTTGTCTTGCATAGTAAGAATTCAGCCTCCATAGTGTCCCAATCCAAAAATTTCGTATGCAATTTAAAATTTTCTTCATTAAAATTAGTTTCATTTTTACCAATAGTCGATGGTATTAAAATATACAAAGAAGAAAGTGTCGACTTATGATTCTCGAATCTCATTTTAAGTTGACTAATAAAGTCATCTAAGAGAGGAATCAAAATTGTTATCCTAAAATAGATCTCTGGATCTGTCGTACGTATGTTGGACTTATTCTGTTGTCTTCCCACAACTCGAGGAATTTTTTATTTTTTCTTCTGCAATACTTGATAATTCTTCTGCTGTCTGGAAAATTATATTGAACTCCAAAATAACATCCTCTCGAATTTTTTGGAATCTGTTTGATATCAATTCAATATGTTCCGGAGCAGATACCAAGTCGCATGAAGGGGACTGTAAGATCTTGCAAAGCGGCAATGTGTATGTAAATAAAACACTCAAGCTGCACAAACTTATCAAAAAGTCACTAGCTGTAACAGATCTTAAAAAGCAGTTCGCCTTTGATGAAGTTTCGGAGTCCCTATCAGCGCAAAACACATGTAATTTGTGAGTTGTGACATGCTCTGAAGCAGATCACAATTTCGATTGTTTTTGTGACTCTCACAAGTTGTGACTTTGGGGGAGAATACGAAAAAGTCACAAAATTAATTTCACCACCTCTTATGACTTGTGAGGTATCAGTGATGGCGGGGAGAATCGGGCTGTTAGTGCAGAAATTTGGGAACAAATTTTAATAAAAAGCTTTTAATAAAAAAAAAATAATTTTTAAAATTTTTTTTGGGGGGGTGGGGGTCAAACCCCTGTTAACCCCCCCTTCCCCACCCCCCTGGCTAAGGCCTTGTCCACGGCCTCTAGGCAACTTTCAACCAACTTGCAAAATCTGGCGGACAAGTGGGAGGCTTTCAACCCCGAAAACCAATTGTTTTATTATGACACTGACCTAAATTCCAAGGTCAATTTACAAATCAAAGAACATACTCCACTCAAAAGCTGCTCGGAAGTTGTCCAGCGGGCCAACTTTAGTTGGTCTGTATCCCCCGCAACGCCGAGCAACAAAAAATTGCCAGCAACTGATATCCTTAGTGGGCGACAAGCCTAAGGTACTCCAAATACTCAAGTTTCTTAAGGAAAGTAATGTGGAGATATGGGGGTAGAATAGATCTTAAAGTCGCAGAGCAATACTAAACAAGACCATCAACAATAATCATTCATTTATTCCTATAAGCGTTTAGTTAAATATTCGTGCTTTCTATTTTGGGGGATTATTCCTCAGATTATTCTAAGAAAATAAAATGCTGGGTTGCACGAATTTGCTCTTGAAGTAAAATTTTCTGCGAATTTTAAAATAAAGTGTAATATAAGTAGGTAAAGGTATACATATAATTAATAATTATGCGTAAATGTATTTATCTATTTAATAAATTAAAAAATGGAAATTTGAATATGAAAAAAAAAGCATAAAACACGTTCTTTAAATTGATAAAATAAGTATTTAAAATGTTTTAATTTCAAAATGAAAGACACCATCTCAATTCGTTAAAAAAAAATATAAATTTATGCAGACAAAAAATTTTAAAATCGTTGGTTTTCTTAAAAATGATTTTTTATTATATTGAATTTCTTGAAATTTTTTAGAAAAAAAAATTTGTATGCCATTTTTAAGAATATAACAATATACAACTGAAACCATAATTTCAAAAAAATTCATCAACTCGTTTTCAAAAAAAAAAAAAAGATTTAAAAAAAAAAAATTGGACGTTTTTTTCAAAATCCAAAAAATATTTTTTTTTTGAAAATATTTGTATGCAGTATTATTCACACCTGACAGGAGCTTCAAAATATAAATTTTGATCTAAATCGGTTCTGTTCTATGAAAGGTACCGTTAAAAACGGTTCTTTGTAATTTTTTTTTCACCAAAATGCAGACCACAAAAAAATCGTTTATCATCGTTTTGCGTACTATTAATCAATAAATAAAAAACACCAATTTTTAAAATTTAATACGTATCATTATTTAATTTGATTGAAGCAGTTTTTTCTAAAGGTGATATTACATTGTCATATATATATGGCAAGTTTGCCAAATAAATATGGCTGAAAAATGTCATATAAGTTTGATAGTCATATTTATTTTACAAAATATATATGACTCCATATATATGACACTCATGAACTATTTTGAATTTAAAAAAAATATATGATTTAATGAAACGTGATTGGTCAAATATATCGTATTTTTTTAAATATTTTATTTTTCGTAGCAACTGTTTCATATTTGTAAACAAAAATTGACAGAAAAAGCTTGTGAACATTATATGGCATACATATATGGCATAGCCTATTAATACTTGTCATATATACAAATATTGTGCCATATTTTATATGACTAGCATTGGTCATATATATATATGACAATGTAATATCACCTTAAGTTATTAAAAAATACTTTTATTTTTGTATTTAATTAAAATAAAGTGCTTCCAAAAACGATATATCACCGCATATGAATAAGTGCATGTAAAATTTTAGATATGGTAAAGTATTATCTTTACCTTGTCATATCTTAAATAACTAGTCCTTGTTTCAACTTAAAATACCACGTAATAAGGTTGCAACGTTAGACTTCCCTTTTAGATAAAAAAAACTCTCAACTGTTCGAATGCATCCATATTAAAAAGGTCCACTTTTTTTTTTCATTCAATTATTTAGATCATATGGACTTTTCTTAGTCTGAATCAAGCCTATTGAATATTCTTTTTAAAAATTTTAATTTCTCCGATCCTTTTTCAAGACAAAAAACCAAAAATGCAACAATCATCATTGTTAGCCAAATATAATAAATTCCTTCGAGTTCTCTCTGACCAATAACAATAGCATATGATCGTCCTGATGATTTTAAATACGACCAATCAATTGTTTGCTTAACCCAAGATGTTATAAGTCCCGATGAATAAATTCGTTGTATTAGTAAATTAACTCGATCGGACAAAAATGAATGTTTTGTAAAATACATACAAATGTTTTGCAACATAAACGAGTCCTTCAGAGTTGTTAAAACATCAGCTTTGTGATTCTCATCCATATAATAAAGCAAGAAACCCAAAGGTGATATAACAAAAAACCTTTCTTGTGGATATTTTTCCAAATAGGTGAACAATGATTTGTCGTTTCCTTCAATTTCTACGATTTTATATCGAAGTCCGGTATCGGAAAAAATACTTGTATTAATCAGAGCATTGTATATTTCTTTGTTTAATATTATAGTGTAATCGAGGCTTATAACTTCCCTTATAGTTGATGGGCTTCTGCGAAAAAGATTATTACGTAAAAGGTGAAAGATTATTCCTGCATACTCCGACCGAATGATCAGACCAAATAGGATCCAAGTCATGACAAATATTCGCCAGGAGGCCCGAACTGGCAGCGTATATGATGGTAGCCCTAGGGTCCATGCAATAAAATTTAAGCATCTGCTTCGTTGTTTGATATGTGACCAGTTTTCCAGAATATACACCATACCGAGCATGACGATGAATGATGTTATGATTGCAACTGAAGCCCAAAATTCAAATGGAAACCAAAACGCATGGGGAGATTCATAGTTTAAAGAATTTCTCACTAAAACAGCTACGTTAGAAGTTTGGAAATAGGAATCAGAAGCTGTAAGTAGCTGACTACGATTTCTGGTAAACCAAAAACATCCAAGACTCAGGTCAACGTTCCTCTTTAGAAGCTGAAAAAAAAAAAACGTAAAAATTGTAGGGAAGTTCACTTGACATACATATTTAAGGTATAAGAAAATAACAATCCACTAACCATACCAATAGCTCCTGTGCTATAGTTACTGAAAATTGAGCCCCTCTCTTCGTTTGGTGAGGGAATTATTTCAATCGTAAAGTTCATCTGAAAACTCAATTCCTTCAAAAGCTGACCCTCAAAACCACTGATTGCTTCAGTTCCATTTTTTGTAGGGTCCACAGCAGAAAATGGAGGACCATGAAACGGGGCCACTCTAATAGGACATTTATGCATATTCTGAAGTTTTTGGGGAAACAATTCAGCATTCACCATCACTCCATTTTTGAATCGATTAATTTCAATTGGAACAACTTTGTTACAATGCCATTCACTAAACGGAAAATATGTGTAGACAATAATGTCTCCAGATGCTGTTTGAATCACAACATTGACATTGATGATGTAGTTACTCCAGCAATATGAAAGAATGCCTCTTATATCTGCCTCCAAGAAACGGTCTTTGTTGTGCAGAAAAATGTGATAGAACTCATTTATGTCATTGTTTTTAACTTTATTGGCTAGGTCAATATTTCTGAGAGGGAATACTGATTAGACAGGGAATTTTTTATATTTATTATACTTACAGAAATGATTTTAACGAATCGACTACCAACATATTAAAAATTCTCATTTTTAGCCCAACCAGACTCAATCCTTCATTTATAACAATCTGTGTCTTTATATTGTCAAATGAACCCAATAGTATTGCACTTAGATCCTGGTAGAAGTGTCTAGTTGCCTCTCGCTCATACGACATAACAATTATAAATGAAGAACCACGTGGCACAAAGAATCGTTCGATAACATAAATCATTGAATTTGCAATTTCTTCATTGATATTTCGTTCGGTGAATTGTGCCTGGGAATTAATTAAATAAAATGCAAACAGTGCTTTAATGTTCATTCTTAATAATGAGCTCAACGAAATAGCTGATGGAATGTATATTTATTGACTGAGGCAAATAATTTATTGCCATCGAATGAGGTTATTTATAGGCAGCCAAAAATTCAGACAAAAAGCACTTAAAGGCTGTAATTAATCACGAATATAATTTGATAAATATTTAGATACTTGTGAAAATGTTGTAAAAGATATGTACAGCAAAAAGGATTTAAATAAATTTGATGTGACGTATATTGTTTTGTCTGGGAATATAATTGTCTTTGAAGGACAAGAAGCCAATGACTTTATGGTTATTTTGAAGAAAGGGATAAGAGGTTATGCTAATGATCATATTTTTAATTGCCTTTTTAGAGCAACAATTGGTTTCATATTTAAACAAAAATTCGTAAATCAAATATTACGAAGTAAAAAAAGTAGAGATCGAAAGTTAAACTCAATTCAAAGGTCTTCAAATAACGCTTATCTGTTTATCTGCTAAGAAAATTTTTTATTTTTATGTAACTCAGTGAGAAGCTTTTATTTTGATTTTTATTAGGTTTTGGTCCCACTGATCACTTATCGCTGAGAGAAAAAAATTAAATCTCTTTTCAAGATTTATATTTTTTTCGGTCCGTATGGGGGGGGGGGGGGTACGCTTGTTAGATCAGCGAAATTGATAATTGTAGTCGATTATTTGGAGAGATCACTGCTCCTTTTCCGAACAGAACTAATTGCCTGTCTGTACCCAGCGATGCCAACTGAGGCTTTTTTATGCCTTTTAGGCACTATTTCAACATTTGAGGCTATGAGGCTAATTTTTTACCAAAAAGGCTTTTTTTATTTTTTTTTTATTAATTCAAATTTTTAAGTAAATTTAAAAATTTCTAACGATTTAAAAAATATTTCTGAATTTGGAGAAAAAATTATTAAAAAAAAAGATTAAAAGATTTATTTATTTACATGATAAATTTTACAACAATTATATATATTAGTCTTAAAAATCTGTATGGCGTGGCTCTGCTGTCTGCCGATTGGTGTACTGATTATTAAAAAAAAATTTTAAAGTTTAAAAATGTTTATTTTCCTTGTTAAATTAATCATTTCTTGCAGTCAGTTAAAAATATTTATCTTGTATTAATTTAAATAAAACAAAGTTCAAGTATAGACTAAAAACACAAAAACGATGTTTAAAGATAAAAATTGCTATAATCTGCAACAATCTTTATTTTTTAATTCAAAAACGATGTATGATTTTAAGAGGGATCTGTGAATTCAAACTGTACTTAAATATTTATACATATTTTGTACCCACGTATCTATGTGAACAATTGGGTACATGGATATACTTAACTGAATAAGAGTTCCTAAATTCGATGTTTTCCTTTGAAGTTTTTCTTTTTTAATGAAGGATTGTTTTTGCTTATTTAAATCAAACTGGTGTTTAATTTTTCATAAATTGTATCCTTTTTTCTTGATCTTTTGTTGTTTATACATTATATTTTTATTTAACGTTTACTTAAAAAAAAAAAGTAATTGAGTCTCTTTTTCATTGAAAAAGGCATGATTTTATTTCAATTAAGGCATTATTTTAACCAAAGTGGTTGGCAACGCTGTCTATACCATTAATTGTGTGCAGAAAATGGACATTTGGGCTGTATACGTATTTGTTTTTGTTGCAACATCTGTAATTCTGTAATTCTCTGTAATTTTTATGATTTTGTGTTTGTTTACTATTTCGCTGTGGTTTTTACAAGCATTTTGTTGTGGTGTTGGAGACCAACGAAAAATTTCGTTTCGTATTAGCAGCGTACTAGGATTAAACGGGGAACAGATTTGGTGAAAATATTTGTTTTAGCTTATCTAGAGCGAGTAGTTCCATTCGACAGTTTTTTTTTTTTTTTTATTTGCTCGGAAATTTCAGCATTTTTTGAGAAAATTGCTTCATTTATTTTCTTGTGAAAATACAAATATTCATATGACTATGAGTGATTGAAGTCATAATTGAAAAATTTTATTAAAAAGGTTTGTTTAAGTAAGTGTTTGAGTAACAACCCAAGCCATCTGAATCTTCTCCTAACCGGTTGTTCGTTGAAATTCTATAGAAACAATAATTGCCTTTCCAATATTCAACTTAGACATAAACTCAATTTCCTGTAGAATTTGCTCGAACGCATCATTTCGAATGATTTAACCACTTCTGATGAAAATACCTGCAGTTGCCTCATTTCACCAGTTTTATGGATGAACACATGTACGCATGTACCTATTCATACAGAACAATTCATAGACTGAAAGCGGAAACCGGAAAGAGCCGCTGCCTGGTCGAGGTTATTCTACCTACATATTTCCATTTCCATACTCACATAATACTTAGAAGATACATCTCCATATTATGTATCCGGTATCCACTTTGCGATTTCGATGCACAGACAATTGCGGTAGGAAAATCTGCATTTACTTGATGTTTACAGTACGAAATACTCAGCATAAGTGTAGAGTTGAAGGTGTATATATACGGTTACCATATAGGCGCACGTAGGATTAATGCCGTCCAGAACCTCAACCGAAATACTAAGCGAGGCAAATAGTAAGTTTGTTTAACGACTATACCATCAGGTTTATACAGGGTGTTCGGTATTAGGTGCACCAAAAAGCTAAAGCGAGTAGGTTGGGTTAAGACAAGGAAAAAATCGTATAGGAGGAAGGGTCTAGGCGACTTGAAATAGAAAAAAAAAAATATTAAAAAACAACGGTAATACATACAATGTCATCATATATCATCATGAAATCTGTTTTGTCCTGCCTTTCCTACGTCCATAAATGACATATGATTCAATAGTTTTATTTAATCTTAAATTTTTGGAAAAAAAAAAATTAAAAAGCTGTGTTTAAACAAATTTTTTTTTCAAATTTTTTATTTTTTTTATGTTATTAAGTAATATTTTCGTGTGGAATATTCAATGCTCCCATCAATTTTCAGCCAAACACTAGAAACCAGATGGCAAAATGTATTCCAGTTTTTGAGAAAATTGAAAAAAACTAATGTCGATTTCCTTTTACCGAAAAAATTCGATTTTTTCATTTTGCTGTTCCAAGATTTTGTTTCTCATTTAGGCATCCGGGTTTTAGTGTTCGACTGGATTAAAAGGAGCATCGAATAACGAAAACAAAAATACTACTTAATAACGTAAAATTTTGAAAAAAATTAGTTTGAACATTATTTTTTTCATTATTTTTTCAAAATTTTGAGTTTTCAAGTCGACTTTTTTAGAAAATTGCCCCTTCCGCCTAAACGGGGGAAAATAGACCCCCCATCCCATACGATTTTTTTCTTGTCTTAATCTATCCTACTCCTTTTAGCACCTTACACCGAACCCCCTGTATACATAAATATCTACACGTATACCTGCGTGTCTGTTTAATTGAAAATTCATGTTGCATTGCGATGACGCCATTTACGGATTTGAGGTTAGGACGTCTAACAAACTATACTCACTGTTGCACTAGCACATGCAAGTTGAGCGAATTTTCAAATTACCATCTAGCTGACATCCTTGAATCATTTTTCAGTCGAAATCAACGTTCAAATAAAATATATTCAACCCAGGTTTCAATGTTAGCTAATTATTCTAATCAATTGGAAATTGCAAATTTTTTCAGTCCTATGATTCGGTGTACCTACTGATTTGGTTATCAGTTTCAGTTCTTGAAATTTATTAAAAAAAATGATGATTGTTTGAACTATCAAGCATTTTGTTCAAAAAGTATGGAAGAATTAAAGACTGTCTTACTTTTAACTGCGGGCACGACTGTCTAAACCTTGATAAATGTGAAAGTTTTTTAATTAAGCAGTTAAAAATCAAGTTAAAAATCTAATAAATACGACAGTGAATCATTTAAATAAGATTTTCTTCAAAAATTCTTTAAGTACTTAACCTCATTCTAAAAACTCTATCTTCACTTTGAGACCAGATAAAAAAGCAAAATATTTTTCCAATAATAGCAATAATATCTCCTGTTTGCTTCTCAAACAATAATAATAATTTTATTCTCAATATTTTTCTTTTTGACAAAAACATACAACTTAAATGAAAACTTCTCATTTATATAAAAACAAGTGAACCGCTTGTGGTTTTAATTAATCTCAGTAGTTGCAATAATTACCTAATATTTTGTTTTCCATTTTTGAATTTTGAAAACTGAGCAATCCTATTAAGAGATATAATTACAAAAATTTTCGAAATAAGGGTTGCATCATTTTTTCCTCATTTTCATCCATCAATAATTCAAACGCTTCGTATTCTAAAAAATTCCAATTTGTATATAGAAGTTTACTTTTACTAAATTAACATTTAAATTCTATGAAAGTGCATTTCACGCAAATTGCTAAATTAAATTGTAGGTAAATAGTTTTATTGGAATTTTGAAAATAAATCTCTTGCACTGGACGCATCAGTCGAACCGCACCACACGAACCACTTTATTGCTGATCCAACGACAGCCATCATCTGAACATTTCAAATACTTCAGCAGGTACTCCTATACTGGACTGGCGTGTTTGGCAGTTTGGTGGGGTCGATAGGTGGTATTCAGATGCAGCATTCTCTGGGAAATAGAAAACACAAACAATATTATTTAACACTACCGAACTGCGATACACTAACCTAAACATCCGGGTGCTTGTATCTGGTAATACAATACTTAGATTATACCTACAGCAGCGTTGCTCACACTCAGAAATTACTTCTGACCAATATGACCATCACCACATGGATTAGGTTTAGTTACTATTTTCATTTCCGCTGGAGATTAGATTAGAGCCATTTAGGGTGGTTGCAATGTCCGACAGTAGAAGAGTAATACCTAAACACAGAATCAAAAGCGTTAGACACAAAAAGATGGACGGCATTGGTTTGATCTTTCCCAGGCCCGTAGCAAATTTGTATATGGGATTTATACACTTACCTACGTTTTATTTTTGAATAAAAAAAAATAAAGCTTCAACTTGGATTTTTAAATAAAAGCTAGGTTTTGCGTGAATAAATCTTAGCTTAAAGGAGCTTTTTAAAAATATCTAACGCTAGATTCTTTTAGCTTTAGCTTGTTTTTCCCAGCTTTAACTTCAATTCGTGTGATTAAAAATAGCTTAAGCTAGAATATTACATAGTGAAAGCTACACAAAATTCAAAATATTGTTATCCTTACCTAGAAACCTTTGACTATAGAAGCCTTTTGACTAATTATGGCTGACGCGTAAGATAAGCAACATCTTATAAAAGTAGTTAATTTTGGCTTACAAAAATGGGTGCAGTGGGGTTGTTTTTTGAATATATTTAAGTGCACTCAGCTGAGCGTAGAGGAGGGACACAGAAGTTTGAGCAGAGAATAAGTATATTTTTAAGATATCTGTGTTTCCGTATACAAAAATGTTAGGTACGTGACTAAGAAGATTATGGAATCCGAAAAGGCAAAATAGACCTTGCCTAGAGATTTTACACCAGTTGATTGCACCCATTTTTCCAAATCCAAACATCAAAGGTCAGAGTTTACCTTTTTGGGAATGACATCCAATTATCTATACCAAATTTGAATCAAATCGGTCAACCCTTTTAGGCTAGGCACGCACTTGCAATTTAAAATCGTTGCGATTAAAAAATCGCGATCGCAACAATTTTTTTCTGTGCACGCACTTGCGATTTGTAGTCACGTGATTTTTAATCGCTATCGAATGCAACATACATCCTTTAATGGCTGTGCACGCACTTGCGATTAAAAGTCGTTGCGACTAAAAAAATCGCTCTAAAAATGGAACCTGTTTCATTTTTTTTAAGCACCGCGATTTTTCAGTCCCATGTGTGTGCACTCCCATTAAAAACCATGTGTTTCATTTCTTGCGACTGAAAAATCGCTCGACTGACAATCGCAAGTGCGTGCATGTTTATTTCTTTCCGCGACTACGATTTTTAAATCGCAGAAATTTCAATCGCAAGTGCGTTCACAAAACATGTAATTACATTTGTTTCATTTTATTTTGCGACAATAGCGTCGCTCGAAAAATGAAACAAATTTTAGTCGAGATTTCTCGGTCGCAAGTGCGGTCACTCACATTGAAACTCATTTGTTTTATTTCTTGCCACTAAATAGTCGCGCGATCGAAATCGCAAGTGCGTGCTTAGCCTTATAGGCTCTAACTCGATGTACAGTGATAACACAGTTGCACAGAGCGACCGACAGAAACATAATTTTCGGTCCTATCCATCTATAGAGCTACAGCTTTAGCTTAAGTATAAGCTGACGCATGTGAATTAACGCAAACGAAAGCTTAAAATACGAAACTTAAGCTAAAATTTGCTAGCTCAAGCTAACCATATACTTTTATTTTTTTCACATAACACAAGGCTTAAGGTAGAACTGTCTAGTTTTATCTACTAGCAACAGCTATAACATCTCCACAGGCCATGAACGATGGCACGATTATGAACATGTCTACAAAAAATCCAATGGAGGCACAAAAATCCATGTCCTGTTCATGACATGGATGTCGACGAAAACTAATTTTTGAACAAGACATGAGCTCTGTTCAAAGCTTGGCCATGAGAGATTTGACGTTCCATGTGTGTGACAGAGGTAGAAGTAGTACTGAGAGGAATTTTTGTGTGATTCTCTTTCTCTCACTTATTAGTGGAATTTATCGACATAACTAAAGACATGACATGAAGTGCCAAGTGCGAAAAAAAAGCTGATTGTTGATTGGATTGTCGTTTGGATCTTGGGCATCTGTACATTATGTCCTGTGGAGTCGGCGTGTAAAAAGCTTTGGTTTCCTTCAAAAACAGCTTTTACTTTTTGTTTTTATTCACAAGACCTTAGAATGCTTAGAGATATTTCAGTTAAACTTTGCACGATAATAAATAGAAAACAAAAATAAAAAAAATAATAAAAAACACAAATTTTTTTTTTTAGTACTTTCGACTTTTTAACATTTTTCGTTAAAAAAATCGTTTTATTATTGCATATTTCATGCATGTGAGAGTATATAATGTATGTATGTACCTAAGTGAAAATGAAACACATATACTTAACGTATTCTTGAAGAAAAACCAAAATGTTTTGAATTTACTTAAATCACACTCACTCATGCATAACATGCCCTTGAACATTGTATATGCCGCATTTAGAGATAAGAACATTGACAAAAATTGGAATATCTACATAAATAAAAGTTTGAAATTAAAACAAATAGATATAATTTCAAAGAAAAAACCTACTAGAAGGTGCCATCAAAAGGATTATAAAAAACTAGCCGATAAAACCCGGCGTTGCCCGGGTCTTCTTTAGTAAAACCTTTGACAACCAAATATCGACCAAAAAGATGATTTAAAATCAGCACTCGAAAATGTTCAGCTTAAAGAGCGCTACACACCATCCATGTTACTTGTTAGGTAACATTGACGTTTTTTTTGTCAGGTAACATTGAAAATAAGCCTCAACACGTATCAATGAACATTGACAATTATTTTCCTAAAATTATATGTGTGGGTTGTGTGGGCTTGCATTTGAATAAAAATGTAATGCACCTAATTATGTACCTTACCTGCCTGCCTATAGTGTAATTTTAAGACAACTTTGAAAATCAGACTATTTGTATGTTATGTTATGCCTACCTCCCATTACCCCCTAAGGAACGAACGACCGTGAATTTTGTTAGTAACCACTTGACAAAGAAATTAATAATTTATCAATGAAATGTTAAATTTTTTCTTCTTCTCTACCATATACCTACCATATTCTTAAAACGAAGCATTTTTTCCCAGCAAGGGTTATTGCCGTCTATGAAGAATAATTCCGTGCCAAAAAACCGGAATACATTTTTTACCACCCCACCAATAGTTACTCAACAAAATGAATTAGAAAAACAAATGTATTAGTGATTCAAGTGCCCCCTTACCCCTTATTGTGCACGCTCTTGCCACTAAATAAGTTCGTTTCCATTTACCATCACCAACCACCAACCTCCAAACCAATAAAAATTTCAGTCTTACCTTAAAATCCAACAATTAGAACTCAAGTTGTGAATTAAATTAAATAAACCGATTTATGTAGTAAGCACCCCCCATCCTATTTACGTTCGCCCTTGATTGTTTAATTTACTCAGAAAAAAAAATTAAAAATAATTTTTATTAGGGGTGCATTAAATGCCCATTACCCCTCCTTGTGCACGCCCCTTGCCTATAAGTTCGTTTCCATTTACCATATCCAGCAAACACCCACCACCCAACCAAAAAATTTCAGTAGCAAACATTTATTACCTACACTCTTTTTTTTTTAAGTTGTTTGACTGAAAAATTTTTAAGAAATTAAATTCCGAAGACCTACTCCTCCACTCATTTACTATAGAGAAAATCCCTACCGTTGATGTTTTTTTTTTTTTTTATTTCAACTTTTCCTATTACACAAAAATAATATCAACACGATTCGTCGCCGGTCAAAAACAACTACTCACTATCTCGCTCCCACCAGGCACATTTATTCTGCACATGGTTTGAATTGTTTTTTTTTTTTTCGATGAAGATTTTTTACTACCCACCACTTAATTTTCATCAAAAAATTTCCCTACAAATAAAAAAACAAAAATATTACACCCTACCTAAACTACTTTTTTTTTTGAGCCGATTCCAAAAAATCAGCCCACCAAAAATATGGATTTGACGAACCGGATAGTACCGGAACCAGCCAAATAACATGCCACAAAAGGCAATTTTCCATGGCAAAACAACTCCTCCTTATAAATAATTGAGCTTGAAGTAAATGTGAGTTGACAATCTATAAAACAGAATTTTGCAAGGAAAATACCTACATGCTTGATTTTAGAAAATTTCCATACGATTTTTTTTGTGGTAAGTTTTTAATTTGTTTATTATTCTGTATTTAACAAAAATTTTCTTTTCTGCTATATCCTATAGCATACCAGATAAGTTAAGTTTGTATTATATCTATTTTTTAAAAGAGTTTTTTTGTTTGTTTGTGAGTTTAGTGCATACATACAGCCAAACTGACAAACAAAAAAAGTTACTCTTTTATATAATAGTATAGATAAATACATATGTATGTAAATAGTCTTAACTCACATATTTATGTACATATGTAGTTATAAAAAATATGAGATTTATTAAATAAAACAGATACTTCATAAAATGAAATGAAGTTTATTCAATATAAATTTAAATAGAGTGGTACACTAGGGCGTATACGCACTTTTTTTTATTTTATCAAATCTTTAACAGATTTTACTTAAAGTTTTCGCATTTTCAATATTCTTTACAGTAATTTTAAAACTGCAATAGTAAACGAATTGTGCATATAAAAGGTTTTGTGCTTCTCAAAACCTTCCCCTCAACCCGTGCCTGTGTTTGACCATAAGCTAATTTTTGAAATGAATCGCAGCTTAATTGAAAATTCAAAATGAATTTAAACCCGATTAACTTTGGATTTCCTGTTCCGCTTTTAAATGGTATATATGCGGGTAGTTCATACCGGTTTATTGCTGATACCTCCTGAGACAAAACCTCTAGCCCTAGATACGCACATATTAAATCTCTTAATTCAGAAATCAAATAAAATAAATCACGAACAATAAATGGAACTTTTATATCCTGAATTCTGAGTAAATTGCTTTTGACATCCTCACACCAGGGAATTATTGTTGATTTGTTTACTGTTTG
Organism: Epistrophella euchroma; assembly: GCA_947049315.1. Taxonomy (NCBI): domain Eukaryota; kingdom Metazoa; phylum Arthropoda; class Insecta; order Diptera; family Syrphidae; genus Epistrophella; species Epistrophella euchroma. The sequence continues at coordinate 110,968,324 of OX346247.1, read as the reverse complement.
TTATCGTCCTTGCTGAATTGGTCGCGCCAGAAGGGTAGATGGATATGTAGGTTGGAATATTCCGTGGAGTAGGTAAACATTATAAATTACGCCAATAAAAAAGTTTTGTTTTTATTCGTCCCGTTTTCTTTTTCTTTTTTTTTTTTTGCCAGAGGTGTATTCGTCAATTGTTTCACCAAAAACGAAAGGACGTTAAAACTCTGAGGACCAAAAAAAAAAAAACTGTACCTAAATGTCGTAAAAAAACAGTTTAGATTTGACTTTTTTTTGTGTCTACAGATTGATAAAGTGTTTAAATGAAGTTAGAAGAGTGGGGATGTTTTGATAAAATTCGAATACAGGCGACCTATAGGTATACGAAAAAGGGTTCAAACGAAAATATTGTAAAGATGATTGGTTCGGTGTAAATGGGTCTCAAGGGGCACATTATACGGATTATATTGAAGTAATATGCTCTTTCACTATATAATAGGGATGTTGCTTGTGTGACATGAATATAATTAAATTTGAATATATTGCAACCGTCTGTCTCAAACCAGAGCTTTGGTTTTCAAATGAGTGTGATACCGGAAAGTGGAACCAATTTTAACATATGTTTTTGAGAAAAGGATACTTTAAAGGTGTTTGATGGAGGAAAGTTTGTGGAGACATAACTTTGAAGTAATTTAGGTTTTCTTCTTGGGCTTGGACCTTAAAAAAGCTCAAATAGAGATAACTAGCTAGGAAATAGGGTTTGTAGGTTAAGGAATTTGTTCCATTATGAAGTCGTAACGCCACATCCAAAGTAAAGTTCAGTAAGTTATAGCTTGATACCTGGATTTTTTCCTTGTCGTGCCTTTCTAATATTTTGCCTTTCTAATATTTTTATACCGACTTTTATTTATTATCAAAAAAAGCAAAGAATCATTCATTGAAAAAGTTCTCAATATTTCGTCTCATATTGAAGGAAATTTACACATGTTTTACTTTAATGAAGCCTCAAATTACTCTGGGTTCCTCTTTAAAGTGGTCAACTATTTTATCAATTCTATTAGTTTGCCTGTTTTCAAAAAAAACAAATTAGCGTTTAAAATTGCATATTCATCCACAAGTGCACCAAACTTCATATTTTGCCTTGATTTCCCTATATAAATTAATTCTTTACATTTCGCTTACTTAACCCCTGACTCTGCAATTGCCACACCATCTAATGACCATCTTTATATGCAATAAATTCATGCTGCACCCCGACATTAGTAAAGACTTAGAGATCCTGAAATCCCATAACAGTGTTTAATGATTAGTTTCTATAGCTCTATACATCTTTTCTCCTCCATAACAACATTATCCCTCGCCTAATACACCACTTAACGATAGACTGCACAAACACACCCAATTCGAGGTGGTGGCCCTGGCCTTCTCTAAATTGCAATAACTAGTTATATGTATACGAGTATATAGCATCCTCTTTCTGCTCTGGACACTTTTTTGCATTTTGCATATTTACTGAAAACTTAAAAAGGCTAGAAGTGCTGTAGGAGGTAAACGGAAATGTCGCGCTTTTACTATTTTGAATACAAAAAAAAAGTATCCTTTTCGTAATTAAGGACATCATGAAAATGTTACGACATGACACGAAGCGAAAAATGTAAATTATTATAGCATTGCTGTGGAAGGGTAAAAAAGGAAATGCATTTCGGTTGGATGGTCGGATCGGGCTCGTTTAGCGAGAAAGACGACCATCACCAAGGGTAGCTTGCTTTCGCAACTCATTTAGCTTACCGGTTTTCTTCTTTCCCTCGATTTAAGTTGGTTTATTCATCGTCACCCAGCTATATGTAATATTAGGACTGTAAAGGTTAATTTCTGCAGTATGATTTTTAAAAAAATTGGAAATTCTCAAATAGAAATTGTTAAATTAGATTTTATAAAACTCATCGATAGAAAAAATAACTTTTCTATAAAAAAAAACAGTTACACCGATTTTAAATAATTTTTATGTGCAGATTGTAGATGCTCCTAGAAAATAAAATAGAACTGTTTGTTTAACTTAAATTTTTATACACTTATTTTTTGAATTAAAAAAAAAATGTTTTTAAGAATTTAATATTTCGAAAATATTTGATAGATTTTTATTTAATTTGGTGCCTTTAAACATTATCTATGTATAATATTTTAAACAAAAATTATTCTTATAAACAAAACTAAAATTACTTACAGTAAAATTGTTCAAAAACTGTCAAGGATATGTTTTTTTTTTTTTTTTTTTTCATAAACGACTCTTGGGATTTTTGATACAAATCTGCCTGTACCTCGACGTACAGCTTAAACTACTAAAGCTATTTTCTTCAAATTCGGAAATTAGGATATTTAGGTGAAACTATTTTTTTTTAGCTGCAAAATAACGGTATCTCATGACCATACATATACAACCGTACAAGATTATTTATCTCAAAAACAGCTCTAATGGTTATGATACAAATTAGTCTTGCGTACTATTGAGGGTGGTAGATCATTTTGGTGGAAAAAAATATTATCAAACCCTTATTTAACGGTACGCCTCATAGAAGCTTGACTCATGTTGATCAAACTTTTTACTCAGGAGGGCCTGTAAAGCTGGAATAATATTGCAAAACTTTTCGAATTAAAAAAAAAATATTTTTTTTGAAAAATCAATTTTAATTTAATTAATGATTTTTGTTAAGTTATGATTTAACTTGTATATTATTAAACTATGGCATACCATTTTTTAATTTTCAGGAGGTGTAAAAAATTATGCCTTATTGATTTTTGAATGTTTTTTTTTTTTTTTTTGCATAAATTCATATTTTTTTTCAGGAATTTAGATGGGGTTCTTCATTTTGAGATTTAAACATTTTAAGTCGTTTTATAAGCAGCCTAAAGAACTATAGTTTAACGTTTTTTTTCTAACTCTCTAATTGTATATGAATAAAAATATATTTATTATTTATAAAAATCTTTAAAATTTCAAGCAATTTGGACAAAAAGAGTAAGTTGGTGTGATCCAGTCGTACATTGTATTTGATTTTTTGATATCCGACTATCTCGTGAATCGCTTTACCGACTAAAATACAGATTTATCAGAAAAAAGATTCTTAAAAGTTTATATAATATTTAATATATAAAAAAAAAATCGAAAATATTGTTTTTGATTAGAAAACAATTTTAAATATATTTTTACAATTAGATATTTGAAAACTGTGCCAATGTTCTGTAACTCAGACGATAACTTATCACATCATTAAAAAATGAAACTATTTATTCCTCTCTTATTACCTCTGGAAAGAATTGGGTTTATGTAACTCGATGCGATAACTTATACTTTCGAATGGAATTTCCATTGGAAGGTGATAAGATGAACTCTGTCATATTGACATTTAAAAATAAAACAAACTAATTAATGCAATTTTTGTAAGTTTTGTTTATTCTATTTGTTTATTTTATTTGAATATTTTATCGTTTGGTTAATAGCGAATTGCTTCCCTGTCATCCCATTCAAGCACGAAACAACGTTCAAGATGGCCCACCTCATCGTCGCACCTCAATTAGCGGATTATTCAGAAAAATTCTTTGTGGATGAAGTAGATGGATTTCAAGAAAACCTTCACCACTGAACCAAATAACCTCACAAACATCAGCTCCAACAGTTTAGTAGTTTGGTACACAAGAAAATCTTGGAAATTCTATTTTTTGTGAAAATTAAATAAGCTCCAGCGGAAAGACTCTCGTGCTACTCTCGATGTCCTCAGACAAGAGCATATCGAAAAACTTCGTCGTATTGTCGAAGAGTAGGAACGGTAAGGTCAAATTCAATTGGAAATAATGCGAAAGCAGAAACAAGAATTGTACAATATCAATGAAAATTGGCTTTGCAGCGAATTCAAGAGCAAGAACGTGAAATGCAAAGGCGTCAGGAACAACAAAAGGCTCAGTATATAGAATGGGTCAGAGTGCATTTCTTATCTTACCCAATCATAATCCAAGCTACACTGAACCATCAAATGAACAATATTTACAATCCTTATGTCCTCAATCCTATCCTAATTCGCCTGGATAAGTGCCACAGCCGTTTAATCCACAAGGATAGGTTGGGCCACAACCAACAAGTTATTCTTCCGCAAGGCGTTGCGCCACATAATCAGTCAAACATGAATGCCGCAATGCATGGTATTTATACACCATTTATTTGTGACTTAATAAAAAAGAGAATAATTTGTATTTTGCATAATAAGATACTACCTCCACTGGTGAAGAACAATGTCCACAATAACCGTCCAATTAATAGCATATGGATTTAAATGCCCCAATTGGGTTTTTCCCAGTGTTCATACCCCAGGTGAGGTTCTAGTTCCGAGTCTGTAAGTGGGAACCCTATTAATTAAAAAAAACATGATTAAGTCCTATTTGTGAGTTCTGGAAACCTAAAGATACCAACAAAAAAAATCGAAAAATACCTAAAATACTTTTGTATGAATATTTTTTGGTATCTTTAGTCAAACGGTTTGCAAAAGAAATTAATTAAACGTTGGCATCAAAGTGAAAGTAGCTTTAGAAGTCTTGCTTAATCAATTTATTTATAACTTAAAATAACATTTTTCATTCACGATTAAAAGATGTTATATGGCCTGTACCGTTATTTTTGTTTCTGAAAAACAAAAAACTAAAAATATAAAGTTTAATAACGTTTAATAATTAAAATCTTGAGTTCGATTTCTTATCATCTGAAATTGTAAAATTAAAAATTTTTCGCTCTGGCGAAATTCAAAAATTTTTCTATGAAGTATTTAAGAAAAATAACTGAAATTTTAACCCTTTTTTGACTTCTTTGCAGGATCATACCTTAATTCATTGTGAAATGTCTAGACATTTTATAAGCTAGCTGACAAAAAAATTAACCAACAACGCCAACGGAAGAAAAATGAAGAAACGTTAATTTTCTTCATCACCACGTTTATTAATACATTAGATTCATTCTCTTCGAAAGCTTATGCTTCTTTAATTAGCTTTGCTTTCTTTCTTGCTATAAGAGCTAAAATTTCTAAATGAATTTTAATGTGAGCCAAACCAACCTTTTTCCCCACTATTAAACTGAAGGGTCTTAAAAATTTACCGCTGACAGTGTTCCTTTTTACATTTGTTGACATACCAATCGAAGTGATTAAAGAGGTCAGGTCCTTAAACTATATCGAATATGCGTTATTATTAATCACTAAGGCATTGTTGACAAACTACCGCCTTATAAAAGAAAATCGTGGGCATGTCGCATCGCTTGCTTCGAACAAGGGAGACAACATCATCATCGAGTGCAGCCATGCACGAGTGATTGCTGAACAAGCTCGGCATTTTATCATAGCAAGTTTGATTGTGAAGGCGGTCGGTGTAGTGTAGCACAGAGAGGATATGGATGTTATCCTTGTCATTATTCTCTTTCATGTCATTAGGTTTCAATGGTTTTTCAATTCGTTGCGCGTTCTCTGGATTTCGCTCGTTGCTGATGTTGTTGTTGTCAACATCACCGTGTCGTCTACGTATAGTCGTCCAATTGAATTCTCAATCGTTTTCTAAGAGGTTTAACTTTTTTTTTTGTTCCTTTCTCAGGACCGTCATCGTCGTCGTTGCTCCATGGTGCCAATGGAATGAAGTGAAATTCAAGTTGACAAAAAGAGAAGACAAAAAAAAAAAAAAAAAAACTTGGCACAACGAGGAACTCACTTCGAAAGTCTCATCATTATTCATAATCCATTACAAAGAAATACGGCTTTGCTTTAACAAATGCAACTTCTCCGCTTTTAAGAGGTTTCCACAGCATTTTATGCTTGGAACTCAAAAACTACTCGATATGCTTTTTTTTCCATATGTGTAGCTTGTATAGTATGTTTGTCATATGGGTAGCCTGAATCCTGAAAAGGTCTATGTAGTTTTAAGGTATAGCATACAGGCGATATGTATTTGGCTTTCATACTGAAGCATGGGGAGCATACCGTGGGTTATGAGGCAAGCCTCTCTGGCAGGCTGATGAATGAGAGGTCTTATCGATGTAAATGTCAGTTGGTTATGGTAAAATATTGCAACTTGAGAGTCACTTAATGTTGAACAGGGTAAGCCAAAAATGATTTATTGCTATAATAGTGACGTGTACTTGTGTTCAATTCATTATGTGTTGCACGTTAAGATGCTGCAGTTCATTTACATGGTTGGCTTAAAAAAGGGTTGCATTATGTATAGGGTGAATTAATCTATTGGTTATTTAACTTTATGTTTTATGCAAGTTAAAGTTTGTACATATAATTTTCTGTTCAAATCAGGGCAAAATCTGATATTTTAAATAAGTTACATACATCATATTGCATTGTGATTTCGAAGTGAATTTTGAAGTTTTAAGAACTGTGAAATGGTTTCCGTATGCAGGACTTCATATTTGTGTAAAGGACAGATATCTATGGAATTACTAATTAAGAACCTCAAGAAAATTAGAATCAAGGCTTAATTCTCTAACCTCTAACTCTTCTAAGTAGAAATAGGGTTACTAAAGGCATGTTCTTAGAGCTCAAGGACAAGTCATTTCCATGAACAGTACTATACTCATCTTAATCTATGTGATTTTAACGCCGAGCTAGGAAGAGGAAACATTTTATGCGGTAGAATCAAAAGTACAGCTTACACAACACCACCTCGAATAACGAATTAAAGATCGATTGAAATTGTTACTGGGATATTGAGATCTTCTAACTAAATCGAACGTTTCAGGGGGCTATCACTGACCCGAACCCGTTGTAGCCAAAGTACGCGTGCGGATATCCCGACCATGTAAAAACAAAGTCATATAGGTACTTTTCCGTTGGTCTCTAATCTCTATATATATAATAACCTCTTGAGAATTCCTACATTGGCAAGAAGGCATCAGAGATTTAACCTCTGATGAGCTTAGTTTTGACCAGCTATCACCAGAATGAAACCCTTTGCTTGACTATGAGTTTCGGCAAGCTTAGATACCCAAACAAGAGGCATACCACACCTGTGCTCTATAGAACGATCAGAGATTCTCGCGAGCGAGAGGAACACTGGTTTCTCAAAAAAAAAAAAAAAAAAAAAAAAAAAACGAGCATGAATACCACGCGATTAAGCAAATAGAGGGAATTCATATCAGGAAGGAAATTCGGAAGTTTTACGAAAAGGTTAAAAGAACCTCTCAAGGCTATAAGCCTCAAACTAAAGCCTGCAAAGATTATCCTTCCTTGATGACCTTGGTGCTAAGGACAGCAATGACCTTACTGATAATTTTTTTTATTTAAAAAATAAATTGATAAATTGATCTAGATATGCCGATGCGAATTCTTTAACATCGTTTCTGAAAAAACAATGCCCAACTCTCGCATCAACAGGGCCACAACTACCGAGTGAAAGAGGACCTCATACCTTAACCAGCTTGGCCTGCGGAATCAAAGGCAGCTAAAGCTAGAAACCGAGCTGATTAAAAGAATCTTGTGGGATGAGCCTCTTATCCTTTGTATATCCGCGTGTAGCCCATACGACGCCGTAATTAAATAAGTAAAACTTCAAAATATGCAATAGGTAACACTTAACTTAGGCATGAATGATACGAGTACCATATAAGATTTGAAGTCACTACGTTCTATGTTTATAGCAGAACATCTTGTGGGCATTTGGTTTATCACCAAACTGTCGAACGAGCTCTGTTTCTAAAAATCCTCCCTTTAATTTCTCGAGCATGTAAATTGTCCACCAAATTCTTTCCTCTTCTGTTGAAATATCAAGATATCTGGCAATTCCTACTTCCAACGTTCAGATTCGCAACTTTCAAATTTCTTCTGCTTCTGCTCTGGCTGGTCCGATTATTTCCGGAAGCTCTAGGATCAGAACCAGAACCATGCCAAGCAATATGGCAGGAGCTGTAGTGTTTCTTTCGTGCTTCGTATAAATCTTCTATATTATATTTATAAAAATGAATCCCTTTTTATTTTTTTCGTACGCGCATAACTCGTCTAAACATCATCCGATTCGGTTGCTGATTTTTTTGTTAGATTTTTATTGAACCAGATTAACACACTTTGTGTGTTAAAATTCGGCCAAATATTTAGAAAATTCGACCGAAAAAGTAGAAAAATCGTGAAAACGCCTTGAAATTTCAAAATTTCTGAAATAGAATTGTGTTCGTACGCGCATGACTCGGCTAAACATCCCCCCTTTTGCATAGATATTTTTTTGTTGGATTTGTATTGAACCAGATTAACACACAAAGGAGCCCAAAATTGAAAAATTCGAACGAAAATTAAAAAATAGGTATGTTTTAAAAAGTTTAATAGCTGGCCAATATTTTATAAATTGCAGTTTCTAAATCTAGTTGTCTAGTATTTCATTAATGAATTAAATTTTTTGTTAACTTATTTCTTATCTGTACCAACCTAAAAACTAATATAAAATTAAAAAAAAAATTAAAACCTTTTCAAATGATCAGGAGTGTTTATTCAGTCTTTCTATTATTTTAACAGAACTTGATTATGTTGTATTAAATACATACATATGTCCTCAAAAGAAGCTTTTAAAATGAGACCATATAAAAATCCTTCCCCCATTCTTCGATAATTGCCATGGACCACAAATTATAAAAGAAATTAGGTCAGCTTCAGGTTGATATGGATTGCACAGTGCATAAAAATGCACTCTGAAAATGTTTATGTAATTTTATCGGAATCACAATGAAAGAACATTGTCAGAAACTGTTAAACTTAACTTTTCTACATGACTGAAAGGACAATCGTCCTTTTGGTTGACTGTTTTCGATATTAAATTGCATTCAATTCAATGCTGATGATGATGGTTTCATTCATTAAATTTTTTTTTTTTTTTATTTCTATGTCATCTTGTCAATTGTCATGTTCTGAATGTTTTGTTATCTCAATTTTATATAGAGGCCGGTTTATTGTCCTGCAATGAAATGAATACCACAAAAGAAAGTAGAAAAGAGCAATATATATTTTTTTTTCAGAACTAGGTTAAAGTTTGCCTGCATCCGGTTGTGTTACATGACATATTACTGATACATTACTACGTAATGTCCAGTTGAACCAAAGTTTTTATTTTAAATTTTTGCTTTTACTTTCCATGAAATGTCGGCTTTATCATTATGGTATGACGACAAACATAACCAGTTATTTGGTTATATATGCAGACATACAGTTCAACATCCACTTAACCATGCGTAAAAAATTCAGGCAGACGATTTAATTATATCGTATCTTAAATAGTTTCATATCATGAAAAGTTAAACAATGAATAAATGTTACCTACTTCAGAATTTGGCAGACAATTCTTGCAAATTCACTAAAAATTGAAAGAGTTTTTTGTGTGATAACACACGCGCAGTGTAGGCTGCAAAGCTTTCGCACCATCATATTAATATTGAAGGTTTGAATGAAAGAACAACAACTTCACACTAGGTTTAAGCCTCAGTGGGGCAAAATGTTTTTCGAATAAAATTGAACATAAATAGACTAAGCACCACTAAAGGAGTCTGATGATCGGCCTAGCGACCGTGAAATAGCTATAACTCCAGCCTATAAAACTTGGTGGTAGCTCACTCAAGTTGTTGTTCTTTCATTCAAACCTTCACTAAAAATCCATGTCATCATGTTTTCACAAAACGAAAAATCGAAGAAAACACCAAAAAGTTGTGTGCATCACTGTCACTTTCTTGACTCGGATTCGGATGACATGTTGCAGCACATAAAAGGAATGACAAAATTGAAATTTATTACATTGTTTGTCTAGACTAGACTGAAGATGGCTTAGCAGAAGAATTTGTTATACCCTTCCACACTGACACTATACTATCAGAAAACAGTGTTTTTTTATGTGTATCAACTTAGCAGGTCACTTTTTCCGTTGCAGATTAAAGTGTATACAGTAATTAGTTGCTATTTAATTGCTAATTAGTTACACAGAAAAAAAAATGAATTGCTCTGTCGGTGTGTGAAGAAATGGGTGTCCTGCTAAGCTGACGTCAACGTAGCAGGGCAACTTTCTCAAAAATAGAGATAAACGATCCGGGAGTGGATATTTATTGAGAACTACTTCATTGCTAATTAGTTACGCAAAACAAAAAATTATTTCAATTTTGGTTTGCGAGAAAATGGGTGTCCTGCTAAGTTGACGTCAAGTTAGCAGGTCAACTTTCTCAAAACTATAGATAAACAGTCCGGGAGTGGATATATATTGAAAACTACTTTATTGCTAATAAGTTACGAAAAAAAAAATTATAAGTGCTCTGTTGATTTGCGAGAAAATGGGTGTCCTGCTAAGTTGACGTCAATTTTGATTGTTAACTTTCTCAAAACTATAGATAAACGGTCTAGGAGTGGACATATATTGAGAACTACTTAATTACTAATAAGTTACGCAAAAATAATTAATTGCTCTGTTGGTTTGTGTAAAAATAGGGTGTCCTGCTAAGTTGACGTCAACTTAGAAGGTCAATTTTCTCAAAACTATAGATAAACGGTCCGAGAGTGGATATATATTGAGAACTACTTAATTATGCTAATTAGTTACGCAAAAAACTTTGAATCACTTTTTTCGTTTTCGAATAAATAGGGATGACGTCATCATATAAGGACATCCATTTTCTCGCAAACTAAAACAGCGAATATTTTTTTTGTTTACGTAACTAATTAGCATTTAAGTAGTTCTCAATATATATCCACTCCCGGACCTTTTATCTATAGTATTGAGAAAGTTGACCTGCTAAAGTTGACGTCAACTTAGCAGGACACCCCATTTTCTCGCAAACCAACAGAGCAATTATTTTTTTTTTGCGTAACTAATTAGAAATTAAGTAGCAACTAATAACTATATACATACTTTTTAATCTGCAACGGAAAAAGTGACCTGCTAAGTTGATGCACATGTTTTTTTTTTTTTGGTATTTTAAAGTCGTCTCCTAGGTATATGGTAGGAAAAAATTGCTGCTAAAATATATACTTGTATGAGAAACACTTAAGCCAGTATGGGTATGCATCACATTTTTAACTTAATTAATGCAACGAACTAGCTTAGCCGTCTTTGAGGTGATTATCCTGTTAAACAAAAATAGAAGCAAATTCTGAACATAAACACAATATGCATAGGATGTTCTTCTTTGAAGAAAGTTTAATAAATTATAGTCATGAAGATATAAAATAATCTTATTAGGGCAACACACGTTCTGTTTGTCTTCTTCTTTAACGATGTCTTGTGGAATAAATTTGAACTTTTCTTAGATGATTCAAATTGGTATCAAAAGTGCATACCTTTACTGACATGCATGTTAAACGGGAAATCTTTAAAATTAATTCAGATGTTGTGTCTGGAAACTATACTTTAATGAAACAGAAAAAGTAGTTCAAATTTCATGTTTATAAGAAAAAATACCAATTTTGCTTGATAATTTCCTGGAATCGATATAATTAAAAAATATATATATTTCCTTCTGACACACATGGAATATTTGAATGATAAATCTATCTTAACTTTTCGATAATGCTCCTTATGCGTTTTAGGCAGGCATGAATATGGCATCAAAAAAAGTACTTTCTCTATAAATTCAAGTACACCCACTTTACTAATTGCACTTGTTATTTATTTCTCAGTATCGAAAAGCTAAGCCCCATTCCATCCCATCTTATACACATAACTTGTTGAGAGAGAACTTGTATTGTAATGCGTTTTTAATGATCCGTTTTTGGTTTCAACTCCAGAGTTGAGAGTTGTTGTTGTGTTACGGATAATAATTCTATGCTTTTGTTTTCTTTATCGTACTTAGATGTTTGTTGTAATTTCAGAAAATTGATGAATATGAAAACTGCTGTTCTAAAGAAGAACTTAAAACGAACGAGAGTATAATATTTTCGACAAAGGAGATTTATGATTTTGCCTCTCTTTCACTGGCTTTCTGGATAAACATGATAAATAAATCATTTTCGGAAACAGACTCGAAGTACTTTTGCCTCAGCAATCCAGCCAAGAACCAAACGAACAACATACATAACAACAACAACAACAACAACAAGAACTCACAATCTTTCCTTCCTGGACTGCGTTATCTTTTGCAAACTTCGATCCGGTATTTTTTTTTTCATCGGTAATGACTTTTTCTTCCTCTTCCATTTTATAAATGTACCTATTTTATATTTTGAAATTTAAGGATATAATCATTCGTGAAATGAGTTTTCAATGTTCTAAGATTTTTTTTTTTTTAATATTTTTATAAGTAAATAATAATAATGAATTAAGATAAAGAGAAAAAGAATGAGTAATGTAGATTATGAATGAACGGTAAGTACACATGGTGATTAGCATAATTTGCGATAAAAAGCTAGAGCCAGAGCGCCTAAGTTAGGCCAAACCTAGACAAAAGTCGAATAAGGGCCTTATTTTCTACGTTATTATTGATTAAAAAATACACACTGGATTTTGGAGAAATATGTAATTATGTACATACAACTTTTAGGTTTGAAGCTCATTAATTATTTGAAATTAATTGGTGACAAGCAGAGTTTTTGAAATTCGCCAACCTTTAAAAATTTTATAGTTGCGAGAGTTTAACTGAAAAGTCGATTTTTTTTTCAAGTGTTCGATTTTCTCAAAAACACATACATATATAGACTGGTGTAATAGAAGTGAAGAATACTTGCCATCAGGAAGCGCAAGCGAACAAGGCAAGTTCACCATTGACTAATTAAAAATCTCAAAAAATCCCCTAACCAGCATAATCGCCACTGGCGCCGACAACAAACCAACGACCGAAGAACCTCGATGGTGAAATATGATACCAACAACGAACGTATTCAACTTTAAGCCTCCTCCCGCCCCAGCGATTATATGCAATAGTAAGAGAAACCGTTCTCAATTAACAACTACAACCCTCCTCGCTGTCTCCTATCCTAAAAGAGGTGAAGTATGCATGATTTAAAGGGTGAACGTGGCGATGTTCAGAATTTCAGAAAAATTAAACTCCGCTAAAATTGAGCTGACACTCACTTTTGCTGCCAAGTAGTATAATTAAAGCTCACAGAGACCTATAAAATCACGAAAAATACCAGACTTGACCGTCAGTTGACAGGAAACATTAGTCCAAGCAACAAGTGCCGAAGACAGCATAAATAAGAAGCTCCTGAAGTAAACAATAGTAAAAGCTAATTATTCATAGACTACACCCCACCAAGCTGTTGATAGCCGGCGAAAGCCGTTGATAGCCAGTGAAAACTGTTGATAGCCAGCGAAAGCTGTTAATAGCCGACGAAAGCCGTTGATAGTCGATGAGAACCGTTGATAGCTAGCGAAAGCTGTTGATAGCCGCCGAAAGCCGTTAATATCCGGTGAAAACCGTTGACCGCGACCCAGAACAGAGCCATTGTACATACAATAGGAGCAATCGCTTAGACGAGGAGATATAAGGACCGGAGCCTAACCAGACCGAAAGTAGTCTAGTTAATTAAATACATAAATATTGTTAATAACAAAATCCAAAGAATTTAGAGTTGAAAATAAAAGATCTTTAAACTACAGCTTCTGTACTTACTTTAGTTAGTACCTTGGAGACCGACGAGCGAAACCTCAGCCTAAGATAGCAAAGTACATCACAATGTATGTACTGAACAAAATAAAGTTGTAAGAATTTTTTTTTTTTACACACACACATCGCCCACAGCCAAATCGCATACAGCCACATCGAATACATTTAGTTTGAGTTGGGGTTGAAATGGAGTAAAGTATTCAACTTGAACAGAAAATAAAATCTGCCAACAGACATCTGGTGTTAAATGCCCATGAATTTCGAATGAACTATTTCGCAGACGGTTTTTATTGACAGCTAGCAAGGATATCGATGACACACAAACGGGTGTGTCTGATAGGAAGGCCATGTTGTGTGTGTCCTTCAATAAATGAAATGTAAACAAATTAAGTCGACATTTTTATGTTAAAAAAAATGAGAAATAAAAATAATATATATTTGTGTTTTTTTTTTTTTAGATTGATGCACTTTATAACAAATCCAAAAATAAAAATGGTTGATAAGTACGAATTATTTGGGTGATTATTTAATACACACATGATTTTCAGTCAAAAGTGGTAAAATCATTAATTTTTTAATGAATTTTTAAGCATATGGTTTTGTTAATAAAACATGTACATATATGCATACAGACATACATATGTGCATAAGTCTGTAGGAAATGCCAGAGTTGCCAAAAAATTATTTTTGAAATCGGGAGATTAGCATATCAAAAATTGGTGGCAATAAATAAATTTATTTTTAATTTTACATATTTTTATTCATTTTTTGTCTTTATTAAAATTCATTTTTTTAAATTATGCACTGTGTATTGCTTGATACAGATACTCGTAGAATAGGTAATATCTTATTTCACTTGAAAAAAATTACAAGTGTGCCGAAGGCCCTGGAAAATGTTCAGCACGGAAAATCCAGACGAGAAAAACCTGTCAAAAACTCGTAAGGCCCTTGCAAGTAAAAACTAAATGGCCAATTTCTTTTTGTTATTCCATCGAAAAAAAAAACTTTATTCATTATACAATAGTTAGAAAAGCTAATATACATAAGTACTACATTAACTTCTTCATTATCAACATTATATTTATATTTAGAATAAGCCTAATATGGTTAGCTTTTCGGTAAGCGGGAAGTCTGAATCAAATCTCAAATCAAATCATGTCAAAATGGCACAAAACTTCTAAGGGCTTAGTTAATTTCTATATTAATCCTTGCTAGTCCCATTTGTTATGTAAAACTTGCTACGCCCTCAATAAAAACTAGATTGTTTTTGTAGGTGCGGTACAATTAAAAATCTATACATATATTCTGCAATATTAGCAGTCTTTTATATATTTGTGGCTATCAGCTTAAAATAAATTTAAACATTGCATATATTTGATTTAAATACAAAGAAGTAAAATATTGAAATACTCTTCCTTAAACCAATTAATGAAATAGATTTATACAATCCATTAATTTTATTTTTCAATAATTTGTCTCTTAATATTCTTAATATTAATATAAATGCATAATAACCACGTTATCTGAAATCGTTTTAATTGTCAACAATATTTTTCAGACTCGTTTGTGCCTCCCACATTGTTTACGCAACTGATTTTTTTTATTTCGAAACCTTACGAATAATAGTTACAAAAAAAAAAAA
Source organism: Epistrophella euchroma (assembly GCA_947049315.1). NCBI lineage: Eukaryota > Metazoa > Arthropoda > Insecta > Diptera > Syrphidae > Epistrophella > Epistrophella euchroma. The sequence continues at coordinate 110,953,112 of OX346247.1, read as the reverse complement.
AAAATAATTGATTTCATCGACAAAGAATGACAATACTGTCTGTGCCGGTTGTCGCACCTTATTACATACTCGTATATCGTATATGTCCGACAGCAAAAAATACAATACACAGATAATATTGCTTCGCTTGGGCCACACGCTTGTTCGACTAAATCGAGCGTAATTTAATTGATACACTGCCAATGAATGGATGATGGCATTGGCCGTAAATGCAATCGGCTTTCGGCTTGTGTGGGTGAAGCCATCAATGAATTCAAGTATTATTCTCAATCCACCCAAGTACTATATTAACAATTCAAATCCTTCCCAATCCCAACTCTACACATTTTATACGATAATCGGGAAGAAGAATGAGGAACAAGGATTAAATAGCTCCCAAAAGTCCCAATCTCAACCCAAAATACAATATGTGAATTCACATACAGTTGGTTAAATTTTTGAAATTATGCCTGTCGCGTTCAGTGCCGTATTTGGTTGTTCAGAAATGTCTAGATGCCTAGAAGTCATGACATTAAGGCCGAATTATGCAAATAACGTGGCTTAGCAATTTTATTGATTTTTATGAATTAACTATGAGGTTCAACGATAGTTTAAGTTAATTCTCCAAAATCAAATAAATAAATAAATTCGGTGGCACAACAGCTCATAAAGAACCAGGGCCTATAATGATTCAATTTTTCAATTTTTTTGCCGATTCCGAACAAAGAGATACTTTTGATGGAGGATTTGTTACTTCTTCACAAGAGGCGGTAGCCTGCAAAATATTTTGCATTTTTTTTTTAAGATGGAAGAGGCTCACTGAAATCAGTGAGTTATAGAATTGCTGAACCACGGATCAATAGTTGATGTACGTTTGTACAACTGGTCCTTATTTTTCGTTTGTGATAGTTATGAGCTGATGATAATTGTTAAAAAAAAAGTTAAAAAGGATTCTAACTACCTAGGATTCGTGCAGTATGTTAATGTTTCGTTTGATTTTATTGTACGAGTAAATCTTAATGAAAAATGAAATACGGCATCCACAAAAATCTCATCGGAAAAATTGTCCAGTTGTATAATATAATAGATATCAAAGGGGACGGTAGTGCCCAGCCAAGTTCTCGGCACCATTTCTTTTTTCAGAAATAAACTCAAGCAATTTTCGGCCCCCCTATGTCTTCGGAGCTAATAATGTCAGAAACCTTAAACTCACCACATTTGCTAAGCTAGACGAACACAAGCGCCTCACCAAAGTTCAACTTCTTACCAATAGTGGTTCCTGAGATATAGGACGTCAAAAATCGCGAAAACCGTAAGTGAGTGACTCACTGATTCAGTGACTCACTAACTGACAGATCATCATTATTATGGTGCACTTCCCGACATATTAGAATCTTGTAATTTCGCACAATGGTAGGCGCTGTGGTGTATACAAAGAAAAAAATTGAAAATTTGTGGTTTTCCATATAGGGGGCGTGGTATCCGCCCACTTTCCCAGAATTGCTATCAATTATATGAAGCATTTCTGAATGTTGTACAATGATGGAATTTGGTAAAGTGTTAGGCCTCAGGACTCAGGGTGCATGCAAAAATTGAAATTTTAAGATTTTGTGTTAAAAAAAATAAAATAAAATACTTTGCAAAAAAGAGTGAAATCACACCAAAAATATAAGTTTTAAAAAAGAGCCAAGTTATCTATATGTGTATAATAAAAACCTGTATGCAACAAGTCAACCGTGAAAAGTAATGACATCTAAAAGTGAAACTGTAGTAGATTCTTCTGGCAATTTTATTTATGTGCGTTTCAATGAAAATTTCTAACAAAGTACTCATGACTAGTTCTCGCACCTCCAAAGCAACACCGGCTATTGGAATTTGAAAGCAGCACTAGAGCATGTGTTTCCCAAACCCTCATTATATAAATATATTTATTCTTTACTTTTGAAGTTCAAAGACAAAATTAAAAATTAGTATTTTATAGCATAGAAGACGAGATTTTATTTTTTGTAATATGAACGCTTTGAATACTAGAAGCTTTAAGATTTAAATCTCAGATTTCGGCCGTTTTCATAATTATTGAAAAATTATGATGCAGAAGTTGCAATCGTCAAATATGAAATCGTCTTGCTTGCAAACAAACGTTTTGATAAACATCAAATGATTTTTTTTTTGCAAGCGCATTTGACGTTTTCCAACAAAATCTAAAACAAAACAAAATTTATTTAGTAAAAAAGCAATTTATTCAGTCATTTTGTTTACTTGCAACTTTCAACAAGTGTCAAAACTTGGGCTTTTTTCCTATCGATTTTGACAGAAAATTCCGCGACGTTGTACAACGATTCGAGTTAACTGACAAGAAGTAATGAAGAAACCGTTTTATCTGTCTCTTTCATCACCTCAACTTTTTTACTGCGCATCTTCACCGCCGCCGCGCCGTTGATGTTTTCGATCAAGTGACTGCATTAACGAAAACAGCGCTAATGTAGAATTTGTATTTACATTTTCGAATAAAAGACTTTTGCCGTTTGCGTTTAAGAATATTTTTGAAATTAATTTTTGACTCAGATGACGTTTTTGACAACGGCCTTTGCTTTGGTGGGATCATACCTGTTAGCGGTGAAAACTGAGTATGCAGGTCGTTATCCCGTCGTGAACATATACGTGTATATATAGTTACTCAAGTTGTATGCTTTTATTTCGAAGGCCCAGATAAAAGAGCTGAGCGCTCTAGATATGAATATGGGGGTCCAACAGCTCTTGGGTGAGGCATTTTGTAAGCACAACGAACCTAAAGAAGAGTATTATACCAACTTTCAAATAGATTGTGATAGCAATTAAGTGTTCCAAGACCTTTTCCATGGGGCCCCTATCTGCAAGACGCTTTAAAAGAATGCAAAAAGCCGATTTTACTAGTAATTCTAATAATACAAAGCATATATGAAAAGTAATTAAAATAAATTTAAAATATTTTTCTAATTTTTTTCGCTTCTTTTTCTAATCATAAAATGTAACCTGCTTGCTAGCTTCTCTGCGTACCCCCAGGGGTAAGCAAACCACACTTTGGGAAACCCTGCTCTAGAGCTATCATATCAAGTGTGAGCTATTTAAACGGAAATTTAAAATCGTTCGAGCTACAAAATCAAATATACAAAAAGTTAGCATTTATAAAGTGGAGTTGATTTTTTTTATTTTTATTTTATAAAATCTTTTGGTTCAGTTTATGGGCCTGAAGCTCTTTTCGATCCAGTTATGGCCATGAATATTACCGAAAACAAAGTGATTTATTGCGTGTTTTTTTTTGTTCAAGCTGTATATTAATAAAATCTTTTGATTTTCGAACTCAAATATACGAGAGTATTTAAATAAATTATACCGACAATATGTTCTTTGTCTGCAGGTAAAACACATGCACAACAATGTTGACTCGATTTTTTTGTTTGGTAAACTGCCACGAAACAAAATACAGTTATGTGGTATTGTTGCATTTATTTTGATATGCAAATTGAATTTGAATAATATGACACACGGAAATTGAAAGCAATTTGTGTTGGATGTATGACTTCCTTATGATAGAAAATTTAGGAGTATCTATCAGTGTGTATTTAATTGAAATCAAACCCTAAGCTTTTGAGTAAAATGCACACGAGAAACTCCATCCGGCCACACCACATATTATATGCACAGTTCATACGAGTATGATCAATATACCAGGCTATTATAATGGATGTAATTTTGACTAACCAATCATTGTTGTATTAGACTAAATTGATTGCAACCAAAATCATTTGCAGCGGATATCATTCAAGCAGAAGTTTAATTACGGGAGATGATTGTGTGGTAATTAACGCGCGAAATCGAAAATTGCATATCTTCGATACGGAAATGTGAAATTCTGTACCTAGTTATATCACAGAATGAAAAATATAGGATAAATGGTAAACAGTATGTTGAGATTCTGATGAATTTTAGGGATACTACCAGAATGCAAGTCTGTCTGAATTATACCTTCCCTGCATATCATTAAAGTTATTTTGTTAACAATTTTATGGAAGTTAAAAGGACTTTCAAGAATTTTTGACAAAAACTATTGATTTAACAAAAAAAAAAGTGTCAAATCATTGTTTGAACTTTTATCTTTCCTTTTGACGAAAAAGAAAACGACTTGCTTATCTTTATAGTTTTTATGGACAGAATGCGGAAACTGAGATGTTTCTGTCACCGCATTCACCATCAAGAATTGCTTTTTATTTAATATTTCTCTTTGGATTTTGTAGAAAACCCGATATCACGCACAATTGAAAGGAGCTTTAATAACGATGGGTTTAGCGACCTAAAAAAAGGACGTTTATCGTATTTCGGCATCAATTGAAAATGGATATTCGTGGGAATGAGTATTATGGAAGAAACCGTTTATTGATAAGGAAACCCCCAGTTTGTTCGCCTTTTTGAATTCGATTTTATTTCTATTCGTTACATTCTACTGATTTTTTATTTTGTGGAAGGACGGTAGTATAGATGAAGAACGAAGCGTGAACATGCTTTTGATTCCTAAAAATAGCTCCTAACAAAAATAAATGTCTCTTTAAAAGGAGAGGACATCAGTATCAGTACAGTACCTATATAAGTTTGCATATAAACAATTTATACAATAACAAGGAGAGATTTTTTTTTACACAAAGTCGGGAGATTGGTGGGTATGAAAAGAAAGCCCTATTAAATATTTAACATAGTAGGTGTACGTTTTATTCTAAGTATAATTTCTTGTAGTGGCACTTTTACATTCTTCATTGGCAGCGTTTTTTTTTTTTTTAAGGAATGCCATTTGTCATTCTGGAAATGACTATAGTTCTTGCGTCGCCTCACTTATTCATTTCTTTAATAATTAAATGAAAACGCTACTTAATATTTCATTAAGGACATGCAGAAGAACAAAGAAATAATGAGTTTCATTTATTTTCTGCACTCACTGTTCATTATGGTTGATAAATAATAATAAACATTGGAGCATCTTCTAAGAAACGAAACGAAACCATGTTTCGGTACTTGAGCTTGAAATTAATTATTGGGATATTCTTGCTTGGGCTGCAGAAATAAATAATGAGGATATTGAAAAGAAACGAATATAACCCGATGACCTGCTGAGTGTTGTTTAATGTTCTGTCGAGGAGTGTCCTTTTTTGTTGAAAGGAAATTATTGCTGTTTTAGTCGATGCTATTATATTGGAGCATAAGAAGGTTTTAATGTATATAGAACTATGTACACTCCACAACAAGAAACAGAAGATATTTCATCAAAGTGTTTAATTTTAGGACTTATACCCGACAAAAGTACATTTCACACTTCATCCGGATAGGTTTTGTCTCATTTAAATTCTAGACGTTTTATGAGGACTCATTTAATTAGAAAATTTGAGTTAGAATTATACCCATTGAAGTATGGTATTGTTAAGTTGTTAAAAGAAAACAAAAAAAAAACAAACGATTGAGCAATTAATTATTGTCTTAGGCACCAGTTGTAGCTATCATTGAAATGCATCATAGAAAATTTTTAATTTAAGATTTATGGTACTTAAGAAGCGAAATCAGAATTTATTTTGATGCCAATGTGGAGCTGACAACTTTTTAATTTAAAAAATTAATTTTTCAAAAACTATTAAAATTAAAAACATGATAAAAGAACGGACATCTGCTGACTTTAAAAACATGACATTGTAAGTATTGCCGTTGTTTTTAAATGATTTTTTTCTACTTTAAGTCGATTTTTAGAAAATTGCCCTTCCCTCCTAAGCGGGGGGAAATAAAGGGTTGGGTACGATATCCCGCTTTGTATAATCCTATTTTAAAAAGCCTGTTCTTTTAGTCCCGCTTTTTATAATCCTGTTTTTTATAATCCCGCTTTTTTTAAATCCCGCTTTTTATAATCTTGTTTCTTATAATCCCGTTTTTTTATAATCCCGTTTCTTATTATCCCGCTTTTGTAATCAAAACTGTTTATTTTAGATTAGACAATTTATTTTGGTATATATTTAAAGTAAGCTAACTACAAAATCTCACTTTATTGCACTTATTTTTAAGTTTCTTATTATCCAGCTTTTACAATCAAAACTGTCTTATTTTAAAAAATCGTATACCTTATTTTTTACAACCTAGCGCTTTTTTGTCTAAATAAAAAATACAATGGCGCAAAATTTTAGACGATTTAGTATGATGTTAAAGCATTTTTAGTATGATGCTAGGTTAAAAACAGGCTTTTCCAAATTTTAAACAAGTTAGGATCATATTATCTTTTCAACATTTTACTAAAGTTAAAACCGCCAAATGCCTATTTTAACTTTTTAAGTATCATACTAAATCCAAGTGTCACTTTGGTAGCTACAATTGCAAAAATGGGTTGAACTGTCACTGTTTTAGGCGTGTTCAGCTAGATAAATAGGTTTAGTATGATACTAGTTAGAAAATGTTTAAAACTAACAATATAAGTAAAATATTTCAAAGAAAATAATTTCAAAATCATGAGATTAATCCGAAAATGCATATGGAATTACAGCCTTTTTTGAACAAACAACGCATACTAGGTACTATCTAGGATTTCCTTTATAAAAATAAATTTGGTGGCACAGCAGTTCTGAAGAATAAGGGCCTAGTGTCTTACAACTCTCAACCATTCCTGTGTGTGTGTCTGCAGCAATAGAGGGAACCTACGCAGTTATTTGCCGAATCCGAATGGCTAAGGTGAGCGGCGCTTTTCTATGACACGAGATACTGTTGGAGGATTTGTCACTTCCTCGCAAGAGGCAGTAGCCCTGAAAAATATTTTTAATTTTATATACAAAAATCAGACTATATGATTTTTGGAAAGCATGCGCTGCTGCAATGTTGGCGAACTAATAAACCAATTTCGACAAAACACACTCAGGAGCAATCTGAGACTTCCCCGTAATTTTGAATTTTGAACAAAATCGAACCGTGTTTTCCTAAATACATAAGTCGGAAATTGATTGTTAAATATTGATATTTCATAAATTGTTTAAGGTCAATACCTTTATTAGATTCGTAAATATGGAGCTTTGAATTTTTGGTGCCGGATGTGCCCCAGTTTAACTTACAGTTTTTAAAATTATTTCTAGTATATTAGTGATTGTGAAATCAAGAAAATAAGAAAATCCAAAAAATTGTGCACGACCCGATATTAGACCGCGCATAATTTCGGTCGTATTCATAAACGTTGTCTAAATTTAAACGGCCGTTATAGAAAAAACTTTCTGTAGTTGTTGCTAAAGTGATCGAAATCAATTGTCTAAACCTTAACAAATAATGCAATCCTTTTTTTTTTATTAAATAAATCATATTTCCGGTCGTTTCAAAATACTAAGACACTGTTTCTAATAAATACGATTCAAATTGTTTCTTAACCTTACGAATGTTTTAAAAATTGGGAACTTTTTGCAGACTTATTTTATCAATTCGTGAACACATAATTTAATTGTTCATAGGTATGTACTAAAAGGTTTTTCACTGGTGATGTCAGTGCCTATATTGCCCCCATAGCCATCATAGAAACCTCCCTATTTACGGCTTCTTTTGCATTTGTAGATTTTTTAATAACCATACATGAGTTTATAGTCAATTTTTTTGTTCTTAACAAATTTATTGGAAAAAGTCTTATGTAAACCCAAAAATTGGATAATTTTTTTGTAAGTATGTCAGAATATTATCCCTAACCTACATATATGATATATATCATAAGTGAATTTTTCGCTAAAGCTTTTTAGAGCATAACAATTCTCTTTGAAATAAATTACTCTACCCATTTAGGCTATACCTACCTTAAACTTAAGTGAACGCAAAGACGAGTGACGGTAAAAGTAAATTTTTTTTTTGGACTTCTTCAACATCGTAATGTTATATTTGATCAAAAATTCAAACTTTTTATCACATCCTATAGAGCAAATAAAAAATTATTGTAAAAAAAAAAAAATTGACTATATTTACCAAATTTATGTTAATTAAGTTGAATGAAATACAAAATCCACATCGAATTCATGAATGTTCCTATACAGCTATACCAATTTTCCTACCGCATCGCATCCTGATGTGGACTCAGCTGCTGTTATACCATCCTATACACTCTTAATTTATTCTAAAATTTTGTTTCCTCACAAATCAACAACCACACTGCAATGTCATGTTCGATTTCCTACTCATCCCAAATAACAACAAAACAAACCCATAGATATACCTACTCTCGCACAAACCCCAACTCCCTGCTAATCCCGGAACTCTCAATCATCACGAAATTCATTGAAAGCCAATCGAAGTCATATCCTGGCTATGACGTGTTCATATCCTTATTTTTTGGAGCTAAAACTACACACTGCGATGTCGTTTTCGAAACTGAATTCTATATGATTGTTGAGTGGTGGAATATTTATGAAAAACTCGTTGACATTTTGAAATGGAATTCCACTCTGGGGTCTCTCTCACATCAACTGCCAGAAGCTATTTCATTTCATCAAATTTGATAGACATGCCCAAGAACCAACAATGCTCCTGACTATGGAATATGGAGGATAACTATGATGACAAGAAAAGGTCCCTAAGAATATTTTTTAAGGATAAATTACTTTACTTAGATGTTGCTCTTGTTGTCGTTAGCCAGGCTTAGCAGACCAACCAAAAAAAAAAATCTACACAAATTTGTGTGTTTATATTCGAATATTAAAAGGAATTAAAAATTTAAATTTGTCTTCTGGTTGATTCTTATGTCTCGAAACTTTACCAATTATTGAAAACTTCCTGGAAGGATGAATACAGAGCATCAAACATCAGGACAAAACACACTGGGTCACATAAAACTTTGTGACAGGAAACACTGCACAGTTGAAATCTATTGTCCTTTATTATTCCTGTAGTAGAAGTCCAGTTATTCAAAAAGGAAAGGAAGGACAGTTGAAAACATAGTAATATACTCTTCTCCATCATGCGGTAACTACAGACTTTTACTTATGTGGGTGTAGATATTTTTCTCGGTTTTGACTTGAGGTGTATACCATCGGTATCGGTCATTCATGTAATGTTTTTCATTTTTTTTTATCTTCCTTTTTTAAGGGTCCTTTCATGTTTGTTCCAACAGATGCGTTATACAAAATCGTCATTGGTGTTGGTTGGCAAATACAATAATAATTAAAATTATAAAATGCGCATATTAATTTGCAAAATTTCTACAAAACGAATATTTTAAGGTCTTAGATTTTTTTGTCGAAGAATGTTTTCGGTTTGAATACATAAAGAAGAAACCCAAAAGTTGAAATAGATTGTAGGTATAAGTTAAGGAATTTAAGGATTTTTTTTTTTTTTTAAAGACGACAAAGTATTAAATTTCACAGTGAATTTATCTGAATTTCTTATTCTTTCTTATTTCTGGGATTGTTCCCAGAGAAAAATCGTGTGGGGAAAATTCTATTTTCTATTCTAACTAACTTTTGTAACTAACGCAAAACTGTGAATAAAGTGGCCAGAAACTGCTCTTTTCTTTCCCATTTTGATGACGATTTCACAATGATTATGAACCACACAATTTATTCCTTTAATTAGTTTGTATGAATTTGATTATTCGGTACACGAAAAAGGTTCAGTAGATCGATTTGAAATTTTGGAAATATACAGCTGTTCTATAGCTCTTTAAAATGTCTTACCAAATTAAGTCCTGCAACTAATATTTGTAAAACAGATAAAGATTAAAAGTCTTTAAAAAGTCCGTTTTTTTTTACTTTTTCTTAATTTTATAGTGGGACCCAAAAAAAAAAAATAATCGTTTTAAAGTTTTAGAAAGATCTTGTAGAAAATTAATTTCAGTTTTCAAAACTGCCCTTAAATTTTCCGTGTCAGCATCTTGCTATGATATTGGTATTCAAAAGTCTCTTTTTTCATTCAAAGCCATATATTTTTCTGAAAAAAAATTTTAGGGTGCCGAAAAAGACGAAGTGTAATAAATTTATCGAATCAATATATTTATCTGGCTCAAAAAAAATTTCAAGGAAAATGACACTCTTTAAAAAAAAATAAAAATGATTGTGGAATAACGGTATCTTAAATAAATCAAGTGTGAAAATTTTTTAATACAAAAAACATACAGCTATCACATCAAATATGGATTTTAGCAAACATTTGCAAGATAAATGCAAGGTTGCATTGAGTCTTGTAAATGCAGCATGGAAAAATATAATGTCGAGTAAGCATATTCTGCTTTCGACCAAATTCCAAGTATTCAATAGTATTGTTAGATCCTCCCTCTGTTACGCTGCACAGGTTTGGGGTTGTTATTTCTACGAAAACCTAGAAAAAGCGCTTCGTATTTTCATCAAAAAAATTTTCTGTCTTCCATCTAATGTACCTAACTATGCTATTTATCTTGAGAGTGGGTTACCACTTCTTCACAACTTTACACTTAAGATACAAGCTAGATATGTTCTGAAAATTATGAGCTCTGAAGAAAATAAACTAGCAAAAAAACTTGTTGAATATGAAATGAGGTATACCCATTTCTGGGCTAAAGAATGGAAGCGTTTAGGGCAAATGTGTGGATGTGACCTGATTCTTTATCCAGTTAGTGATGTGTCATATCTGAAAAATGCGTTCTCTATAATTATGGAAACACTTGATGAGATGCAAAGAAACGATTTTATAAACCAAGCGAGAAATTCCTCTAGTAGAGTTCTGTATTCAGAACTCAACTATAACCTTTGTAGTATCAACTATTTTAAAGACGACTTCAGTCTCAAAAAGATCTCGTTGCTTTTCAGACTAAGATCGGAAACACTTCTTCTGAATGGTTCCCCCTATTCAGGAAACGTTAACCAATTTTGCTCACTGTGTAATTTAAACCAAAAGGAAGACTGTTTTCATTTTATGTCTGTTTGTCCAATTTTTAGTAGAATAAGGGAGAGGTATTTTGGTCACAAAACTCTGAGTATGGAGCAAACTAAAGAAATATTTAATGGCCTTGACTGGAATACACTCTACAACTATAGTACTGAAGCCTATAAATATCGACTACTAATTTTAAAAGAGTTCTCGTGAACACCTTTTTTCTCAGGTAAAGAAATCATTGCTTATCTTATATATTTATATATTTTTCAATATTCAATTTCTTATTTAAATACCGTGTTTTTTAATTTATTGTATTATTAAGGTATTTTTATTTTATATTATTTATTTTATTTTTTTTTTTTTTTTAATTTATGAAAGTGTAAAAAGAGAAAAGAAAAAAACATTGTTGAGTTGCATACCAAGCAGACGGCTGGTGCCATGTTTGATTTGTTAATTTTTTATGTAACTAAATTTCATACCTTGTATAATCATAAATTCATATGCAATAAACTATTATTATACTATTATACTATTATTATATACATACAGCTTTAGAATGCTTTTTGTTTTATTTCAAAGCGATCACTTTCCACAGAGATTCAGTTTTTCAAAAAAAAAAAACTAAAAAAACGTGAATTTTTTTTGTTCCTTAATTTTTTTGACAAGTGTATTTAAAAAATATTTAAAACTAACTATTTAGAACTAAGAGCTTTCGAAAAAATATTTTGATTCAGTTATTAAAAAAAAAACTGGGTAGGTAGTGCTAAGTTTACATTGTGAGTCCAGGCATTAAAAAAGGAACATTTTTGGTTTTTTTTTTTATTTCCACAACTAATTTTAAACAAAAAAGTTTCAGTTAATGCCATGTTTACATTTTCGAATTTCCTTTCTTAATGCCTGGATTCACAATGTAAACTTAGCACTACCTACCCAGATTTTTTTTAATAACTAAGCCAACAAAAATTTTGGATTTTTTTTATTTCCACAATTAATTTACAACAAAAAAACTACAGTTAATACCATGCTTACATTTTCTAATTTCATTTTTTAATGCCTGGACTCACAATGTCAACTTAGCACTACCTACCCAGTTTTTTTTTTTAATAAATAAGCCAAACATTTTTTTTGGGATGATCCTGATCCAGATTCAAAGATAATAAAACGCGGCTATTAATGGCGTACCTACTTTTTTTAATTTGCAAAAGTGTATTACTAACTTGATATCAAGTTAGCACTACATACCATCTTATTAAAAAAAAAAAAATTTTAGAATTTTTTTCTTTTCACAACTATAATTTACAACAAAAAGCTTTAAAATTAATTGCATACTTAGTTTTTTTAAATTCCAAAAATGTAGTGCTAACTTGACACGCGTAAAAAAAATCTGTGCTTCTTTTTTAGCTCAGGCAGATCAGAGCGTTTTTCTTTTTTCAATCAGAGCTAGCTCGGAGCTTGCTCAGGCTCTACTCAGTGCTAAAAAAGAAAAACGCCTTTAATTACGCAAAATTTTTAAAAAGATCAACTTGAAAAAAAAAAACACTTTTTTTTAATTTTGACTTTGAAATTTAATTTCTCAAAAACTATTCACTAAAATAACGTAATTTAAATTAAAAAACAAAGCAATGGAATATTGACCTTCATAAATACTTTAACACATCATTGTATTAGCTTTTGTTGATTTTTAATATTTTTATTTCCATTTTAAGTCAACTTTTCAGGAAATGCTTGAGCTAGGGCGATATAATTTTTCCCTCATTTTTCCAAAAAATATTTCTTCAAAATATAGTGCACGAATTATGTCAACACCTGTGTAGTGCAGGAACTGGTAGTCTTTCCGCTTAAACAATAAAGTTGAAGCATTTTTTCTTTCTACAAACAACATAATGATCAATAATTCATCCCAAACTTTTTGTTTTCAAAGATTCTGTATCACAATTATAGTGCAGGCTTAATTTGAGAATAAAAAAGTTGATTTGTGTTTAAATAGTTGAACTGGATCATTTAATGCTAATCTTATTAACAATCTTTATGTGTTTCTTCATCTTAAAATCAAGTTTGATATTTTCATATGACAACAACATTTTCTATCTAATAGTGATCAGCTTAAGTTCTGCATTTAATATCGCAATTTATTTTTAAGCTCGAATAAACAGATCCAGGATGAATCATTGTCTGCCACACCTAATAAATCCATAACTTATGTTTTCAATGTCTTCAAAGTTTTCGTAAGATATGGATAAGCAGTCCTTATATAAATGTCATTCTAAGATTTTTATGATCCATATTACAAGCTTAATGACATGAATATTTTATTATCCTTATGAAACTTCCTTCAGGCAGGTAGGTATAGAATGTTTTCTTTTTTGGAGAAACAACTTTTTCTTGGGAAAAAAAAACATAAGTTCAGAGGGTGCGGGAATCATGCTTTATGGCTTATCTTTCTGTTATTTGTTGTTGGAAACATGATACATACTTGACGATGATGTGTTAAAAAAAAAAGTTATCTCCATAGCTCTATTAGATAAATAAGAAGATATAAATTATTTTAGCTTGTTCATTTAATAGCTTCCGGTTCACTATAAACATCAAGATGAGCACAGCATTTGCATAAGAATATTTTTTTTTTGTTTTTATTTATTTTTTATGGACATAATTTATTAAGTTGTTCGCATTGAGTGCGTTTAAGATGGAACAAAATCAATCGCTCAGCTGTTCATATTTATCAGATAGTACCTAATAATAAATTATTGAGAGAGTTTACTACAAATTTAAGACGACATATAAGAGGTTTCTTTAGAAATAAGTTCAAAATTGGATTTTGTATAAACAAAGTTTACAAATATTATTTGAGACAACGAACTTTGAAATTAGAACTTCATATGTATAATTATTTAACAATATTAATGATGTTAAATAACCAAGCAATTTGAATGAATAAAAAAACTAACAAAGTAACAAAAGTATTAAATAAAATTGGAATATAGTAACTGATAGATACAAAATCTTTTTATGTTTTTCAGCTGTTTTATTTTAAAGTAGGTAAATGATAAAACACATGAGATCACAACGAATCGCAAAAAATTAGGTGTTTGACACATGCTAAGCTTTACACAACAAAATTTTGAAAAACAGATTCTTGGAGATTCTGGGAAACTGAAAGTTCTGTAAAAGATTTTTTATTTTGAAAATCGCCATTATATCCATTTTAAAACACATTTCTTTGAGGTTACGTCTTACCTTCACACGTTCTTAACTTTTTCAGTTACCTAGAGCAGGAGAAAACGGTGAGAATGTTAATGAAGACAAAATTAATTAGTCGCAAAATAAAAATATTTATTTGTTTTGCCATTTTTGGTATTTTATTTATGTATCTACAGAGTTAATAAATATAAATACAAATACAGATGCGCTCGGTGTCCTATTCTCAATTGTCAAAATGAAAAGCGTCGTCTCGCCGCATCTTTTTTTTTTTTCAATTTTTCGAACTCATATCATGCGGGACGACTAGAAACGCTTTATTGTGAATACTCTGGTATATTCTCATTGCTTGAAATTAGTTTGACAGCTACGACGAGTTCTTTTCACGCCTCGTTTCCTCGTCGTATTGTGAAATAGGCTTCAGAGCAAAAATTGACGTTTGCATAAAATTTTTCGATAGCAAAATAAGCCAGGGTATTTGGATACGATTTTGGGACGTACTCCAACATTAAGTAAAAACTCGCAAAAATAATTGCATCGTTTAAAAGCAGTCTTGAGCGCGGAGAAAAACTGAGCTACTTATTATTATTATGAGATACTTGTTATTATTTTCTGCAGCACTGAACGCTGCCATCGGACATTCCAATCATGTACGTATTATATATAGACTGCTAGTTGCTTACCTAAAGTTGGTTCCATTTTTATCTCAGTCGTTTTTGGCGACATTAGCGCCAGAAATTGCAACTAGCGGAAAAAAATAAACCTCAATTTTGACATTGAGTACGTTCAATAAAAATATTTCAGATTCTAAAAAATCGATTTTTTTGTTGCTCGCGGAACTTTTTTCCCGGCAACTTTTTGTTGCTTATCCTCGCCCACTAGGCAATTTCTGAGCAACTTTTGGGAAATCTCCGAAATATTTGCCAAAAAAGGGCTTTTAACCCGAAAAACAAGTTTTATTTTCACACTGAACGACTTTTGTATCGTCATTGATCCAAAGTACAGGGTCAATTTAACATTTCAATTAAAAATACTGAACCCAAAAGTTGCTCGGAAATTTACTAGTGAACGATGGCCAGCAACTCCGAGCAACTTTTTGTTGCGCAAAAAAAAGTTGCGCAATTAAATACGTCCATGATTCCAATAATCTTACTGTTGGAAAATTGGTTGGTTGGTGGGTTGAACAATCGAAACGTCACATTTAGGTTACAACAAATATAAACAAAATTTACATAAACTGAAATTTCCTATTTTTCTTTTATTTTATTCATTTGGTTCAACTGTTTTATTTGTTTTTATTTGATGTATCTATTCATTTTTATATCATATAATAATAAAAGTTTTTTATTCATTTGTATTTTGTTTTTATAGTGTCGTGAATTTTAAAGTGTTGTGAGCAAATACTCGGTCTCGTTCTGGCTCTCGCTTGCACTTATTATGCAATTTTCTTTTAACCTTTTTTTTTATTTTTTGTGGTGCAAATATTTAATAAATTTTTTCTTTCTGCACTTTTGTGCAAAAAAACCTTTCAATCGGTATATAATTTATATGCCTTCGGCTTTTGTATACCGCGTAAATTGTACCATAAAAATCGTGTTTGCCGTTTTATTATGTGATGATGATGATGATTCTAAACATTCATATTTATTAGTCTTTTTTAAGCCCATTTTTGAAATTATTATAAAACTTCTCCTGAATACACACTTGTTTAAATAAAACTTACATCGATTATGAATTAACATTATAAATAAATTCAAAAGAAAGGCTGAGTTCCAAAATTCATCAGATATGCGCATTTACTGCGCAACCAAAAATTTTGTACCTGCTTCGATTTAATTTTGTTTTTTTTTTTCATTCCAAAACGTCAGACGTATTCAGACGTAATGTTTCTACAAAGCATCAAGTTTGTGTTGCTGATGCGTATGAAAAATGTAGGCATTACTTCCGCATTAAAACATTTTCTACATTTTGGAACTCAGCCAAATTGCCTGGGATTGCCCTTAACGAAAACCGTTTGTATTTTTGACCAATGTTTAAGGTATCTTGCAAAAATTGTACCATTAAAAACTGTTCACGTTACATTATTTCTTTTTACATTTGATTAATAGTCCTTAATACAGTAAAACCCGCTTAAGAGAAACTGCAAAATGTCACAGTCTTTCTTTCACTTAAGCGGGTTTTCCACTTAACCGAACCCCGCTTAAGTGAATTTTTTTTCCGCTTAAGAGAAACTGCAAAATGTCACAGTCTTTCTTTCACTTAAGCGGGTTTTTCACTTAACCGAACCCCGCTTAAGTGAAAAAAAATTTCACTTAAGATAAGTGAAAAAAAAATTCAATTAAGCGGAACTAAAAATTCCATTAAGCGGATAATTAATTATAAAAACAATTGTATTTGCCCTTTATTTATCTTTGAATTATGAAAATGTTATTTTCTTTTTAATAAAATGTCAAAATACGTATACAACTTGAGCCATTTGAAATGTTGTTTTGGATTTTGTATATAAAATGTAAATGTAAATGTGTGTCAAATACATAATCAGAAATTTAAATTTAAAATTCGTCGTGAAAATGGTAAAGGTGAAAAATACAGAAGTAACGAAAGCAATCAGCAAATTTTTCGTTCTGTGCGATTCAATTTTTTTTTTTTCACTTAAGAGAGTTTTTTTTTTTTTTAATGAGAAATATAAAATTTAACTGAAAATATGTTTCAGATATCCGGGTTATTCACTTAAGCGAGTTTCGCTTAAGCGGAGTGTTGTAAAGATAATTGGTCGAAAAATACTCGGGGATGAAAAAAGTGTTTCAGATAAGCGGGTTTTCTCTTAAGCGGGTTTTACTTTACCATAGTGTGATGATGAAAGTCGTAGACTTTGTTTTTTTATATATGTACCTACACATATATGTATCAAGTTAATTTTTTTGTTATTATCAATGAATAATAAATACATAATAATCATTGTTAAAATTCCAACCATTTAACAAAGTCATAAGGCAACAATTAAATCACTTTGATTGCTAAATTCTCACCTTATAATCCAAAAAAAAAAAATCCAAACACGCCATGAAGACTTTTATTTTTCTCCTGTTTAATTATTTCCAAGCACGTGAAGAAAAGCAAAATACATAACTTTTAATCCTTTGCAATTGCTTTATTTTTAGAACCTTTTTTATCCATTGGTCGAAAGCTCAATCATAAACCGTCTAGACAAGATATAATAAATAAAGTTAATTTTAGTCCATAGGGTTTCCGTTGCTTTTATCTTTTAATATTTTAAATGCATACATACACATTATCTAATTATAGCATATCATAGACGAAAGTTACAAACGTGGGATGAAAACTTCAAGGAATACTTGTCTAATTTAAACATATCCGGTTTTAATTTTAACAATAATGAATTAAAAAATACTTAAAAGCTTATTTTAATTTCATCCACAAATTGATGTTAAGAAACCTTCAAAAAACAAAATTGAATATCATCGAGTTCCATGGAAAAATCTTTTAAGTAGGTCATTTGTTTTGGTTTGATTCGTAAAAAAAAACGAAGATTCACTCGTAAATTTATGATGTAGTTGCCTGTTGATTTAATGGATGTATATTTATGTTAAACCATAAGTGTGAGTTACATTAAATATCTAAGTAAACAAAAATGTGGTAAATCAGTAAATTCAAGTGAAAAACACTTTCAATGAAGCCATTACTTAAAAAAAAAGGATACTGTCATAAAAAAAAGAACTCATAACATTAAAAGAGAATGAAATTTGATAGCACAATATGGTACAAAACAGGGGCGGTTGAAAACATTTCAAGGCTCGTACCATTGGTGACTTGTTCGCCCACGCTTCCTTATTATATTATGAATTGAATGATTTGAAATTTCTTAGTAATTTCATTTAAATTACAATTTGTTTAATATTTTATACTTTTAATCCAGAATTTCTCCTGAATTATTGATGTTGTTCTTAAAAACCCATGACCTGCAATGCTTAGAGATTTTATATTAAGAGGATTTGTTGAGATTCAGTTGTGAATTTTTATTTTTACCTATTAAACCATAACTTAGTTTAGTTGCTTATTTCTTAAACTAAATTTGAAACTGACAACATCATACTTATATTAAATTGGAAGTTTTCAATTGTATAACTAACATTTTTTTTGGTAACAATTCGTGACCTTTCCGTAGGTTTACTGTATCTGAAAAAAAAAAAACTGTAAAATTCCGAAATCATAATTTAGAAAACATTTAAAAAAAATTCTCTCAAAAAAATAGCATAACCTAAAAATTCAGTCAAATAGAATTTTGACCAAGGAACGATGCAAGGAAGTCTATGATTTTCACAAATATTTTTTCTCCGATACATAAGCCGTTGGACCCAAGCTGCTGGTTCAAATTGGGAGCCTGCCTCTCTTTGCCTAGTTAAACAGTATCTAAGTATACATTTTAAAACAGTAAGAATTATGTTTTATTAAATATAAAAACATTTTATCTTCCAAGGTTTAGACAATAGATTCCGTTGCCTAAAGTTAGATACAAAGTTATCACAACAATTAAGAATGATTTTTTATAACTTGGACGCGGCTGCCTACAGTTAGACAACGTTTATAAATACGACTGCCACTTTTTGCACTTCGTCCAGGTCAATATTAGAACAAATTTTAACATTTTAGTAATTTCATAGCTTTATTATACATAGGTCGTAAATGCAATTAAAGAAAGGCCAATTTTTGGAACCAATAAATTAGATGTCCGAAAATGTTTTTCTTCATTTTCAAATTTCTTTTAGCAAAATAAATATAGGCCCTTTCATACTATGTACTTGGTTTAGGTAATTATTTTCCTCCAATCCACCCCTGAATAAATACATAAATAATAAATACAACCTAAATGGAATCTAACATGTGTTGGTTGTTATATTTTTATTGGCGTGAAATGTTTTTGGTGAACTTGATTTTTTTGGCTTCGCATGAAAAAGGCAAAAAGGAGTTCATTAAATTGATTCAAATAATTGATTTCATAAGAATTGTAATGAAATTTACTGTAGCAACCAAATAATGCGCTTCAATTAGTTTTGTTTACATACAATTAAATTGATGTTTAACCTTTTTGACGACCTATTTGGCTCAATTTGTTTTTTAATTGATGATGTTGTATTGAATATTACTCGTAATTTTTTCATACGCTCGCCTTCTGTTAAATGTTATGATTATGTTTCAAAAGAAAGTAAAAAATAATTTAGGCAAATAATTAAATAATTCCACAACTTTTATGTATGTTTTCAAATATTTTTCTACCATTAGATTGCCCACCTCATCGAGTTTTGATTGTAAGGTAGATACAGGGTCATGCTTAAAGGTTGAAGGTGAGAACATCCATATTGGGACCAAAGAAAAAAATCGTTTGGGATAGGGGTCCACTTGTCTCTGTTTATCCGTTGAGATTTGTCCAGTCATATAATGAGTTAAAAAAAATGAAACACAAATCTTAAGTTCAAACATGTACAATACATACAAAAAATGTTTGCAGATATATATGTACTAGAATTTTTAGATTTTTATCACTTTAAAATTTCTTCTTAGTTTTGTGCAAGTTAAGTAAGTCTAGGTATGTAATGTATAGTTTTTATTGCTCGCTTGATTGTAGTTGCCCGTGGCGTAATGGTAAGTGCGTTGGACTGTCATGCCAGAGGCCTGGAGTTCAATACCATCCGCTTCCACCTCAATTTTTTTTTCGGAGCTACTACCACTTGCGAGGAAGTGGCAAATCCTCCAAGAGTATCTCTTGTTATTGAAAAGTGCCGCTCACCTTCGGATTCGGCCGCTCACCTTCGGATTCGGCAATAAACTGTAGGACCCCTCTATTCCTGCAGATACGCACACAGGAATGGTTGAGAGTTTTAAGTCACTAGGCCCTGGTTCTTCATGAGCCGTTTGTGGTGCCACCAAATTTATTTATTGTTTTTTGATTATAGTTATTACTACATAGATCTTCCACCTTCGTAGTTAATAGAAAAAAAAGCAATTTTACAAAAAAAAAAAAAATCAAAGAAGTAAATTGAATAGCTTTTTTTAAATTTGAAAATACTGGAGAAAAATTGTTGTTTTCTTTTTCCATTTCGATAATTTCGTATGATTTGTTTCTTTAATTGGTTTGTACACTTTTTTGATCATTCGGTGCGGAAAAATGGTTCAATGGATTAATTTCAAATTTTAAAGAAATACTGATGCAAAACAAGTCCCTCACTAGTTAGCTGATGAGATCGGAAGAAATGCCAATTTTTGTGGACTAAAGGCCGTTTAAATTTTTTTTTGAATCAAATGTATTCTCATATAAACTCCGTTACATTTATTAAAAAACTAGCTGACCCGGCAGACGTTGTCCTGCCTATAACCGATTTATGTATTGGGAAACACAAATAATTAATGAGAAAACACGAATACGCATGTTCATAGAAGGCACAGTTTTTTTATTTTATACATTTAAAGTTAAATAACAACAATAATAATGATAATTTAATCTGTATTAAATATTTCTATACAGTATTCCCCGCTTAATTGCACTGGCCATTTTGTTAGATTTTTCGATCAATTATCCGGGTGGGTTAATTAACCGTATAATGCTGTTCTATGATTTTTTTTCGGTCAATTAAGCGGGAAAATCAATTGTAATAAACAACGTTTATGGTTTTGCCGTTTTTGTGCATACACTAAAAACGCTTATGGTTTGCCAACGTGTGAACAGGCGACATAAAATTGGCCGTGTAAAAATTGATTCCGCAAATTTCCAATTACTGGCCTTGAGCCTTGTTAATTGTCATTGCAAAAGCATAAGCCGAATCGGGAATTGAAGGCGTTTGAAGTCGAACGGCATAAAACTATCGAGATCATGGGAATTCGTGGTTGCTTCGATGACGTTGTTCATGTGCTTTTTTATCGGTATTCTGGTGCCATTGCAAAGTCGTGGTTGGTTACCTCACCTCCGATATGTAGGAAACAACATGGCCCGGAATAGCATTTTGAATGGCCGCATTAAGATAGTGGACGTATTTGTTTCTGGCAGCCAATATAGCACGTTCGCTCAACCAGATGTGGTTCTTATAGTACTTTGCAATGTCCTGAAAAACTATTTGGATGAGTTCTTCTTTTAACGCAGTGAAATTGCAAAAATCTTCAGGCAAAATAATACATCTGCAACAATTATCCCATTTCCAATGTCTAACAATTGTTTTTAAAACGTCTCTGCATTTTTATCATGTTGCGAGAGAACCCGCAACGCATTTTTAAAGTCAGTTGGAGTGTCTTGACGTGCCGTCACAGATAAGAAGATTTCAGATATGCGTTGATTTCGTCAGCAGCTGTTGATCTCGGAATGACGGGAAGTGTTTGAAAAAAATCACCGGCCAGCAATATAAGTGTTTCACCGAAAAGGCACTGATTTCCACGCTGATCTTGCAGTATTCAATTCAAGGCTTCCAATAATTTTTAATATAAAAATTAATTTTTTTGCTATGGACATTTTGCAAACAGCATATCAACATAAGTTATATTAGTTTCTATGGACCTTTTTGCAAAAAGAATAGCAACCAAATAAACAAAATGTAAAAATAAATATTTAACCTTTCACAGAAAATTCCGAATAAAAAAATCAAGCAAATCCACCAACGGCCCGTTCGTGAGTGATATGTGGTTTACAAAAAATTTATTTTTTCGGCGAAACCAATTATAACTTTCACTTTTACAAAATTTATTGTTTACTTCTCTAACTTTTTTCTCATTGTGACTTAGTTCAGCTGAGAGTAGTGTTTTCCATACAAATATTTAAAGAAATCTTCAATTTATGACAAAAAGATCTGAAAATATTTTTAAGAACTAAAGATTATGGTTAAATTGTTTTTATGCATACTTTTATGTGTATATTGTATAATTCGCTTCGTCAATTCAAAGTTTAAAAGATTCAAAACATAGATCCAGTATAGTTTAAAACCAGTTTAACAGTAGCTTCCACAAGCAGATATCCAACAAGTTGCGAATGTGTAAAGGACTTTACTTGGCTTATTACTACTTAAGTAGGTATACCTTATCGTATTTCTTGAATACTTGAAGCAAAGGACAAGTGTAGAAGTTTTGTTGTAATATTTTTTAAGAAGAACACATATTTTAATTCATATATTTAATTAATTGAATTTGTAAAGTCTGTAATTGAGTTGAAAATCTAAAAAATGTTGACAAATATGCACTTATGGCTTGGTAATTATGAACCAACTCTCAACTGAGCTAAAGGCTGATTTCCAATGGCGCGTTAGCGTTGAAAACGCTTACGTTACGTTTACAAGCTTTGCGAACGCGTCGACATGACAGACGACTTGAAGAGAATCAGCTGATTAAAAACAATTGAAGTGTCATTCTGAAAATTAAAATGGACCTACAGAACTGTAATTTTGAATTCCTTTCAACAAAAAATTCGATATTTTTCTTTCAATAGGAGGAATTTGTTATTCTAAACAAATCGATTTTTTTGTTGAAAGGAATTTGACATGGAGTTGAGTTGTCAAAACGCGCGCTGAAGTTGGATTTTTTCAACTTGAACGTTGAGGTGCCAAAACGTATCATTACTGCCCAACGCGTCATTGTTAACACTTTGCATAAATTGCTATGTGTGAACTTTCGCGTTGACAGAAAAATATATCAAAGCGACGCCCAACACGCCATTGGAAATCAGCCCTAACTTCCCAAATTTCTGAAACTACGTCCTACTTACTTGGTGGGCGTGGGCGTCATTAAGGCTAGTGACAGTTACCTCTTTTGGAAGTTTGTTCCAAGGAGCTGGTGTCAAACCTTAGTTTAATTTCACTACAGTAAAGAAAAAAGTCATGGATACAACATTTAAGCTTTCTATTCTTATAATTGGAGATCCAAATATTCAGTTTCAGAACAAAATTTCATGGCAAACATGTTTGCTTGTTGAAATAAAACCATTATTTGGAAAGTCTATTTATCTACAGGGTGTCCCACAATTACTGGCGAAGATGCAAACCTTGGGTTTCTGAGTTCATTTTAAGTCGAAAAAACTTAAGAGGCAATTTTCTCGTTTTTGCTTCTTTTTCGAATAACAACGGGTTTTTATGATTTGTGGTCTCTTTTCTTTCACTGGCTCTAACTTTGCCAAATTGCAGCCGATTCTTAATTTTTAATAATCTTAGCAGTTTTCCCGCAATTCATTGTCAAACCCCTATACTGCCGTTTTAAGGTTGGTGTTGATTTTGGTATTATTTTTTTTTTTTTTACAAAAAACACGTAATTAAATATCATTTTACCTTTTTTATAATGAAAGCCCGATTTTTTCTTTTAAAAAAATACTTTACATTTTTTTTTATTATATATGTATCGACAAATATAAAAATGAACGGCGCGGCGGCGGCGGCGATTTAAATTCGAAAAAGTTTCTTAAATTAATTAATTTTGAGTTCTTTCCAATAATCGTGCAAAAACCAACCCAATTATTATATGATCTAGTCTTATTTATAGTTTTCTAATTCAAACAAAATTCTCATCATTATACATACTACCCATACACTATTCCTGAAAACATACAGGAAACAGGACCTACCTAATAAAATTAACAAAAAAAAAATCTCATAAGTAGTGCTTCCTCACGAACAATATGCTTTTTGTTGTTGTTTCAACTTGCAATTCTTTCATCGATTTGTCATAGATTTAAATTAGTTTCGTTGGTGTTGGTTTTAGTAGGTATAGAATTTGATTCTCGTGACATGTTATTATTTATTTATCAACATTCTCACGATTAGACTCTATTAAACGCAGTGAAATTTATACAACACGCACGTTTCTTCTCGAATGTGATATCCTTTGAGTTTTGACAGAAAATCATTATATATGCCGCAAGGACTATACACAAGCAACAAGGCACACAAGGATAATCTCTCATTCATGCCACACATTATTTTCTGAACAAGTCAATGGAAAGGTAATTTTGTGCCTATAATGTGAATTCAAGTCGCATTATTCCACCTCAGTGGTATACCTTAGTATGAGGTTTAATTTCACCCGCATGCTCTACTTATATAATTTTTGTATTATATGCATCAAGTCATTTAATCCCCACAGTTTAACCTTCCGCTGAGCGTGAGTCGTAACTTGACGTTTGTCGGCGCGTCGGGAAAAACTTTTGCATAACATACGTCTACATCAACGATGACAGGCATGTCACCAGGTGTTGTCTCATTAAATATAGTGACTTGCAGTGCCTCCTGTTTGAGCAGTGTTGCCATTTATAATGTTTTCGGAAAATATTTTTTTAAAAGAAAAATATAGAAAGTTATCAGGATTTGTTTTCGATATTAATCAAAATTAACATTACAATGATGGAAAAGTCGGTTGGTACAATTGAGTTTCGTCGTTCACATTTGTATATTTGATTTTCCAAAGAGGAAATTCGAATTTTTCTTTTAGTTCATCTATAACGGTTTTTTTTTTTTAATTTTCTTGAAAACGGCTCTAAAGATTTTGATAGACTTTATACATGTAGTTGTATATATTAGATTTTTGAGTATTAGATGGTGACTATATATTTCGAAATAATCGGAAATATGTTTTATTTAATAAAACAAAAAATCACATAAGTCAGGCCTTAGACAATTGATTCCGTTTTGCGATGGCTGAAGAAGATAACTAACAATTAAAAAAGTTTATTTATAAATTGAATGGCTGTCTAAGTTAGAAAACTTTATTTTTAAGAAATTTTGCAATGCGGTTCTTCTTAAAAGTTCAAAGAATATTGCATTATAGTGACATATTGATAAATATTTTTTTTTTAACCAAGAACAAATTCATAGAAAAAATTCTTGTTTTTTGTACAGTTTATTTTTTTTCACTTTGACATTTTCTCTAACGATATGGGCTCTAAAATTTCTCTTTCGGTTTGAAAAGCAGCATTTAGAGGTTTTACGTATATTTACGGTTATTGAAAAAAAAATAGCGATGTTTGACTTCTAAAAGCATCGAGATTCTGCTGCACTTAGTTGTTAATAAAAACGCATTAAGTTTCCCTTATTCACTTTTCTTGTCCGTTTTTAAGCCCATCACACAAAAAAAAACCGCTACTTCCTCTTGGGAGGAACTCACAAAACCTCCGAAAGTATCTCTTGACTAAAAAAAGACGTTCGGATACGGCAATAAACTGTAGGTCTCCTCCATCCCTGCAGACACGCACATCAGCGTTGCCAAAAAGAAAAAATTATTGAGGGCCACTTTGAGGGCTATTTCCTAAAAGTGCAATCGGTCAGAGAATTTTTTTTTTAAGTATGTAGGTCCTAAGACAAAATTTTTTATTTTCTTCTGTCGCTAATAGTTTGGCAAACAAATTTTATATTAACTTTTTTCGTGTACTTTCCAAAACTACGAATTTCTACACAATTTATATTTTTTTATAAGTATTTTCGCTGAAAATTTGTAGAAATAGAAACATATCAGAATTTTAATATAATTATTCCGCAGAAATGTTCCAAAAAATTAAAAAGAACTGGTGCTAAATATAAAAAGTTGAGCAAACACTATGAAAAATCCAGTGTTTTTGAATTTTATACATACTAAATGGAGAACCTGCTCCAAAAAGTGGAGTTTTGAGCAGGTGCTCAGTTTTATTCATACCGCGCATTATGTCTCTTCATGTATTATCAAAAACTATGAATTTGTATCGATTTTAGTCCAAAATAATATACAAAAAAAAAAAGGCTGGGTTTGACCCACACTAATAACTTCCCATTGGTTCCATTTAAAACTTAATGTTATTTTTTATAAGAAAATTACCAATTAAAAGTCTTCGAAAAACTCAGCGGCGTTGTGCAATCTAAATATATGCGACACGATAACTTTCAGCAGTTTCTTTTGCGGTTTTTTTTTTGGCCTAGAAAAAATACAGTCAATTAATTTTTTTTTACAAACCCTACCGATTATCAACCTTTACTTTGTGTATTAAATAAAATTAACCCGAAGTTAATATCTTTGTGAGCTCGCAAGATATTCAATTTTTTTTTAACAATTTTGTATGGTTTTTTTATTTGAAAAAAAAAAAACTGTGCGTTGATTTTTTTTAAGCCACTTTACAATTTGTTTTTTTTTTTTTACAAATTACTGTAATAAGAAAACCACGTAATGGCCCTATTATCTATAAAATAAAATTTATTCGAAGTCGATATCTCTATGCATTCTCCAGATATCGTTGGCGAAATAAAGCTTCCGAACGTACGAACATATGAAAGTAGGAACGTACATACACACGTGGTACAAAGACATCTATCTAAAAACAATGCAATCCGACTCCAGAGACCTCGAAACGTCGATAAATGTCAAAATCTCGCATGATGTAGAAAGTTTTTCATAATAAAATTTGATTAAAGCTCAGCAGCACTAAAAAAGGAGACTGATGATAGGGCCAAAACAAAAAATAACAACGAATTATAAATACCCAAACAAATTAATTCATAAGCAATTGGTGGTAGCGCCTTTAATGTTGTTGTAGTTCACAAATTCAGTCAAAATTTTCGATTCGGCAAATCGGACCGATTACAATAACTTCCAATGGGAAGTTAAAAATAATTTGTAAAAATTCGCAGTTTTGACCATACTATTATAAGATTGTTATAAGTACCATACCTATTTTATTTATTTTTAACTAAGTAATTTTTTAAAAAAATCAAAAATCATAAGAAAGTTTTTTTTTAATTTATTATTTTATTTAGTTAAAAACGCTTTTGACTTGAAACATTAATCATATTATATTCCACCGAAAATTCTGTTGATGGTTAAATTATTGTCATCGAATTTAATTTAGCCGTCAAAATCTGTAAATAAAAAAAAAATATAAATAATTTTCTGAATAATGTACTTTTTTATTCAAAATAAAAATAATGGAAAAAGACTTGTTGTTTTTCTATCACAACATAAATATATTTTCTCAAAGTCGAATGTGCTCATGAAATTTATTTATTGTTAAGCACTAATTTTCCATTAACATAATTATAAAAATATCCCGATTGTGTGGTCTTCCAGCCATTAAATCGATGTGAGAATAATTTTATTATGAATAAACCACAAAAAGACTGCAAGAAAAAAATAAACAAATAAAACCTGGAATATGGGTGGGTAGGGTTTCTATGTAGGTTCGATGCAGTGTGTTTGTGTGTGTACCTAGATAGTACCTACCATGCCCTTATAATTATCGATACAATACAAAATTGTAAAAAAAAAAAAAAAAATAAATGAAATTAATTTCACACAACCATTGCACACCATTTAAATAAAGGACGATGAAATTAATTTCAAATCAATAAATTCCGAAAACCGATACTCTAATGAAATAAAATTTTTAATTAAACTTAAATCAGAGTTCAACTGACCACAATCACTATAGTGGAATACCACAAAATGTCATTAATATACTGTGTACATTGATTTGCCTGTGGGCAATTGAATGTTTTATTTTAAGTATTTTTTTAAATTTACATGTTTTTTTTTTTAACTGTTTCCACGAAATGAGATTACTATAGACAATTCATTTTTATATGCTTGGATTTGTGCTATCAAAATTTGATTGGAAATCAATACTAAAATCTGTTAATACTTAATTCACCTAAGTCCTTTTTGTTTGTTTTATTTAAATGCTATAAAATCTAAAAAAGCGATAAAAAAGTGTAAAATTTTAAGCTTTTACATTATGAAATTAAGTGTGTCTTCTTTGCCTCTGAGTCAAATACCGCAGTAAAATTATTAATTGAATTTAATCAGCATCAGAAAGATTCCTACAAAATAACTTTCATATGAGACACTGTGGCGTATACGTACTATTTTTTTTTAATTTTTCAATTAAAGTTTATTACACAAAGAATGCTGTTTGCAACACAAATCGCCTATTAATGTTATAAATGTGAAAGTTAGTTTGTCTGTTTTTTCCTTTTAATTTCAGAAAATACCTACATAAATGATTGTAATTAGAATTTGTAGAGCGAGAGCTTGGAATATGAGGATTAGGGTGGACCGTCAATGTTTGTAGAAAAAAAGTTCTTGAATCAGTTTCAAATACCTCCAGCATTTAAATGATTAGAATAATTTGACATAAAAATAAAATTATTTGGATAAAATCTTGAGCCCTCTACCTCAATTCAAAGTTTAGAATTTAATGAAAAAACACAATTTTTCAAAGCTTTGAAATGTAGAGGGCTAAAGATTTTATCCAAACAATTTTTTTTGATGTAAAATTATTCTAATCATTTAAATGCAAAAAACTGGAGGTACAACTTTTTTTTTCCATACATTGGTTGCGACCCAAGCCGAGCTAGCATAAAATAAAAAGCAAGAAATTTCTTATTAATAAAATAATAAAAAATAAATAAAATAAATAAAAAAATTAAAAAATATAGACAAGAAAAGAAAAAACTAGAAATCAAAAGAAAAAAGGAAAATAAATGAAAAGAAATAATGATATCTTTACATTTATGAAAGTTAGGTTAAGTAAGGTTAACGTGGCTGTCAGCATGAAAGGTTGAAACATTGACCATGAGTTGTTCCATTGTAAATTGTGATACCTCATGAATCAAGGAGACTCTCTAACCTACTCACTGAATCACTTAGTCCCATCGCTCATTAGGCAACTTTTAGTTGCTCGGAGTTGCTCGCAGAACTTTTTTCCCGGCAACACTTGGCAAATTTTTGGTGCTTACTCTCGTCCACTAGGCCATTTCCGAGCAACTTTTAAGAATTTTCCAAAATTTTGGGCAAATGAGACCCTTTTAACCCGAAAAACAAGTTTTATTTTCACACTAAAAAAGGTTTTGTACCGTCGCTGATCCAAAATACAAGGTCTATTTAACATTTCAATTAAAAATACTCAACCAAAAAGTTGCTCGGAAATTGCCTAGTGAGCGAGGGCAAGCAACTCCGAGCAACTTTTTTTGAGGACTATACATACCTATACCTTGGTCAAATTATATAA
The DNA here is from genome assembly GCA_947049315.1 of Epistrophella euchroma. Taxonomy (NCBI): domain Eukaryota; kingdom Metazoa; phylum Arthropoda; class Insecta; order Diptera; family Syrphidae; genus Epistrophella; species Epistrophella euchroma. The sequence continues at coordinate 110,924,059 of OX346247.1, read as the reverse complement.
TTCAAGGACAGAGAAATGAAGAATATAGAAAATCGAATGACAAGCGCCTGGAGACAATTCTGGAATGTTAAGCATCTACTCGATTTAAATATTTCAAATAAAACAATAGAAAATATGTGTTCGACTCCACAGTCCTCCCAGTTTTGATGTACGGGTTCCAAACATAACAAATTACTAAAATCGCTGAAACCAAACTCCGAGAGTGTGAAAGAGCAATAGAGAGAGCAACTTTAAACGTCCACATCGCTCAAAAAATCAACCATAGGTCTATAAGAAGCACATATTAACTTTATAAAACAAATAAGTGAGTGAATAAAGCTTGAAATAATAGTAATAATTCTAATGCCCAGTTCACTAGCTTATTTAAAGTATTTTTTAGGAGTTCTTTTAAAGTGTCAGCATACATTACTTGTACGGCTATAGCAACGTCATTCACATAAGAAATCACTCTTTAGCTCTCCACTTAAAGTGATGGCAACAGTCTATTCACTAAACAGTTTTAAAACTAAATTTTAAAAAATTAAAAATTCATTCAATTACTGGCTGAACAGAATGGTGACGCAGACGGAACCGGAGCTGGAATAGCAAAATATTAAATACACGCAAATTCAATGTTGCGAACACAATGGAACGTAGACGCATACTGCAGACGCAGACGGAAGAGTTCACCAACTTTTAACTTTTCACGTACGGCACTTTTGGCGTTTCAAATTGTATTAAAAAAAAAAACAACTTTTTGGGTCGGACAAAAATATTGTGGTTATTTATATCGCGAAAAAAATTATTTATTAAAAGGAAAATTATTGGAAACAAAAAATGAGAATTCTGAGCTTGTACACAAGAATATTCTTTTGTTTTTGTTCAAAATACTTTCAAAGCTGTACATGTACAGCTGCATTGTGGACACGTAAAAAAAATAACGTACGACACTTTTTGACAGCTCTTCCAGTTCCGTCTGCGGCTTCAGTTCCGTCATTCTATTCTGTTCAGCCAGTTATGCTAATAATACTGTTAATACTCACTAAGAAAACGAAGCAAGCTATTGCATTGGTACATTTTCAAGTTTTGAAGTTGGCGCCACGAATATGGTCTTGAAATGCTAGTCTGGATAACACAAAATAAAGGACAAATGTTACTATCGAGAAAGAAATCTAAACATAATACCTATCTCTTATGCTATATGTATATCCAAATATTAGACATAAATGACAGAAGAGCGAACAGCTCTCTCTTTGGGATGAGCAGAGAAGTTATTTAAGTGCTGGATGGGACAGAATCGTTAAACTCGATAAGAATGGATTAAAATTCTTTCAATTGTTAAAAAGGGTATAATGAAGCACCAGTCGAAAGAGTCTTTGAATTTACCCCTAACAGACTACGCAGCACCGGAATATTCCCACCTTAAAATAGATGCACATAAATGAACCACAACTAAGGCTATGAACTGGGAAGCCTGGAGGAACTTCCTCGTTAAAAACGTGGCCCATGCAGGACTCTATAGCTGGTGCAAATAAAAACATAAATAAATCTAAAAAATTAGCTCAAGTAATGAGAAACAATTTCAGTTCTTTTTGTGTCACTTAGCAAATAATTATCATACCAATAGTATTTTGAAATATGCATAAGAGTAATTCCTTATTGTAACCCAATAATTTTTCCTTCATAAACTGTAGAAGCAGTACTTCCTTAAACCAAAATTAAACGTAAAATAAATATTGATTTCCTACGAACCAGAGTAAGACATTGTTTTTTTTTTGAAAATCAATTAAATCAATGACACTGCCAAATCTTAATGGGTTAACACCCTTTGTCAACCTTACACTCCCTATGTAGCTACTTAAATAATATATAAAATAATATATAAAACATGTTTGCGCCGGCAGGAATATTTTTTCAGAAACACTTAATAATGGGATAAAACAAAGGATTTCCTAAATAAGACCAACCTTAAAACCAAAATGTGTGACGTAATGACAGGGTCATAAAATTTCAAAACTTTATTTTGATAAAGATATTCAGTCGATACAGGAAAAGATAAATTTCGAAAAAGGATTCAGATAATGAAGAAATCATTATCGTTAATTTTGTTCACATGAACGTATACTCGTATGTTATAGTCTATCCAGCCTCCTATATATATATACTGTTATATGTATCGTTTTAGGCAACAATACGAAATAAGTATCCATTTGCCGTGAAATTGAGCTGAATAACCTCAAATAGGTGAATTTCTAAAGCACAAAAAGGCATCTCGTTCTAATTTTAATATTTATCTCTACTTTTACATTTTGTTTTAGCCATTTTATTATTATAACTTTAAAATATGTAATAAAAATTGAAGAACAGTTTTATTGGAAAATTGCTGGATTCAATAATACGTTAATATATACTGCCTTATTCATAAACAAAAAATGGTTATTTCAGCTCTTGTGTTTAGCGAAACTTCATCATGAAATAAGAATTTTCCGGACTCAAATGGAGTAGTTAGCATTTGCCTTTAGTTTGAGTCCGGAAAATTCCTATTCCATTATGTAGTTACCCTGGACACAAGAGCTGAAATAACTATTTTGTTTTTTATGAATAAGGAGGCAGATAGTGTTTGACTTCGGTATACATAGGTACCAAATTATTCAGTTATATTTTCTGTAAATACCCCCAGCTCGCCTGTTTTATTTTCAGTGATTTTTATATATATTGTGGGTTATGCCCCGTCCAAGAAATATTGTCAGTACAGGCCTTATGGGAAAGCGTTTTACAAATCAGTGGGACCTACTGATTTCCCAAGGCACTCCACGAAACAAAATGCCACTAACACTAACTGGCTGAACAAAATGGTGACGCAGACGGAACTGGAGCCGGAGCTGGAATAGCTGTCAAAATATTGAATACACAAAAATTCAATGTTGCGAACAGAATGGAACGTAGAGGCATACGGAGCTGCAGACGCAGACGGAAGAGTTCACCAACTTTTAACTTTTCACGTACGGCACTTTTGACGTTTCAATTTGTATAAAGAAAAAAAAAAACAACTTTTTGGGTCGGAAAAAAATATTGTGGTTATAAATAAAATTTATTTATTAAAAGGAAAATTATTGGAAACAAAAAATGTGAATTCTGAGCTTGTACACAAGAATATTCTTTTGTTTTTCTTTAAAATACTTTCAAAGCTGTACAGCTCCATTGTGGACATGTAACAAAAATAACGTACGACACTTTTTGACAGCTCTTCCAGTTCCGTATGCGGCTTCAGTTCCGTCATTCTATTCTGTCCAGCCAGTAACCACAGACTTCCTACGGCATTGTTTTTATAATTTATTTTTCAAGTGAATCTTCCACAACCTATTTCACTCACAGATGTGGACACCAGTGTTTCAATACAACCGAAACATATCCTTTTTTTTTTATTAAAAATAGTTCTGTAACTACTATAAAAATGGCACAATAAGCTGCTATAATCATAAAAAAATACTTTTGTTTATTTTTAAATGCATATATCATTGGATAAATACATTACTTTTTATATTTTTAAGATGCTTAAATCCAAATTTTTGCTACTATCTTTTTATTTCGTGGATATCATCCGTATTTTTGCTTCCGTAAAAAAAATGTACTTACTTAATTTACTTTAGATGGCGCTCACAGCCCAGGATGGACTAGGGCTTCAACCAACAAGCCCCTCCAGCCAGCTCAGTCCCTAGCTAGCTGCCTCCAGTTGCGCACTCCAGGTTGGTTGAGGTCGTTCTCCACTTGTGTTACCCACCTAAGATGGGGTATTCCTCTGCTACGCAGACTGTCAGGGGTAGATTCGAAGACTCGTCGGGCTGGTGCGTTGGTGTCCATACGCTCCACGTGTCCCAGCCATCTTAGCCGCTGTATTTTAAGCTTGTTGACCAGGTCGACGTCGCTGTAAAGCCCGTAAAGCTCGTTGTTGAATCTTCTCCTCTATACTCCATCGATACAGACTGGACCGAAAATCACCTTAAAAATCTTCCTTTCAAAGCACCCAAGTAGATTCTTATCCGTTATTGACAGGGTCCATGCCTCTGCCCCATATAGCAGGACCGGGGTGATTAGGGTCTTATATAAGGTCTACTTGGTTCTCTGAGAGAGGGCTTTATTACTCAAATGCCTTTTTATCCCGAAGAAACAGCGATTGGCAAGAGTAATTCTTCGTTTGATCTCTGCGCTGATGTCATTTTGCGATGTTATAGTGGAGCCCAGGTAGACAAAGTCCTTGACTTCGAAGTTGTGTTTATCCATCGTGACGTTTTGCCCGAGACGACGATGCTGAGAATATACTTCGTCTTGTCCTCATTAACAGCCAAAGCCATTATCGCCGCCTCCGATTCAATACTTGCAAACGCACCGGTAACAGCTCGCTTCGTTCTCCCAATGATGTCAATATCATCTGCATAAGCAAGTAGTTGAACAGACTTTTGAAAAATTGTACCTCTGTTGTTGACTTGCGAGTTGCGTACAATTGCTTCAAGAACGATGTTAAACAGGTTGCATGATAACGCGTCGCCTTGCCTCAAACCTTTCTCGACATCAAAGGGTTCGGTGGTGTTCTTGCCGACTTTGACGGAGCAGCGAGATTTCTCCATCGTCATCCTGCACAAGCGGATGAGTTTGGAAGGGAATGCCGAGATGCGCCATGGCTCTGTATAGCTCGTCTCTGTCTAAGCTATCATATGCGACTTTAAAATCGATAAAGAGGTGTTGTGAATCGATTTGAAACTCCTGGGTTTTTTCTAAAATCTGTCGGAGTATGTTAACATTTGATCGACAGTTGATTTGCCGGGCCTAAAACCACACTGATAGGGGCCGATCAGATCGTTGACAAACGGTTTTAAGCGATCACACAGTACAGATGACAAGATTTTGTATGCGACGTTGAGGAGACTTATACCTCTGTAGTTGGAACAGGTCAGAACATCTCGGGCATAGGAAAGTATGCCCGATCAAATTTTGGAGATAAGCTGGTGTATACTCCCTACCAGGTCATCTCCCCCTCCTTTGAATAGCTCGCCTGGCAGGCCATCCGCCTTGTACGTTTTGTAAGCTTGGCTATCGCTAACCGCACTTCATTTTGGCCTTAAAAAAATATCGCAAGTAAAAACACAGTTGACAAGGAAATTAAGTTTTACAAAATGTTGTCTTTTTTTTGTCTTTTTTTAAACAAGAAATCACGTGGCAAAGTGTCTTTAGTCCGAAGAGTCGTCTTAAAGCTATGAATGAATTATACCTATATCTGTTCTCTAAATTTAAATATCAACAACTTGTGAAATTCATCTACAGACAAACCCTCACCTTATTTGATGGAACAATAAGGGAACAAACCGAACATCGATACATAATCGATAAAATAAAAGGCTCCGGATTGGCATAGTTTTGATGGTGTATATAAGTTATAGGTAAAGAGCTAGTCAGTCTATCAAAATTTAATTCTAAAAAATTGGGTAGGTAAGGTATGTGATAAGACCAGACAGGTATTACATCACCATGTCCAAGTTCTTTTTCTCTATCTCTCTATCTCTCTTTTCAATGTTTATATAGAGCTGAAGCTTCTTTTGCAATTTAGCAGTTATTTTAACAAGCTTATATGCCAAAATTTCAAAGGTTTTAAATTACAAGAAGATCATGGTTGAATACTTTCGGCTTTTGGTCAATCGATACTTTCTATATTACAATGTGTTTTAAAATGCTCCATCTTACATTGAAGTTTAAAGGTGAATTTTCTGTTGTTAAAGGTGAAATATTCAAATTGTATACGTGATGCAGTCTCCTTGGAAAATAACTTTTTGTTCTTTTAAATTGAATGGGAAAGGTGGTGTATTTTTCTTTTCATTAAAAATTAACTAACAAATCAAATTTATTGGTTTCATGAAATTTCGTGAAGATTTGATAGAGCTATGTATGAAAATTGATACGAAAACACAAAAAAAAGAATAATATAATATTGTCCCAATCTCGACTCGATTTTTTGAGCATCCAGAAAAAAAGAGTTCAAAAATTTGAAAGTAGAGGAATGGCAGATGGTTTGACCGAGTTTAGAATTATTAATTCTACAAGGAAATATAGGCCTTTTACGTTGCGTAATTGAAAAATAAAAATTAAAATTGAAAAGAAAGTCAAAAAACTAAATGTTCCGCCTAAAAGAATTTAAGAATATTGTTTGTATCTGCCCCCACTGCTGCGGTAAGTGTACGTATATGTAAAGATCGCAGGACAATTTTCACTTAGAGTAATGGGACTAAGAAGGATTTTGCAGTTTTTTTTGCATTTTTTTTTTTGCATTCCGGATTTTGCAGTCCAAAAAAAGTGGGTGTAATCGCGTGACCTCTGCTTACTACACTGTGAAGTGAAACCTTTTTTTCAGCAATCGGTATAGCTATTACATTGAAATAAGGCTCCAAATTTGCTGAAATATGTTTTTTTTGATTTTTTTTTTTTTAAATGAGGACTTAAAAATTTGGTTTTAGGCTTTTCTGGAACTGCAAAATGAACTGGAAATTTAGAACCTAATTTCAATGTGATAGCTTTTCCGGTTGCTGAAAAAAGGGCAAGACCTGCTATTACACCCAACTGCAAAATCGGGAATTGAAATGCAAAAAAATTGCAAAAAAAAAAACTGAAAATTCCTGTCTTGGTCCCATTGCTCTAATCTAAATGAAAATGTCCTGGTAACTTCACAGACGTGGTAAGTGTATTCGTTACCTTTATTTTTAAATATTTATGAAGAATGTTAAATTAAAAAATTACAAAACTGTTCAGTCTGTTATTTTAAACCTTAGCTTTTGTATTTCATATGAAGAGTCAGACTCTCAACTTTCATTTGATTGTTTTTTTTTTGTTATTAAAAAAAAATTTTTGTATTTGCAGTTTTCAAATAAACATGAATAAATATCAAATTACACAACATAGCAGCTGGAATTAAAAACAATTTCATTTAATTAAATAATGGATGATACGATCAAAATAAAATAAACCACACATTTAGATTTATTAATTTAAAGTTATCTGGCTCTAAATAAATAATTTTCTTTCTGAATAACTGCGAATTTCTTTTTTTAATTCCTGGAATTCACTATAAAATATTTTTCAATTTGCAAACTAAATTAGAAACATTTTTGAATGGAAATGTTGTATTTTATTTCCAACAATCGCATGACTAACATTCTGCATGAATAGCAAATTTTTTTATCCTAGGAATATAAAAAGAATATTCCTAACTAAGGTGAAACATGTTAATGATATACATATTTTCTGTGAGTTTCAGCACTATAGGCATTAATAAATTCCACACAGCCTGCTGTGTGTTGAGTTGAGTTAGCAAATAAATTTAACTAAATCATACAAAAAAAAAAACTTTACTCGTTACGAATGAAAAACACAAACACGTCAATTAAACTTTGCTTTCCTATTTTTTTTATGACCGTCCTTAAATTTATTCCAGAATGGTGCACGCATTTTAATTTTAGTGCAACAGGCATTCACACAAGGAGGGAAAAAAGTTTATAGAATGCTAAGGACATATCATTGATTATTCATTCATTAAAGTTATTTCCTCTATAAAAAAATAAATGAAGGTAATATAAACGTGAAGAACACAGTGGAGCAAAATAAGATTGAAATTGGGTCTGATTTATCTAATAGCTCAATGATCTGGAGATTCCACTACATTTATTTATATATTCTGAAAATCAAAGGATGTAGAATAAAGAACCAACAAAAAAAAAAAAAAAAAAAAAAAATTCTTCAATTTATTCTTTTTCGCAAAGCCCTTTTAAAGAAATCAAATGCTGTTCCCATTCTGTATTTTTAAAAATCACAAATCTCTTGTATATTTTTACAAAATCTTTATTACTGCCTTTTTTCATAGAATTTGTAATTCTAAGCTACTTGAATGATATAAATATAATATAATTCATACCACCAAGTCCTTGACCCATAGTTGCATTTTCTATAAGTTTCCCTGCACTGTGCATCTTTAAATGTTTTCATCAATCAAACGCAAAAGCAAAACCCAACTTTCCAACAAAAGTTGCTTTTCTATTGTTCTTGTTGGATAACTATTTGCAAAGGAGTTTTTTTTCTTTTTTTTTTTTTAGAAAATAAAAACTTTACCATAATCCTGAAAAAAAATATTTGTTTAAAATTCTGATGTCATGTTTTTGATTTATATTGTTCGAAGAGTATTTCTGATGTAAACATAGAAATTTTAAATCTGATATAGTCTAAGTAGAACCATTGTTTTTCTATGCAATACTCATATACATCTTTATAGAAACTCAAAGCCTGATATGAAGAAAATTCAAAAAACTCATTTGAATATCAATTTTATAAGAAACCGTCTCGTTCGTCTAGATTGGAAGAAGAAGAAATTACCATCAAATTTTAGTGCTGAAATTGTTTCACGAGAAAAAAAGTGAAAGATAAGGGAACGGATGAGTCAAATAGAAAAAGAAAATAAATTTTCAGGGGTGGATTTATGAAGTGAGAAAAATTGGAAAAAATAAATAAAATTTACAAATGGATCGATCGAATTTGCTGTTGTGGCTCAAGGTTCATGCCTAGCCTTGAACCACTACAGACGTATAAATATGGTGATAATAATAAATTGAAGGCTGTTTCACAATACGACGAGAAAACGAAACGTCAGCGTGACGAGAAACGCTTTCAACTTTTTCTTCACACCAACAGCGTAGAATTATTCGTGTTTGTCAGTGAATTTTGGCACATTTGAAACCTGTGAAAATAATAGTGTTCCAATGGTCCCAGAGCGTCGGCCGTGATACTAGATAATATCCACCTCCTAAATCGATTGGCGTACTCCGTTTTTCGATCCGACGTACAAAAATTTTGACACATTTGAAACCTGTCAAAATAATAGTGTTTCAGTGGTCCCAGAGCGTCGGCCGTGACACTAGGTAATATCCACATCCTTTTTTTTATTTTGTTTATTTTATTTTTTTATCTACAGAATTAATAAATATAAATACAAATACAGATACGCTCGGTGTCTTGTTCCCAATTGTCAAAATGAAAATTGTCGTCTCGTGGCGTCTTTTCTTATAATTTTTCGAACTCATGGCGTGACGGGACGACGAGAAACGCTTGTATTGTGAATACTCTGGTATATTCTCATTACTTGAAATTGGTTTCGCAGCTACGACGAGTTCTTGTCACATTCATGTCTCGTTTCCTCGTCGCATTGTGAAACAGGCTTGACACTGTTAACTTTAAAGTTTGGGCAAATGTCAAAAGTTTTAGTAAAAAAGATGCAACTTGCTTTTATTTTTTTAAAATATTGTTGGATGAAATCTATAATTGACATTATTTGCATCGTATAAGAGTTGGATAGATTTTGACAGTTCATATGGCAGCCATCTTTTTTTATCTGTATACATTACATAGTTATTAATTTTCCTATTTTATTTATAGGTTCTGCAACAGACCGCGATTTCAGCTCAAAAAAAAAAATACTCTTCAGCGACGAGACCTATTGGTGAATGGGTATACGTCAACAAGCAAAAATTGTCATATTTTGGAAGATACCAATCCACACGAGTTCTATCTATACCTTAACGCACACAACAACTGTTTTCGTTGTATAAAATGGCTTCTTCAGGAATTTATCCTTAAACTTCGAGTATCAAAAGAATGAAATGCATGACTGGATCGCACGAGTTTTTTCTTGTGTTAAAAGCATGAAACACGTTCTTTAAATCGCTACAACAAGTAGGTACTTAAAATGTTTTAATCTCAAAATAAAGAAGGCCCGCGCTGTCTGAATTATCGAAAATATATGAATTTATGCAGAAAAAATGTCAAAAATCGTTGGAACGGTTTTCTTCTCTTTCAAATCTCTATTATTAATCCGCTACCGAAAGCAGACATCGCGAATATACTTTACATTCACCCAAAGTCACAAAAAAATCGAAACTTTTCAATTCGATCTGGAATTGCGTCATCGTGTCTGGCGCCAGTAAGGCATTTTATCTCCATCTTCCTTTCCCAGAACAATAATAAAAAAAAGGTTTAACCGCGGTGGTATCTGTACAACCTTAAAAATAAACGAAAACATTTTAAAATTGAATTTCTTCCAAAATTTAATTTCAAGTTTTATTTTGTTTTTGTGCAACAAAAGGGGTTGAAGCATATTTCCAAGATGAATAAATTAGCAGAATATGAAGGAGAATATGAAGGAGAAAAGAAAAGAATTTCATAGAATAAAATTTGATCTATTAAAAGTGGAGTTTTAATATCTACAGATTTTAAGATATCACTTTCAAATACGGCAATTAAAATTGATCCTTTAACTAGAATCTAGGTATTACAGTTTGAGATGGAATTTAGTAATTTTATTTGCTACACTAATTTTGTTAGAACTTTTTTTTATGATTTAAGAAAGTTATCACATCAATTTTTTTATTAAGTAAAAATGATGCTTATCTAAGGAGAGTATGTATAGACACGAGTTCACAAGGCATCTTCTGACATCTGAAATTTAATTTCATAAATAAAAAGGACATGAAAAGATACTGCCATAGATATTCAATGGCATAGTCTGATGATAACATGAAAACCTGTAAAATAAAACATACCTTCAAAATTATAATATTTTAATTATTTTGAAACTTTCATAAAACGAATGTTTTAAATAAATGAGTCTAGACAAAAGCAATTTTGGTAAATTTGAATTACTATGGCAATTAGAGAAGACTGCAAAGTATTTAATCAGGATCCAACTAAGAATATCAAAACCCCTTATTCTCATAGACCATGCCAATAGTCAGGTAAATCTACTGAAAAATGGTAGTAATGATATTATAAAATAAAAATAAATTTGGTGGCACAGTTCATGAAGAACCAGGCTCTAATGACTTACAACTCTCAACCATTTCTGTGTGCGTGTCTATACAGGAATGGAGGGGACCTACAAATTATTGCCAAATAAGAACGGCTAAGGTGAGCGGCACCATGACAAGAAGTACTCTTGGAGGACTTGTCACTTCCTCGCAAGAGGCAGTAGCCCTAAAAAAACACTTAAGGTGGAAGCGGCTGGTATTGAACCCAGACCTATGGCATTGACAGTCGAAAGCACTAACCATTACGCCACGGGCTAGATACTAACCTCGAACAAATTTTAACAAATGTAAATCCTTCGCAGTTAGGTTCATTAACATGTGCTTAAAGGTATTTTTGGTGGTCGACTAACTGACGAAGAAAATAATATTAATCTGAAAACAGTCCAGTTTACTTTAAAGTTTAAATTTTCTTTTAAGGACTAAAAAAGATGGCAAAGAGAAATTAAATTTTTGTGTAATAGGTATTTTGATCAAGAAAACTAATGACATTGGCGCCTGCCCATTTTTTCCGTGGCCCCGCCCATTTCCTTGGATTCATAAAAAACGCTTAAAATGTTATTTAAGCGTAAATTAAAAGAAAAATTAAAATTAAATATACATTAAGGCATTTTACAGAATTAAAAAAAAAATTCCAGCTTAAAATGAGTTTTCTTGAAATTTTTACTTTTTTTTCGGCGGGATTTCGTAATTCGAGATTTGATGTTACACTTCCATTAGCGCAATAGGTTTATCTAAGTTTGCTCATCTCTATTTTAAACTAATTCAAACGAAAATAAATCGTCTGCAGCATTCTAAGATTAATATTGAAGGTTTGAATGAAAGAACAACTAATTGAGTGAGCTACCACCAAGTTTTATAGGCTGGAGTTATAGCTATTTCACGGTCGCCAGGCCGATCATCAGACTCCTTTAGTGGTGCTTAGTCTATTTATGTTCAATTTTATTCGAAAAACATTTTGCCCCACTGAGGCTCGAACCTAGACCAAGCGTCTCCGGGCCAAGTGCACTACGCACTGCGCTACCGACCAGCGTCAAATCTTTCATAGTCCCCTTTCACACGAAGATACTAGTTGCTGGTGATTTTTTTGACGTTTTCTTTAAATCTCCTTAACAATCTCCTGTACCTTTCACACGCAGATACAAAGTTGGAGGAGACTTGCTGTATTTTCCTTTTAAACTACCTTGGTTGAACGCACACAAACGTAGTGTGAAGAGAAACGTCAAAAAAGTTTCCTGAATTTGTTGACCGGGGAGATTTCATTTCCCCCTCTTTCTTCCTGCCCTTCTCGCCTATGAACTATTTGTTGCCGGCAACTCAGTTGCCCTGTGTGAAAGGGGACATACAATCTCCCTCCTTATATGTTCAACGAATTGTTGACTTATGAAAAAGAGTATGGAGAAAAAAGAAAGAACCCGAATGAACAACAACAAGCTTGTGTGTGGCTAGTAAAAATGCTAGTTGATTCAAATGCATTCGTCAAACAATAAAACCTGCACTCGATCGACATGATCACGTGACCTTCGGTAGCGCAGTGCGTAGTGCACTTGGCCCGGAGACGCTTGGTCTAGGTTCGAGCCTCAGTGGGGCAAAATGTTTTTAGAATAAAATTGAACATAAATAGACTAAGCACCACTAAAGGAGTCTGATGATCGGCCTGGCGACCGTGAAATAGCTATAACTCCAGCCTATAAAACTTGGTGGTAGCTCACTCAAGTTGTTGTTCTTTCATTCAAACCTTCAATATTAATATGATGGTGCGAAAGCTTTGCAGCCTACACTGCGCGTGTGTTATCACACAAAAAACTCTTTCAATTCTAAGATTAATTTTTTTTTTTTTTCAAAAAATTGAAATTTCGAACCTTTTGGTTTTCGAACCTTTTGTCTTTCGTAACTATGTCTTTCAAAACTTTGTCTTTCGAAACTCTGACGGTTTCCCATTTTTTTTTTGTCTCATCCAAACCTACATTCTCTTGCTTTTTCTTTTTCGTTTAGATAGGGGCCGTTTTCCATTTTGATAGTAGGATTTTTTTTTTTTTAGAAAGAAGAGTTGTGGGGTCATTTTTCATTTTTGGTTTAGGGTAATTTTTAATTGGGGCCAAAGTGTATTTAGCTTAAGCTGTATAGGTTTTGACTCACAAGTATGCACAAACTAAGAATAATGTGAGTATGCAGGTAATGGCTATTTGAGTTTTATGGAGATTATTGATTTGTATCTTATCATATTTGAATCCATTTCAACCAAAAGAGTCGAATGCCAAAGTTTCAATAGGTAGGTACTGAACCGGAGTTTTTTTTTTACTAACACTGAATATGAAATTAATAACGCCATTTTTTGGAAAAAGTGAAATAACCACCAATTTCTAGCTTCAGAGCTATAGGCCAGTCGGCAGAGGTTTTTTTTTTTTGCAAAAAAAATATGATCAAATTTTATGATTGGAATTGGTAGGTGAGTTATTTCTGAGCATACAAATAAAATGGCGAGACTGTAAGTGTTGTGCGTCAGCCGCCATTTTGAAAAACGCGTTTTAGCCAATATCTCGAGAACGGCTTATAGCTAGTGCACAAAATTTGTAAGAATCTTTTCGATAGGCGTTTTTCAAAATGGCGGCTGACGCACAACACCTACAGTCCCGCCATTTGTTTAGTATACTCAGAAACAACCCACCTACCAATTTCAATCATAAAATTTGATCATATTATTTTTGCATTATGAAAAATCTTTTTTGCCTCTGGCGACTTGCCTATTCATAATTTTACTTAAATAAAAGTGTCCATTTAAAGGCTTGAAGAAAATAACAACAACTTGAGTGCGCTACCACCATACGATCGGCCTGATCGTCATACTCCTTTAGCGGTGCTCTTATTCTACGTGTATTTGAAAAACTTTTTTGCCTACACTGGGGCTCGAACCATTTATTGAGGAATACAAATAATCGCCCCTATTACGGTTGTCGTTTTACAAAAACGCCAGTAAAACCACATGACTCTGAAAGTGACTCTTGGGGTTTCAGAAAAACGACTAAAAAATTTTTGGCTGGAAGGGAGATGAACGGAGATAAAGCTATAGTTTTAGTTTCACTTAAACGCCTAATATCGCTTCTAGAGGCGTGTTGTTTTCGTAAAATGACAACCGTAATAGGGGTGATTACCTGATTCAGTAGGATTTCTGAGTTTGACCCTGTTTATCAAAATCTTCGGTTTCCAAATTCGAGTGTTCAACAGAGACTATCTCAGAATGACGAAAATGCATTTTAAAATTTTAACTTTTAATCGAAAAATTCAAAGAATTTCCAAAAACATTTTAATAGATAAACGTAAAGTTTAATAAATACTCAATAAACCTTTAATGAAGTCCACACAAAATCTTACAACAATTGTTATCTCCCATCGTTATAGAAAAATGAAAACAATTGCTAAATTCTCATCAAGGAGTAAGTACCTACCCTATATATGTAAATGTCTACACATTCCAACAAAACTAACCAAAAATTCCAACTAAATCGTTTTCCCCATTGCTATTACCCAACTGAAGGACAACTTCCGCAATTGATTCACTTTATAACAATGCGCCTCTTGGTATTTATTTCACATAAAATGATATCCTTATTCCTATACCCCCCACTAACAGAGCAACAACTTACACCTTCAGCACGCTCCTATAAACTACCGCACACGAATGTAAGAGCTCTGTTGCCGTTTCTTCGTTCTTCTTCTCCAGAATTCATGCGGCACGAAAATCAAATAGCAAGCTAAAATTAAATTTGTTCATTTACATGCCAGGAATACTAATTACACACGTTGTGCAACAACCAATGAACGTTAGACCCCTTCCAGACATTCTCATACTCATTCCCATAATGGCGCAGCCCTCCTATTTCTATTCCTGCCAAACGAATTTCAAAGCTATATGAAAACTCTATTATCGCCCAGGATTGCAATGTACATTTAGGTTGGAGATCCCACAGGTCTGCCTTGTGGCTATAGTTCCCTTCAAAAGGGGTATAAAGGGATTCATTGGAACTTGCCATGAAGCTTCCGTTTAAGTGCACCTTTTTGACTTAGATCTCTCTGCCATCGCCACCGTCGCCGACCACCCAAGGCTCTCCCCAACCCCATTTTTTGTTGCCTACCTCCTCCATGAGATTGAAGAAGCATTGAATGTTTTGCAGTCGTGCGGAACTAAGCAAAGTAAACCAAAATGGGCAAAACTTTTGTCAGCTCGAGGGTTAGAAACCGAATTTTCTGGTTTTGGTTTGGAAAACGAAAATCAACAAAATATATGTATATTACATTCATATATAGTAGGTAACAGAATTGTTTCATTTTTTGTTCTCCCTTTTTACAGAGCTCAGAGCCAAAAACCTTTTCGGATCGAATATAGAGTGGTTTCCAATTAAATTTATTACTCCCCAAGTTATCAAGGAAAGTTTTATAGTCATATGGGAACATTTTTCTGCTGGCACAAGGAAAAAAAGATTGGTATATTTTTGACTTTTTTTGTTGCCTTTTATAGAGTTAAATATAGTTTCTTCTTATCGAATTTTAAACTAGATTTCGAAAAAAATTGCTTGATATTTGATTTGAGATCATAAAAATGAATTTTTGTCTTCGAAAAAATCTTTAAAATGTATTTTAATTCATTAAGTAGGTACCAACTACTAACAAGTTTTGGATTTGTAAAAACTGTCACACCAAATGTTCGATTCCCAGCCTCAAACTAAAAAAATGTTTTTCAGGGCTACTGTCTCTTGCGAGAAAGTGAAGTGAAAAATCCTCCAAGAGTATCTCTTGTCATAGAAGAGTGCCGCTTACCTTAGCAGTTCGGATTCGGCAATAAATTGTAGGTCCCCCCATTCCTGCAGACACGCACACAGGAATGGTTGAGCCTGTAGGTCACTAGATTCTAGTTCTTCATGAGCTGTTATGCCACCAAATTTATATATGTTGTTAGGTAGAAATAGTAAAAAAAAAAACAGTTAATTATAACAGGCAAAAGCTTTTAAGGTAAAAGACAACAAAATGACTCTAGAGTCTCTAGACAATGTCAATTTGTAAAAGTTTTGTATACAGAAGGGACATCTCCACCAGAAGAAATAATTTGGACGCCAAATTTTAATGGCGAACATTTTTTATAACTGTTATAAATTTAGTCTAGTCTCGTTCAAGTAACAAATTCCGAAAAAATCTTATTAATTTCGAAAAATTCTAATATTAATGGCAACTCCCACAGATCAATTTTTTACTTACTCTTTAGGGCAAGATTTGGTTTCGTGTAAAAAAAAGTTGGTCTGTGCATCCGTGCGTCCACTGTAATTTGATCTAAGGCCTAAGAGCATTTATATGTGATTCTCTAGAGCGGAAATTTGAAGATTTACTGGCTGAACAGAATAGAATGACGGAACTGAAGCCGCTGAATGGAGCTGTCAAAAAGTGTCGTACGTTATTTTTTTTACATGTCCACATTTAAAAGTATTTTAAAGAAAAACAAAAGAATATTCTTGTGTACAAGCTCAGAATTCACATTTTTTATTTCCAATAATTTTCCTTTTAATAAATAATTTTTTTCGCGATACAAATAACCACAATATTTTTTTCCGACCCAAAAAGTTGTTTTTTTTTTTCATACAATTTGAAACGTCAAAAGTGAGGTACGTGAAAAGTTAAAAGTTTGTGAACTCTTCCGTCTGCGTCTGTAGCTCCGTATGCGTCTACGTTCCGTTGTGTTCGCAACATTGAATTTGCGTGTATTCAATTATTTGACAGCTATTCCAGCTCCGGTTCCGTCTGCGTCACCATTCTGTTCAGCCAGTTAATTAAGGTCGTCTAGAACAGGTACCCGCCATAAAAATACTTTGGTTGGCATGAGTACGATAACTAGGACCCCACAAAAAAATAATGGATTTTTGTAGATCCGTAAGCAAGCTTACATACCAAAACTAAAAAATTTAATAAAAAAGTAGTTTTGGTAATTTTCAATTTTCTCATAAACTAGAAGACATAAATCTATCTAGTTTTCAGTGTTCGATTAAGAATTTATAGGGACATCAAAAAACTAAAGCCAATTCAGTTCGTTAATTTCACAATTTTGAATAAATAAACAGTAATTTTTTTTGTATTTTTTTTTTTTGATAAATTTTGAATGAAAGAAACAAAATATAAAAGAACAGATTTTCTGGCTTGTATTTTAAGTGTTGCTGTTGTTTTTTAATATATATTTTTTAATTTTATTACACTTTTTGCCCGTCCCGCCTAAACCCATAGAATTAAACTCCTCTAGAAAAACTCGTTATTATTTTGCGTCGCCCTAGTTATCGTACTCTCCCCCTTCGGCTTTTCTTCAATATTTGTCAAAAAAGTTTCTATCTATTTTGAGTAAATTTCGTTCATATAATGATCATAGTATTTCTAAAAAAACTGCATTTCAAGTGTTTGCCACAAAATTCGCATTGAGGAAATAGGATTTTAATGTTTTTGATAAAATTGCATTATTTTCGAGTTATTCATAAATAGCTCTTTAATTAGTGGATCGATTTTGTTATATTTGGGCGACCTCGTACTTCTGAATAGTTCAATGTTCAAATAACATCGCATTTAAAAATTTTGAAAATATTAAAAAAAAAAAAAATTTTTTTAATATTTTTTGTTACTATTTTCGACACTTAAATTTTTTTTCGTTAAAATTATCATAACATTATTGAAGCATACACAACAAGGGCAAGTTCGTGCAATCCAGTCGCGCATTTTTTTTTGTTATTTTCACTCTACTCAAAGTTTAAACTGATTTTGATAAATTTTTGTATGGAAAAGAAAAAGTTTTATAAGAATTTTAAATTAATTTTTAAAATAAATCGCGCTTTTTATTGCATTTCTTAAAAAGTTTCAATTTTTTTTTGAAAACTCAGTATTCCACAAATGAATTGGTCGATTTTTTTTAAACTTGGTGAAAACAATTTAAAAATAAAAGATATTATAAGCAAGTAACCACAAAACTACCAAAAACCAAAAACAATTAACTTATTTTTCTTAAAAACGGCAACTGCTGTGCTGAAATTAGTATGATATAGTACCAATTTAGGGAGAAAGTACAATAAAAACTAAAATGTAAAAAAAAAAAATTTCTAAATAAAAGTTCAAGCTTACCATCAAATTCTGTATAAAATTTGTAATTCAGTGATTCTCATGCAAAGTTGCGATTTACCGTCAGAAAGATTTTTGTTTAATTCGGAATAGTAACAGTTATTTTTCCTCCTCATTCGCTAACATTTTACTGAGAAAAAAACTCTTGATCCAAACTTCAATAAAAACAAAAAAATATCTTGAATATCTTAAACTTCGAGTCTTTTAAAGATACAGAAATAGGTAAATTAGCCCCCCAAATCCTCCATTTGATGTTGTTGAGCGTAAATTTAAAGAACGACTAAACGTTTTCCAAAGGACATGGGTAGCTTATTCATTCATATACCAAAAGTGAAAAAAAAAAATGTTGATAATATTCCGAAAACCCAGTATTTTGGGGAAATATCCTATTGAGAGAGATAAATATCAGTAAGTTCTAACTTCTTATGTTTGAGATGAGGAATGTGAATCAACCCTCTTATGAACTGCGCAGGTGTTGATTTATTCCGAAACACGTGGCCATACAAATTTCGGAGTAAAATAAAATATTTTTTTTTGTTTTTGTAAACAACCGGCTTTCGATGGTTCTTTAGAGTTTAGAGTTTAGAGTTTCACGTCTTTTAATAAATATAGTGTCGTTGGGATTTGTTTTTTTTTTTTCAAATTACTTACATGAAATATCGTTTGTAATGTTTTTTTTTTTCATATAACCATGTAACCCTATTTCAGCTTTAGGTGGAATTTTCGACACTAAAAAGTATATTTCTTAAGAAAAAATAAAATAAAATTCAGGTAAAAAAATAACAACAAAATTTTATTTACAATTCATCTTGTTTTTTAATAAATAGCTTCACAAACAATGGCGTACGTAAGATTACGAATAGGATGGGGGAGGACAAACCAATATATTTTGTTTTATAATGACCTTATAAGACCTTATGGCCTAAGGAAAAAACGAATGGGTCGATTTTATTTAAACTTGGAGTCTAAAGGTTTTTTGACATCCTCATGAGACGTTTTTTTTTTAAATTTTTTTGTACGACCTGTCATATAATTTTTTTTAACATTTTTGGAAAATCTTATTTTTCTCAAAAATGGCTCCACAGATTTTTCTAAAAAAAAAATAAATAATTTTTCTAAGCTGTAGGTAACCTTTTTGGTGAAAAAAAAAATTTCAAAAAAAATGGTTTTAAATGGTACATAAAACCATTTTCGTTTTTATTGAAAAGGATTTAGCTGCTTCTGATAATTTTTTTTTATTGAGAATCTTCTGAAAAAAATAGTATTGTATACATAAATGAACAAAAAAATTAATTTTTGATTTTTAAAAAGAGTTTAAATTTTTTTAAAAACAAATATTTCGAAAACGACTCAATTGATTTTTACAAAACTTTGTACAAACCGAACATTATCTTGAGTATTTTGAATAAACATAGTCAAAGTTAACTCTACCTTTCATATAAATGTTTAAAAAACGTTACAGAAAATCTTAATATTCTCGAAAACGACTCCTGCGATTTTGATTAAAATTCCTTTGAATACTAATATTAGTATAGTACGGTCTATCATTTACCAAAATCAGAATTTATATTTAGCGGTTATTAACGGTACCTCTAATAGAACCATTTTTTTTTATTTTGGACTATCTCATTATCTGTTTAGCTGATTTAATTTATATTTTTAACACAAAAGCTTCTGAAAAGTTTAAATCATACTGCATATCAAAATTTTCAAAAAAAAAAAAATTTGGATTTTTCAAAAGAATTCAAAATATTGTTTTGAAAATTTGATACATATTTTAAAAAAGGGTAAATATTTTTTTTTCGAAATTCAATTTGTAATTCAACATCAATAAATATTAAAATATGGTTTACCAATTTTTTTTCTTAATAATTTTTTTGCAAAATTTTGTATACTTATACATACCTACATATACATATGTATCTACATATTTTGATTTTTTTTTTCAAAAACTAATATTTATTAAAGAAAATCGAAAATGGGGTTGCTATATTCACGCTAATGTGCTTCGCAACATTTGCGTTGGGTCGTAAAAGTTGCAAATATGCAATTTTTTTATCTCTTCGTTTCTTATTATCATTTTTTGAGCAAAAAACAGCACAACTTTAAGTTCTATGAAAATCTTGTACGTATAAGTCACAAATGTACGACACTATTCTTAATCATTATACCTATATGTACCTACATATAAAAATGAATTAATTGTTCTGTTTTATCCAATGCCTTCTTTTTTTAAAGCAATTATTGCATCCGTATAACTGACATAGAGTGAGTCAGTGAAAATATTTGAGCACGATAAGAACTCTACATTTTTGAAAATTCACCATTTTTAAGCAGAAAATTCACTCCCATTTTCTCTCCATCATAATAAAACCCACGCACCATTATGCGGGACTTGGTACACAATCCAGAACCATCTACGATAGTACTATCCCACCAAACAAACTACTGCAAAGGACAAAAAGTTGTGGAAGAGCAAAAGTTGCTGTATGTCGTCGTCATATCGTTGGTATATATAGCGAGGCAATGCACGTAGGAGCAAAAGGATGGTTATTTTCCTGGCGGCACTTGACGTTAATTATCCTTGTTAAGTGTGAAGCTCATAATGTGACACGCCGGGTAACGTTTAACCAATATTTATTGTAGGGAAATGAAAACACCAACTGCGGGCTAAAATGCTCATTATATGAAGGATGTGTGCTGTGTATGTTTTGTGGAGTATGTATATATGGGTGGGTTAAATTTAAATTGAACAAATATATTGCACATTTGTATTTATTTTTGTTTTAGTCCTTGAGGTGCACGAATTTCATTCATCAGCTGGAGAGGGTTTTTGAAATTTTAATTTATTTATATCCTCTGAGCAATATAAACTAATTAAATTCTTGATTACTAAAAAGTATCTTAAGCCAAAAAATAAAATGGATACACGAAACAAAAATGATAACAACAAAGAAAACGGTGTTTTTGACTTCACCTCAATATTTCTGAAATACCTATACCACTGATAATTTTTACTTGCGATATATAGGTACTATATGGCAAGTTTTGGATTCGTAAAAAAAGTGAACTCGAGATTTTAATCAAACTTGACATTACGATGATATAGGAAAGGCGAAAATAGTGGGTCTCGCAATTTCGTCCGTCTGTCTGCATGTCTGTCTGTGGACTCGCCTACAGCCTAAACCCATGGGCAGATTTTAATTAAACTTGGTATAAAGTGTTTTTGGAGCATTTCCCCGACACGTTTTTTTTCATTTTCTTTTTAAGAACAAAAATAACGGTACCTACCATATAATTTTTTTTAGCATTTTTGGAAAATCTTTTTTTTTTTCTCAAAAATGGCTCAATAGATTTTTCTAAAAAAATAATCAATAAATTTTGTTAGGTATATGCTACCTTCCTGTTAAAATTAAATATCCAAAAATTGGTTTTAAATGCTCCCATAGAACCATTTTCTTTGTTTTTGTTTTTCTCGAAAAGGAATAGACTCATAATTTTTTATGGAGAATCTTCTGAAAAATTTAAATAGTATTGTACCAATTTGGTATTGGTTTGAAAAAAAATATGAGATTTTCATAAACATCTTGTTTTATTACTATATTGTAGGTACTCGTGTTGAAATAATGTAATCAATCAAAACATAACGTCATGAAATTTTACAAAAGTCTATCCATACGTCTTGAAACCTTTTCGCCATTAAAACAACAAGATCACCGTTCTAAGAAATTTATATTAAAGATGATATAAAAATAATAAAAGAAGAAGATAATGATACTTTTCTTGACAATGGTCATCTTTTTTTGATTATAACTTCTTTGTTTTCAATTTAACGATGAAAAGTGTGTTAACATAAATTGTAGAAAATTTAATTCTCTATACTCTCTATAATAAAATGAAATAATAGAAACATGAACAGAAGCAAACTTTCTTCGGAGAAAAAACACACTTCTGTATAATTCATTTAAACCAGCAGTTGAATTGACATTTAAAAACTTTAGCTCCTATTCGACTCTTGCTTTATGGGAAGAAAACTAGAACTGAAGTTTAGCTTTTTTGTTTCATAATGAGATACTTTTAAGTCTTAAATTGATCTAGATACAGTATTTAAGTATTTTGCCATTTGAAAAATGCTATAACTTCTTATGGGCTATAAAAGATTTAAGGAGCTAACTTCTGATTTGTGTTAGTTGGGATTTAAAGAAATTATGATGGTAAAAAAATAAAGTTGTTAACTTTTGTTCCAACTAATAATTTATTTAATATTCCTGTTTGGTTAAGTACAAGTACTGACCAAAGCTTCAAATTTATGTGAATTTTAAAGAAAATTGCTCCAAATGAAACTTTTATTTTTGGGCCATAATAATATTGAACTATTTTTGAAAAGAAATAAAAGAAATTGTTTTTTTCGGAAAATAAATACTTATTTTCTCATTTTACAAATTTCGGGGGGGTTTGAACCCCCAATTTTTTTTTGAAATTTAAATTTTAATTCAACATAAATAAATACTAAGAAATTGTGTACCAATTTTTTTCTTAAAAAATTTTACAAAATTTTATATATAAATGAAAAAGATTTTTTTTTAAAATTTTTATTTCGAATTGTGTTGATTTTTATTAATTTTTTAATTTAAGCTGTAAGTTACATGTTACATTTAAACTTAAGGCTCCCATAAAAAATATTTACTTATAATACCTGAATGTATTATAAGTAAATAATTTTTTTTGTTTCACAATGTCTGATTAAAGTTCCAATTAAGCTACATGGAACTTATTCGTCACTTAAAAACCTCATTTACGTTTCACAATATGTGAATAGGTCTAAGTGGCACTTACATTTCTGAATATTTTACAGGCCAGTTGAAGTGCCGATTAAAAAATTAAACTGGCAAATAAAATATTTACAGCTGTCAATGTGACTCAGTCAACAAATACATCAATAGTTTGAACTAGTGACGGATATTTTTATGCGTTAACCCAATTACTTAGATATTTACTTCACGACAAAAATTCCAACCCTTAACACTGTAAAAATGCGATTTAAAAACACACTAAAGTATTTTAACACACTCATATCCACATACATATAAACACACATTTTCTAACTGGGTTTTATCAACTTGCAGCTAGGGGCCTTAAAATACCATAGTAATGTTGTTTGTTAACAGCTCTCGGTCCAAAAAGTTTAGTTCTGACACTTCAAAATTCACAATTTAAGAATAAATTAATAATTATTTGACTGATTATAAACAATCAGTCAATTTTTTTGGAAAACTGGAATAACTGACAACTAGCTAAGTGGCACATAAATTTATAATTTAAGTTGTGGATAATTTATGTGTCGGATAGTTATAGGGAACTTTAATCAGACATTGTGAAACAAACCCTCAATCTTTTACTTCAAGAGCAGGTTTGTGCGATCCAGTCGTGCGTTTTATTTTATGCCGCTTTGAAGAAAATATGATTAGTTGTTTAGGGTCATAATAAAATGTACAAGCAGACAAGCTTTATGCATGAAGTAGGTATACTTTTCGATAAAATTTCAGTATAAAATTATTACGAGAAAAGCTTTGGGGATTGATTTTTTCGCCTACAACGTCTAGTGATCCCTGATTTTTTGCAATTTAGAAACTTATCTATTTACGTCTTCATAAAAGCATAAGATTAATTAAGTAAACAAATCACTAAATATGGAGAGCAATCCTTAATCATTCACAAAAAACGGTAACCAATGAATGAAAAGCAAAGCATGTCTGCAAAAAAAAAATAAAAAAAATAAAACCCCACGGAAAATGGTTGGTAAACTGTTGTCAGGAAAATAGGCCGAAAAACGAAAATTTGCATAAATAAACCGTTTTATCTGTTCGCTACATTTCCACAACAACTTGCTTTATACTCTTTGAGCGCGTTATTGTAAGTTGGGGGCCAGGTTAAGGGTGTTATGCCATGAACTGAGATATCATCAAGACTCAAGTGTTGCAAATGGGTTTTCGGTGTTTTATTTTAACCTCAGTTGTTGTCTGGGTAGGGGGGTATTAATGTACAATCTGAATGTGAAAGGTAGTTGATGGATAGAAAAGGAACCCAGTACTTACATATGTGGTATCAGAACCAGTATAGATAGGCAAAGCAAAGTGTGGTGCTTTGAAAATTAAGGTGAATGTAATTACATGTTGAAAGATGCTTGTCGTAGGTTGTCTATATGTTCTATATCTAGTGGGATTGATAATAATAATTTATTAGATTTTCAGACTGATTGGTGTATCTTAAGGTTTTTACTTATGCAATAAGTATATAATTACTCAAGTTTATTTTGGATTTGTACAAAAAATTGAGTTCAATTAGAGAGCACGAAAAAGGTGGGTCCCACAAATCCATCTATCTGTCTGTATATCTGTATATATGTCTGTCTCTGTTTGACTTTGGTTGTTGGTATGTATGTCTGTCTGAAACTTGACCTAAAGCCTTAATCACCGAAGTGACTTTCTTCAAATTTGGAACTAATTATTTTTAGGCGAATTTTTTTTTACCACATAACACAAATCTAAGGTAATATATTCCCTAAAAAATCTGCCAATTTTGTACAATACACGTCACGAATAGAACAAATAATACCCGAATACTTTGAATACAAGCCCGAAAGTGGTAACAGTGTAAAAAGAAAGACCTACCTAAGTTTCATGTATGTTGTAAGTCGGCAGGAAAGGGATGGACATTAAAATTTCTGTCAAATCTAAATATGTAGTTAAGATAAAATGGTAAGAATTTTTCTATGAAAAGAGATTTGTCCTCGCAAGAGGAAGTAGCTCTGAGAAACATTTGTATTTTAGGCTATAGAGATCGATCCCAGACCTCCGGTGTGAGCGTATTACGGACTAAGTAACCATAATGTTAAGAGGTACATAGTTCGTAATAGATGTTACAAAACGTATTGGGCTGGACTGTTATACTCAAGAGGTTTGGGTTCGATTCTCAACAAAAATGTTTTTCGTGGCTACTACCTCTTAAGAGAAATAGATAAATCCTTCAAGATTTTCTCTTGTCAAGGTAAGCTCCACTAACTCCTTTCAAACCTGTCCTTGAACCTACCTTACCTATATCTTGGGATGCGAAATGGATCCACTGAGAACCGATTGAAATGAAGCGGCTTGTTGTATTATATAACCCCTTAAAACTTAACATAACCTGACTTATTTTTGTCATAGAAAAGTATGCAGCTCACATTAGCCATTCGGATTCAGCAATAAACTGTAGGTTCCCTCCATTCCTGAGGACACAGGCCACTAGGGCCTTCATAAGTTATTGTGCCACCATATTTGTTATATTCAGATCTTAGATTTAAAGAAATTTCTTAAGACTAACGGCCATATTATTCACTCAATACATCTAGATTAAAACTTAAATCTGGATGTAAATCATACAAATGCAATGTAAATTTATCTGGATTTAAGTTTCAATCTGGATGTATCGAGGGAATAGTATGGCGGTTAAATTTGTTTTTGCCAAAGAAAATTTTTGTTTTGCATTATCGATTTTTATTTTGGTTTTATTAAAAATCGTAAATATATAACTAACAGACAACACTTGATTTTTTGACCCAAATATTTTGTTTTCATTCATATTTATATGAAAACAAACTGCTTTTTATTTATAACATACTCGTAAAAAACTTTTCATATCAAATTTCTTTACCGGTATATATTACATATGTACGTCTCGTTCAATCGTATCGAAGTAAACCAAGTGGATGTTAAAAGCGAAAGATATACCAACAATAACAATAATAGTCCTCATTGATGTAACAAAATAGGAAGTAAAATGTGTAATGTGTATATTTTTATCAGGCGCGGATCCATGGGGTTGCAAAGGATAATAATATAATAAATAATATAATAAATCATGCCCTTTGCTTTAAACATCGTTATAAACAGTTTTTGTCGAAAAGCCAACGAAATATTTTCTGGATTCACTTTCGCAGTTATTAGTTTATTACTATTACATAAAATAGTCCAGTCATGTTAGACATTAGACTCCGGAGAGCTGGATTTTGGTATACGGCCTCCTAATGGTATTATTAAGAAACTGTAAAAAGTCCGTACCGACCTCCTGTCGGTCTATACAAGGCACCGTCAGGGAGATGTTTCTGGAAAACCATTTTGGGGGGCCTTTAGCCCCCCGTAAAATTATTAGCGGCGCTCCTATCGATGGGGACTTTTTACAGTTTCTTGAACATCATCAGGAGGCTGTATACCAACATCCAGCTTTACGGCGATTTTTCCGAAATTTTGCTATTTTTATGCCTAATATGACTGGACTAAAAGAGTTTAATTAAATTGGATACATTTTTAATTTGAACTAGATTTTTTTAAATATATTTTGTAGGAAACTGTGACGCAATCATAAATTTACTGAAATAAATTCATGTTGAATAAAAAAATTTATTAACATATTTAAATTTATCAACAAAATTTGCTACACCGCCCTGAGTGAGATCCTGGATTCGAGACTGATTATAGTTTTCGGGGTATTGAATATGATGCTAAAGGCATGGATATGATGGTTTGGCAAAAAAATATCATCTATCCTTATCGATATATGGAAATTGATGGGATTAACCATCAACATGAAAATATTTTGTTCACTGTCTGTGTTTGGAGAGGTCCAATGATGGCAATTGAGCGATAGGCAAATGTTGTGACAATTCATTTATTTGTATTAAAAATGTATGTACTGTGCTTGTGTATTTATATATAGTTTTGATACATTTGCTTTATGATGGGTTTATTGACGTCCTTTGTAACTTGTATTTTTTTTCTTAAATTTTTTGTATATTATTTTTTTTTTTTGTCAGAAAAGACAAAAATAATTCATAAAATGAAATTGGCCAATCGAATTATTAATGTATAGGTTTTACATTTATTGGATTACAAGTTAACGTATCTAAGTGCTTATATGTTGTAATTTACAACTCGCCAAAAATACCAACAATATTGGTACTTTTCTAAGGCAAGAGATACTCTGTTAGGATTTGTCAATTCCTCGCAAGAGGCATTAGCCCGGAAAAAAACTTAAGGTGGAAGCGGCTGCTGTTGAACCCAGACCTCTGGCATGACAGTCCATCGCACTAACCATTACACCACGGGCTATTATTATCAATATTAACGTCTTTTATTAAAACTGAAATGTCAAATAAAAGCTTTTGAGAAATGTCTACTAAAAACGTGATAACGTTTCTTGAGAACCTATTTCGTTTGCAGCAAAATGATGAAGTTTCATTCAAAGCAGAAAAGAAAAACAACTACATGTACCTACAAGAAAAAAATGAACAGACAAATTCACCCAAGAAATGTATATTTTTGAAGAATATACTCTGACAGTTTTTAATTTTTTGTATATGTTCCTTCCTACACATACATTTGTGCCTTTTGTAGCCAATAACTTCTGTTTTATTTAACAGACTTTTAAAGGTTAGGTCTTAAAATGAGAGTAATTATGTCAAACTACATGACAAGTGTAAATTCAGCGATGCAAATTGAGTGTACAAGTGGGTAATATAGCTTGCCAGATAAAGAAAGTAAGGCTAAGCACGCACTTTCGATTTGGAGTCGTTGCGATTAAAAAACTGCGATCACAACAAATTTTTGCTGTGCACACACTAGCGATTTTTGGTCGCGCGATTTTTAATCGCGAAAGAATGCAACGTACATCTTTGATTGGCTGTGCACATACTTATTCTTACTTGCGATTTAAAGTAGTTGCGATTGTTTAATTTTTTTTGAGCGCTGCGATTTTTCAGTCGCATGTGCATTCACTCACATTTAAAACTATGTGTCTCATTTCTTGCGATAAAAAAATCGCACGACTGACAATCGCAAGAGCGTGCATGTTTATTTCTTTCCACGAAATTTAAATCGCAAGTGCGGTCACAAACATGTAATTGCATTTGTTTTATTTGATTTTGCGACAATCACGTCACTCGAAACATGGAACAAATTTCAGTCCTTTATGCATCGTGATTTCTCTGTCGCAAGTGCGTTCAAGGCTGTTTCACAATGCGACGAGAAAACGGGACGTCAGCGTGACGAGATCTCTTCGCTGTTGTTCTCTCTTAAAAACGAGTTTCAAACAATGA
This sequence comes from Epistrophella euchroma, assembly GCA_947049315.1. Lineage (NCBI taxonomy): Eukaryota > Metazoa > Arthropoda > Insecta > Diptera > Syrphidae > Epistrophella > Epistrophella euchroma. Next base: position 110,895,919 of record OX346247.1, on the reverse strand, counting down.
AATAATACATAATAAAGTGTTTCTCATCGTCACGTTGCATCTTTTTTATGATGTGACGACGAGAAATACTTTATTATATATTATTTCGTTGTTCTGAACTCGTTTTGAAGAGAAAACAACTGCGAAGAAATATCGTCACGCTGAGGTCTCGTTTTCTCGTCGCATTGTGTAACAGCCTTCACTCACATTGAAACTTATTTACTCTATTTCTTGCGACTACACAGTCGCGCGATCGAAATCGCAAGTGCGTGCTTAGCTTAAAATAGATTTAGTAAAAACGCGAGTCAGTTTCAATGCAATGTTATACTCTATGAGTGAAATCTGTAAATTTTGTATTGAACCTGCTATGGTAAAAGTGTTTTGAGTGAGACCTTCTTTACCCAAAGAATTTATTTATGCACTTCACTGAAACAAAATTTTCCCAACATGTGCATCAAAATGTGGTGATGAACCATACCAAATCAAACAATATAATAGTTGTTGGCAATTCGGTACATACGTCGCGTCGCCCAGCATATATAGCCACACTCAAGTATCTTCTGATGGTGACAATATACATCAACATATCGTCTTGTTGGGTTACGACTTACGAGTACTCCATTCCATACCCTTTGATATTCTCAGTTGGCTTTTTGAATATGTGGCTTCATCAATATTGATGTACTCTACTCAATTCACTTTCTAGATATCTTTACGCTAAGTCCTTCTACTCATGGATTTTGAAAGTAGTTGTTGGCACTATTCTTAAATCTCATCAAAACTGATCAAATTTTCCAATCTCAGACGCGACTGCTAACAAAAAAAAACATATAATCATAATTCTATTTAAATTCAAAATGAAGTCTTATAGGATGTATGGTTGCATATAGCAACATGAAGGAGTTAGCAACACGAAGGAGTTAGTGTTGCATTGCTGTTATCATTGTTATTATTATTCATAGACATCGTGTACCTGACACGAATTGGAAAATATATCTTCATCGAATAACCAATTTTTATATCAGCTACAGTAGCGTACTTGCTAGTAGGAAGGCCCAGCCCAGGCCATTTGAATAAAATAGAGCCTCTAAAAAGGAGTAACATAAAATGCACGATTGAATTGCACGAACCTACTCTTGTAATTCAAGTGGCCTAAAATTTTAAAAAGTTTATGCTACACTTTTATGTATTTATAAATATAATAACAAATGATAATAATCGTAAAATAATAACACAATAACTGATATACACATAGGCATTGGCACGTGCCTGGGCGATACGTATATATTGGACTAAAGGTCTAATCAAGTTATCTTAATTAACAAATTTCAAGAGAGGTCCGTCAAGCTGGGTCCACCACAACGGAAATTCAAAAATCTAACTATACAGGAATTAGGGGCTAATTTGGGACTAATTTAGTACTCCAATCCCGAAAGAGCCCCAAATTCCCTTCACCGTTTAGAGGGAAAGGATGAAGGGAATTTGGGGCTCCTTCGGGATTGGGGTACTAAATTAGCTTCAAATTAGCCCCTAATTCTTGCATCATAAGATTTTTGAAATACTGTATTGGGAGGTTGTGGTAGACCTAGCTTGACGGCATGATGACGTCATCAAATCAGTTTTTGCCCTCTAAAAGTTGAAGGGAATTTAGGGCACCTTCGGGATGTGGGTACTAAATTAGCCTCAAATTAGCCCCTAATTCCTGCATGGTTAGTTTTTTGAATTTACGTTGTGGTGGGACCCAGCTTGACGGACCTAATTTAAGGCTTATCTTGAAAGCCAAAACCCTACAATTATACACTGGGAATATTCTAGATACTTGTTCTAAATTTTGTTTGTAACCAAAAATTTATTTTATTTATGAGCTTGAGCTAGTGAGACTGGTACTATAGACCTCAAAGATCATAATTAAAATAGTTTCCAATTATCATTGTATAGTACAAATATAAATACCTCCAACCCCCAAAGTTTATGGTTTTCATTTAACAAATTGAAAACGCTAATTGATTACTTATTGTTTGGTTTTTGCCATTTTCGTATCGTATTGAATGTCGAACATTGTTTGAACAAAACGAAGAGAGGATAGACGATGGTTACCGATATGTATAGAAGTTCATCCATTGGACTAAATACAATTGGTGACAAATATAACTCCCTAGAGGAAAAAGCGCCCGGACACCGGAAACGTGGTAGTTCTCATTGTCCGTCCATTCCACGCTGCATTGTATATAGTTTTTAGTATAAAATCAATAGTTCCAGTTGATGATAATGAATTGAAGGAGCATTGTCCTGGCATCAGTTCTGTGTATAGGCTTCCATATTATAGAACAGAGGGTTTGTTTGTTGGCCTGGGAAATTAATGTCCTTACCGAAGCACAATTAATGAGCATCAATTTTATTGCTGTTATATTCTTTGGAATGTAAAATGATATACCTATGAGGTAGTATAATGTTTTCGTTTTGAAAAAGTTTTAGTACAAATTACATGCATTGTCTGGCAAATAATTGAATTAGTATGTACATATATGAAATTTTTAGTTGATATGTATTCAGTCCTACAAAAAACTTCGTTTAAATCATCAACTCGTTAAATCATCTCAGAGCTATACTTCTGGCCAAATATGAACAACAAATTGAATAGTTGGATCAAATCGTGCATAGGATGCCAAAAGTCGCAAGTGCAAAAGTATATACTAAGTCAGAACACGGTAGATTCAAAGTACAAATAATGGATCAATTCAATCACATATACACCTTGACTTTGTAAGAAGCGATCCTATTCTTTCGTCTAATGGCTTTTCATACATCCTCCCTGCCGTATATGTATATGTTTACGTTCACACGCTAACCAGAAGCCTATCCTCTGGTCCACATATCAGACAACACTGTCCCAAAAGCTGTTGTCGAAAACTTAATTATTTCACCTTTTGGTACTCCTATAAAAATCAGTATACGGACCAAGGAAGTTAATTCGAATCAAAACTTCAAATAAATTGCGGATTACTTGTCTGAACGCGAACACATAAGAAATTCAACACCGTGTAAACATCTCACTCAACGAACGCGTTCTCCGAATTTACTTTTTGAACGCGTCTTTAAGTGGAACAGAAAGAAATGTCATTCGCCAGTCAATTATTTTCTATAAAAATTCTATTCTTCTCCTGTGTTTGCGATTGCTCTTGTGTGTTGGTGTAAAAACTGCTGTCCAAGAAAATTATTGACAAAGGCGACTGAATTGAACAACGAAGGAGCATCGAAGTTGTGTGATTGGTATAGAAGACCCAAGAAGGGAGTTTAAATCCTTTGGACCCACGAAGGAGGAGTGTTCCCACTAAGGCACTTCTCCTTTATTCAGGCGGCAGCGGAGGAATTCCTCAGATGGAATCAAAATCAACGGTGGCGTCTACAGTTCCAGTCAGGTTGAACTACTTACTGACTACCATATATGGGCTACTACGACGTATTCGTAGCTGAGGCCTATAAGGAGTGGTTTATCCGGCTCCCCGTCCTTGGAGTTATAATAATGATCTGGTCCTCCAGGCCAGGGGGTTGTGCGTCGCGGTGACTTCCCTACCACAGAAAAAGTGTCGGTTCCGAAACAACAACAAGCCTAGGGTATGAATGATTTTAATGTTCCCCACAAGCGTCACCTGTAGAGATGGCAGTGGAAACACTGCCAAAATGCTATCAGAAGTGCCGCTACTGATGACATCAGCGGAGAGATCAAACGAAGAATTAGTCTTGCCTATCGCTGTTACCGCTAAGGCTTTTGAGTAATAAAGCCCTCTATCAGAGAACCAAGGAGACCTTATATAAGACCCTTATCATCCCGGTTCTGCTATAATGGGGCAGAGGCGAGGCATGGACTCTATCAAAAACGGATGAGAATCTGCTTGGGTGCTTTGAAAGGAAAATTCTTCGGGTGATTTTCGGTCCAGTCTGTATCTATGGAGTATGGAGGAGAAGATTTAACGAGATTTACGGGTTTTACAGCGACGTCGACCTGGTCAAAAAGCAGAAAATAAAGCGGCTGAGTTGGCTGGGACACGTGGAGCGTATGGGCACCAACGCACCAGCCCTTCGAGTCTTCAAATCTACCCCTGATGGTCTGCGCGGCAGAGGAAGACCCCACCTTAGGTGGCGCACACAAGTGGAGAACGACCTCAACCAACTTGGAGTGCGTAACTGGAGGCAGCTAGCTAGGGACCGAGCTGGCTGGAGGGGCTTGTTGAGGCCGTATAGTCCATCCTGGGCTGTGAGCGCCATCTAAAGTAAGTAGCTCACGAAGCGGGTCACCCAAGGTACTGTTGCTCCACCTCCACATGTATATCCATATATATCACACATCCACACTTGTACACTCTCACACTTGCAAATGATGTATAGTATCGGTGGGCCACTATATTCACAGAGATACTGATGCTGTTCAAAAAACACAAAAATACAACTGAAAAAAAGTTTCTTCCCTCAATTTTTTTTCTCTAGTGTATTAGTTTAAAAATCTAACAAGGTAGAAATTCAAAAACTAAATATAATAGCTACCTAATGCATTTAATAATTTTCGTAATGCTAAACAAACTAAAAGTAAGATTTATTTCAACAACGCTTGCTGCTAAATCGAAAATATTCCTTCCGTTTAAACTTACAAAACTTTATCCTTTATTAGACGAAAAAGTTCCATCTTTTATATGCAATTTGAAAATCTCTGGTAAAGTTTTTCATTCTTAGCTCTCGTGAATTTGCGGAGTCTGCTTACGAAGAAGAAAAAAAAATTATAATATGCAACCTTAATGAAAAGTCTTGCATAACCACTTGCAAATAATTAATTTTAATAGATTTTCCACTTATTTTGCAAGGGTACGCGGGTAACGGTTAAATGCAAGTCCTTGGACCAACAACGCACCTATAAGTGTTGTGTATCCTCCATACTTGCCTTCATTCAAGGATTCTGAAAATCACAACCAAACCGCAGTTGGTCGAATGTTTTTGCAAGTTTGTACGATGAAATATACCACATTGAAAATTTAAAACTCCCTCTCAAATTGTGTTCTCAAGTTGGGTGATTTTGCGAATTTAAATCGAAGGTGTGTAACAAATTCATCTTATTCCCTCATCCTGCGTTAAATAAATTCACGTGCAAATAAAATTTCAGTGAAATAAAAAGAGAACGAAGCAAAAAGAAAAGCACTCGTTTGGACTATAATTAAATTTTTGGTTTTCCTCAATTTACAACATCATTGAAAGTTTTAATCAATTTATTTATATTAAGCCCGGAACTGCAACGTGCAACGTGAAACCGTGAAAGACACTTGGTAAATATCGTTTCATTCAGGAAACACCGACAATGATGGCAATGGACGTCGACGACGGACGCGATGACGATAAAGATGGTGGGATGATGATAATGTCCAATGGCTACGGCCAGAATCAGAAACGATGGCTTCAGCCAACCATCAAGCAAGCAGTAATTATCATCTCCATCTCATTAACTCGCTCTGCAGTTTCTGTGAAAAGTTTTAAGTGGTAATTAAACAAAATCAATTTATTCCCGAAACGATGACGACGATGACAACACGGACGGAAGTGATTTAAATTAGTTACAAAAAAACATTGAAGTTTTTTTTTGTTTTAGTTTTATATTTCTGAATATTGTGAATTTGTTGTGAAATATAACTATTTCATAGGAATGACAATATTAATGCCGCATATTCTTTGCCATAAGTTCTATAATTCGTTTTAAACTTGCTCGTTCTAGAAATCTCAAAAATGTTTTGAGGAACAAGTTTGTTGCGAAGAAATGTGCTTTCACAACTATTATAAGAAACCCGGAAGGAAGGTGTAAAAAATTATTAATAGATAAAAGGATTTTATCTATAAGTGTTTTATCTTTATTGTCTTATCGTACCTTAGATTTAGTTAAAAAAAAAGATAAGAAAGGTTCAAAAGCTGGAGTTAAGACTATTTGCACAAATTATTAAGATAGGGTGCAATAAAATGTAGTCCAAGAACTTATTGTAAATCAGCTGGGCAGTATTGAAATTTGTAGGAGCAGATAAAATTTGAAATTCTAATTGCGCAGACAGACGTTTTCCTTTCCTTTCCGGTAGGTGGCGCAGTATTTGGTCTGGATTGACTCCATATATCGACATCATTCTACATTTACTTCGAGCACGATTTGACCCCGCATCACTCAGCATTGGCGTTGGTTTACTATGTTTTAAACTCCATAAAACTTTACTTTTTAGCAACTTGACAATGCTAGCTTTTGGATAAATCGTTTGTCATTTAAAATCGGAAGTTTTTGCTGGGCATAAGTCTTCTTTAAACAAACTGAATTTTAATAAAAAAAAAAAAAAAAACTAAGAAAAAGTGCGTATACGCCCCAGTGTACCAATGTATTTGTATATGTGGCATGGCATAATTTAATACAATTAATAATTCTAAAAAAATTAGAATGACCGCACCATTAAAAAAAAAAAAATTACGGTTTGGTGAAAAAAAATCGGATTTTTTTTTTTTAATGGGTTTTTTTTTAGTTTAAATTGAGTTTAAATGGTAATGAGTAAAATTTTTAAAAAAAAATTACAGATTTCACTCATAGAGTGAGTATATGCGGGAACATTGAAAATGGCTTTATTAAGTTATATTGTTTGTCCCCTTTTTGCTTTAAAACTAAATAAGCTGTTTAAGACACAATTGTAGAATCTAAATACATAATGGGCCTTACCAATAATCAATTTTAGTTATGACTTAAATATTGCAGTGAAATTAACCTTAACGTTATGGATCCTAAATTAGTAACCATACATTATATTCTCAATTTTTTGAAGTCAGTTGAATATATGGTTCATTATTTATATTCCACGTAAATATTTAGGTAATACCATGCACGGTTTATTATTTAGAGCCCATTCAATTATGATCCATTTTACTGAAATATTTAAGTCGTAACTAAATTTGATTATTGGTAGGGCCCAATGTAAATAATGTATTTAACGTCGTTTTCCATTTGACAAAAAAAACTTGTTAATTTTCTTTTACTAATCCTATCTTATACTTTTCTATTCAAACAAGTTTCGTTCAAGTTGCATGCAAGTTGCGTTAATGTTGCATGCAAGTTTTTTGCAAGCAACTATGCCACTCCAACCTTTAAGTAAAATTATTTCAAAAAAAATTAAAAATGTAACAGTTTAAGAGTGGTTGGCATAGAAGTTTAAAAAAAATGAATGCTTTTTTTTTTCTTCTAACGAGGAACTCGCAATATTGAAAATTGTAAAAGCAGTTATTACTGGTCAAAAATATTGGACATTTAACATAGACACCAGTGGTTTCAACTCATATCGAAATTTTAAAATCTTTTTAGCTCTACGTTGATTTCTTATTAATAAATTTCGATAATTTTCTTAAAGTTATAAATGCCTTTTTTATGTTGTGTTTTTTTTTTTTTTGCCTTTTTTAGGTTTTTAAATGTCTCAGAATCAGGCCCCTGCACAGAACTATTTCTTTGGGACACCAATAGGTACTTGCCCTATGAGCAAGTAAAAATATTATGTGATTTTCCAAAAACATTAGGTAACTATGTGTAAAATGCGGTCTTTGGTTTTCAAAAAACTTAATTTATTTTTCTAATTTGGAGGCTAACTTTTTAAATATTAGACGATTTTCCGCCCCCATCCAACCTGGATCCAATTTTCGTCCTTAGTATTTTAGAGCAATCCTGAAAGTTTCTGGTGAAGGATCCTATTTTAATGTGTCTGGGATACTCGCATTTTGCAATGCTTTTTCACAAATTTTTTATTTTTTCAAAATTACCTTAGATACATAAGCCCCTTCTGTATCCACCCTTGTCTGGTTGTGCGTACATACATAGATACAATGTTATTACAAGGAAGTAACATAGATAAATATACATTGATTGCAGTTGGAAAATGTTAATACAAATGTTTTATTTTAAGAAGCATAAACGAATTTAAATTATGTAACAATCTTTGTCTCAAGTATTCAAGGTGCAAAAACCTCTAACAATTATTATACAAGAAGAACTAGAGCTTTCCTTAACTGATATAGAAGGAGTCTATTAATGTTTCGCCAAAAAAAAAAAAAAAACGTTTGACATTTTAAGGACTTTAATTTGGTAATAATGGATTGCAACACAACCAAATAAAAGCCAGATCATCAGTCAAAAAGGCGACTTGCAAATAATAAAAACTCACTAATCACTGAAAGACAATATAATTTTTGTTTTTCGTTTGTTTTTTTTAAATTCAATTTCTCCCATGGCATGTTTTTTTTTTTTTTATGTTTTAATGCAGAATTTATGACGAAAGTCACGAAACGAAGTGTCATTATTTTTGTCAACAACATCATCGCAGAGTCTACGAAGAGACAGAGAAAATTAAAATCAACCTGGCATCACTGATGATGACATTAATGAAGATTGAGTACTTCATTTTAAGAGGAGCTGAATTTGACGGATTTTATGATGCTGCAGAGACTGGGGTGCTAGCTGTTATTGTATTGTCTAGGCTTTGGATTATAATATGAGGATGGTTATTTGAAGGATGCTTTAATTTAGTAAAGCAGATGTGGATAATTTTGGGCTTTGTTTTTGACTCTGTTGGCTTATGCTTAAGATGGCGAAAAATTGTCTGCCTTTTAAGTGGCAATCAATCAAAAAGTCATGATTAACTCCAGATTATCGGGTGTTAAAAGATTTTTTTTTATTTTGTCTGTGTGAAAATAAATATCTACCTGAAAACTAATCAAATGGACTTTTTAAGTCTCAACTTTGAAACTCCATCCAAGAAATTGACATCTTGTGACAACTAATTGTTTCCAAGCTACATCCCAGATATTAGAGCTAGTGAGGCATCTGCAGTTGTATGCTGATTTTTTTTTTTTAAATAAAGTAAGTTACATAAAAGTTATTATCATAAAGTTAAAAGAATTCTTGAGAATCTCCAACATTACATAACTTGTGGATGAATAAAATGTAAAAAAAAATATTTTAAAACGTTCGCTTGACTGGGGTTTATTTAATAAGTAAACTAACTTTGTTTGGGACTTGCAAGAATTATTTTCGTTTTGGTCTCATTATTACGAGTATAAAACATGAAAGAAAATTTGAAGTTTTCAAAACCAGCGAAACTTGCACAAACCATCTGTGGTTGAGTTGAGACTTAAGAGACAAGTGCGAAACAAAATAAAGTTAAAAACTATAGCTAGGTAGACTGAGTTTGTTTTGGAAATAGTCAATTAAAATTTGAATAAACCCTGCCATGGATACAAAACTGATACTCTTCACATCACTTCATTTCACTTTAGTTTTTTTGTTTTTTTTTGAAAAGTAAGTTGTTGGAGAATTTAATTGACATAAAGTTGTTACAAGCTCCATTCATAATATTTGATATAATTTGATTATACTCAATTAAAGGTGAGTTTTAAAACTATTTTTAATTGAATTTTAAAAATAAATTAAGCTAGAGATTGGCGACAGAAAAAAAATAATTTTTATTGCGAAAAAATATGAATAAAACGGAGTAGGTACTCAGAGAAGGTGCTCCATAAGAATCAGAGGAGGTGTTAAATAAAGAAGCACCAGCTACCGTTTCGTATGAATAAAATTTTACACCAACTAGTGTAAGAGAGCACCTACTCCTTCATGAGGAGTAGGTGATGCTCTCATACCTCAAACCGATTTTCTGCCTGAAATGTTTTATTTTATTATTTTTATTTTCGTTTCCATCATAGTTTCTATACTTTTTTTTTATCAGTCCTGTGAAAAAATGAGAGTTCCCGGTAGCAAACAAAGAGTTCTAGAGTTCCTCATACTTTTTTTCAATAGTTCTGGCGAATGAAGTGTTAAAATTCGAAAAAAATTTGTTATGCTAACTTCACGGACTTTTTTGAGAAAAAAAGTTCTGAGCATATTTTTCAACTCAAAACCAAGAGTTCTAGAGTTCCTGATGGGTTTTAGAAAGAGTTCTGCCTGCAAAATTGGAAAAGTTAGGGCAAATTAAGGTGCCCATTGACTTAGAACCACAAAGATTCAAAATCCAAAAAAAATCAGAAAAAGTAGTCCTGATTAGAGTTCCCGATAGCAAAAAGAGTTTTTTTTTTTTAACCTAAGAATCATTTTAGCGCAATAAATGGTATTGCAAAGGTAGGGGAGACCGGGCAGGTTGTAACATGGAGCAGTTGTTGGTAACAGTGCCTGTCTCTCAAATAATAATTTAGAACTCTTTGTTTGCTATCGGGAGATCTCATTTTTTATTCAATTTTAAACAATTATTTTTCTAACTTCACAGAACTCATTTTCTCTCGAAAATTTTTGTCCGGCTAAGGGAGTTTCCGTATATTTAAAGCTTGCGAAGCAACGCGAGCACGGGTCGGCTAGTGTATAATAAAAGAGCTGAATATCATAGATATGAATATGGCGGTCTAAGACCTTCTGTATGCAAGACGCACTATAAAAATGAATTTTTAAGTGCGTCTTGCATACAGAAATCCTCACCTAAGAGGTCTTGCACCCTTATATTCATTTCTATGGTATTCAGCTCTTTTATTAAATATAAATTTTTAAGTCCTCTATATCATTTATCTGGGGCTTTCAGATAAAAATGCATTTTCAAAGCAGCATCATCTGCAAACGCCCCAACTACGGCTTGCAAGACTTGCATATTTGCAAATAAAAAGTGAAGACCTATCTTATTGCATCATTAAATTTTTGCTATTAGTCACACCCGAAAATTGATGTAGGCTCTCGGTCTATTCTGTTGGCATGTCTCAAGTCCTATTAAGCAGATCATCAAGTTCAATGTGTTTGAGCATAGGTATTTTAGTGATAAAATGCTATATCCTTCATTCATTGTTGAGCAACCAACTGAGCTTGCTCGCAAATGAGAAGTAGGTGCTCCTCTCGAAGGAGAACGTGCTTCGGTTTATTCATATCTAACTTACCTTTGAGAAGTTGCTCATCAAACATGTGGATGCTCAATCGTTGAGCACCTCCTCAAGTATTTTATTCATACCAAATGGAGTACGTGCTACGAAAAAGTTGAGTTTTGAGCAGTTGCTCCTTTTTATTCATATCACCCTATATTTCAGAGCTTAAAAAAAAAAATTATTGCGGCTCCGTGATCTTAATAACTCAAATGTTTAATATTCGCCAAAGTGTATGCCATCAGCTAAAAGGTTATAGTGATCAATAATTTCATAAATTTTTCAGCCATAGGTTTTGTAAATAATTTTTGTTAATTTTTTTTGTTTTTTTTTCAAATATTAAGGGGTTAGGGTTAGCACATCATTTAGAATAAACAAACAAACAAATGGAATTTTGTTCACATAAGTAATTTGATATTATAATAAACTCCTGATAATAATAATTGTCAGTTAATATATAACTGACCTAATTAATGGGTTGGTGTCATAATTCTGTATGTGCCAAAATTATCATAAAATCATAATTCTGTATGTGCCAAAATTCGTTTTACATCAAATAATATGTTGAATAGTGTGAAATCTGATGACAATTAAATTAATATTCAATATACATTAAATTGATTTCACTTTATGAGTTTACGTTATATAATAAAAGTATTCCACCGAAATTTAGCAAAAAAAAATTTTGAAAAAAAATATAAGCAATGTACTTGTTTTCAATTTGTGTTAGGTGGATTTTAGCCGTTATGTCCATCGATTTGTGTTTTATATTTCTCACCGCTGAAGCTAACTTTCCACTACCGCCAAAAACCAACATCCACAGCTTCAGTAGTGCAATGCTGATGATGAAAGGAATTGGGTTTCCAAATGCATTCAAGGCTTGATAATGTTGTTTAACATTTTTAATTTGTTAAAATTTGTTCGCTAAATTTAAGTAGAATACTTTTATTGAATAACTTAAATTCATAAATTGAAATCAATTTAAAGGTTATTGAATATTAATTTAATTGCCAAAATTCGGTTTCCAAAATCCAAAACCAGAAATCTTAGAAGGGTTAAGTAAAATCTTTTTGCATATTCAAAAGGTTTTCAATTTTATGAAGAATCTGACATTTAAATGCGAAATTTTGTAATACGAGATTTCGAAAGCGTGATTTTTTTTTTGATTCATAGATTTTTTCCACATAAGGAAAGGATTGTCTTGTATCTTTTAAATATTTGCGATCTTTTTCATAAGAAACATTTCTGCACGAAAAATACTTATAAGTCAACAAAATGTTAAAAAATATTTTTGATAAAACATTAACAAGCATCATAGACGCATATAATTTCAGCCAATAGAGCTGACACAAAAAAGATTGCTCATCATTTTTCATTTTTATTGATTTTTATATTTGTACATAATGTATGAACTATACACTATAATACACCTTATAGCTCGAGTTCAATTTTATTATTATCTTCATGTTCATGTTCATGTTCAATGTTCTCACGTTTGCTATTTCTCGTTTCGAAGTTAAACGAATGACCAACCGAAACCCCATCTAACAATTGAACGTGAAAATTGTTATTTGATTGATATAGCACTGCTGCATCCGTTCGGAGGAAGGATGTGATAGAAAAATAACGGAATTCGCAACGCAAAAAAAAAAAACTCATGGCTGCTGCAACAATTGATTAGCATTTCAATCACGTTCTGCAACTGGAGGATTTCAGAGTTTGCTTGTTGATTCGCCGAATTGAATGCTAGAACGTGGTCTATATTTTTGTTTTTTGGCTTGGTTGCTCTGTATTATTTTGGTGGTAGTGTAGAACATGTGAAGAGAGTGTGTCCAGTCCTGACTAGTCACTATTTTTGCTGACCGCAATATGATTTTAGTGTTGATGGAAAGGCATTCTGGATTGCTGGTGCGAGTTGCATACATTTTTTTTTGTAATTCTTAAATGGGAGTGAAATAGATATATGTAGTTAGTCACGGATGGTTTTTATAGACTGATTTAAATTTGACAGGTGGTTTAAACCGTATCGAGAAATCTATGGACCTTTTTTGATATTTTTTTTTTTGTCTCTGTTCGTTTCAATGGAAATGAATACTTTAGGAATAGATATACCTACTTCCGTGAAAAGTGACATCTGGAACAAATTTAATCAATATGTTGTTTTGAAATTATTTTCTATCAGTTAATGTGGCATAGCGAAGATTAGGCCTTATTCCTTGGACTAAGTGCAAAATATTATTAATAAAATACAATTTCTACAAAGTGACGTTTACTAAGCTAAATTATCGAAGAAGGTGGCTTAGCGAAGGAATAAGAACGAGATGTGTATGAGTAAAGATTGCAAATTTTTGTTTTTAATAAAAATAGTAATGTCTCCTAGATTTATCGAGCGAGAATTTGATTTTGCAATTTGAAAGCCGTATAAAGTTAGCATTACAACCAGGGCAGCCGTTTTGAAAATTTGCATGGGAGTATTTCAAAAGATTAAAGGGAGTATTACGTGTTTATAGGACTACGCAAAAAAAAGCGTTTACACTTGCTCTTTATGAATTCCGTTACCCATTTGTATTGACAAAAAATACAAAGCCAATAGAGATAGAGAGAGAATAGAAATCAAATACATTTGCCAATGTCAGGATTCAACAAGGAGATCCTATCTTGAATACTCTCGAGTGTCAATGTTTGTTTCTGAACGACTAAAATCGGATAGGTTATATCAGCTGCTCTTGACATTTCTTATCTGATAGATGAGTAAGCCAATATTTTTAGGATAGCTTGAGATCTTTCTTTTTGCCAACATCTGTTTTGTAATCAGCATTGGTTTTATTAAGGATTACAACAACACAAAATTTTGTTTACAATCCTGGAACACCGCCATTCATTTTTCTGGAAGCCTAGGGGATAAAACTTGTCAACACATGAAGGAATAAACTATATCACAAATATCTTCATTAAAGATAAGGGAAGACGAATTCCTGAAAATGGGAGATATTTTTCCAAAGGTTTGAGTAGGTTCTGAAGGATATAATGGAAAACGTAATTTAGAAATGGTCTACTTTATTCTTAAGAGCTTACTTTGTCGTTCGTACTCCATTTTCTTTTTTTAAGCCTTAATCACCTACCAGCGGTCTCAGAGACTACAACGAATTTTCAAATCGAAATAATTCAATGTGTGCATGTCCTGCGACGGAGTGCATCCTTCTTTAATGATCAACAAGTATCGTTCCATGAGTGACGTGGAACTTAATTTGACCGAGAATTTTGCCTAGTTTGAAGAAAAAATGTATAAAACTGCTATGAAAATTGTGAATGTTGGGGGGCTACAATTTTTTTGAAGTTTTTATTTTGTGTTAATTATTTTATTTTTATATTATTGTTTGATCCATTAGTTTATGGGAACTAATACCAAGAATTTAAAATTTTAAGTTCCTACTGGTCAGGTCTCATTTTATGAGCATAGCCATTTTTTGTGCTAAAAGTGTTAATTTGTGAAAATTTCAAGAATATTACGAAATTTTCCTGGAGGTTAAGTTATTTGTGTCTTTAAAATAAAACATAAGAATTTTAGCAAACATTTTATTCACTTGTAACGAAGCGTTACACTTTCGCCCTCACCTACCAGAATATTATAAAGCAACTCACCGCCAACCGAAATTATTCACAGTGAACCAGCACCCTACGTAAGCAAAAAAACTCCAAACACCAGCACCCTACTACCATCCAACCTACATAATACCGACCGATCATCAATACCGCAACAACAAACACCAGCCACCCACCACCCACTGAATCATCATCATCAACAGCAGAGCATCGCGCTAGTGCACACCACTGCTAATGAATATAGAAAAGTATAACGTCATCATGCAGAAGAAAAATATTTCGTTTGTGACTTTTAAAATTCACACTTCCTCTTGCCACGAAATATGACAAGAAGGACGTATGAAAAACCGAATAAGTCGAAGCTTATTTGGACTCGTTGTAGTTCCTAATTTACGAATTGGAAATACTGAGGCATAAGTTTCCGGCGAATATCAGTTTATAGCAACTTTTGGTCGCCTCAGGTTACTTTTCTTGATACATTCGTGTATCATTTAGAGATAATCTTTTTGGAACTAAAATTCTCCGTAGTTTATTTTCCCTCGGATTAGCCCTGGGCTGGAATCAGATTCCTACCGTTGTTCTCCCTGCTTGCTCCTTCTGAGTGAGATCGTGGGCTAAAGTAATTTTCCCTTGGGTTAGCCTTGGGCTGGAATCAGATTCCTACCGTTGTTCTCCCTGCTTGCTCCTTCTGAGTGAGATCGTGGGCTAAAGTAATTTTCCCTTGGGTTAGCCTTGGGCTGGAATCAGATTCCTACCGTTTATTCCCTGATACGCTTCTTCTAAGTGTATATCGTGGGCCGAGTCTACTCCTGTAGCTCTTTATAAAAAGCTTTGCCGTATATGAAATACTATGTTATCTAATTTAAGTTTAAAATGAATTGTAAGATTGTAAACCCCCTCTTCTTGTTAAATAAAGATTTATTGATAAAACTGGTAATTGGTCAGAGTTCTACTTTCTTAACCCGAGTTTTACTTGCTTTCTTCGGGAATACCCTGGACACCGACGAGCTTACCTCAGCCTTAGTAAAAAAGCATCACACACTTTTGTATTTAGTTAAAACTGTAAGTCCCGAATTCAAGGTAATAATAATCTGTGAGCGCGTCTCCAGGACCGCACGTACATAGGTGGTTAAGGGACTGAAATAGCTGGTAGTTGGTTAAGGGTTGTAATTTAAATTTTCCATTTTTAAAATAAAAATAAGAGAATTCTTAGATGTGTTTGGTAACGTGACCTTTTTTTACAAATTACAATATTTTCTGTCAAAAAAATTTCCAAACAAGCATCTCACTTATTTTAGTGGTTTCGTAAATTCGTGGAATAAAGGTGGGATAAGCATTTTTTATTAATAGGACTGTAAAAATATAAAAATACAACTACGAGAACAGAAATGTATGAAAGTGAAAGCAATTAAAGAATGACAAAGACAAAAAGGTAGACTTAGTAGTCCATTTTTAATTTTAGAATATCAAAGGAGTGGTAAAAGAGTGATACATTTATTA
The DNA here is from genome assembly GCA_947049315.1 of Epistrophella euchroma. Taxonomy (NCBI): domain Eukaryota; kingdom Metazoa; phylum Arthropoda; class Insecta; order Diptera; family Syrphidae; genus Epistrophella; species Epistrophella euchroma. The sequence continues at coordinate 110,879,896 of OX346247.1, read as the reverse complement.
AAAAAATCTCCCTTTATTACGCTTACGCTATCTAAAACAACTAAAAGTTTATCCAAAATAATTTTTTTAACACCTACATTTATTCGAGATCAATTATACCAACATAATGTTTTTGCTCGTATTTACAACTTCACCTGAGCGTGATTTTAAGAGTGCATTTAAGAGTGCACTACTTATGCCGTTTTATTGGACCGTCCAAATATGAACCTTGCGCTGTTTTGCGTATCTTACTTAGTAGTTTATCCAACTTAATTCCTTAATGGATAGGAGAGCAACTTCTTTCTGACATTGTCTCGCCGCCAATTTATTTTATATTTAATAAATGTATATGTGAAGGATGAATTAAATCCAGCACACACTCATTCCACGCTCTAACTACAATATAAAAGGTTTAGGTATAGGTTGCATATGATATGTCAAATGTTCATTGAAATATATAAGGACAAATTATATGCTTATAAATTTTCGATTTTTGCAAATCAAATGATGGCATCCACTTATCGTCTCAGCAAAAAAAAAATAAAAAATAAATCACAATTCATAACTCAAAAGACAGCACACAATCACTCATCCAAAATTAAACTAAATACATATCATTGAAATGATTGAGTGCTTACCATAAATCTCTAGAGATTTTCCATTTCATTTGGAAACACTTATCTCTATTTTATTCCTATATAGCCTATGTCCAATAATGTATATGCTGGCGTCCACTTCAATATCCAATTGACCAGCCAACATTAGGGAAGCCGATTTGTATACACAAATCCTGCACACAAACATCACATTCTTAGAAACATCCTTGTGAGATTGACAAAAAAATATGTAATTCCCTTAATACCCGTCAATACTGATATAACTGCTCCAGAATGCCGAAACGATTCAAGACCAAGGGCAAATTTTGGGATAGAACCTATGTATGGTTGGAAAAAAAAATGTCGATGAATGTAAACCCATATACATATCATGAAAGATGGAATTCAATCTCAAGGGACACACAACAAATAGGATGAATACACATAACTTAATAAAAATGTCAAAAACAATTTTTCAATAGTATAGGCCCCTAAACGAAAACGACTGACAATTTTTTGCAACAACAACAAAAAAAAATGACAGGAAGGTCATATTTATATCAATTCATGTCACTGACCTCTATCAGGACGAATTAATTAAATTAATATAAATATCAAAAAGAAAGCTTCAAACTTTTATGATTTGGATTAGGTAAGATGACTTGGAATTTTAGTTGTAAGAGAAAAACTTCAAAGTTCTTTAATACAAATTATTGGTTTTTGAAATCTTAGCGAAGAAAAATCATGCCTGAAAAATATAAAAATGCCAAATATAAAATTCCTCAAAAAATCCATTGGTAAAAGAAAAAAACAACAAAAATCAAAATCCAAAAAAACATTCGAAATATATTTTTAAAAATGTAAATCCAAAACTCCTCACTGTCAAACGAAATATTTTTGTAATTTTCCAAGGAGACATCGAAATGGTTACGAGAACCCAGCGAACAAGCAATAAAGAAAGTTCACGTACTGCGAACGAAAAAAACAAAAGGATCACGAATTTGTTTTTATGAACGATCGGACTGTGGATTTAAAGGCTCTATTGAAAACCTCATCTATGCACCAAAAATGCTTTTGCAGAATTTTCTTGAACACAAACTGTAAAAGTTTTTTTTTATTCAAAAACGCAAATTTTACTGCAAAAGCACTGTGTTCGATATTATAGTTTGCTAAAGTCACAAATGTTGGAGAACATTATCTGCTGCGATGTAGCCGTACACTAAAAAAAATCGTAGTGACGAAAGAGACAGACATTGTAAACATTTGCATGATTTTTAGTATTTATTAATGTTGAGTTAAAAATTAAATTTAAAAAAAAAATCATCTACCCATTTTTGAAATATCGAATTTTCCAAAAAAAAATTTGAAAATTTTTTTAAAAATCCAAACTGTATATTATTGAAAATTTTGAAATGCAGTATACTTATGATTCAAACTTTCTTGAAGCTTTTGCATAAAAATTTTAATTGAAATCGGTTATACAGATAATGAGATAATACAACATAAAATACATAAATGGTTCTATGAGAAGTACTGTTTTTTAATCGTTAATTGTAAGAAAAATTTGTATTCAAAATATTCTAGATAATGTTAAAAACCGCTGAGTATCATGTTTCATAAAAAATCAATTAAGTCGTTTTCGAAGTATTTGGGTTTCAAACAAAATTTTTAAAATTTTTTTTTAAAATCCAAAAAAAAATTTAAATTTTTAAGAAGATTCCCTACAAAAATATCAAAATCACGAAAATAAAAAAAAGTTTCTATGAGAGATACCATTTAAAACCATTTTTTAGAAATTTTACTACCACAAAAAAGTAGTCTTATGTTATTTAATAAATTTTTTTGATTACTTTTTGGAAAAATCTGTGGATCCATTTTTGAGACAAATTATATTGTCCAAAAATGCTAAAAAAATTATATGGAATTATATGGTAGGTACTGTCATTTTTGGTCCTAAAAAAAGAAATGAAAAAAATGCTTTATACCAAATTGACCAAGCGTTTAGGCTGTAGGCGAATAGACCGATAGACAGACGGACAGAATTTGCCATTGCCGATCAAATTGACTTTGATTTGAATTTTTCGAACGCGGCTAAAGTCTGAAAGAAATAATTTAGTTACTGAAGCCCTTCCCACCTACCAAAAATTTAGTTAAGTTTAAGGTAGATAGTATTATGTGAGTGAGTACACAAAAATCACATTGATGAATTGATGGAACTTACTGTTTCAACTAAAAAAAAATTTACCATCAACATACCTACTTAGAAATAAGTTAATTAAAAATTTTGCTACACCAACACTTTTTATTAAATTAGTTTTTATACATACATATAAAAAAATTTGTTAAAAAATGTATGAAAAACAAAGGCAAAAAATCTAAATCGAGGATTTGATAAAACTTTTGACACTACAATATGATAGGGCAGACGAAACAAAAAACTCGAAAGTTTGTCTGTCTATTCGGTTACAGCCTAAATAGATGGTTCGATTTTCTATAAACTTCTAATACAGTCGTATAAAGCATTTCTGGATATTTGACATTCAAAATTTATTTTGAAAAAATAAGATTTACTAAAAATTCGTAAAAATTCCTTAAATTTCGGTCTTAAAAAATATTAATAATGGTGGCGATCCAAAAAACACATTTAAAGAAAATAGTCTTTTCCACTGAATTCGAAGGGAACTGATCAAATTTCTGCTTTCGAAATTCATTCTGCCTTCACTTCCAAAAAATATGGTCTTAAAATTTTTTTCGATTCCCTTCCTACAATATTATGTTTTTCAAAATTCTACTTTTCAAAATACTGACAGTTAATATTTAGCAAAATAAAAATCTGCTTTTTTATTAGCATTAATAAATTATTTAATTTGTTCATTTTGAGCTCTCTTGTTGAAGACATAGTTATACAATTATTGTTACAAATCATTTTAATTTTTATTAAAAATATAGAATACAATTTAAATTTAGACAAAAAATACAAATAAACTAAAAATGTTCATTTGTAAAATTGAAATGAATTTCTTCCTGAACGATACGCGATGCAAGGCGTCAACAAAATAGCAATCATAGAGGAAAATTGATGAGATAGAACTTTTACTGGCTGAACAGAATGGTGACGTAGACGGAGCCGGAGCTTGAATAACTGTCAAAATATTGAATACACGCAAATTCAATGTTGCTAACACAACGGAACGTAGACGCATACGGAACTGCAGACGCAGACGGAAGAGTTCACCAACTTTGTTCTTTTTTTTATACATTTACGGTAGGAAATGATGTTGCCAAAGAGAAAAGCAACACAAAAATCGAATTAACTTTTTTGGTAGACAAAACTTTCATTTAATTTGTTGATCTTTGAGATAATCTAAGTAATCTTTCCCTATTTTGAAAATGCGTTACGTATGAGACACAAACACTTACTTAACCTCTGCCATATTGTCATATAGAAAATAAATAAAAGTTTATTTTTGTGGAATATGCTTTGTTCAGAATAGCTCTTTCCTTTTGTTTGTTGAGACTTACAGACACACGTTTTTCTCTTATAATTAAGGCCATAAAGAAAATGGGAAAATTTGATGTTTAGCTAAAGTTTCACTTAATGTTCGGTCTCTATTTCTTTTTCTTTGTTTTATAATTATAAAAAAAAAGATGACATGCACAGGAGACAATCGAATATAAATGGAACCCCAATCTTCTGGTTTACAAAAATAATGTTGGCAATTTGAAAACTTATGCTAAAAAGTTGCTGCCATATTCCCATTTTCTCAATCCTCTCAGACAATTTTGTATTAATGTGTGACAAGAATAAGTCAGGCATGGATTAGACCACTCATGATGGAAGGCATCTTCGTCTTCGTCGTTAGACTTTTGTATACAGGATACGCAAAATGGATGTACATTATGTTCTGGAGAAGGAGCCCAGAGTTGAGTGTTGCATGGTATGTAAGTACAAGGATGAGAGCCTTTTGTATTTTTGCTCAGATGAATTTTGAAAAGTTTTATGTTGAAGAATTAAGCCTGAGTGAATGATAATAATGGACGTGTTAGACATTTTCACTTAAGAATGTTTATACTCTTGAGTTAAGATATGGTGTGACCAGTAATTGAACAGCTTAGGGAGATAAAAATTGAGAAAAATAGGTAGCTTTAATAAATTGAAGTAGGGTTTCTGAAGATGTCTATGGTTGCAGTTGTCAGGTATAGTAGAAATACAATTTTAGAAATTCTATATCTTTTCTTAATAACAAGGCCCTTAAGATCAAACTATATCCTCTATAACTCTCCCACCAGAACTGGTCTAATACTTTATTAATCTTTAATTTTTAGAGCTTAAACCTAACGCTTAATGAACTAAAAAACTCAAAAACAAAAATGAACAAAGACCCAATACTGCGCGAAAAATAGTTCAATATGACTTATAAAACCTAAATAAACTAACTCACATTTTTTTTAATGAAAAAAAAAAAAACTAAAATATAGTGGGTGTGATGACCCACTCTATAGTAACTTTACATTTATGCCCTTGGAAACTATATACACCCATGTTATTTTTATTATTTTTATACCAACAATGCAATCAAGTGGAGGGCGGTTCGCTCCAAATTTTTTTTGAGACGAAAAAACAATTTTTAATCGTTCCTTTAGTGCCGTGATATAAGGCCATGCATCATAATATCTTAAAATATATTAGGCCATATTTGAATGTGTAATTACGAAGTAAGATTTGTGAAACAATTTCCGTTCAAACGACCAGCACCCAATATTTTTATTTGGAACAGTCTTGTTTCTATTGCGGTATTTTAAACGCAAAAAATTTAATTATATTAATTGATGACATAACTTAAATTGCACGAATTTTCTGAGTGTATCGCAAAGCTTCACGCGAATATAAGGCAATTAATTGATTGAAAATGAAATCTTCTGTATTCAACTTATAATTAACCCACTTACGCAAGCGAAAATTAAAAAATAGTATGCACGAAAGGATTCCACGAACTTGCTCTCATTATTAGCAACTACTCATATAATGTAAAAATAAATAAATAAATTTGCTAGCACAATAGCTCACGAAGAGCCAGGGCCTAGGCCTAGTGACTTACAACTTTTTTTCGATAAATGCTTTTGTTTAAAACCTACAGCGCATTTTGTGATTTTGTTGGAAAAAAATATATGACGAATGTAAAAAGTCAAGCCCTATACTTTTTAACAACAAAATACACTGTAGCTGTTAAAAAATAAGCGATTATCGAAAAAAGTTGTAAAAAATATTTTGTAGGAAATTAAATTTGCTACAAGTTCGTAGAACAAATTTTTTTTCTGGGATCAAAAATACGCCAGTTATTCGCGAAAATCAAAATAATCTTTAAAAACAAGATGGCGGCCGAACCACACCACGTGCAAATGTGAAAAATGTGGTTTTCTCCTTGTGAACTGAGAAAAATGCGCCTTGGAATTATTTCCCATATCATCATATAATGAAATCTAAATACCTCGTACTAAATTGTATGATCAATGTGACTTTGCAAAATTCATAACTTCAACAAATGTATACCGATTTTTAAGAACGCCATTTAAGCATATTTTAATGCATTTTTCAACTAAAAACCTCAACAACTTTTTTCTTTTCAAATATAACCAAATGAATGATACACCAAAAATTCATTTTAAAAATGTAGGTCCAAGTCGTTTTACTTTCAGCCTTATGCCCGCCGGACGCCATTTTAGCATTTTTAAATGCATTTTTCAACTTTGAAAACTTTTTTCTTTTCAAATATAACCAAATGTAAGATACACCATAAATTCACTATGAACCTCCTGATCTTAAAAATGTAGGTCCAAGACATTTTTCTTTCAGCCTTCTGCCCGCCAGACGCCATTTAAGCATTTTTTTATGCATTTTTCAACTTAAATCTTGAAAACTTTTTTCTTTTCAAATATAACCAAATGAAAGATACACCATACATTCGGTAAAAACCGCCTGATCTTAAAAATGTAGGTCCAAGACGTTTTACTTTCAGCCTTATGCTCGCCAGACGCCATTTTAGTTTAATAATGTATTAAAAAAATGCTAAAATGGCGTCTGGCGGCGCGAAGGCTAAAACCAAAACGTCTGGAACCTACATATTTGTAATCAGGAGAATTATTCTGATGTTTTTATGTATCACATTTGTGGTTATATCTTAAACTTCCAAAGTTAATTTTTCACCCACTTTTGGGGCGTCTGGCAAGGGAAAAGTTGAAAGTAAAACGTCTGGGACTTAACTATTTTTAATCAGTGCACAATCCTTTATTGTTTATATATAAAAAATTCAAGTGGTTACCTCAGACATCCAAAACGGAAAAATTACCATTTTAAAACGCCCACCCCCACCCCCGATTAAAAAAAAAAAACCTGCCAGACGGTTGAATTTGATATAATAATGCGTATACCTACACGTATGTACATGCACATGAATTTTGGTTATACCTCCACTGCCAAAATTTGCTACCGGCTCTTATAGACTAATAGGTTGTTTAACTCATTATAAAAGTTTCAAATCACCCTTACCACCAAACAAATGTTTAGTTTAAACAACAAAAAACTGTATCAAATTATTTCCAATGTCTTTTTTATTATTCAGGTTCTTTTTGAGTTCATCACATTGATTCCTTGAAACATTTAATCGACTCCAAAGTACTGAGCTTTGTATGAGAAATAGTCAGTTTCCTGAGCTTCAATAATAATCGAGATGCTTCGTTGTCCAATGCCCCCAGATACAACATAAGCATTTCCTTGGTTGTTGTTTTGTATGGCAATGAGTTCAACAAATGTAACAATTGCACCAGTACCGTTTTCTGGATAGCTCAATTGCAGACTGACGTCATTTGGTGAGGCGTACGAGTAGGTATCGGTTCCTTGAGCAACAAGTGCATCACCTTTAAAAAGATAAAAGATATAGAAAATGTCGGTTATTTCACAAATGGATTTAGAAAAACAAGCTAAAATGGACTTACCAGAAGTACGACCACCCAAAGTATAACGTATCGACTGGGTGCGACCCTTGCTTTGTTCCTTAATCATGGGAATGATCTTGGTTTCTGGATGACTCCTGGCAAAGTTTCTAATATCATCGATGATATTGACATCATGGATTTGTTTTCCAGGAACATTTGATGGAACATTTTTGGCACTGACTGCAGCACCCAGGAGAACCACACACACGAGACTTAGACGAATAATAGCGGTCATTTTATTATTTTTAAAAGAGAGACGATTGTTTTTAGTGCTTTGAACGTCGTCAATTCGATAACTAATTTAGCATTGATCTTGGTTCGTTTATTTATATCGAAAGTCAATTGGTGTAACCGCTAATTGGATTTTTAGATACTATGATTATGGTGACACACTGATAGTGGATTCTTGGTAAACAACTTCAATTTCTGAAGGTTTGAATGAAAGAACAACAACTTGAGTGAGCTACCACCAAGTTTTATAGGCTGGAGTTATAGCTATTTCACGGTCGCCAGGCCGATCATCAGACTCCTTTAGTGGTGCTTAGTCTATTTATGTTCAATTTTATTCGAAAAACATTTTGCCCCACTGAGGCTCGAACCTAGACCAAGCGTCTCCGGGCCAAGTGCACTACGCACTGCGCTACCGAAGGTCACGTGATCATGTCGATCGAGTGCAGGTTTTTATTGTTTGACGAATGCATTTGAATCAACTAGCATTTTTACTAGCCACACACAAGCTTGTTGTTGTTCATTCGGGTTCTTTCTTTTTTCTCCATACTCTTTTCATAAGTCAACAATTCGTTGAACATATAAGGAGGGAGATTGTATGAAAGATTTGACGCTGGTCAAGAATTAAATTAGAATTAATTGAAAGAGTTTTTTGTGTGATAACACACGCGCAGTGTAGGCTGCAAAGCTTTCGCACCATCATATTAATATTGAAGGTTTGAATGAAAGAACAACAACTTGAGTGAGCTACCACCAAGTTTTATAGGCTGGAGTTATAGCTATTTCACGAATTGTTGACTTATGAAAAGAGTATGGAGAAAAAAGAAAGAACCCGAATGAACAACAACAAGCTTGTGTGTGGCTAGTAAAAATGCTAGTTGATTCAAATGCATTCGTCAAACAATAAAAACCTGCACTCGATCGACATGATCACGTGACCTTCGGTAGCGCAGTGCGTAGTGCACTTGGCCCGGAGACGCTTGGTCTAGGTTCGAGCCTCAGTGGGGCAAAATGTTTTTCGAATAAAATTGAACATAAATAGACTAAGCACCACTAAAGGAGTCTGATGATCGGCCTGGCGACCGTGAAATAGCTATAACTCCAGCCTATAAAACTTGGTGGTAGCTCACTCAAGTTGTTGTTCTTTCATTCAAACCTTCAATATTAATATGATGGTGCGAAAGCTTTGCAGCCTACACTGCGCGTGTGTTATCACACAAAAAACTCTTTCAATTAATTCTAATTTAATTCTTGACCAGCGTCAAATCTTTCATACAATCTCCCTCCTTATATGTTCAACGAATTGTTGACTTATGAAAAGAGTATGGAGAAAAAAGAAAGAACCCGAATGAACAACAACAAGCTTGTGTGTGGCTAGTAAAAATGCTAGTTGATTCAAATGCATTCGTCAAACAATAAAAACCTGCACTCGATCGACATGATCACGTGACCTTCGGTAGCGCAGTGCGTAGTGCACTTGGCCCGGAGACGCTTGGTCTAGGTTCGAGCCTCAGTGGGGCAAAATGTTTTTCGAATAAAATTGAACATAAATAGACTAAGCACCACTAAAGGAGTCTGATGATCGGCCTGGCGACCGTGAAATAGCTATAACTCCAGCCTATAAAACTTGGTGGTAGCTCACTCAAGTTGTTGTTCTTTCATTCAAACCTTCAATATTAATATGATGGTGCGAAAGCTTTGCAGCCTACACTGCGCGTGTGTTATCACACAAAAAACTCTTTCAATTAATTCTAATTTAATTCTTGACCAGCGTCAAATCTTTCATACAATCTCCCTCCTTATATGTTCAACGAATTGTTGACTTATGAAAAGAGTATGGAGAAAAAAGAAAGAACCCGAATGAACAACAACAAGCTTGTGTGTGGCTAGTAAAAATGCTAGTTGATTCAAATGCATTCGTCAAACAATAAAAACCTGCACTCGATCGACATGATCACGTGACCTTCGGTAGCGCAGTGCGTAGTGCACTTGGCCCGGAGACGCTTGGTCTAGGTTCGAGCCTCAGTGGGGCAAAATGTTTTTCGAATAAAATTGAACATAAATAGACTAAGCACCACTAAAGGAGTCTGATGATCGGCCTGGCGACCGTGAAATAGCTATAACTCCAGCCTATAAAACTTGGTGGTAGCTCACTCAAGTTGTTGTTCTTTCATTCAAACCTTCAATATTAATATGATGGTGCGAAAGCTTTGCAGCCTACACTGCGCGTGTGTTATCACACAAAAAACTCTTTCAACTTCAATTTCTATTAAAGTAAAGCATGAAACGTGATAAGAAGTCCAATAAAAGATAGCGAACAAAAAAAAACTTCCACGGAAAAATGAAAGCTAAAATGTTGTCTAACAGAAGAAAAATTTGAAGAATCTATTGGTCAATAAAATGTTTTGAATCTTTTTTAAATTTGATAAACGTAAACAAAGATATGACTGTGCATAATACAAAAATATAAATTTGATAAAATGACTAAAGTGAGGAAGCAGGTGAGTTAACTCATAGATAAGTTAAGAGTGATTCACTATCAATTGATGAAATTTATTTTGTTTTTATGATAACGGTACTTTCCGAAATATATTCGAGAAACCACCTTAAATTTTAGATAATTCATTCATTGATTCACTTCATGAGTGTGCTCCAGTTGCGAGGTTCATTATCAGGTAGTTTGTTATTGATGGGCTGGGACTTCAGCATGTTGTTAATAAATATTTTCAGTTTTACTGTTCAAATAATTTTTGGAATAGATTTTTTTTTATAAAGTAATTTGATTACTTGCTTCCCTTTAAAGGCGAGTATAGGTGCGTTTTATTGGTAATTCATAGCTAGCGCAGCAAAACAAATTCAATAAAACACTATATCAACTTTTATGTCCACTTTTTATTCTCTGGATGTGTTCACACACTTTTTTGAGTGAAAAACAAACTACGTTACCGACATTTAAGGTTCAAGTCCTCACTATTTGTCCACTTTAGTATTGACTAATTTAGGGTCCAGTTATAGCTATCATTGAAATTCATCATTGAAAATTTTAATGATGTTTTTTAAGTTGTTTAGGATGCAAAATCTATGGTTATTTTGATGCCAAAATAAAGATTATGACTGAACTAATATATCTGGCAAAAAAAAAATTTAATTTCTACCCTACCTTTCTCATGAATTGTCTTTTATTTTGTCAATGATCATTGATAAGGTAGTGCAACCATTGAAAAAATGAAAGTCAATTTATGTGGAAGGTTGGACCCAATCGAGATTTTTTTTACGCAATAAATATTATTTGAGTCGTCAGCTTTAAATTGGTATCAAAATAAGTACTAATTTTGCGTTTTCAGTGCCCTAAATCTTAAATTAAAAATTTTCAATGATGAATTTTAATGATAGCTATAACTGGCCCCTTACTGGCTAATTTATCGGCACTTTTGGTTTTGTTTTTGTTCACTAAGGGAAATTTTACTGCGCTAGCTATAAAATTGCCAATAAAACGCACCTTATATTGATTTTGTGTTCTAAAAATTTCCAAATTGAGACTATGGATATAAAAAATTCCGAAAATGTAGATTTCCTCATACTTTCTCGTCTGTGTGCCTAATCTACTTCAAAAATTTGTTACAAATCATTTTGAAGGGAAATTCGAACACTTGTTTTAGTTCATTTCAAACGAAAAGCTGCCATAAAAAATACAATAGTTTTGGTTTTTTTTTTAATTCTCTCAAAAATAGCTATAACGATTTTAATTAAACTTAACAACTGTTATGACCAAGAAGGTGATTAAAAAACAAAAACAACGTTTCATTTTCTTATCAAAGAATTCACAGATTTCAGTCTTAGGGCCAGTTTTTCAGTGATGGAGTTAGCTCTGCAAGTTAAACCAGAGTAAGGTAATCCTGCAAATAAATAGAATTCTATTTAACTTAGAAGAAGTTTTTTTAAAAATTACCTCTTCCATATTGTTATTCTGCTTAAACTGAAAAGCAGATGTAAGATAGTTTTTGAGAAATGCATTAAGAAATTAAATTGATGAAAGCATCGAATATTTAAAAAAAAAATGGCAATTAGTTAAAATTCTGAAAAAAATCAACTGTAAACAAAAAATTCACAATTTTTTTGGAATTAAATTTCTCAATATATGTTTACTTAAGCAATTCGATTTAAAAAGCGAATAAAAGAATGAAATATTAGCTTTTGACAAAAGCCTTAACACATCATTGTGTAAACGTTCATTGATTTTTAATATTTTTTATTCCAATTTAAGTCATCTTTTTAAGAAACTGAGAGGTCGCGCTGTAGTAAAGTTATTAAAAAATTATTTATTTAGTGAGCAAAATCATAAAATTCACAAAATTCCTAGAAAATCTCTTTAATTACGCTCTCTTTGACCTACAGAATAATTTGGGAATTTTTGGACATTCACCGACTATGTCACGCCCACTTTTAAATGAAGTGAAAATAAAAAGCCAAAACCGGCCCACTGTGGGATGAAATGGCATTTTAGCGTGCCAAAAGTGGTGAAAAAATTTTCTCATATTTGTATGAAATTTTCAGAAATCACTCTGAATACTTGACTATAAATAACCCCATTTTTGGTTTTTGTAAAAGTTCATCCACATTTTTGTTATTCATATCTTTTTTTGGACGTGTATGAATAAACTGAATTATGAAGACTAATTTGCCTCTTTTTCAACCTGCCGTTATTAATCCTATAAATTAAAGAAAATTGGAAGAACACTTTTTTCTCGTCCAATGGTTTATATTGAAAATGATCAAAATCAGTAATATTCATTCACTGGTTGTGTAAAATATTTCTTATTTTACTGAAACAAATTTTTCACAATTATATATTTTTTTAAAGCCCGCCCAAAATCTGCAATCCCTCGCAATGTCAAATTTCTACCTCTATTAAGTTTATCAATCCCTATTTTATCATTATCAAAAAAAAAAATTCGTTGACAAAACTTGACAGAATCAAAAGATATTCGACTTTTTCTGTGAACAAACGTTAGCCGCAAAACATGACAATGCGAATCTCAAAGGTGATTCAAGAATGCAGTTGGATATGATTTGTCCAAGCAAGAGTTTGTCTATTGTGACTATAGTTGAGATATTATTCCGCGATAGGTAGTTAAAATTTTTATAAAAATTAACTAATTCATACATAAAAATTAATTTAAAATTTAAAAAAGTGCTAATTATATTTCAAAGTCACATTTTTAATTAAATATTTTATGCCTAAGACTTCTAGATACGAAATAACTTTAAATCCAATGTCCTGTAATCATTCATAAAAAATTAAGTACCTAAATTCAAAAAAAAAAAAAAAAATTAGTTTTGTAATTTTCAATCTTCTTAAAAACTAAAAGGTGTACAATCATCTTCCTAGCTTTTAATATTTTACAAATATCGATGTAAGCACATTTAATATTAAAATCTAAACCAGTACTTAAATACGTTTACTTTTTTTTTTTTTTAATAAAAACATATTGTTTTTTTTTTTTTTTAATTTTGAGTTTGAAATTTATTTTTTATTCAATTGTTCATTAAATTTAAAAATTTAATTCAAAAAGAAAATAAAAGATGAGAATTCTGGCTTTAAAAAAAGCTGTGACGCAAATTTTTAAGTATTGCCGTTTTTTTTTAATATTTTTTTTTTTTATATGACGACAATTTTTTCTCAGAAAATAACACCTCCTTTCTATACGGAGGAAAAAAGGCCCCGTACAGCGCTTAAATGTCAATTCATCCCATAGAGCTGACAAAGCGATAATAACCGTAATAAAGTTTGGCTCTCACTTAAGCTCACAAAGTACTATTTTTCAAGTATATAGACGGTCTATTCCAGTATTTAGATAGTAACTTACAACTTGTTGAATTTTGAAGGGAGTAAGGGCTAGCAAAAAAAATATGTATACAAAAAATAAAAATCAAATAAAAAAAAACTATAGTCTAAGTTTTTAAATGCGGAAATGCCGCGAGTATCCGTTTCCGTATTCAAAAAATTAAATGATAAAGTTCGATAATTGAGTGTGCAAATGTGTTTATTTGTCAATTCTGGGCGGGAGGCGGAATATTATTCTAAAACACTGACCCAAAATTTAAAAAAATATTCCAAACAACGGCAACACTTACTATAGATACATCCAAAGCCTTAACCTTTAATTAAGCTAGGATACAACTCATTCATTTTCTTTTTTTTAACTGATAGTTTTTTAAAAATTAATTTTCAAACTCAAAATTTTCAAAAAAAAAAACAAATATTTTTTTTTTTTAACTGATTTTTGTTTTGAATATTCAATGCTCTTATCATATCTTATCTAGTCAGGTGCTTAAATGTTTTTTACTTTTTGAGAAAACTAAAAATTGGATCAAATTTTGAAAAGACGAAAAAGAGTCACGAAAATTTCAAAAAAAAAAACATTTTTGGATAATTCAAGAAAAGTGGAGGCAGAGAGGTAAAGCTGAAAAAAGATTCACGAATGTAGCGCTGTTTGTGGCGTTAACCCAGAGAAGTCATGATTCTCGCATGATGGTCAGTTGTATTATTGCGTATCTGTTTAGTGTCGGAAAACCGATAGTTGTGTTAACTTACACAACATAGTGCAGAAAGCATTGCAACGAGCCGAATGGTTTTGATTCATTTGTAGACAAAACCCCTTGAGAATATAAACTGACAAGGCCAAGATAAATTTTGTTGCGCATTTCATTTTTGCTGTGTTAAGTTAAAAAAGTTCGAAATGTTTGTCAAACCCAATTGGATTTCATACCCAAAAACAATGCAAGGAAAAACATTCAATGAACATCGAAACCAAATATTTGAAAAAAAAAATGTATGTTGCTAAATTAAAGTACCTCCAGTTCGTGTCGGAAAATATTGGTTTAAAAAAATGTAAATGATATATTGCATCTCTCCAACTGTTAGTAAAATCTGCAACGAATTCAAAAATAAATTTCGATATTGTGGCTAAAAGAAGCTCAAAAACAGTATGGATGTTTCATTCCTTTTTGCAAGAAATATCAAATACACTTGTTGAAGACAAAAAAAATCTACACAAACGGAGCAATATCGACCTGAAGGATCTCTTTTTGATTAAAATTGTAGCTGCTGGTTGGCAGATTGGCAATGGCAAACCGAAGAAGGCAAAACAGCAAAAAGTCCTTTCTATACTTTAATCAAGTAATGAAAACCATCCTGCAGATATAGGACCGGCTAGATGTAAGGCGAGTGAGATTGCAAAAGACAGAGAGAGAGAGAGAGAGAGAGAAAAGTAAGAAAAGCAAATTTCACCCACAAAAGATAATGAGAAATTTATAATAAATAAATTATTAAGATTTCGGCAGATGGTACTCCTGTCGGTTAATTGTTTTCCTTAGCTGAGGTGAGGTTCGGCTTGCTATACGATGTTTCTGTTGGTTGTCAAGTCATCTCCCTCTTTGAAACGTTTTTCCATCGTTCGTGTATTTCCTGTTGGAGCTTTTATATCTGCTACTTCGGTTGATGGGAGATAATGATGATGTTTCAACTAAACATAGAACGAACTGGTACCTGTACCTAGTGTCCTGTGGTGTTGGTGTTATTTCGAAATGGTTTTCCACAAAGTAACCATAAGACTTTTGAGGCGAGAAATTGCCTTCAGGGAAGGGAAAGATTAAAAATAATATTTTCATCTATAGATGATGGTTTTAGGGTTAAGTTGGCAATTGAAACCTAGTACGGTATTTGTTGTTTTTTTTTTTATTTTTTTTTTTTTTGTGGGATTGGATTTGTGGTATTTAGATGATGAGAGAATATTTAGATAAGGCATTGATTTAAAAGGAAAGTTTCATGAGCACCGGATATAAATGAGGATTTTTGTTTAAATAAAATAAAACTGAAATATTTCGAGATTAAAATCAAAATGGCTAAAATAATAATAAAGTAAGTCGATAAGGAAATTACTTTGTTATAATTCGGATTAAATATTTCCCGTTGAATGATACTAAAATTGATCTGTAATTAAAGGGAAAGATGTGAAGTATACTAATTCACGAACACATTAATCTGTTATTTAGTTCTAAGATTTATTCAAAATTAATATATTGCCAGATTTATAATTGTTCAATTTTGGTTGAGTTAATAATTGAAATATTTATATACACCCCACAAAATTAAATGAAAGTGAAGAAACATTTCTACAAAAAAATTGCTGGTAGATAATTTTTTGAAAATTATTTAATATGTATCAGAGTTGTTAGTCCACCGGTATTGGGCTGGCCCAGGAGACAAGAAAAAAGAATATTTTTTCCAGTCTCTTTAAAATTCAATATTCTCATGTTTCTTCTTTGTGTTTTAATGGAGGAAATATTGAACTAAAATACCGCATGATGTGTAGAAAGTTTTTCAAATAAAATTGGATTAAATCTCAGCACCACTATAAAGGAAACTGATGATTGGGCTTGTCACCCCTTGTAATAGCTATATCTCTAGCCAAACAAAAATAAAACGATTTAAAAATACCTAAAATTAATTTGTAAGCAATTGGTGGTAGCACCTTTAAGTTATTGTTGTTGTTATTCAAAATTCAATGAAATTGGAATTGGAAAACTGGCCTTGTTCATCCCAGACCCCATCGTAGTAGATTCATACTGCAAATTCCTAAACAAAAAAATTTTAAAAAAATTATTTTAGAGAAGTCACATGATGTACAGTTGAATATTTTGTCAATTTGAAATTCTTGAGTTTTTTTTTACAATATTTATCGTAATGGGAAAATTTGGTCGATGGTGAAGAAATTCCCAACAAATTTAATGCAATTGCCGCTTACTTTGAAAATTAAATAAGTGTTTAATGAAGAACAGCTTTAAATCCAAAAATGTAAAAGCCTTGATATTCATGAGGAGTTAATTCATAATAAAACAGATCCGAATAATTAAAAGATGAAAAAAGTCCTAAGCAGCAAAAGATAAAAGGAAATGCAAGGGGTGGAAAGAGTGGTGCATGGCATGCAAGAACCGAGTCATCATACATTACGATGCCGCGCGCCGGCCCCCGTGGAGGAAAAGTTTGGTAGATTCATTTTTATGACCAATTGCGGAACCTTAAAGAGGACCACATGAGGAGACCAATTCGACTATTTGCATCGAAAATCATAATAAGCTTCGCTTATGTTAGCGTTGTGCGCGCACTTCTTTTTTTTCTTATTTAAAAAATTTCTTGAAAAAAAATCTACTAAAAATCACTCATACGCCCCGTAACTCCGTGCATTCGTGCGTTTAAACATCACGATAATTTGTAACAGTCCGCACTTTGAATTTTATTGTTCCTAAAATTATATAAGACATAAACACCAAATTTTTTGGGAAATCCCCTTTCCCAGTTCATTCCCACCATGTCCCCATTTATTTGCTATAATTCGATTTATTTTAATTTCTATTGGTGGCTTGTCTAAAAAATAATCATTCACTTGTTGTCATGAGTCCAACTCTCTGTTCTTATTGCTTTGTAAAGAATTAAAAAGTTTCCAAAAAGTATTTTTTTCTCTTTTGAAATATAGAGAGGTTAGACCAAATTACATAATACAATTATATGGCTACAGGGTTAGTGACTTGGATCACGTCCTGTTGTTTGTCACTGATAATTTTATAAAATTTCATAATAAAAGATGGTCTTATGTCATAAAATTTGACTCACATTCTTTTTTTTGAGAGATTAATATTTTCATGATGTAATGTAACCCTGGACAAAAAAACAAACTGTTGTTTTTTTTTTATTTAATCGTAAGATAAAAATATCTTGAATTTATGACCCAAATGGAAGACTTTTTGAGCACGAATTCAAATTTAGGACTAAAATCCTGTTTCATTGGTACATAAAATTTCAGTTCTATTTTATCAAATAATGGAAGACTTTTATCTTAACAAATTATACATAGAAATACCTACATACATATTAAAAAGTTGCAAGTTTTAATTAAGGTCTAAACATCTTTTGGGTGTTATTTATCACTTGATAAATCTTTTCATTTCCTTTATCAGAAAAAAACATCAAACATTCCCTAAAGAAAAATACAAATATCAATAAAATTATTCCAAAAAATTAATATGCGCATTTAATTAAATAAATTCTTATTTCTAGTCAGTGATTTTGAATAACACAATCATCAACACCCCCTAAAACTTAAGCCCCAATAATCAAATACAAAACAAAATACCAAAAAAGGATATCTCTATTTTTAGCTATAGAAGTGATGAATGACAGCAACAGGAACTAAAACCAAAACAAGAACCGTTCCATAGAATTCACAAAATCAAACCAATGTCCATGCTAATTTTCCTGTTCAACTGTCGTTCCATTGAAATTTCAACAAATACAACTTTAGTGCTTCCTGTCTAAAGTTCTGTTTGTACTTACTCCTTGTTTTTTGGTAGGTATTGTGCCACTGACCAGTGTTCTGATGGCTTGTCCTTTGGCAGTAAATTGGAAAACTTCTCAGACACATGAATCGATTGGAAAACAAAATTCTATTATTTTTTTAATTCAATAATTTTTATTCGTCTATATGCATATATTTCTTGAAGAACATAATATGTAGGTATGTAATTTGTACTTTGTACATTTAATTATGACTTAAATATTAATTTAGCGTTTTATACTTCTACTGCTAAATATCGACTGTCAATAACAGATAGTATCTAATATATTAGAGTAGGACCCCAGTAAATCTAACTATTAGAGACCGACCCTAATTCGAACCACGGAGGTGTTCGAATTACTGGGATACTTTTTTTGTAGTCAATATTTCGGATGAGAAAGAATTGTAAAAGTAGTTTGCATAAAATATTTTTTTTTTTTTGGTCGAAACAATTCATAAAATATTTATTGCTTAAAGAAGTCGAAATATAGTTCAATGTTGTTAAAAGTAGTTGTTTAAAGAAATTTGACATTGTAGTTTTTTTAGTTTTTTTTTGAACATTTTAAGTTATGATTTCATGTTTTTAAATGTTGAGATATAGTCCAGTAGTTTACTAACATCTCGAACAGCTTTGGCACTAGGTATACTGATAGTTTTTTGGAGGTCAAGAATTTCTTCTATATCGCTATAACAGAGCTGTAAAAGACTGCAGTACTTTGGTATTGCAGTTAATAAAGTCGCAGTTAATTAACTTTCCTATTGAATGTAAGTTAATACTGTAAATAAGTACTTTAACTGCGAAACAAGCAATCAGCAGTCAGTACTAACATTCCGACTGTGCAGTTAAAAAAAAAGTTAATTAACTGTAAGTTAATTAACTGCAGTACTTTTCAACTGCTTTTAGTCTTTTCAGTCAGCGAAAAGTCTTTGTACTGCGATGATTTTACTTTTAGTCAGCAAGTCTTTTAACTACAGTCAATTACAACTCTGAGCCAGTTGAAACATTTTTTTTGTCAAAATTTGTATTCACTGTATTCTCCCCTTTTACGAAGCTGTTGACCTACAAATTCGAATTATTACAGAGTACCAATGTTCGAATTCCCGATTGTCCGAACTACCGAGGTCCTACTGTAGTAGGAATCTATATATTAATATGCTTGGGAAAAACTTACGGTACACTTTTCTCCGTTAATACTGAATGAAAATGCATGAACGATATATCGTTAGAAAGGTATTGTCCCACAGATGTGCAGAAATCAAAAATTATGTGCATATGAAAGGCTATTCGAATTTTTTAAGGTTATTGATTTTGATCTTTTTAAGAGGGGCGTTAGGAAATCTAAAATGTTTGGGGCTGATGACTATTATAAATTTGGATTTTTAGTGAAAAAATGAAATTGCAATCTTACCGTATAGCGGAGGAAGTAACAGTTTTATATTTATATATTTTAGCGCAAAAATCACTTATATGAGTGAAATTATGAACAAAAGTGTAGTATACTTTGCTTATAACGATAACGATTTTTTTTATTTACATAATACATATGTAAATAATGAAACACAATTAGGAGTGTTACGAAAGCAAAATCTTGGAAAAAAGTTCGCAGTTTTTTTTTTTCAAAAAAGAGCGCTTACGAAATAGTAAAATATTTCAGCTACAGGAACCCGACTCATTCTCGCCATCAACATGCTTGCAAAACAAAATCTCCGCAGCAACAGATCCCCGTAAACAAAATCATCTCAAAGACACATTCTCAAAAACATACTCTTCGAGGTGATAGATGTTTGCAAGCCAGTTTGCCGTGGTATTTTATCACTGGGCTTTGAAACAGGCAATAATTAGGTAAAATGATGTGCCAATTTCTTTCGCGGGAAATTCGGTAGGCCCCACTGATTTATAAAAAAACGCTTTCCCATAAGGGATGTATTAACAGTCTTTGTTGGAGAGAGTTTAGAGAGAATTGATGGTATGCGGTATATGTTTATAAAAATAAGGGTTTGAATTCGAAAAATGTTATCTTTGTTGTTTCTTGAGCGATTTCAATGAAACTGACACAGTTATAGCTAACGGCTCTAAAGTTTGCAAAAAATCAAATTCTTTCATTTGGGAAAGGTAAATAATAGGATTTAACTGAATAAGGGTCGACAAAAATGTGTTCTAACGGTGAGGTAGACACCTGTTTTTTATGAGTCGATTCGATAGATATTTAAAATATAAGTTTATATGTATATCAGAAAATTTTATTTTTTTATTTTCCTTGCCTCAGTTTTGTTGGCCGAATTTCGGCCACTGGGCGATATTATATTACTTTATTGCTTAAGTCGTAGTAGTCCGTGGCGTAATGGTTAGTGCGTTGGACTGTCATGCCAGAAGTCTAGGCATAATGTTTCACTAATTGTTTTCATAAAATTAATCACAAACAGCCGAGTCCCTGGATTAAGACATCAAAATTCCTAGTTCTACATATAGACGACAGCAAAAATTTCTACTGGTCAGAATGTCGATTTATGTCAACTTCTTTGAAAGTTATATAGGGAAACCCGGGGCATAAAGGGCCCCTTAAGGATTATTATTAATAAAAACTGCAAATATGTAAAATGAATTTTGGAAGAACTTTTATTAGAAAGAAAATTTATTAAGTAATAAGCAAAAGAAAGCTAGTTTAAAAAGAAATTATTTAGTATATTTTGTTTGCTTTGAAAAAGTCATTCAATTTGCCCATTATGCCCGGGTGCTGAGGCATAATATGCGGGGTATAATGGACACGGAGCTAAATAAATAGGATTGCAAGGTGAGCATGTTTGGTTCTATTCGTCAACATTAGCCTCTCCCAGCACAAAAGCAATGATACTACTAGCAACAAGCTCTGCAGGAAACCCACCTTTCTGTGGATTGGGAGTTTAAACACCCATAATACAAGCACTCCTCGTCTTCTGAATTTGCCTCCTTCCTGTTTTTCTGAACATTTTTTACGCGACGTGATGAAACCTTAATTCCTGTAGCCAAAACACATTCACATTGCTTCTGGTCTTTCTATCACATTTGCGAACCATCTGAGAAGATGTATAACATGCTGATAAAATCATATAGAAATTGATAATAAACACATAAACGGGGCAAAATGGGCACCCATGCCCATTATGCCCCGCCCATTCTGCCCCAAACCTCTTTTTAAATAAACATTTAAAGAAATAAGTTAAAAACTTAAACTTAATGGAAAAATGAATTTATGTATATAAACTTATTTACTTATCTTGTTATCAAATAAAAAGAATCCAATATTCAAGTGACCAGTTGCTCGAAAAAAAAACTTGAAAAAACCTCAAAATAATAAAAACACTATCGAAAATTTTGTTTTATTCAAAACTAAAAGCAACTGCCATTTTTATTCAAAAAAGGGGTTTCCCCTTATAGCGAGCTATCTATTAAAACTAGTAGATTGCGTTTTTGAGCTGACCATTTATTCGAAATAGAAATACAAGGGGGGCCCATTATACCCCCACCACGGGTGCCCGTTATGCCCCGGGCCCCGGGTTCCCCTAATAAATAAAATAAATTTTGTGGCACAAACGGCTCATGAAGAACCAGGGCCTAGTGACTTACAACTCTCAACCATTCCTGTGTGCGTGTCTGCAGGAATGCCGAATCCGAACGGCTAATAAGGTGAGCGGCACTTTTCTATGACAAGAGATACTCTTCGAGGATTTGTCACTTCCTCGCAAGAGGTAGTAGCTCCGAAAAAAAACTTAAGGTGGAAAGCTATAATGCCGAAATATTTTTGACCAATTAACAAAATCTCGAAATTTTGAAATCTCGATTTGAAAAAAAATCGACTGCCTTGAACCAAAGTCGACAAACAACTTGTCGATATGCCACAAAAGAAAGTTCAATCTAGTCATTCATATAAAGTATTTTTAAAATCAGTTGAAATTCGATATCGGGGGTCTACCACTTTTTTGGACTTCTTCATTATCGTAGTGTCAGTTTTGAGTACAACTTTGAACATTTTTTTAGTGCGAAATCAATACTTGCCCCGTAAAGCAAGTAAAAGTTACATGGGCTTCATATTTGTTTTGTTCATTTTTAATTAATAACCAATATGGTAGACTAGCAAAGAAAATAAAATAAACTAACTCCAATACAGATACCCACTGTTATTTCATCAATTTTATCAAAGGGTATCCTATTGTACTCAACCACAGAGCCAGCTTAAAATTATTCTGTCGTCCATATAAAATTTTCAAACTCACATGACAGACATTATTCTTTTCAAAGTTAAACACAAAAAATAAATCATCCTTTTGTTCTGTCGAATATGGATAGAAAAAAAATTATTTTTAAATCATATTCACATCCCATATACATCCGTCTAGGTACTCTCGTGTATATATGTGTGCAAAAATTAATCAAAAGTTACTGAAAATTGGATGGGATTCTTGATGAAATTATATGATTTGAATAATAATAGAATCACTCATTCATTCCTTCGGTTATGTGTGGTGCTGTTCTTGGAGTCACAAACTATAGGTACTAACCATCCATAACCCAGAGGATATTCTATACCATCAAGCAGAAACGCTGCGCTGTTGTATGCAACACAATGGTATAGCCAGACAAGAATTATCCTCGTACTGTGATGTTCTCCAATGTGAAGGCTTCCAAGCCAAGTGCGACTTGTGTGCAAAAAGGACTACTTTTATCAATATATTCTGTCAGGAGATGACACACAACAGTACGGGGATATGCCAACACAACATACTTTTGTCCAAATGTGGCAACGCCAGCTCTGCACTAAGCTAGAGCTCGAAGGACCTTATCGTTTGTTAAAGTCGTGCGTTTGCTGAACTACAGGGTGTTGTAGTTGCTATTATTTTGTTTCATATTTTTCAGTACAGATTTGAAGAAGATTAGGATTTATAAACCAAAAAAAAAAAATGTTTCGATCTCCATCTCACTTATGCAACTACAATCCTCATGTTTTTTTTTTATCGAACTAATGAAAAAAAATTTAAATTTTTGGAAACATTTCAAAAATTCAACCATTTTAACTATTTGATTTAAACATATCATAGTTTTTAACCAAATAATCGGCCAGAAAAATAAAGAATACAAAATATTTTCATCTCATTCAAAATGCCGGAGAATAAAAGAACACCCTGTAACCTACAAAATGACTGAATTGCTGAAAGGTTCGAGACTCTGAAGGTTTGGTAAGCAGGAAACTACATGCATATACTTTTACTATTGTGTACAGTACGTACGACGACGACGAACGCACGGCTGGGTCATATTCTATTGTAGACGTATGTAGACGTGTTGTAATTTTGTGGGTTGGAGACAATAGATTTCAGTGGACAGATGGTAATTTTGATTTGTGTGTCACTGTACCAGGACACTGCTGGAAAATAGTGCCCATATACGTGTAAGACTACATTCCCATACAGAACGATAGTCTCAGCAATTAGCATAACAATGGACCATGAACTTTTGCGTCATGTGACGGGTCTATTCCTGTTTCAAGGCAAAATTAACATGGCAGTAGGTTAAGGAAACCGAAACTGCAAAACAGTATAGAATTTTAAATCGAAGATATAGGAGCCATTTATTTAGAAATAACTAACATCTGGTTATGTGGTATTGTAAATTGATTTATAAATAATTTTGTGAGGATTCTATAGGATAACCATAAGCTACCTCAAATAAAGAATTCATTTGTAAATTTGAGAGCCAAACGGAACAAAGATTTTTCTTCAGATTTTCTTCATTAGATACATTTATAACGTGACTTCAAGCCACTTGTGAAACTGAACAAACTTAATTTATTTCAGTAAATTAACATTTAACATTGCTTCTTTTTACTATTAAAAGAAAAATTAGGGAAACTTTGGTTTTCCAAAAATTCCCTGTGGGATATTTGTGACAGATAAGTCAGTTTCAATAAAAGACTTGAATTTGGGATTATCTTTGTTAACAATTAAAAATTAAAAAGAATAATTTAACAAAACTAGTAGACCGTGGCGTAATGGTTAGTGCATTGGACTGTCACGCCAGAGGTCTGGGTTCGACTCTGAGCCTTTGCCACCTAACAAAAATGTTTTTCAGGGCTACTGAGTCTTACGAGGAAGTGACAAAGTATCTCCTGTCATAGAAAAGTGCCGCTAAACTTAGCCGTTCGGATTCGGCAATAAACTATAGGTCCCCTCCATTCCTGCAAAATACGCACACAGGAATGGTTGAGAGTTGAAAGTCACTAGGCCCTAGTTCTTCATGAGCTATTGTGCCATTAAATTTATTTTTATTTATTAATACAACAAAGGATTTAAATATCGCACCACAGCCGGGCGTTAAAAAATAAAACGCACGACGGGATCGCACAAACTTGCTCTTGTAGCAAAAGTTTCTTCGAATTTTTAAAGATTGAGTGTATTTTAAGTAAATAATTTTTGTATGGGAGCCTTAAGTTTAAACTTTCATACACATGTAACTTAGAGCTTAAATTGAAAAATTATTAAAAATCAACACAATTCGAAATAAATTTTGTTAAAAAAATCTTCTTAAATTGTTTTGATAGCTAAAAAAGTACACCATCTTATTTCTTAAACTAATCTTAGCTTTGGAAAATAAAAACTTTAAAATCGTAGAAGCGTTTTTTTTTTTAAATTAATTTTTTATATATAAAATTTTGTAAAAATTTTTAAGAAAAAAAATAAAGTCCACAATTTTTTAGTATTTTAGAATGTTAAATTAAAAATAAAATTTCGAAAAAAAATATCTACCCGTTTTTGAATTATCGAATTTTCAAAAAAAAAAATTTGAATTTTTTTTTTTTTAATCCAAAATTTATTGTTTTTAAAAATCATACTGCATATGATTTCAACTTTGGGAAGCTTTTGTATTATTAAATTAAATTTAATTTAATAATACAAAAGCTTAATACTAATTAACTGTAAATTTTGTTTATGGCAGATCATAGACCGTACTAATATTAATTCTGAATAATTTTAATCATAATCGTAGGAGTCGTTTTCGAGAAAATTTTATTTTCTGTAACGGTTTTTTAACATTTATAAGGAAGGTGTTGTTAATTTTGACTATAATAAAAATGGTTGTTTAAAATATTTTAGATAATATTAAAAAACCGCTTGTTAGCAAGTTTCAAAAAAAAATTTGAAACTTTTTTTAAAAATCCAAAAAAAAAAAATTTTAAATATTTTGTCATACAATATTATTTACATTTTTCAAAATCAGTCTATTACTTTTTGAAAAAAAAAAGAAAATACAAAAAAATGGTTCTATGGGAGGTACCATTTAAAAACATTTTTTGGATACCGAATAAAATTTATTGATGTTTTTTGTAGAAAAATCTGTCGAGCCATTTTTTTAGAAAAATAAGATTTTCCACAAATGCTAAAAAGAAATTATATGGCAGGTACCGTTATTTGTGGTGCTAAAAAAAATGAAAAACAAGTGTCGGGGGAATGTCCCAAAAACACTTTATACCAAGTTTAATTAATATCGGCCCATGGACTTAGGCTGTAGGCGAGACAGACAAACAGACAGACAGACAGACAGCCAGACATACAGACGGATGGAATTGCGAGACCCACTTTTTTCGTCTTCCCTCTCATCGTAATGTCAAGTTTGATCAAAATCTCGAGTTCAATTTTTTTTACAAATCCAAAACTTGCCATATATGTAGTACCTATACATATGTATATCGCAAGTAAAATGGGAAAATAAAAGAAAATTTGAAAAATTTTCTATTCTTTCAATGATGACTATATTTCCCATATAAAAGTAGCTGCCACACAAATGTTTCATTTCAAATTTGCTGAAAAACGGCTTAAATTCTCACATTATAGCATTCCCCAAAAAAAAGGTTTTGATATTTTTTGAGAAAATTGCCTTCTTGTTGAGTTATTCGAATATATCTTCTAAGCATAAACCGATTTTGTTATAATTTGGAATCTTGATCGTCTAAATAGTTCAAACAATAGGCTTGATTTTTTTTTACAAACTGAAATTTTAATTTTTTTATTATTCTGTTTTCGAGAGCTTTGTTTTCTCTCTCCCGCACCCTAAAAAAAAAAGTCTTCGCCATAGCGTGGTATGGCGCAATCGTTAAAAAAAATAGATTTCGACACAACACACCACTCCACAACACATCACACGAGACAAATATTGATCTAGGCATATGAAATACATTGGAGCGATAGCAACACATGACCCACAACACACCACACGAGGCATATGTGGATCCGGCTTTAATCGTGATGTCTATTAAGAGCAAGTTCATGCGACTCAGTCCTGCAACCTGCAACTTATGTATGTTCATAAGTTTTTGGAAGTTCTATGGAAAACGATCGATAAATAATATAGTGGAACAATTTTTTTTAGCAAAATTTAAGTTTTACTTATATACGCCTATCCTAGAACTTTTATATCAAAAATAAATTTTAACAACTACCCGCTTATTATAAAGCTTGCAAGTATCTTAATTCTATTCGTGCATCTAACTTGACGCCCGCCCATATTTGCATTTAACAAGGATGCAAATTTATGTTCATCAACAACACAAAACGTGCGTTGCACTAATAACAGTATTTTATCTTATAATTTTTCCGAAAAGAAAGGAACAAAATGTCTTGACTCCTCGTATCGGATAACGACAACATGCCGAGGTACCTGCCTGGTGGTATAGGTACATATGTATACATTCATGTGAGCTGTGAGGATGAGCATGAGCATATTATTATGGGCATGAGAGCACGTGTGCATTCTTCGCTCATTTGTCTTAAAGGATAATCACCTAGAAGGATAAGGATAAACAAGTTTATTGCATTAATTACGTTAAAATATGACGCAAGCAAACTAAGGTAAGAAGTAAGAAGAAGTATATGAAGAACAAGAAGAAATAGATTTTTTTAACAATTTCCCTTCCAAAAAGGTTGGACTTAAGTCAATAAACTCCTTTCGAAAGGACTGCTCCTCCTCCCTCTTGCCATCTTGACATTCCTCTTGCCATAGAGTATGAAACATATATAAATATCCTTTCTCTCAGCTAAGAATGACATAAATTTCAATGTTGTCACACCTTTCCCATGCAAGGCTGCCAACTTCTCGTCCCCTCCCGTAAACGCCACCACGCCATCCATGCCCGCTGCGCCCGGGTGACAGTGATGCACACCTCTTTGGTGTTTTTCAGCCATATCCCGTTTTGTCAAACAGCACTTTTGATGGTATGTTTCTGGTCGGGGTGTTCGGAAATGTTTGCAAAAGAATTTGTGTCAAACTGTCAGAACTTTGAGGGAAATTTTTCACCTACATCCGTTACATAAGATGCGATTTATGATGACATTAATATAAATGCTGATGGTTCAGTAAATAGAACTTTCAAAATTTAACTTTCCGAGTGAAATATATGTGTCAGTAGTATTTATAAACAGATGTTTATTTCCTTTTTGAAATATATAAAAAATAAAAACACCTTAATTTAAAGATATGCAAAAAAAAAATAAATCATAAAAATCAATAAGAGGAAACCCCAAGCAATTTATCGCTCGATAAAGACAGACGAAGGCAAAGTGTATGTATGTATTTATTTAATTTAACGACTTAATTGTTTTGACCATTTTGTCAGATTTTTCTATCAATTATACGCGTGGTTCAATTTACCTTAAAAAAGCAGTGTCCCTTAGGTAGGTATACACGAAATTTTGCGGTCAATTAAGCGGGAAAATCAATTAACCCATTTACAATTAAAAAGGGAATACTGTATATCTACTCTATTTATAGTTTTTACTTCATTTTGAGGTGAAAATAAAATCAAAGTTGAATTTAAACGACCCTAATAGATATTTTAATCCTCTTTGAATTCTACCTTCTATTCCCTAATTAATTTTGCCAAAAATGTATATACAGTAAAAGCTCCTATTAGGCGGACAAATTCTCACGACCGTGGATCTTGGATGTAAATTCCATACATTTTATGATCCCTTAAGCGGACATTCCCTGCTGACATGAATATTAGCCGTGATTTGTTAAATTAAATTCCCTTAGGCGGACAAAATTTTTTTTTAATTTGTAAATTTCAACCATTATTCTTAGAAATACTTTTACATATATTTATTTTCCCCCTGGTTCACAGCGACAATAGATGCGACGTCATGTTCGTTTTTAGTTTGAATGAATTTCATGGCTTGTAGGTTCAAAAATTTTTCATGATGCCACTAAATATTATCCATTTCCTTATATAACTATTTTTTTATTTTTTCCCTTGAACGGACAACTACCTTAGACGGACAAAACTGTTGCGACCGTCGCTGTCCGGCTAAGGGAGCTTTCACTGTGTTTTATAAAAATCCATATTTCCTTGCAAGTGTCATCTAAGCCAAAATTATTGTTCTGTGTGCTTAACTAATGAGGTACTTATACCATATTACTTGGATATTAGTACTGTCTTTTAATTTTTTAACTTCCCATTGGAAGTTATTGTAATTGGTCCGATTTGTGAAATTGAAAATTTTGACATTTCTCGACGTTTCTGTGTACGTACGTTCGTACGTTCAAACGTTCGAAAGCTTTAGTTCGCCGACGATATCTCGAGAACGCATAGAGATATCGACTTCGAATAAATTTTATTTTCACAGATAATAAGGCCATAACGTTCAGAAAGGACTTTCGGTGGTTTTTTTAATTTTTAAAAAAGTTGTAAAATGGCTTTTTTCTCGAATATCTCTAGATCAATAAATGCTATCGACTTGGCTTGGTTTCAATCTATGTATAATGATGTAATGAAAAATTGGTAATAGGTACTTAAAAAAAATCAACCCACAGTTTTTTTTGTGTTAAAAAAAAAAAATTAAAAATTGATAAAAAATATCGAATATCTTGAGAACACACAAAAATATTAACTTCGAGTTAATTTTATTTAATACACAAAGTTATAGTTGATAATCGATAGAGTTTGTAAAAAAAATCAATTAACGGTCTTTTTTCTAGGCCAAAAAAAACTGAAAAAAATTGTTAAAATATGTTTTTCAAAAACTGCATGTTGAATATATTTAGAGCAAACAGCCTTCCCTTGATTGCACAACTGATGTTTTTCGAAGATTTTTAACTGGAAATTAAAAAAAAATAACATCGGGTGTCAAGTTTCAAAGGAAACCAATGGCAAGTTATCAGTGTAGGTCAAACCCAGCCTCTTTTTTCCCTATTTAACAGCATTTATAATTTGAAACTATATATATTTAAGAGTGCCTAATTGCCTTTTCCAATCAAAGCACAAATACATATGTATATGATGCTTTGATAAAATCACGAGCGACCGGAGATATTTTTTTTTGACGCATCCCTATATTTATATTGATGAAGCATCTTCTTTGAAAAATTAAATTTATGAACATAATGTATGTATAGTGAATAATGATGAGCAACTTCATTTATTTTTGACTAGGAGAATAAAGTCACATACGAGTACTTACATATATTACCTGCTGCAAATTCAATTTTTAATGACGGTGATGACGACAACATCAGGCATCAACAAGCAGTTAAAATGACGTGCAAGGAATTGCAAAGTCATTGGAAGCACAATGACACGGAAGAGTATGATGACAAGGATATCAACCCACTCACCGAGACGTGCAATGATTTATAAAAAAAAAAATGAAATTCCGAACCTGTTTAGCAATCTATCAAATATGAATGCGTCCGGATAGATTCATATTGACGCTTGTTGAACTGAATATACATAATTAATTTTCATTTTCTAATTAAAGTTAAGCTAAAAGTCTAAGTCTAAGCTCTAACGGCCATATTATTCACTCAATACATCCAGATTAAAACTTAAATCTAGATGTAAATCATACAAATTCTATGTAAATTCATCTGGATTTAAGTTTACATCTGGATGTATCGAGTGAATAATATGGCGGTAAGAGTTGTGAAATTGAGTTACTTGAGTTTTCCTAAGTCAGGCGTGAAATCTCTTTGTGAAGATTAAATCTTGGATTTGGTAGAGATCCCCAGAGCTCGTGAAGAGCCCGAGCCAAGTGAGTTTCAACTCTGCGTGTTGGTACCCAGGAATAGAAGGGACCCCTTATTTTATTCCGTATCCGAAGAAGGACATTTTTATGTTTTTTTACTTTAAATGTAATTAATAGTCTCCTAAATCGCACTTTTTTCAATTTTTGGAACTTGAACATGCAATTTGAATATACAAACTTAGCCAGGCCTGCTACAGTGTACCATTTCCGTGCCATGTGGAAAAAAAACACAATTTTTTCTATTTTTTTAAAAAAAAAATTACACATTAATGTTGTTAATGGGTTTAATGCAACAAAAAATTAGATAATTTATTGAATTTTGAACAACAACAACAACTTAAAGGTGCTACCACCAATTGCTTACGAATTAATTTTGGGTATTTTAATTCGTTTTATTTTTGTTTGGCTAGAGATATAGCTATTTCAAGGGGTGCCAAGCCCTATCATCAGTCTCCTTTATAGTGGTGCTGAGCTTTAATCCAATTTTATTTGAAAAACTTTCTACACATCATGCGGTATTTGAACCCGCGCATCAGATTTGCTCAGTCATCGGAGCTGTGTACACTACATACTCTGCCACCGTTGACCACTGACGTCACAGGTCTAGATGTGCTGTTTGTTTATCAATTGCATTTGGAGCATCAGCATTTTTATAAGCCCCTTTAAGTATGCTGTCTTGTTCCGCCTCCATTTTTCTCCGAACCTTATTTGATAGGTTCTCATGATGATGAAATTGACGGAATAAAGAATGGTCAAGTCTAATAAACTGACATTCTAGTATAAATAATACAATACAAATACTAATAGATAATTTATTATTTAAATATTTATAAAAATTAACAATAAATTTAAATCTATTATTAATAAAAATTTTAAGAACGCAAATATCATAGAGTAATTTCATTTGCTCTATTCCTTTATTGTGAAAAAATAGGAATGTCTGCCAATTCAAACGGGATTTGGACCAATTTTGATCAAATTTTAAGTAGAATAATCAAAATAAAATAGCACAACATATTAAAACTTTTTATGCCACCGCCACGTGGAAATTATAGTGTCAAAAGAGCAAAATGTGTAACTGTATGGGAATTATCTGTTCTACATGAGCCAAATTAAAAATTATAATTTTTCTTTAGCCCACTCATTTAGGTTCTAGCTCAAATTACCGTGGACTCACAGACGAACGGTAGCATAGATGCACAGACGCAGACGGTACGGCGCGCGGGGAAACTCAATTTTCCATCATTCAGTGTCAATTTTGAATACAAACCCCATTTTTTTTCTTACACGAAACTTTTACCTGTCCTATAAAGCAAGTGCTATATATTGGCACCGAATTTCATGGCGATCGGTCAGTTATACCAACATCAATTTAAAAAAAAAAGTGCGTATACGCCCAAGTGAACATTTATTTTATTGTTGTTTTAAAAGAAAATAAGACCACGACATATTATATTTAGGACATGATTTTATGCTGGTCATAAGTAAAATTTGAATTTGAAATATTATTTAATAATTAGACTACAGAGCTTCCATTAGGTCTTTCTGTAAACGATTGATGACGACTTTTTAGATTATTTTGAGAAGAAAATTTGACCAAGTAGTTTTTAGATTTAGAAAAGGATGATGATCAATAGAATAATGTAAGAGCTGTACAGCAGAACTTACATACCCAGCCAAAATTGTAATAGTCAAACGATTGGGCTTTTTGGGTCAAGAGAACCGGAACGACATAAATGCTTTGCCCTCTGCAGTCAAATCAGATAAATAACGCCAGAAGAAGTGCACTTGGCGTGAAACCACACACAGCTTGGGACTAAGCTAGCTGCAGGAGTTAGTTGCTTTAGATTCAGGTTCCTACACGACTGTAATGCACCTTATAATAATTTATTAAGAATGACCTACGTTTTCATGCTGTCTTTGCAACATGATTTTTGGTAAATATCCGAAGTCATAGGTGTACCCAGGATCTACAGTAGCGGGGAGACGGGGGGTTGGGGAGTGCAGCTGAAATAAACAGTTCCAAAAATAGAGATACAAGACAAAACTGAACAAATTAAAAATTTTATTAAAAATTGCATTTCTATAATTTTTTTTATATAAAAAACCACAGAGTATGCTTGATATTTTCCTGGCGTAGAATTTTTTTTTTACTCAAAGTTCATTCATTATAACCTTAGTTTTGTCTTTTTCTCCAAGCCAACGATATTGGTTTACAGGAAGAATATATTACGGGAAGTTATGCTGACAAATAACTTTATGGATGGCTTTTAATTTATTTCGAAATAAAACTCAAAACATCTTTTTTTACAACACGAAACGCTAAACAAAATGCTATAATACAGTATGGACAAAATGTAAAACAATACTAAGGCCGTGTGCGAATTCGTTTAAAATTGCGATTAAATTTTATCCGACATTAAAATTTGACAATTCTACGTACAGATTCACCTCACTAGTGTCAAAAATTAATCTTTGGATAAATTTTAACGCGATTTTAACCGAATTCACACACGGCCTAAGAATGAATGTATTCGCAAAAGATTGCATTTAATTGATTGCTGTAAAATGAGTGTGGAAAAAAAATTTAAATTTTTTTGTTTCAAATTCACTTTTTATTGAAATCATTAAAGATTGCATTTACGGAAGATTGCATTCTTTTACAACCGTGCTTTATATGTACCTATACTTTTCTATTGAGGGTATAACAAGGTTCTTTTTTTGATAGGTTTCTTATTCGAGAAAGTAGAATAAGGAATTGTTTTTTTTTTTTTTTTTAACAAATATTTTTGCAAGAAATCTACCTTCCGAAAATTCTCTTCTTTTTACTAAATAGCCCCTCTTATATTATATTTGCCTTCCATTTACCTGCTTATTAGTATTCATGATGAGGAAACGTATTTTTGGTATGGATATCACACCATTAAACCACGTAACATTTATTTCCGCCCACAAACATTGTAATCAAGAAATTCATATAGCACACAAATAATGTCAAAAGCTTCACCTTCCAAAGCCCAAAACGAGCACACTAAATCCTCATTCCAGAAATAAAGAACTGTATTTCCTATATGAGTTCCCTTACGACATCTCTAATTCATGTCACACATACTGCTTAGTACAACTCAATGAAAATGTAATTTTCCACCAATAATAATCCAAGCCCACATTTTCATGACACCGCACTCATAGTCCTATTCCTATAATAGCTACATACATAAATGTACGTCAACATCACAATGTTCTATACTTATACTGTAGAATATGTATGTCTGGCATCCGTCAATCCCTAAAGTGTTATACCCTCAAACTCAATCGAGTGGGTGCAGATGAGTAACTTTTTCATAAACGATGCCAGAGATAGAGGGACGTGTCACCAGGTGTCGTGTGTCGTTTCCTGGGTAGCTTAGCTACCTTCTACCCACCCTGCCACTAACATCCAGCAAATTGAAAGGAAATTTTGTGGAAAATCAAATCTCGCTTTGAAGTCAAAATAACTGACTTGTGCGAGCGACTAAATTGGGGGTTCAAATTGAGAAATAATGCGATTGACTTTTTGGTATGTTAACGGCCTGAACATGAATGTTAAACGTTTTCCAGGACCAGACTAGTTTGTGAGCGAATTCCCTTCGAGCGATGCGAATGTTTGTCAACAAAAGGGAGAATAAATAATGGAATCCGAATCAGCAGGATAAAAGGAGCAATTCATTCAACAGAAAATGCAGCTCCTTCGTAAGAGGAAGTTTTTTTTTTTTTTTTTACTTTATTTTATGTTCTTGTACTTTCAATCCTGATTGGTATTCTTTTTCTATCCGCATTTGGGTGGAAAATCCTAAACGGAAGTCAATGTGCTAGGTCACGAAGCTCAAATATAGAAAGTTAATAACGTGCGACATGCCCCGTGCAGTTTTTTTTTTGTTTTTTTTTATTTCTTATAGTATATAGACTCAATGAACAATGCAATGGTAGGTTTATGTATATGTGCATTTTTGGCATGCAATGAATAATAATTTTGTGTGCAATTCATGTCCTTTTTGGGGGAAATTTGATCGTGTTTCTTGTTTGGCGAATAAGAAGGATTTTTTTTTTATTTTTTTGTGAGCAAAGAAACACTCTTTTCCAAAGATATTTGGGCACGTTTCTGATGGTGGAAGATGGAAGTTTGATTATATTTTTCTTTTCATGAGTTGATTTATTTCTTGTTTGAACGAAGTTTTAGGAACTCAAGTATAAGAAACATAAAATTACCTAAGGCTGAAATGTGTTTTGAAAAGAATGCGTTTTTTTATGAATTTTGAAAAAAAT
The DNA here is from genome assembly GCA_947049315.1 of Epistrophella euchroma. Taxonomy (NCBI): domain Eukaryota; kingdom Metazoa; phylum Arthropoda; class Insecta; order Diptera; family Syrphidae; genus Epistrophella; species Epistrophella euchroma. Next base: position 110,845,353 of record OX346247.1, on the reverse strand, counting down.
AAAATGTGCGATAAGGCCGCTCGAATATGGATACTTTCTTCCTATATCACATGGAGGTAGAACAGTTTTGAGCATTTAATAAAGTGAAATAATAAGGAAAAAGTGTACAAAAAAAAAGTACATGCATATAGGAACTTTTCATTCAATGGTTTTGATTAAAAAAAATTAAGTGTTTAATTTAAATACAGGAAAGAGCCAGTGGGACCTAAGCTTCTCATTTATGGGGTATTTAAAAAAAAAATGAAATAGATACATATGTACTTCCCCAACTAATTCGTTTATTCATACTTAACGGTATCCCGACCCGTGAAGGTTCCCACCTTGAGACACGCCAGCTTTCCATCCTTCTCGATCTTGGAAACATTGCTTCTAATTGTCCAGACTAAGCGCTTTGGCAAAGCTCAGTCTTTAAATCGGAGGTTTGGTATTCATTGAAGCCTATGACCTGGGGGCAGGGTGGTAAAGCTCATAGATTTCACGTTTGAATCTTTTCCTCTTTTCGCCTTCATCGCAAACTAGGCCAAATATCCTTCGAAGAATTTTCCTTTTCAAAGAACCAAAGAACCAAAGTATCAGGCTTTTCGTCGTAAAGTAGGATTGGCAATATAAAAGTTCTGTAAAGCGTGCATTTTGTCTTACGCAGGAGTTTTGTACCAATTTGTTTCGCTTTACAGAAGTAGCAGTGGTTTGCTTGTCAGATCACAACTTAGGTTTCATTTGTAGAGTTAAAACTTTTACTCCAAATACATAAATATACCTTAAATAGGATTGGGGCGGGCAGCGAGGATGGGCATTTCTCACAATATTCACTGTCGTATCTGTATGGACCAGCAGGAAACGGAAACTGTCTTTCATTTCCTCTGTAAATGTCCCTCTCTAGCCAGACGACGATCTCATAATGAACTCTTCGAAATGAAGATCAAAGACTTGATCTATTTCCTCAACGTGTCGAATTGGCTCTAAGATGAACTTGATGGTAGCTCACGCATCATGTCTCCCGTCAGACTCCCCAGACCAAAACAAGCAGGTGGAAAACGGATTTCTGAAGCCAACAATCTGCAGAGCTTGGCATTTTGAGCGCAAATCCCTCTTATAATATCGCTTTAAATAAATAGGTCACACGAGTTATGGGATCAAAACGGTGGCGGCGCTCTTCAGCGCTAATTAAGTCATCGAGCTAAGTTGCTCAGGACCGCCATTTCCACTTATATACCTACCTACCTAGGACGTGGGCAGATGCTTATTTGTTTGTAAGTATTTGAGCTTGTCTTCGTTCACTTCTAGATCAACAAGTTTTGCCTGTTCTGCAACTGCCGTTAAGGGCATACCCAAATTGTTGGACAGATCTGTTGAAAATAGTGCCTTCCATGTTAACATTTGCTCTTTGCACTATATGCTCCAGAAAGAGATTGAAGAATTAATCAACTATATAGCGCATATCTCCTTGTCGAAACCCTGTACGTTTTTGGAAGAGTTTTGAAGAGCTATTTCCCAATCGTACATTGTACCGCGTATTTTCTAATTTCATGCGACAAAGCTGGATCAGTTTTCCATGATTCCTAGTGGGACCCTCCAAGAAAGAGCTCCTGACGATGAATGCTATGAAAAGCGGTTTTGAAGTCAATGAAGAGAAGGTGGATCTCAACTTGAAACTCGTTGGTATAGATTTAGTCTATAGTCAATGTGCCGGTTTGATCCCATACTGGTATTTGTGTTGCAGTATGGCTTCAGTTGTACAATGTAGGTAGCCGTTTCTTTATGCAGGAGGCGTAATCACCAAGCCGATAAAATTAGTAATTTCGTCTTCTTAGACAAAGATGCAGAATGAAGTTAAGTCCTGGGTTCAAATCTCAAATTTAAAAGTGGCTGCTAAATAGTGTTTTTTATAAAAATTGTCAGATAGCAGTTTTATGACAGGGCAAGACGAAGTATATGCTATCATCGAGAAAGGAATCTCAGCATCGTCACGATGCATAGGTTCAACTTCGAAGTCGTTAAGGACTTTGTCTACCTGGGCTCCACTATAACATCGCAAAATGACATCAGCGCAGAGATCAAATGAAGAATTACACTTGCCAATCGCTGTTTTTTCGGGCTAAGAAGGCATTTGAGTAATAAAGCCCTCTCTCAGAGAACCAAGGAGACCTTATATAAGACCCTAATCACCCCGGTCCTGCTATATGGGGCAGAGGCATGGACCCTGTCAAAAACGGATAAGAATCTACTTCGGTGCTTTGAAAGGAAGATTTTTCGGGTGATTTTCGGTCGGTCCAGTCTGTATCGATGGAGTATGGAGGAGTAGATTCAACAACGAGCTTTACGGGCGACGTCGACCTGGTCAAAAAGCTGAAAATACAGCGGCTAAGATGGCTGGGACATGCAGTCTTTGAGTCTTCGAATCCACTCCTGACGGTCTGCACGGCAGAGGAAGACCCCACCTTAGGTGGCGCACACAAGTGGAGAACGACCTCAACCAAATTAGAGTGCGTAACTGGAGGCAGCTGTAGCTAGGGACCGAGTTGGCTGGAGGGGCTTGTTAGTTGAGTCCGTAGTCCATCCTGGGCTGTGAGCGCCATCTAAAGTAAAGTAAGTAAGTTAAGACAGGGGAAAATAAGGCATGAAACCAGCATTTTCGTAATAAATTATAGTAGATGTGTCCAATTCGAGCACTGTGTTTATTTTGATTTTGTCCAAAGTTATTTATTTGATTTAAAAAAAAAATAAAATATGAAAAAGAGAAGCTAAATTAAGATCAAATTAAATTTCTTAAATGTATCGAATGCTTTTAAAATAGATTTATTTTCCTTCGAGAACATCAAATTATTTTTCATAATAATTGAATAAAACAGAAAATTGAATTTTTCTTTAAGTAACTCTTTAATAAAAAGTAACATTTCAACCTTCTTTTCATGTAGGTATAAAAAAATGTTCCTTCTATGATTTTCTTCCAAAGAACGATGGCAAATAAATCAAATTCTCAAAACATTTGACATCTATGTATAAATGTAACAATACAAAAAATGTAAGGATTCTGCTATCGTTTTATTTATTTCCTGACATCCCACAATCACTTTCATTCTTTTTCTTGTTTCTTTTTTTTTTAATATACAAATTTCAATATTTTTTCTTGATCTAAAGGGGATTTATTGGTTTCTAGCAAACAATTAATATAAAAAAAAAAACAAAACAAAACAAATAAAAAAACAAAGTTTTCGATATACAGCCACGATTTTATTGAAACCTGGCTTAAATTTACATATTGGTACGACTAGATTGGCTTCACATATGAAACTTGGCAAAAAATTTTAAAGCTTGGTAAAGCATAAAAAAATGACTTTTACATTTTAAAAATTCATCACTTTTTTAGGAAAGAAATTCGAACAGTGTCAAAATAAGCGCCACCCTAATACATGTACTAAACATTTTTGTGTCCAAAATAACTACTGCTTCTGCTAAGCCTTCTTTATAAGAAATAATTTTTTTTTTGTTGTAACCTTTGCATGTTTAACAAAAAATGGGAAACAATGAAGTTTTGAGTTATAAATATTTCTAATACTTAATGACAATTTTGACATCTTACGTAATGTTTTTGAGTGTAAACATTTGTATCACATTGCATTTTTTGCAAAACCAAGTTATCTATAAATTATCGTCATTCCTCTCACCGCATCTACGAGTTAAAATGTACGACCAACTCGTGCACTTTTTTTTTGTGAAAATATCCTTCTTTTTATTTTGAGTTATGGGTTCATTGATTCTACTCCTTTCTCTTGTTCTATTTTTCAAACTTTTGTGTAAAATATTCCAAGAATAACACACATTTTCAAAGAATACTCCCTTGACTTTGAACATTATATAAGTTCACATCCACTGACAAACATAACGATTTTAAAGGATCTAAATATATATATATATTCATAGGTACATGGGTATATTAAAAATAATTTATTTTTCAACGAAAATGTCTCTTCCGAAAATTATGTTCTTACTTCCTGATGATTTATTATTATGTTTTTATATAAAATCCACTTGTTGGAGAAATTTGGTAGAAATTTTAAGCAACCTACCGAATTTATGAGAACCTTTTGTAGCAATCTACATAATATATTATTTTTGTAACGTTAAAATACAAAACAAAAAAACAACGTTGAGAAAACATAATTGGAAGCACATAGTGTGGTATATTAATTGAATCAGCAATCACTTTGATAATATGCTATAGATTTTAAGTTTATTTTGAAATTGTTTGCAGGTATGGAATCGCAAAGTTTCATCTAAAATAAAATAACTGCTGTGCGAAAAATGAAGAGCTTGCATAGCGTTGCAAGATAAGACGTCTAGATTTATTCTCCTTCTCCTGGATATAACATAAGATTCACATTCTTCGGATTTACATATAAATTCACGGGCTCCGTAAAATAACTCCCGAAAATTTAATTTTTTTTAAGTCCCCAAATTCAAAAATGAAATAACTTTCCAAAAGCGCATGAGAAATAAGTCCTCAAACCAAAAATGAAATAGTTCCCCACAGAAATAACAAAACTACGTCGTTTTAACATCGAGGTATAAATGGGGGGGGGGGGCATGCTGCCCCCCCTGAAACCCCCTATTTAGCCCACTATAAGATTTGGGGTAGGTGCGAGGTTGGGTGTATGCAAAGTTTCTTGACTTATTTCATATTGAAATAACCCCCAATTTAAAAATGAAATAAGTCCCCCAAAAATCGATGAAACAAATCCCCAATTTTGGGGTTTTTTTTCATATGAAAAAACCTCCGATTTCCATATAAATTTTGGGAATTTATTTTTTTTTTTTTTTTTTTGGGAGTAATTTCATTGGGGAGTTATTTCACGGAGCCAAATACACGTTTAGGTTCAGAAATCTTAAAGAGAGTTATCTGGATAGCGATAAAATGTTTTTTTTTTAATTGTCCAATCACAAACGTACTAAAGATTCAATTATTGGAAATCAAGTTTAAAAAAGCAAAGTTTAAAAAAAAAATATAAATATATAGGCGGAGTTCTCAGCTGCTCTCAAAAGCTTTACGTTTTTAATAAGTTCTGGAATAATGGCTTAAACCTTAAAGCCTTTATTATGAACATCAATTATATAACTTTAAACGTTATCTAAAAGATAGATAATTCTGATTTCAATAAGGAACGAATTTGAGTAATCAAACAATGGTGTTCCGCAAGAAAGTGTTCTTAGTCCACTTTTATTTGATCTTAATGCTTTTTATCAAGAATTTCCTACGAGGCAACAAACTAAGTTTGTAAATGCCATGAATTGAACTTATAGAAGTTAAGAAACTTACTAAAAAATTACTAAAATATAAAAGAAAGTGATTTAAATAAAAAATGCAAAACTTTTTAACGAATGCGAAGTAAAGTGAGCATGGCGGGTTTACTTACTTTAGATGGCGCTCACAGCCCAGGATAGGCTACGGCCTCAACCAACAGCATGGCTTTGCTAGTTTTTAATAATTTCAAAACGTTGCTTTTATTAATTTTTAATGATTTCTTAAACTTTAGCATGATGATCAAAATGAAAATCTGGACATTTATAGAAAATTATTATAGAAAATTATTCCCATGTTAAAGAACCTTAGTCCCATTGGCAATTAAATGGCCAATACAGGAGATAAATGCCCAATATCTCAGTGTGTACTAATTTCATTGAGTGGTAAGGCACTTAAGTTTTCCATCATATATTTGTAACTTGAGAACAGCTTACTTTTACTATAAAACTGAGCTTAAAGTCCCAATAAAGGAACCTTAAGTGTCACTTATTTCGGTAAGTATGTACTCAGGTATTATTAAACTAGACTCTTTATTAAAACATGAATCCCAAAATTATTTTTTCTTTTTGGTTCCTACCAATAATCAAATTAAATTACGACTTAAATATTTCAGTAAAATGGACCATAATGGAATGGACTGTAAATTATAAAACGTGTATGGTTTTACCCAAATGTTTACGTGGAATAGTGAAACACATATCAAATTGACTCCAAGAAATTGGGAATATAATGTACGGTTAATTATTTAGAATCCATAACGTTGTGTTCATTTTACTGCAATATTTAAGTCATAACTTAATTTTATTATTGGTAAGGCACTTTATCTTTATCTTTCGGTATATTAACTAACAGATTAGACCAAAAAATTGATGTAGAAGTTTTTGTTCATCCATCATATATATTTATTTAAGATGGCACTTAAAATCTTTCAAAAACAACTAAATCAACTAATAAGTCCATTTAGACAGCCCATGTAGATAGATTCCTTCAGCTATATCAATGCAAAAAAAAGTTGGTTCAATTTACTCTCAGTCACAAGCCCCACGGTTTATTTTATTTCTTAATTTTTAATAATTAAAAAGGATGAAGGTTCATCCAATCTCTGTTTAGATAAACCATTAAACCAAACAGATCGTCACTTCTTAGCAAATAAAAATTAAATATTCACACCTATCCTATTCCAATATTTTTTTTTTTTTATAAATCGTCAAAATAACATATTTACAAAGTGATAAATTAATTTTAAACTGTTTTTGAGGGAGTATCCTAAATTTCTACATAGGTGCTTAAATCTAAATGTGGTACGGATTCACAGACAGGCTGTCAATCAATTGGAAATAGGAAACGAAAAGTGGTATGAGCAATAAGCATCATAGAGAAAATAAGCTTTTCATCGTTAGCTATGCAATCAGAGTTTCTCTTTGTACTCTAATGAAAATAGTAATTAAGGAGTCAAACATTTAATTAAAAGTGGTTATCGGGGTAATTAAAAATAGAATGAAATATTCAAAATGGCAATTTGCATACCTATAATTTAAATTGATACAGTTAATAAAAAAAGTTATAAAGAAATGTGTTTGATATATTTGTAAAAAAAAAACTGATTTGTTAATAAATAGGATAGAGGTTGTCGGTTCGGATGAAAAACGACATAACTCAACAAATGAAATTTTTGAGCTAACATTTCATTTTTGGGAATAAAAGAAAAACTTTCAATTAGAAAAATACCAGACTTTACATCTGCATTATTTGGAATAACTTAATAAGTTATTGCGTGGTCTTGATATTTTAACATATTAATTGAAATTAAAATTTTCATATACATTTTTGTAACCTATTTTGAAAAATGAAATTTCTTTAGTTGTATCATTTTTCTTTCTGTTATATACGACCTTTGGCAACACTAGTGTGCCATCAAAATGATGTATTGAACGAGATAACAGAAAACAATAACTGGTTTTGGGATCATTCGATTTCTGGCCCGTGAACAAACAAGTTGATTTTCCCACCGCAAGACCTTATCTTTATATAACTACTTTTTGATTATTAATAATAATAAAAAAACTGAATTTATATTGTTTAATAAAAAGGGTTCTTTCTTTTATTTTCGAACGTGAATACACGACACTTTCGAACCAACGCACAGTGGGGCAGAATTCCTTAAACGTGGTATTAAATCAACCGTAAGAGCTAGGAACCTGAAATTTTGCATATATGTTTCTAGGACCGTTACTAGGTCATATCTAAAGCTATAATTGCCACGCCCACTAAAACACCTACTTAAACTTTGTTTATTTGGGAACTAATAAGAATGTCAGTATTTTTCAGATTGAAAGGTTATTTTAAGAGACTTAATAATACATTAATTTTGTATCTGACATAACTTTTATTCATGCTCTCCTATATCTTTACCCTAATTGTGGAGAAAATCTGATTTAAAAATATCCTTTTTTTAATTTAAAGTTTTTTATTTTCATCGATTTTTTTAATTTAAATAAAAAAAAACTAAAACAAAATTAATAGATAAGTTTATTCATCACTTTCGTCATCAGATATGTTAATTTCAACAAAAATGTTTGCTGCTGGAATGCTTGGAGGTTTCAATAGCGCTAGTGCTTCTGGGGGATAAGACTGCAATTTTTTCGTGTGTGGTTTTTGCTTGGAAGTAATGATAGGATCGGAGCTTATCAGAAAATAATTGAAGATATCCTCATTTGTTTTATCGCGACCTGATTTTCTTGAAAAATGCTCTCGAACGTTCTTAAAATCTTTATTTCGAGCCTCTTGCGCTTCCTCAGAAAGCCGCCCAATTGGCAACAATGCAGATTTTATTATTTATTATACAATTTTGCTCCGCGGACTTCTGCATCGCTTTTCTGTATATTTCAGGTCTGTCAATGTTTTCAGTAACATCTTTTAGAATTTTTGAGGCCTGAATCTGCCCAGAAGCTCTAAGGCTCATTTGAGTCGCATAATTTAAGGCCGGCATTGAAACGGTTTCTCTCAAGTATTGAGTTTTTAGCCTTTTTGTGCGTTCAGAAGATGGTTCAAAATCCACTTCGGGACGACCACGTTTCTTTGCAGATTCTTCTGCCTTTTTAAAAACAATTGAGGTATTGAGCCAATTTACGTTTGTTGTATTAAATCTTTCTTCGATTCTAGAAGCTTTGACCCACCGCGTTTTGAATTCGGATTTAAAATGCGAAAAAAGTATATTCAATTCATTAACTTGGCTAATTTCGGTACTTCTTGTTATATTTAAAAGATGTTTTTTTTTTTTTTAAAACATCTGATCGTCAATAATAGCACTCTCACATCTTTTCATAATGTCTACAAGTTGCTTTCTTGTAAAAAAAAATTGAATTTGAAGAGATTCCGAAAGCAACGAAAAAATAAAAAAAAAAAATTAAGGTTCAAGAGTTACGAAAATTCACATATCACAAAAAGGGTGCAAAAGGAGTACGTTTTTTTGACGGAATCACAAAATTACCATCACAAACATTTAAAAAACATATAAAACACAACTCGATCCCACTCGGAACACATTCAAAAGTCAATGGATTTCAGAGAACCTCCAAAATAACACTTTTAAAAAACTGATCACTGAACTTCACTAAAATTTTACATATATATTTACATATAATAAAACAAAAATTGTTTAAATCACTCTTACATACCCGAAGTTGAAGGCTGCATATTTAAATTTTTAATGAATCAACAAAAAAAAGGAAAAACTGTTCTCAAAGATCACGATGAAAAATCGACAATTTTACTTCTGGCTCAGCTGACTACTAGTTAAGCTTAAACAAAACTGTGTTGTGAAAAAACGTGAAGGTATAAAAAAAAATTAATAGTATTTTTTTAAAGGATGGATATTACTCTATTAGAAAATATTAAAAAATTAAGTATATTTGCAATTTAGTTTTTTTAATTATTGCCAGCTTTTGGGTCGATTTGCCCCATTGTGCAACGATACATATATAGTATAGGCATGAAAGTTCCATTAGTTTGATACAATATATTTTTTTTTTTAATTTTAAGTTTTATTTTTTCAAGATTAAGAAATGTTTAACAAACTCAAGGTTTACGATTTCTAATAGAAAATTTAAAGCTTTCAATAAAGAGATATCGGTGATTATTGGAAGTTGGAGAATTGAATTCTCTGACAGCAGCGTGAGCAGCTCTGACATAACTCTATCTATGCATAATTTATTGCATTTATTTTTTCTTCGCACGTTGAAATACCTATATACTTTAATTTAAAAGATTTAAAAAATATATACATTTTTGGCTTTACTACAAATCCACAAAATAATTTACATACATCTTTTTTGCTTTAAATCTATTCACACTTTTCCCAATACATCTATAATTTTCTGATTTAATATTCTTGACCTGAAATGTAACAAGTTTTACATAAAAGTTGCCTGAACAAAATGGAGACTGAGCTGCAACTGGAGCCGCAGCTGGAATAGGTGTCAAATTATTCATTACACACAAATTCAATTTTGCGAACACAACGCAACGTAGCCGCAGACAGAAAAGTTAGCCAACTTTTAGCTTTTCACGTGTAGCACTTTTGACGTTTCTAATAAATTGGTTATTAATATTTTGGTTATTTGTGTCGCTTAAAAATTATTAAATAAAAGGAAAAATATTTGAAATACAAAATGTGAATTCTGAGCTTTTACACAAGAATATTATTTAGTTTTTCTCCAAAATACTTTCAAAGCTGTACAGCTGCACTGTGGGCGCTCAAAAAAAAGAACGTACGACACTTTTTGACATCTTTTTCAGCTCCGTTTCCAGCTCCAGTTGCAGTATTCTATTCTGTTCAGGCAGTTAGGTGAATTAAATTTTTTAGACGAAACTTAAAGCTCGACTCGGCAACGATTTCTTGAAAAGAGTTATTGAGATGGCTCACAAAAAAAAAAAAGTTCTGGGGCCTCTGTAAAGGCTTAAAACAACCGACGGCGACGCCGAAGTTAATATAATAACTTTTAATATTCTATTTTTAACAAATTTATTTTCAAGCATTAAGAGAAAACTAAAAATTAGAAAAAGTAAAACAAAAAAAGATAAAGCTTCATCCATTAGCAGTCAAAACATGCTCAACAATTCGTACCTAAACAAGTCTCAATATACTTAGCTTATTATTTCACTTCAAATTGCCAACTCTAAAGTTAAAAAAAAAAAAAAACCAAATTCACTTCCGCCAACTTAACCACATGCAATGAAATAAAACGCCGACATTTTGTAACCAAAACTTTCTAAAGCCAGCAAATATGAAAATAGAAACTTTTTCTTCTATGTACGAACCTATACATTATGTACATACATAACATCGAAATCCCTCTCGAAAACTACATCGTTCGACTTTGCCAATTTAGCAGAAGCATGTGTTTTGTGGGCTTCGTTCTTCTCCGAACGACTAAAGTCTCTAAACTAAACCGAAAATGCATCGGTACTTGCGGTGGCCTAGCGTGCCTCTCTCTGTACTATATTTAGGGACTTTTCTACAATTGCGCTTTCGAAAAACCATATCGTCTGCCACGATACTTTACGAAAGCAATAAAGTTGCCTAAAAATAAGTGCCATGTAGAAAGGACTTAGTTTTTTTGTTTTTCTATCTTCATTCATCGGCCCATATTTATGAACTCGAATATGGTTGACCTGACCACCTATTTGGTTGAGGATTTAGGAAAGTATTTCCCACACTTTTCCTTCTATAAATTCTAAATAACACCACTTGAGTTGAATTCTTGACAAAGAAATTCATGTCGTCGATTTCGAAAATGTGGCAACAGGATGTTGGTATGATGCAATAATTGCATGTGGGTTCATAAGGGGCATTGAGTTATATAACCCATGAAAAGCTATAAATTTTTATAACCATTTTATATTCGATGAAAGTATGGAATCAAACTGAGAAATGAAGGTTGTATTTAATTTAATCCTTTACAGTTTAGCAGCTGGAAGAGGACTTTCATTTTAAAGATGCTATAAAAAGGAAATTAATCATATCAAGTTATGATCAATAAAATGAGGGGTTGCAAGGGCTTATAAGGACCACGTTATAGTTATGCAATCGTCTGGTCCATCAGGTGCTGACTGCTGAGGATTCTAGGAACTAAGTTAAAAGACAAAAAAGCGAGTAGTTTCTATCGACAGATATTTGTGTAAAATAATTTCCATTTTGGGTGATGGGGGACCAAAAGTACTTAACCTCATCAAAAAAATTATCTTGTAATCTTTACTTTCATACAAAAATAAATACTCTTACAAATTTTCAGAGTTTTTCTCGATCATAAGAAAAAAAAATAGAAATTTAATTTGGTAAAATCCGCCTTCTGCAAAGCCCACTTTCATTATTCCTTGGGTTCTCGGTAATGGCTCCAAGGATTTTCGTGAAGTAATCAGAGTAGTAGGTACTTTAAAATTTGTTTTATTGAAATCGCCCAGTTTTCTTATTTCCTCAATTTCTTGGTCAGAGTCAGTACTGTTGAGCAAGAAAAAATTTAAAAAAAATGCTTTTAGTAAAATTCAACCACTGCCACGTCCACTTTTATTATTTTTTTTTTTTTGATTTCTCAGTAACGGCGTTACCGATTTATATGAAACTTTCAGTTTCTCTAATATTCGAGAAAAAAGAGATGAATTTATAAAAAAATATTTAAATCGCCAATGACCGAAAAAAATAATTATGGTTATACACCAAAATGCTTAAAACTGTTTTATGAAGAAAATTCTATGTGTGAAGGCCAAAAGCGAATTACATATTTGCATATATTGCATATTTCCCAGTTATTTCGAAAAGAAAAACAAATTTTTCGATAATTTTTGTATAATTAAAGCTTCAAACATTATTATTAGTATCTAATAATTTGTCTCTAAAATATAAGCCATTAATGAGATTGTATTGGTGTAATTTTTGGCTCCATACAATTTCACTCGACATGATTGAAGTGAATCTTATCTATCGGTCAATAATATGTGGTTTGAACACTCGTCAAGTATTAAAAAAAATCAATTTTCCTTGGTTAAATTTTTACACAATAATTATTATGAAAAATCTTTATTAATTCTTAAATAAAAAGAAAAGCATCATCAGTTATATTTAATTTATACAAAAAAAAAACAATTGACATTTCTAATTAGGAAAACAAAGACCATTATAAGTTATTTTTTTTCTTTGCATTTTATTTTCCTTTTCATAAGCTTTTTGTATACTATCGTATAAGGTATTATTTTTTTTTCGTATAACACATAATAATATATATAAAGTTCTACAATATAATAAATAATGTTAACTTAGTATTTACATATATTTAAAAATATTTACAAGAACAATTTAAATTCCCAAAGGCAATAATCCGACGTAAAACTTAAAATATTTTAACTACTATGCCAACATTTAAATTTTCTATATAAAAAAATTATCTAAATTTAAATATAATTTAAATATCTAATTCAAACTATTATTTAAAATGTACATATTCCAAGCAAATCCACAATTCAATGATATTATCCAACCACTGAAAAAATAATAACAGACCGAAATAGAAATAAATATAATTATTGTCCCCCTTGAATTTAATTAGCTGTGAAAATGGTCATAAAAATATCAAAACCTAATTTGCTGATTGCAGTGCAAGTACATACACACATGTATGTTCAATGTTATGTTTAATTAATTTTTATTTAGCAACACAATTTCATACACCAAAATTGCTCATTTAAAATTCCATTTTTCAAATTATTTGCACAGCTTAAAACAATACCTATTTAAACGATTTATGTTATCCACAAAAAACATGAGAGAATAACATTCGATTCGCAGTTAGACGAAATTATTTTGATTGTTAAATATTCATAGAATGAAAGCGATTGCGATTAATTTATTGAATTCATTGCCGTTGCGCGCTTTTCTAAAATGCTAAATTGAAAATCAGACCTAATTAATTTCGCAATCAATATTAATGGATACAGAACAAAGTTCAAACATTACGAGATTTACAAACACAACAAAATTATAGCCGACACAAACGCATACACATAATACAGCGAATGCGATACGGTAGTAGGAACGTTGGGCGCCATTTGTATTTTTATTTGAATTTTCATTTAAAAGGTATTCGAATAACAATTTGCCAACGACCCATGTTTTTGAATTTAAACATCCTTGATATGATTTTAATGAAGGTAAAATATTTTAATTTAACCGTACCCACAACATATCAGACCAGGAATGGAAAAACATCTCTTTCGAAACAGGAGAATTACGTGGATTAATTTACATATTCCATTCAGTATCTTTTTTGTGGATTTCCGTATACAATGTTACCCATATAAGCCTGGCTAATTAAAAGGTATTACGAGGTGTTTATCTGTAAAATGTGATGAAATATTAATTAAATTAATTTGCACCTCTCGTGGTGCAATGATGGTCGGCCGCTTGTGTTGATTTTTGTGATGAAAAGAAAAAAATAGAATCCCAATTTTTTTGTATATATGAGAACTTTATTTTTCATCATGCTTTAAAAGCAGTTTTACATATTTTGCGTTATTAAACAATCGAAAGTGAATTAAATTAGAAAAATTGTTTGAATTAGTATCACCATAATATGTAAACAAATAAAACTATTGACAAGGCCCTCACCAGTAAACTGATGAGTCCAAGAGAGATCGTCGGGACGAAACGCCAATTTGTATGGACTAAAGGCCGTTGAAATCTATTTTGAATCAATATTTCAACAAATCCAGTTAGAATTTGTGTTAAAAAAAATAATAATTTGAATAAGAGAAATTATTGCAGTTGGGTTATAATTTTAACTTTAAAGAGAAACTTTAATTTTTTGAGGAAATTGAAATTTCAAAATTACAATTCAATTGTATGGAATTCGCAGGCTTATTACACAACATCAAATTAAGAGTTGGAAAATGAGTTGCTTGCATGTCCCATCTTCATCTTTGATTTTAGTAAGGTGAAATATTGAACCAATTTTTTAATACAAAATTTCAAAATCAAGGATAATTTCACTTTTAAAAATTAAAAGAAAAAATAATTTTATACATCCATTTTCCATAAGCATAGACTCATCATTAGGACATGACCATGACCTTAACAAAAAACGGATACATGATTTACATTTTGTTGATGTAAAAAAACTGGGAATAGTGTATTAGCATTTGAGTTCGTCGTAGCAAATGCGCTATATTGCAACTTCAATCTGTTTTTTTAACAGCTTGAAGTCTTTTAACAGCTTGGGCTTTTTTTCACTTCTTGGAGTATTTTAACTCCTTGGAATATTATTTCTAATTTTTGAAATCATTTTACTGATTTAAAGTCAAGTGGTTATAAGAAGAAAATGCATTCTTTTAGAATTCTGATCCTCCTCTAATTTATTAGAAAACAGACAACGCGTTATCAAAAGCTCTTGCACTCTGCATCTGCACACAATTTAAGCTGATTTTAGCTTATTAATGCAATATTGCAGAGGATACTATACTTAAGTGCTTTCTCGTGCACAGGATTTCGATCAGGGAGGGAGCAAACTCAGTTATTTAATATTTAGTGCTTATCATTCTCAGATATCGAAATTTTTTAAAAGTAACGACATATCGAAATTTCAAGTAACATTCCGATAGTTAGTCAAGGAGTAAAATTGGTTTAAAAAAAAAAGAATAAATAGAAGTTACCTATATTGTTAATATAATATTGAGAAAAGACAACGAACAAAATTATGAAAGCTTTCGTGACCCAGAGAGGTAAGCCCCCATATACAATTCCCAATTTCGAAAATAGCAAAAACTGAGTTCACTCTGAATCAAAAAAAAAAAACGGAAACCCTACAAAGGTGTTGATGATCTAAAACTCGGAATTGAACTTCTCATTACGTAATTTCACGATTTTAAAGCCAAAGAATTATTAAATACGAAATTGGAATCTGAATAGCTTTTTTTTGAAACATTTTTACAGCCAATTTCTTCACAGAGTCCTAACGCTAGTACCGGTACTAGTCCTAAAGTTAGTACTCAAATCGGTATCAACTCATTTCTTCACACAAGTACTAAGGCTTAGTCCTGTCAATTTGGTACCGAGTACTAGTTAGGACTCGGTACTAGCTAGCTCCTCAAAATCAGCTAGGACCTGGTTATTATACCAGTTGTTAGTACTCAAATCGGTACCAAATGATTTCTTCACATAAGTACTAAGCCCTAGTCCTGTCAAATTGGTACCGAGAACTAGTTAGGACTTGGTTTAAGCTAGGATCTTGAAATCGACAGTCTAGCAGGTTAATACTCAAATCAGAGCAATGATTTGCATTTGGTTTCATCATTTCTTGCCTGTTATTCTGAAGAAATAGGTAATAAGTGCGTTTTTTTTATTAACATTGTTAATTTTGATTCTAGTTTTTTTTTTGGTTTTTCAATTTTGTATAATGGGTGATGTTTTTGTGTAGAAAATGGATTTCGTTTTTGGTGATGACAATTCTTTTCGCGTTTTTTAACATTGAAAATGTTTATAGGATCGTTTTGACAGAGTTGTGGTGTTACCAAAATGATTAAATGAAATAAATTAAATAAATTCAATAAATCATAAATGAACTCCAGCGTATAGGGCATCACAACGAAATTTTTGGTTGGTGTTACTAAAGAAATGACCGAAATGATTAAAATGAACACATGAATTTAGAATATGAAAAATGAACGCCAGCGTATAGGAGGACAACTATCAAATTTTTGGTTGGTGTTACTAAAACATCACTAGAATGATAAAAATAAACAAACGAACACAAGCGATGAATTACAGCAGGCGTAGGTATACGGGGAAAAAACGAAGAAAGAAAAGTATTGTTTGTCGTCAACGGGCAAGCTTCAGTGGAGAATGGTCAGGAAGTATATTCAAAAAGAGAAAAAAAAACAACAACAAGGTATTCAGAAGAAGACAAATGAACAGACAAGGCAACCAACAAAAGTGGATAGGTATTCGCCAGATTTTTGTATGTTGTAGGTATATATATGTGTGTATGCATAGTTATGGAGGTAGGTATAGGTTGTGATTTTGTGAAAATAAAAAAGATAGGTATGTATTTATTTTTATTCCATACAGAATACAATGCGGTCTTATAAGAAAGGCCAGTGATGCAGTTGAGTGTGCAAGCAGGAGTAGAGATTGCTTGAAATCGATATTACCTATGTAACACCATTAAGACGAGATTAGATTAGAAATCTGTTTTATAAGAAATACTGTCTTTCAAGCGCCATGTTTCATCGAAAATGCATACTTTTTGTATGTATACGTTTAACGTGCATATTTTGCCGAATTTTTGTATATTTTTCATTAAAATCATAACTTGTACTGTGTCTTCTAATGTTTATTCAATAAATAATAAAGGTCTGGGGTAGGCATTACCAAAAAATTTAAACATAACATTCTATTCTAAACATAAAATTCTAGTTATGGTTTCAATTGATTATGCTAATGTGTATTGTATATGCTAGCTTTATAGACGTTTAGATGTATGTCGTTCTTTTTAGTGCAGTTTTTAAAAATACATTACATAGAATATATTTTTACAAGCAATAATGAGCATATTTTTAGGGCCTTAATCATTTTTTTTTTGAGCATTTAATTACTTGTTAAGGGCATATGTAATTGATTTTTAAGGGCATAATTATAAGCGCTTAGGGCATATTTTTGTTTGCCCTAATAGGTATGTGAGTTTTGATATTAGATTAAAAAAAATAGAAAAGTACGATGGGGTTAGTTAAAGAAAATTAACAACATTTATTTTTTGCCAAACGGAAAGTGACATTAAATACCTACACCTAGAAACTTCAAAACTTATAATGGTGTTTGAAACAGCTTATTACGTTTTAATTTAGCCAGTTCAGGTTTCTCAAGCTTACTGAGATCTCAGAGATCTCAGCAATCTCAGAAATCTGACCGTAATTCCTCAGTGAGATTCCTCACTTTTGCTGTCAAAAAACTGAGACTGATAGTTTTTGGATTCGCTTGCTCAATTATTTTTTGTCGCAGTTGATTAATAAAAAAGAGATGGAAATTGATTTTGACTTCTAGGGGAGAAATTTCGTTCAGGTTTCTCCTTCTGCTCAGTGGAGCTGACGGAGCTTGCTCAGTGATATCTCACTGAGATCTTAGAAACGTGAAATGGCTAATTAATTTGTAAAGATTAGTCATGTTTTTTGTTTATCTAGCAAAATAAAGTCATTTTCAATGTCCTCATGGTTACTCTATGAGTGAAATCTGTAAATTTTTTTTCTAATTTTATTTGTTTTTAGATTTTCAACTTTTTAAAAATAGTCAAGACGTTCAAGATATTATCTATATAGCGGTTCCCGATTTTATGAAAATATTGGTAACCAAAGGTTTTGCATTGCATAAAAGCCAGCAAAATTTTCAGAATTTGAAGTGGCCGCTTATGCATTTTACCGATTCCTTGACCCTTGACGTAACCGGAAAATATCGTTGGCGGACTAAACATTGTTAAAAAATTGAATTGATGATCGGTCAAATATTATATTTTTAATAAAAAGAAATTCAATTCAACACACGACAATATAATTATTATATTCATCTTCTAATAATAAATGTATTTTATTTATTTAACAATTTGACATACAGAAAACATAATAAATAGATCAAAGGCAGGCAAATTCTGTTTGAAATTTATTCAAATCTTCACAAAAACTGATGTAAATGTTAAATAAACATCAAAATAATTTTTAAAATGCCAAAATGTTGTCAAAATCAGTATTAGACCAGTTTTAGACGTATTAAGTTCCTAGTACCGCTGTGTGAACTTAGATCGGGTACTAGGAATGTGAAGAAATGCTCAGGTACTAACTTTTCGTTAGGACCCAGTAACAGAGCTAGTACCTGGTCCAGCTAGACCGGGTTCTAAGCTAGCTTAGTACCTATGTGAAGAAATTGGGCGTTAAAAAATATCGAACCCTTTTCACCAAATTTAAAAAGTATCATAAGCGACGAATCGTTTTTTGTCTACACAGCAATCAGGCAAAATTTCAGCCTTGAACTATATTAACAATATATACTATAATACTAACTGAAAGCTGACAAAAGGTCCAATCGCTTTTAATACCCATAGAAAAAATTTAAACAATTAGTTTAATGTGAAATTTGCATTTTGTCGCTTACGATAATTTGGTGGAAAGGGGTATATATATCAAAACATTCGAAGTTTGGTTAAAACATAAACATGATTAGTATTATATGACTTTTTAAATATATAAAGCATAACGGTGACGAAAAATTGATATTTTGCAGCCTCAAATAAAAAATAAATACAACGACAATATTAACATGTACATAGAGCATCGTCTGGTCGATATTTTTTGCTCAAGAGAATTAAGAACAAAAAAGTGATTTTCTCTTGCCTTGTCGCAGTTATGAACATAATTTGTGATACATATTTTGATACTTATTAATGCAAGAAAATTGTTACTCTTATAAAGTTATAAAACTGATTTATACAACTCATCAAAAATCGAACCAAGGGTTATGGTAAAAATCATACCCATTATGTCCCTGAAGTCAGCAGAACAAAGTCAGCATGGTTTTATGATATTAGATGCTAATTAAAGCCAAAGCAAAAAAAATAGTACTACAACGGTTTTCAAAAAAAAAAAAAAAATAATATGTTCTCTTAACTTCACAGGAAGTTAGCAGAAGAGTTTCCCAAAATTACATTAAATTTAAACTAAAAATATAAAATTTGTCCCCGAATCAAATACCAATACAAAAAAAAAATTAAAAAAAAAAATTCTTGAAATTTTGCCAAAATCTTCTTTTATCCATTTAACCCTTTGTTCCCGGAGGTGCCCATTTTTTCCAATAGTTTTATAAAAACTTGAAATTTAGATAAAATGGGTATATTTAATAATACAAAAAAAAATTATAATTTATCTTTAAACTTTTATTGTTGTTTTTTTTAAAGTGGTCTTAGCGCGTAACCAGTAGGAAACAAAGAAAAAAAAAACAAAGAAAAAATTTTATTATCTTTTGTTTATAATTTGTATGTTAAACGTTATAATATGACGCAAAACAATTCAACCTCGCAGCAAGAAGAGGACCAGCTTGTACGTTGAGGCTCATATGCTGTACTGCAAAACTGCAATGTACACACCGCCGCGATGAGCAATGTTTCGGCTTATGATCAAATTTGTCAAATCGTTTTTTGTATGGCACTTTGGTCTTGAAATGACTAACGGGAGAACTTGGGCCTGATGTTCTTTTCGTTGTTTTTACTGTCTTGCTCCTAACAAGTCCTGAGCAAACAGATACTCTTCTTGAGACTCGTCAACAAGCTCTTCAGCAAAAATGATTTGCATCACACTTATGTCGAAAACATCTTCAATGTTTGCTTCAGGATCTTGTGGTTCTTCGCCACCACTTTCAGACTCGATATCCGATGGAATTCCTTCAAAAAGCACTTTAAATTCATCCGAATCCATCGCCTCTAGATCAAGATTTGAAAATTTCTCTTTCCCTAAAAATTAAAAAAAAAATAGTTTTATTTCCTACTGGTTTCACAGCTGAACCACATTCAAAAAGCTTGATAAATGGGTCATATTTCATAGATTGCCACAAATTATATTTTTTATAACGAAAAAATAATATATTTTCGCATATATGCACTTTAATAACATACCATTCTCAAAAAAAAAAAACAAATTATTAATAATAATTCTTCAGTGGAAAAAAAAACACTCCAAATTACACCAACGATCAAACTATTATCACTTGAAACGCACTGAAAACAACCCAAATATTTTTTTTTACCTTTATAAAATGAATTACAGTTCTTAGAAATCCACTTGGTTTCATCGTGAAACTACTAGGAATATAGAGAAAAAACATTAAGTATGTGGTTTCACTGCGAAACCACTAGGAAGCAAAGGGGCGCAGAGGTTTTTTTTTCGAAAAATATTCTAATTAAATTTTATGATTGGTACGGCTGTAGGTGTTGTGCGTCGGCCGCCATTTTGAAAAACGTTTTATAAACAATATCTTGAGAATGGCTTCATACACAAAATTTATAAAACCAAATTAAATTACCTATCTTTTTTTTCAAAGAACATTTGTTCATAAGATTTATACTTTCAGAGCTAAGACGCCTTAAAGCATACTTATTTCAGTTTTTCCTCAATATCTCATTAACGATTTATATTATGAAAATCTAGAACAAAGCATGCTTTAAGGCGCCTTAACTCAGAAAATTTAAATTCTAGACAAAAATGTTTTTTGAAAAAAAAAAGATAATTAAATTTCTTATAAAAAAAGTACTTACAAATTTTGTGTACTGTGAGTGGTTTTCGAGATACATAACATCGTAACATCGATAACGTAAAAAAGAAATCAGCTCTAAATTCAAATTTTTGATCGATCATTTCAAGAGTTTCTTCAGATCGATAACGGCGGCTACGTAGGCTCGTCGAATCATAGCAATGTTTACATCATTCTTGTATAATGTTTCAAACAAAGATTCCTTAGAACGGTTTATATGAAAAAAAAAAAAAAAACTGTCGCAATTTATCTAACTGATCCAAACAGGTTAAACGTTGCAATGATGAATTTTTGAAAAGATATTAATATTGCATACAAACTCAAATTACTGTTGACAAAGAAACATATGTACATAAAGCCGACAGCTTTGAATTTATTGTACTGATTTTGCCGCCCTAGGCAATTGCCTCTTTTGCCTACAGGCAGGTTCAGCACCGAGCATATTCTTAAAAAATTTTGGTAAAAATTGCTATAATTAATTAAATAAAAAAAAAACTTAAATGTTGGCACGATGTCAGTAACCCAACTTATTTTTCAATAATTACAAAAAAAAATCTATTTACAGATCACCATTTGCAAAAAAAGTCTTAAATCATATGATAACTATATCTAAGCGTTATGCTATAATACTACTTCGTTTTGACCATGTTGTAGTAAAATTATTTTATTTTTTTTTTTTTCAATTTAATTTTACAATTTTCTTATGCTTTCTATAATTTAATTCTTTATACATTATTTCACTTTCATTTTTATTTTTTCCTAGTGTGTCTGCACTAATTTTCATTTCCTTATCTATAGCAATATAATATTTAGTTAACTTTGCAGTAACTTATTCATATATTTTTTTTATCAATATATTTATCAATTATAATTCTTATATTATTAAATTTTATAGGTAATCGATTTAATTTGCTTGTATTTATAAATATAAATATATTATGTATGTTTGTCTGTGGTTTATTTCATCGGTTTGCTTAGGAAGTTACGTTCACTATAATTATTTAATTTAATTGTTTGTATAGCATTCTTGTATTTCTTTTGTAATTTTGTTTTAGCAGTAGCAACTATGTATTCTGATTATAATTAGGTATAGGTATACTTTCTTGGTTATTCAATATTGTGATTTTTTTTTATTTAGTTTTAAATATATATATTACTATAAATTATTTTGTATAGTGTAGTTATTGTCCACCCTCCAGTTAACGGCTTAATTTTATATTTATCATTTTTTTTATCATTATATTTTTTGTTTTATATTTTTGTAATATTGTACCTCTATGTATATTTTATTTTTTTTTATAACAAAAATACTTAATAGCTTACACGTACCTACACATAGGGTTTGCTTTTAATTATGTTACTATATATTTAAAAAAATCATATTAAATAAATTTAAATAAACTTAATGGAATTTTATTTTATAAGGATTTTGCTAGGATCTACAGATTAATTGCACTCAGAACCGAGCCAATATCGAAATTGTATAAAGCGTTGGGTCAACGAATCATCAGTCCACTATCCGGTGACCATCGATTCGCCCGGTAGTACATGTCCTTATACATCGATGGGCACGAGTTTTGATTTTGCTTAAAAATTTAAAAAGAAAATAAATTAACTAAACATTTAATTTATTTTTGTTCGTTAAAAAAACAATATCATTAAAAATTGGGCATGAAATAATAAAAGCATAACATATTTTAAGCCTCTGTTTCACAGTGTCTGTGTAAAGTTCTGATTATCTTCTTTACACATAAGGATTTACACAGTCTCATAAGTCCACAAACCCATTTATGTCCTTTTTATGTGGGTCAAAAGACATTTGTGATTTTTTTTCTTTTGAATTGATGACCCTATGTCATCGAATAACTAATCAGAACTTTACTTAAATATTGTAAAACAGGCCTTTGATTTTTTTTTTTTTAATGATTACATTGATAACCAATTTTTATTTTTATTGTAAATATTTTTGTCGAAAATTTTTAACTTATTTTTAACTTACCTTTGATTTCTTAAAATCTATATTAGTTCTTATTGTTCTATGGTGCAATCCTTGCACGGGCCTCGCATTATTTCCTAATGGGGCCTTAGGAGTATTTTCAGATCCTTGCATTAGCCGCCTAAGCTGATACAACTAAAATATAAAATAAACAATGTTTAATTAAAATTCATGACAAAAAAAAAAAAAAGTTCTCTGCTATAAATGAAACAATTGGCTACTTTGAATGTTAATTTGAGATGCTCTTAGTTTCTAAGTGTTGCAATTTTAAATATATGTAAATAGTAAGTTGGTAATACTGGAACTTAAAAAGGTTTATAATATATTTTTGTTGTAATTGTCTGACAATATGTGGGTGTTTGACGTCGAAAATGGGCTATTTCCGTTGGATTTGTTCGACCTTACTAAGCTCATTGAGTAAAATGTTCAAACTACACTCAAACAATAGGGCTTGATAAGATAGAAAGAAAAATAAAGGGTTGCCTTTTTTTAAAATGGGTGCGTGCTCTTGGCAACAATATTTAAATATCACTGTTTTTGGACCATGATACAGATTATCGGGTGAAAGGTTAAAACTAGTGTCAAATGAAAGATAACATCGTACTGAAAACAACAATAATAGGGTTGCCACTTTAAAAATGGGAGCATATTTGGCAAAATTTAACCGTTTAGCCCTATGTCACTTTCGCAGGGCAGCATGCATAAAGCCTATTTGGCCTTATGTCACATTTCCTTAAATTTTGTAGTGCTCCTTGATTTACTATTCGAAATTGTAAGTCATTATATGAAAATATACTGACTCAATTTTTCCTACGAGGAAGAGGGCCAGTGGTGGAGGCTTGGTGCGCCGTGTGCGCCCAACGCCCCCAGGACGAACCGTGTCATCGCAAACAACACACGCCACGCCACGCGCGACCATCATGTGTGCAAAAAAAGTAATTTGAAATGTATGCCCGTAATATTCACGCCGTTTAAAATCGGTTTAGATTCAGAAGTCGGTTTAAAATTTTTAAATCGACTAATCGGTAATATTCATTCACTTAAACCGACGTTAACCAAAATTTAAAACCGAATTATCGGTTTAACTACGATAAACCGACTCCAACTTAAACGAGGCATTTTCGTGTCGTTTAGGTACGGTTTAAATGGTTTTAGCTAATATTCAACATCTTATTAGTTTATTCAGTCAGTGCAAAATATTCAATCATGTGATTTTCGGCGAACACATCATGTTTGTGCATTTACACATTGTATTGCATTTGTTTGTGCATTTACACAATTAACCAGAAAAGGCTTATAGACCGAGAGCTGGTAAACGATTTACTCAAAGTGTTTTATATCGCTCCAAAAACTGTGGGCATGGCATTTGTACTAGTGCAAACTACATGCCATAGACCTTTTAACGATATCGCGGCCCTAAGACCACCGTAATGCACTTTCAAAATTCAAAAAAATTAGTGAAGTTTTTGTGTATTATACCGCTCCAAATTTTGTGATCATAGTTGTGTCCAAATTAAATGCCATCGGTCTGACAGCGATACCGTGGCTCTAACACCTATATAATGCACTTTCAAAATGCAACCAAAAAAATCGGAATAGTTCGTGGTTACTGTCCACACTCAATTTCATCAACTTGACAGTAATACCTCATACCTAGCACCACTATAATGCACTTTCAAAATGCTAATACTATTTGGTTGTTAGGAAAGTAGTGCCTAATGGTAGTGTAATGTTCACGGTATCGCTGCCAGACCAATGAAATTCAGTTTGGGCAGACATAAAATTTGGAGCGGTTAAAATAACTTTTGTTGCATTTTATATGTGCATTATGGAGGTGTTTGGGCTGCTGTATTGCTGTTAGGTTAATGGAATTTTGTTGCCATCTTGCTTAATATAATATGATAGATATTGGTTCCGAATTAACGACCGAAGCGGAACTGCAACCAGATCAAGAAGAATTCAGCTCGCAACAAATCGTTCAAGGAATGTTTGGATGACGCAATGCGGTGGACGTTATTGTTGACATTTTTTCCCAACGTAAAACACGATAAAGAGGAATGAAAGACATTTCTAATGTGTATTTGTGTTTGACACGAATTAATTAATTTTTTTTTATTTAAATATAAAATGACAATTCGAAAAATAAATGTCAAGAAAAGCCTTTTTTAATTTTTTTTTCATACTTGCGATGCTATGCGACGCTTGGTTTAAATCACAAATTTAAACCGACGTAAACCAAATGGAATTTTTTGCTTAAACGGAGTGAATATTAAATGTAGTCGGTTTAAGTGCTTTTAAACCGAGTTTTAAACGGCGTGAATATTACGGCAGTTAAATTTTGAGATTAGAAATCTACACATTCTCCAAATTTAAATAGAAAAATAAAATAATGTCAAATTTGTAAATGAGTCTTAAAAACAAGCATTTAATTTTCTATATTATCGCAGTTATCACATAACTACTAAATCTTGAACGATTGTTGAACCTCAGTTAATCCGCCGAGATAAGTGAATTAAAGCTGCTGAGACCCGGATCAGCATTCGAACCTGATGGATTAAGCTCTTGGATTTACCTTAAGCCTGAACTGCAAATAAATTCATGTTTAAAGTTATTTAACTGGTGTTACTCACTACTGAAAAACTGGCCCTCATTGACGTATTCCATAATTACTTAACACATAATTTAATTGAATAACCCATGGCCCACTAAACATCTAAAAATATTAACATTGTGTGCAAAACTGATTTTTAAATAACACAAATTTAAAAAAGTTTTAAGTTTAAATATCCCTTTATATCTTTTTTAAACAAAATCATTCATATAAAAATTTAAATTAATTTCTGCTTTAAAACAGTATTTAATATTTATACGAACACATATATGTAGGTATACTCTTTATTAAAATATTAATAAATCAACAATAGAAATTAAATTTTGAATGGAATTATAATTTGTGCAAATTATTTTGATTTTTAATAAATTTAAAATTTAAATTATATTTATAAATTACCTCCTGTTTTGTTATGTAAATTGGTTTATTCACAATTATCCACACTGTGCTCTCCCAGCAGCCAGGATGTGTAGTTGAACCTTCATAGGTTATGAAATGATCTGTGTTTGGCAGCAGAGAACGTATTGAAATGTGTCTAATTGGTGTTGAGAATCCTAAAAATTAAAAATAAATGTTAGTAGTTTCTTTAATAGAAAACATTTTGAAAGGGTTGTTCTTGTTAAGTAAATAATGGCTTCAAGAATATGTACAAAAACCTCCACCCACTTCTCCTTACATATTCGTTACAAATTAAATTGCGTATTTTAAACTTATAACCTCAAGTAGTGCAGTATGACGTGAATAGTCAATAAGTTAACCCAGTGCTGAATAACCCATTTATACCTTTTAGCCATACAAAATTTTTTGAAATTACCTTTTCTAAGATTTGACAAAAAAAAATCCTAAATAGTGCTATAATAGAATTTGTAGATATTATACAACAATCTTCGTATAGCATTCGGTCATCCTCGTAATAATAAATTGCGTTAAAAAAGGTCTGTCTTCACTGAGAGCAAGGTTGCTTTATTATTTCTTTTATTGTCATCTATTGCAAGCTATTAATAGATCCGTCTTCACAATAATGTCTCCATATTCCTGGAAACAAGGCCATCTATACTTCCGACGCATAAACGGTTAAGACACAAATAAATTTCCCCATATATCTCGAACATTTAATTGAGAGATTCCATCACTCAAATAGTTTTTAAAATACAAGGAGTGTATCAATACAGAAGAAATTATTTTAAGACCTGTTTCTGCAAACTGAATCTCTAGAAGAAAAAACCGGAAAACAAAAATAAAACGAAGGTAAGACAAAATTTTATCCAGTTCCTGGCGATGGCGACGACGACGACAAGTTGTATAGAAGATTTTAAGACTTCATTATGAAAGAACGGCAGGAATCCTTGAAGAAAGGGAAAAAGAAAAATCAACAAGAAAAACAAAATAAAAACGTTTTTCTTGCTAACTCTTCTATGATTGGCTTTCTTAAGTCATCAACCACCCTACTACCGGTGGTGTATAGTAGCTTCTTTCCGGTTAAGCAAACACTTTCACAACTTCCCTTCGAACTTCATACCTTGGGAAAGGTGCTTACAAAAATAAAACACATTTTTTTTCTATCTGGTTTGAAAAAATTCAAAGGATCAAAAAAGAAAGAACACTTGGTTTGGTAGTTTTGGTAATAACAGCGGATACACCCAAGAAACGTGTGGTAAAGCCATCTAATACTGCTGTTACCTAAATTAGGGATTCTTCTGGGTTTTTCCTTGCAACTTTGAATCTCTTATAAGAAATGTAAGTACTAGATACAACCTAGCTTTACATAATAACTAAGGCGAAAGCTTGCAAAAAAAAAAATATACATTCACCTTGTGTAATAATAAAAAATAGAAACGAAGAAATACAGCAGTTTATTGTATCAGCAGGTAAAAACCCGAAAGAAGATATCGCAAAAATTTGAATAAAAGGGACATGATATGAAGTTAATTCAAAGAAAAAGGGAAATATTAAAATTATGTTGGTAAGGTATATCATAACATGAAAACAGGACAATACTAACACTTACACTAACACTTACCTCTAAATAGCACTTTGTTAAAAGTACTTGTTATAATTCTAAGCTCAGGATTTGGAGTTTCGCCTATTTGCACCATCAGCGACAGGCCAACGATACCTTGTGACTTATGTTGGGCCTCGGACATATTGTGATACAGTTCTTTGTTAAATCCATAGATTTGAATCTGAAATGAGAAGGAATTTTTTAAATTAAGGTTTTTCTACTTCAAAAAGAAAAAAATGCTATTTTAGTTCAGGTCTATAGATTGCAATCGTTAAGATAAATATTATACCTTAATATTTACAGTAATTAGTAGTTGGAGAAAACATTAAGAATTATATGTGGCACAAAATCGTCTGTCGCAAGAAACTTTGTACTGGGGTTCAATGCTTTAAATCAGCTATTCATGAGGTAAGGTGAAATATTTTGTTATACAAAAATTACAAACTGGGTATCAATTTGTTTACTTCTTCGATTATTCAAAGAGGAATGGTAACAATCATTGACAAAATATTAATGGACTGCTAATACTTAACTTCACTCGTGTTCCAGTTTACAGCAGCGTTCTTGGGACTCGGAAACTCGCTTTTAAGATACTAATGTAATAATGGATTATATTGCCAAAAAACCAATGTGAAATATCACAAGAACATGTTTGATGAAAATTTACCAAAATTGTTCAATTCATGGACCGAAACACGAAGAAATCAAAACAATAAAAAAAAATATTATTCAATTTAAATAAAAACGAACTTTTGTGGGTGCCATTGTCAGTTCTTTTTAAAAATTTAAATTTCAACGGCACAGTCCCAAGAGCGCTGCAATTTATTGGAACATTTATTTGTGCCAGAAATGTGTGAAAGTGACAAGTGACTAGCAGTCCATACATAATACGTCAATGGTAACAATTCTATAGATAATTGATTTATTTTAATTTTTTGTATTTGCATAGCTTCTCGCTCTACTGTGCGCGCAGCCTAATGTGGTTTTCGATTCAACCAAAAAAAGTTAAATTTTATGGGGTTAAGTTGATCTTTTTCAGATTTCGCCTTCCATTCATGGCAGCTTTACAAAGATTCTCACACGTACTTGCACACACACCAAAATAAATGGCAAAACTACCTATTGTATTCAATTTCTCATACGCAAGAATTTTTTGGTGGTCCATGTTAAAATAAAATTAAAATAAAAAATAAAATAAAATGGAATAGATTAATTAGTGCAAATAGTGAAGTTTTTTCATCTTTATTATGTAAAAACGCGTTTGTTTCGACCCCCAAATCAGAAATGGTTGAATTTAAAACCACATAAGTGTTGTAGGTACACATTTTTTCAGCTTTATTTTCAAATTTTCTCAAAAACAGCTTTACCGATTTTGTTCAAAATTTGTACTTGTAATGAGTTTTGAAAAAAATGCATTATTTTCGAGTTATTCAACCGATTTTTATATGCTTTTTCAATTTGTTGCTTTAAAGCAGTTTTAACAATATTATTGCATTTTAAAAATGTTTAAACAAAGAAAAAATCAAACATAAAATTAATATTTTTAGTACTTTTGACTTTTTTTTTTTAATTTTTTTCGTTTAAGTTATAATAAAATTATATAGTTTCAAACTACAAAAGCAAGTCCGTGCGATATGCATATTTTTTTTAACCTTCCAATTTTTTTTTCGAAACAAAATTGAAAAGTTTTTCATTTTAGTTCTTTAAACTTGATTCGTATCGAAACCAGGGGAGGGGGGTCATTCCGTAATTTTCAAAACGATAATCATCAAAACGATTATCGCTGACGTGATCGTCAGTAATTTGCTTCACGTAATTCAAACACTATCTCCTCGTCCATCGTTTTTTCATAGATTGTCAAACCATCATTGAAATGTCATAATAACAATTTGCGTTATTATAACGATGTTCTTTAGTTCACGGTTTGTTTGTAAACCCAAGAAATCGGCAGAAATTTACATTAGATGGTGGCGCAATGGAATAGATACTTGCTTCTTAAGCGAAAGGTTCGACGTTCGATCCTTGCTGACAAAAAGTTTTTTTTAAATTTTTTTATATAATTTGTATTTTTCTCGAATTTTTGTTGTCATTTTGCAAAATAAGTAAATTATTTCACTCATTTAACTACAGTCACGTACAAACTTACATTCAATCATGAAAACAAATGCGAAACGATACCTATTTAGGTGTCGTCCAAAAGCCATCGTTTTGACGATAGCGTTTTGATGATAATCGACTTACGTGAAGCAAATATTTGATCGTCAAAACTTGATCGTCCAGACGATAGTCATTTTTTGGGTTACGTGAAGCAGGATTATCGTAGAAACATTATCTTCGGGTGATAATCGTTTTACGGAATGAGTCCCCAGGTTTGCCACATTTTTAAGAGGGGGGTAGGTCTATTCTCCCCCGTTTAGCTAGGAATTGTATACAAAAAATTTACTTAAAACAGAAAAAAAATTATTGAAAAACAATAATAGCTTTTAAAATGCTTTTATATTTTTTTTTCATTATTTTTTGAGTTTGAAAATTGGTATTAAAAATAAAAAAAATACGGACTTCTAGCTTTAAAAGAAAAGTATAGCGTGGCAT
Organism: Epistrophella euchroma; assembly: GCA_947049315.1. Classification (NCBI taxonomy): domain Eukaryota; kingdom Metazoa; phylum Arthropoda; class Insecta; order Diptera; family Syrphidae; genus Epistrophella; species Epistrophella euchroma. Next base: position 110,815,522 of record OX346247.1, on the reverse strand, counting down.
TGTAAGTGTTCCGTTATTTTTTGATGATTTTTTTTTATTTCTATTTAATTGATCTTCCTGCTTAAGCGGGGGGAAATAGAGCTCCCCTCCGATATGATTTTTTTCGTAATGTTACTCAACCTATAGCTTTTAGCTTTTTGTCACACCGTATCAAGGGCGGATCCAGGAGGGGGACGTGGGGGTCATGACTCCCCGCCTGGGCCATATCCATTCGCTTATTAGTACTGATTACTTTCATAGAAAAAGAGACTTTGCATGCAAAAATAACATATCCAGAACTTGACCCTCCCCTGGGCCATATCAAAAACACTACACACATCTAGAACATTGTTATAGATCTGCTGCTGTACATTGCTATTATTAACTTCCCATTGGAAATTTTTGTAATCCTTCCGATTTGCGAAATTGAAAATTTTGACATTTTTTCTCGACATTTCAAGGTCTCTGGAGTCGGATTACATTGTTTTTAGAGAGATGTCTGTGCACGTTCGTACGTTTGGAAGCTTTTTTTCGTTCACGATACCTCAAAAACGCAAAGAGATATCGACTTCAAATAAATTTTATATTACAGATAATAAGGTCATAACATGCAGAAAGGCCTTTCAGAAAAATTCAATTATCGCTTTTTTATCACAGTAATTTAAAAAAAAGTTATAAAATGGCTTGTTTCTCGAATATTTCTAGATATCGACTTCGGCCTGGTTTCATTCTATGCATGAAGTAGTGAAAAATCGGTAATACTTACGAAAAAAATCAACCCACAGTTTTTTTTGTAATTAAAAAAAACCATTTAAAATAGTTAAAAAATATCGAATATATAAAGATATTAACTTTGAGTTAATTTTATTTATTACACCTAATCTACCAATTAGAGTTTGTAAAAAAAAATAATTAACGGTTTTTTTTCTAGGCCAAAAAAACAGCAAAAGGAACTGCTGATTGTTGAAATTTTTCGTGTGTCGCATATATTTTGATCAAACAGCCTTCACTTGATTGCACAACTGATAAGTTTTTCGAAGATTTTTAATTGTTAATTTTCTTATAAAAAAAAAACATTACAAATCATATGCAAATATTTGAATCCAATTTTTCACGCAGGCACTAGAGTTTCACGTCTTCACGATTCGATGCAACATGCTTAGTCAAATGGAGAAAATTAATTTTTGTTTAGTAAGTTGTGAACGAAGTTTTTCTGTTCAGTAGGAAAATTCTAGCAAAACCACAGAACTTTATAGAAGAACAATAGCTGACAGTACAAATTACATTTACCGTGCTTTTCTGTTCAGTAGGAAAGTGTATATTAGACTGATTCAAACAAATTAAATTGTCTTCGATTAGATTAATATTTAGAATCGTATTACAAATTGTATATGGGAAGCTTTCTTTTGTCTGCTTCTTTAAATTTATTAATTGACAACCGATTATCGTACGGAAATGATTGATTAAAGAAAAATGTTCTTTAAACATGTCCTTTACCTCTTATTTAATTAGTGCCCTCCTTCCGAATTTATTGAAGGTTAAAGTGGATGGTTTATTCCACAGTTTTTGTTGAAAATATCAGCTATATATGCATTGTATGAGATGATAATATTTCTAAAAACACAACACAAATACTTATCAAGTCAATTTTTATGAAAAAAATCATTCAAATTGATTGCTTTAAGAACCGAAAATAACGATACAAATCTGCTTATTTAATTGTTTTTTTTTTTTTTTTTTTCATTTTTCCTTGCGTCAAATAATTTTTTTCTTAAAAAATTAATTTATGTGAACATATGTATATGTACAACAAAATTCAATATTTAAACTGTATATTATAGCTGAAATTTTCCACAGGAAATCCAAAAAACTGAGGAATAAACGATCCAATTTAACCTTCAATAACTTTGGAAAGATTGCGCTAATTAGATAAGAAGTAATAAATGTTTTCAAAGAGCATTCAATTTCCTTTAAAAAAAACGTCTGAATTATTTCAGTACAATAATCGGCTGTAAAGTTATAAAATAAAAAGGCAAGCAAAATTGCAAAAGGCGGTAGGTCGGTAGGTGAATTACTAAATTTTTTGCGCGATTGTATTTTGAAGTGTGACTCAAAGTCTGGATCCGCCCTTGCACCGTATGCGAATCACCTTAAGCATTTTTGTGCATTCTCTATTTGTATAGAAAACTAGAAACCTTAAATCAATGTTTCTTATGAAGGAGTGTCATAATTTTTTTTGTAGGAATTTTCCTAAGCTACAAATCGTCATCAACATTTTTTCTGTACAAAGCACCTTTAGGGAGATATTCCTGAAAAACAATTTTGGGGGGCCATTAACCCCCCGTTAAATTGTTAACGGCGCTCCTATCGATGGGGACTTTTTACAGTTTCTTAAGAACATCATCAGGAGGCTGTATACCAAGATCCAGCTTTCCGGTGATTTTTTCGGAGTCAAATTACTGTACTGCTGTCCCTTTGTCCTAATCTACTGATCTCTTTTTGAGTTGTTGAAAACGTCACTTATTTAAAAACCTAACGAATTTCAAATCAACCTCATCAAAACCTTTAAGATTTAAAATTAAAACTTGATTTTTAAATTCTATATAATTGGCGTTACCCGAAGCTGTTAAAGATAAAACATGTTTTTCTTTTATTTATTTTTTTGTTGCTAATACTTTTCTTAGCTCATTGACCTTTATAATTTTGAGAAGTTTTTAGACTACGTCCAGATGGTTCAAATTATAAAAACCTTTGTTCACCATCCAGTTAAACTCCGTTAACACAATATTTTCGCCAAACTTGATAAATAAGAAATCTTCCGTGTTTTTTTGTTTTCAAACATCAAAAACGACCAACTTAAAAAGAAGCTTAAAAACATTGTCAAAAAAAAACCTTCCGGGATTAATAAATTTCTGTAAGGCTTTAGGAATATAGGAACTCATTATTATTGCATAATAGTCATCATCTAAAGTGTATGACTTCTAAAAATAGCTCGCCTTATTGGACCGCACATTCTGCCTGAGTTGAGGTTGCCCTCTCAAAGTCTCAAAAGTTTCAAACTTTTAAATCCATTTTTCTTCTATTGTTGGTTTTGTATGCTTGACTGGTCTTATTCTTGTTTTTCTCATCTCTTCAAGTATAGAACATAGGAAACAAATACAAGAACTTGTTAAACATGACCACATTCAAATTATTATTGTTTCAAAATACATATTTTTGTTTTGACAGCTGTTTGGTTGAAGATACTCTATACCCGAAAGGAGGTTAAGTAAAAAAAAAAAAGAGAGGGTGCTTAAAACGAGAATGACACACTTTAAAATATAAAACACTTTTGAAGTGGCTTCATTTTGTTGTCCTTTTTCTGGCAAAACGCCTGCCTTTGTATCACCTGCTCTCTGTTTTGTGTAAGTATAGCAAATTCAAAAACACACATCACCCTCATCCCCAAGATGGAGACAGAAATTCTTGTTTGAATCTTTTATCTTCAATGCGATGTTTTCGTTTCGTTTTTCAAGGCAAATTTACTTTTGTGTGGAAAGGCTTTTTGAAGACATAATCGCCTTAAGAAACCACAGACAAAGAGACAAATGTGAACTTAAATATTAACGTCATACCATCGATGCTCTCTTTTGGTTTAAAGTTTTCTTAAGTACTTTTGAGATTGTTTTTAATAGCTTCTATCTAACCAAAGTGATTTAGATGAAGTTTATTAAGAAGACTTCAGGCATTTAAATCAAAAATCAATATCGGATAATCAAAGAACAAAGTCCAGATAGAGAGGGAGTAACTACGATAACAAATAATTATTTCTATTGATAGTTGGAAACAAAATCACAAGATAGGTAAATATTGTATTATCGAATATAGACACAATTTTATGAATAATTAAAACACACTCCCTCAATAATAGGGCAAAATCGTTCAATCAAATTATTTCCAAATATTATTAATAGTAGATGAACTATGTATTTAGGTTATCTCAACTTAAACCAGTAGGGCATTCAGGATTCATGGGGGTACAATCGGATTTGAATTTTATTCAAAAAATTAATATTTAAAAAAAAAAGGCACGACTGGGTCGCACGTAATTGCATACTTGACAATGGTGAGTGTTTTTCTTTATTCATTCTGGGATGTCCAGAATATTCGGAATACCAGTGTTGTGTTTCTTTATTTGACGGAATATTCCGGATAAACTATTTTGTTGTTCCTTTATTAATTCCGGAACATTTTGGAATGCATTCTTTTTATCCCATCTAAAGTGTAAAGAGGCAATAAGTCTTGGGTTTCAGAAATTTAAGCGAGCGCCTGGTCACAATCCGCATCAAAGCAAAATTCAAAAACATCACGTTGATCTGTGGCTACGCTCCAACGGAAGACAAAGATGACTCAACCAACAAAGAATTCTACGATATCCTCGAGAATACGTATGATAGGTGCCCCAAGTACGACGTCAAGATTATTCTTAGCGACTTCAACGCCAAAATCGGAAAGGAGGGCATCTTTGGTTCGATAGTCGGAGGACACAGCCTGCACGACAACACCTCCGGTATCCGGATCACAGCACCGTCAACCAGATTGATAACGTAGCAATAGACGCCAGACATTCTTCCAGTATCCTAGATGTCCGAGCGTTCCGAGGTGCCAACGCAGATCTTAAGTGAGTATACGCTGTAGACAGCTCTTTAAAATTGGCAATTCTTGTACATGACGCCGAATTGATATTCCTGGACTTACCACGCACTGCTTAGATATTGGCATTAAAAAGTGCGTATACGCCACAGTGACCCTGCTAATGCTTATTTTGTATTAAGTATTTATTTTGAAAGAGTCTGTAATGTTATATAATTATATTAAATCAGGCAAACATTAACTAAGAGGACTTTTTTTCCCTTCTATCTCTTATATGTGGATACAAAAGATAGCAATAGATTATAAGGACCAAAAAAAATGGAAATATACAAATTTATCAGTGTGTAACACGTTCGGATAGATTTTTTTATGGGTCATAACATTTGGTTATTTCCTTCATCACCTGATGATAAATCCTCTAAGGTGCACATCTCTTCCCAAGCAGCGTTTCCGCCGAAAAAAATATTATCGTGCCACATTTTCTGAAAAAGAAAAAAAAATCCCATTTTCGTGCCATATGAAAAAGACCACAAATTCTTCTTTTATTTTGTTTAGGGCTGGCAACGAGACGAGACCAGGCGAGGCTGTTGTTAGTCTAGTCTCGGTCTCGTCAAAATCGAAAAATTTCAGTCTCGTCTCGGTCTCGGTCTTGGTCTCGCCTAACCAAGTCTCGTCTCGATCTCGGTCTCGCCTTTTTCTCGTGAAAATTTGAATGTGGTAGTCTCGGCCTTGGTCTCGGTCGAGTTTCGAATTTTTTGAGGTAAAATTTGAATTTTGTAGAGGTTTTTTAATCCATTTAATTCGGAGCCATCCTTCAATGGATTTTGAAGTTCATGGCTTGACAGGTGCGATGAACTATTGACCTTTTCGATTGGCTATCCGGAAGAACTGCCCGATTCGGAATGCCAATAAACAAACAAACATGCCCAATTCGATTCTGAAGTTTTCTTATCATTCCATGCGTTCGGGTGATAGTCAGATAGGCTATCCACCTATCATATAGCTTGAGTTGTTGTTGTTGTTTCAGCTGACATCAGAAGTTTTTTTAACAAGAGATTACAACAACACAAACCTATCCGGATAGCTTTGGATAGTTAGGCGAACGCTCCAATTGTATTTATGAAACAACACAGGCAGCCGCCAAAAGTAAAATGTTTTAAATGGCGGAGACCAACATGGAGAAATTAATATTAAACTCGTATCTTCAATATCTTCGATTTTTACTTTATTGGCACATTAAATGTCACCCAAAAGGTCTAAAATGAAATTTTTCCGGAGCAAAAACTAAAATCGGAAAACCTTTTTCCGGCGGGGAAAACAAAGTCTGAAAAATGAGCGATTTCTATTCCAACGGCATGCATACGTATATTTCTCTAGATTTTCGCAGTACACCTGAGTATAAAACTATGTACATATGTGGTTCGATATTTTAACGCGCATAGAATATTTTATATTTCGCAAAAAAAAACCTGTGAATATTATAAAAATTGAACATGAGTACCAAACCACCGAGGCCGGCGAGACCAGCGAGACTCTCGGTGAATTTCGGTACCAAAAATACGGTCTCGTCTCGGTCTCGTATCGGGTGCTTTTAAAGTAGTCTCGTCTGGGTCCCAAAACCGAGACCGAGACCGAGACTAGTCCCAGTCTCGTTGCCAGCCCTAATTTTGTTAGAAAAACGCTATAAATCAGGTAGTGTTACATAACCCTATTACGGCTCCGTAATTAGAAAAAATACCTAAATTACATACCTTACCGTTGATCTAAATTTTTAGCATGATGAACTTTTGTTAAATTTAAATTGACATTTTAGCTTTAATAAAAGACCCTAATATTGAAAATCCGATAGGCTTATAAGTAGACTCTATCAGCTGATTTGATATTTCACACAAAAAGAACCAATCTCCACTTAAATTCATCGTCAACAGATGGATGAACAACTAACACCATTTTTTCAAGATATTTGTATTATTTTTTAATTAATTAGATATATGAAACTATTATAAGCCTTGTGTAGATTTTACAGAAATGCATGGTATATCAATTTAGTTGTCAGATATTCTACTTGCTAACTAAAGAAAAACTGAATTTATAGATGAACCCTCTAATGAATTACTGGGTGATTTGGAAAACAACATTACATAATTTAATTATTTCCGCTTAACGGTTTTTTTCTTTAAAAAATTCTGAAACGCCTCTGGAACCTAAAAGGTCAGTAATTGACCAAAAATATATTTTCAGAAATTGATCAGCCGTAAAAAAATTGTAGTCAAAGGTTAAAGTTTTTCAAAGTATTCGACAAAAATATTTATCTCGAAAATTACTAAAATTAAAAAATAATGAATAAAAATGATACTGACAGTTTTCAATCTGACAATTGGTTCGGCAGATACATATAATTGTCAATTTTTTTTTTACATTTTTCACGCAGCGGAGTTGTCTTAATTTTTATAAAATTTCAAATATTTTCATAAACTAAGTTAATTACACAAACAACATTGAAATTGAGAAAATCTTCGTATTAAACTCACCTCACCAGGAAAACTGTATCCTTGAATATAATGTTCAGATCCTTTACTGTTTTCCGTACCATAATGAATATAAATCTCTTCGAATTGGTACTTATAAGCAAGTGGGCCACCAGAGATGTTCACATGCTGTTTTGTATCCTTGTCGACACGGAAGACCAACGATTGGCCAGTATTATGTAGGGTACCTGAAACCTATACATTTTTTTTCGTTAGAATACATAAATACATTCATAAATAAATTATAAGACATTTAGGCAGGTTGGTAAAATTAAAATACAAAAATAGAAAAGGCAATAAATTTTACCTTGTGCTTATCGACATGCAAAGGTCGCAAATACGGATCAAATAATAATTTATCTGGAACTACATCTATAGGCGATTGACGGTGTCCTTTATTACACATATTCCATTGTGGATTTATAAGGCCCCAAAAACTAGGTCCTAAAAGTAATAAAAATAATAAAATGTTGTTGTCTTTAAATTGGTTGCGAAATTCATTTGAATGTTGACAAGCTTTTTTAAAAAAAAAAAAAACACTATTTTTTTTAAATAAAACCAACGAAATTTTAAATCCAATTTCAATAAAATTGTTATTCCCTTATCTGATACAATTTAATCCATAAAATACTTGATAATCTAAACAGAAAAAGACCAATGTACCGCCTGCCATATTCACATAAAATTTATACAACCCCCCTATCTATTGCTTGACCCGAAAATCAAACATAAAACACAGTCTCCCCTATATCATTCATCATTCGTAAAATCGCTAGAAAAGAATTGTTGTCAATTTACATAGCGAACTATTATACAAGTTTATATAAAACGTTTTCAAAAAAAACAAGAAAAAAAATATCTAAAAATATCCACCAGATATACAATGAATGATACACGTATACCTACGGATTTTGAATTTAAATGGAAATAAAATAAAAGAAAAGAATGAACGAGAATGCGGCTGGCACATTTAATTACTCACCGGAAATACCATCATACGTCCACCATTCCTCCCAGCTTGCTTTTATTCCTGAAATGAAAACAAATAAAAAATTACGTTTTTTTTTTTTTTTTTCTGAATAAAATGAATAAACAATTTTATATCAAAAATAACAAATAAGGGAATTGCTGCAGAAAATTGTTTCGTTTTTTTATTTCTTCTGGTAGTTAGTTTGTCTGCAACAAATAAATATATTCAGTTGCATAACACGCAAATAATGTTTAAAGTAACTCCTGCGTTTCTATAGGAAGGTGCACACAGTTTATTTATTTATTTATTTTTTTTTTTGAAAATTAAGGAAGTGAAAATGAGTTTTTTTTTTTGTTAAAGGCTTAACAAAATTTATAGGTTCATGTAGGTACACTTCAGCTACTTGGAGTTCCTGTAGATGGTATGTATAAAATTCAAACAAAATTATGTGAGCCGTTAACGAGATAACGCTCATTAAACATTAAAAAAAAATAATAACGCAGGACTGGATACCACGTATATTTGTTCTGCGGCTTGCAGTCATAAAAAATGGATATTGGTGCATATTATTAAGTTACAAACTTTACATGTTAAGTAAAAAAGCGTTGACGCAATTATTCCCATTTGCAAATCCATTTCTTCAAGTATTTTTTCAGGCCTAACTGTTTTCGGATATAGCAATATAATACGAATTAATTAAATAATTCTATATCAGCCTATTGTAACGATTATTAGCTATTTATTGTATTATTCATACTATAATGTCAGTTTATTAGACTTGACCATTCTTTATTCCGTCAATTTCATTGAATTTTTGAACAACAACAACAACAGCAACAACTTAAAGGCGCTACCACCAATTTTTTACGAATTAATTTTAGGTATTTTAATTCGTTTTATTTTTGTTTGGCTGGAGATAGCTTTCAAGGGGTGCCATGCCAAGCCTTATCATCAGTCTCCTTTTAGTGGTGCTGAGCTTTAAGCCAATTTTATTGTGAAAAACTTTCTACATGCACACCATGAGATTTGAAACCATACGCGTATCAGATTTGCTCAGTCTTCATGTTGTAACGAAATTGTCTAAAGACTGGAACGTGTCACACTTAAGCTGGAACCATACACAATGTCTCGTGTGGTATGTTTGTTGGGTGGAGCGTTGTTTGGCTGAATGTGCCTACTAATTAAACGTGCTATGTTACAAGCTGAAATTTTTGACTTCCCATTGGAAGTTATTTTAATTGTTCCGATTTGTCAAACCGAAAATTTTGACATTTCTACACGTTTCGAGGTCTCTGGAATCTGAATTCATCGTTTCCTATAGAAAAATGTCTGTGAATTGTGTGTGTGTTCCTTTCGTACGTTCATATGGTCCTGTTTCGTGAGCTTTTTTCGTCGACCATATCTGGAGAAGAAGAGAAGAATAGCCGTATGGCATAATATGTTAAGAGGACTGACGAACGCAGTGCTGAGGAATCGTGGAAAAAATTCCTTTCCCTCGGAATTTTGACTTCTAAAAGGGACAAAGGGAAAACCAACCTATTTTGTGGGAATTCCTAGATTTTTAATACTTAACCCGGAAACAGAGAGAATATCAAAAAAAAAAAATTATAAAAATGTACTTCTTCCCAAAAAACTCAACAAAAAAAAGGTTTTAATTATTAATGGCAGTTTTTTTTTTTAACATAACATAACAAAAGCAACTTTAATAGGTGATAGAGGTACCTTTCTTTTTTTTTTTTTTAATTTTTCAAAAACTAAACTAACTTGAAAAACAAAATTTCACAATTTTCTCTCATTAAATACATTTATGACAAATCCTGATAAAAAATTTTATATTGGGGGGCTAGTGTGAACCCTGGCTAATGATCTAGTCCTTAGCCAGGCCATACAAAAGTCGAATATAGTCTGAATTGATTTATAGGAATAAGGGACTTGGCTTTGAATAACCACCTTATTTTTACAAAACAGTGAAGTAAAAAATATTATCATAAAATCAATTTTATTTTTGAACTCATTTCATACAAATCAAACTTGCTATACGCTAATACTTGAAAATGAACTGTAGTAATTAATAATACCAACTTTATAACAAAGTATATACAGATAGACAAAGTCTAAAGTAAACTATTGCAATTTCTTTAAAACATATAACCTTTAATAAAGAAAAAGATACAGCAAAAAAAAAGAGTTGCTTTTTCCCTATGGTCTACAATACAAATTCCCTCGCCCAAACTGTATCCTTGATTCTGGTTTCCCAGGATTTAGATACTATATCTACCCATCATGAATAAAATTTCCCAAACCAATGTAAAACAAAACTCTTACGATTTGTGATGTGCGCCGCGGTGGAATTTGCTTTTTATTTAAAAATAAAATCCACCTCATAGATTTCCTATGCTTCAATACCTCTTGTATACCTAAGTGTTTGTGCCTGTATTTATTTATAATGTTTTCGTTCTCTGCATTAATGTTCTTTTGTTGTTCATGAAAAATATTACTGAATATGCCGATGGCAGTTGCATCTTACTGGAGGTTATTATTGGGACTGTTAAGCAACTATACTCGGACCAATATTTCAAAAAAAAATTAAATTTGAAATTTTTCATGGTCAGTATCTATATCCTGTCTTGATTGCGTCATATACATCAAGCGTTTAACTCAACTTGAGCATATAAACAAACGATGATAGGTGGTGTTGGTGTCAAATTTGGGTTTGATTTTGGAACTAGAGTCACAATCTTCAATCTTTTTTTCTACTCAATCGGTGAAAAATTGTTCTATTTTTGAGGTCAAATTAAATTGTCTTTTATTTCTTATTTAAAACCAGTTAATTAGAACAGCCAGCCTTGAATATAACTTGTCACGCTAAAGTATCATTTTCTAGTCCGATTGTGAAACAAAAAATCCGCCAGACATTCGAAAGAAAAAGTCTCCAAACTCTTAAGTTCGAAGGATAAATGTTCGAAAAACAAAATTTCGAAAAAACAAAGGCTTGTAAAAAAAAAACAAAGCTCCGGTAGTTCTTGTATCAAAAAATCCAGCGGATACTTAATTTTTGTTATATAGATGGGTAACTCAGTTAAAATTAGTACGTTGCGTGATAAACTAACTCAAGCGCACTTTATTGTATCAGCATAACACACTATAGCGCATTTTTCTAGATAATAGCAACAATTTGAAAATTTGGGGAAAGCTGGATTTTGATGCATAAGCTTTCTTTTGATTTTCCTAGTAAAATGAAAAAATTTCGTTTAAAAATAATACCCATAGAACAGTTTTTTTGTTTTAGAGTTTTGACCTGTAGAATTAAAACCCGTGTCAAAATATAAACGTCTGCCATTCTCATACATCAGCATGTGATTTATATATATTATATAAAATGCAGACAAAATAAAAATTGAACTGATACATTAAAGTGCCAAATGAAATCAGCTACAACTATTGTGATGCTTTTTTCTCTAGACTGAGGTAAGCTCGTCGAAGTCCAGGGTATTCCCGAAGAAAGCAAGTAAAACTCGGGTTAAGAAAGTAAGAACTCTAACCATTTACCCGATTTAACATATAACTTTATTTCAACAAATAATTTGCTTACAATTTCATTATTACCTTATTATTCTAAATAGCATCCAATTTCGTATAATATAAAGCTGGTTTGTTATGAGTAAACACAGCCCACAAAATTCGCTTAGAAGAAGTGAACTTGGGGAAAAACGGTAGGAATCTGATTCCAGCCTCTGGCTGAATAACAAGTAACAAGTAGCCCGCTGCTTAATCGAAAGCAAGAGAGATCGGTAGGAATCTGATTCCAGCCTTCGGCTAACCCAAATGAATAACAAGTGGCTCGCTGATCACTCGAAAGTAAGAGGGGAATATCGGTAGGAATCTAATTCCAGTCTCTGGCTAACCCAAAGGAATAACAAGTGGCCCGCTGCTCACTCGAAAGCAAGAGGGGAATATCGGTAGGAATCTGATTCCAGTCTCCGGCTAACCCAAAGGAATAACAAGTGGGTCGCTACTCACTCGAAAGCAAGAGGGGAATATCGGTAGGAATCTAATTCCAGCCCACTACTTCACTAAAGCGATAGGGGAATAACCACGGAATATTTTTAGCACCAAAAAGGTGCTTTATGTATGCACGAATGCACCACCACGAAAGGAACCTAAAGCTATCGCAGTTGCTACAAACTGAAATCAGCCGGAAACTTAGACTCTGCTCTTCTTTCTTCTAATTCGCAAACCAGAAAATCTCAAGTCAATAAGCTTCGAATTGTTGACATTTCATACTTTCGTCTTGTTTATTTGCGGTAACGACATACTGTGAACTGTAACGATGATGAAGTGAAAATCATTAACTCCAGTGATGACATTGATCTTGTTGATTTGATACTCTGTTTGTGTGTGGTGAGAGGTTTGGCGATTGTGGGTTTTATTGTCGGGTGCTGGTGGATAGATTTTCTACACAATGGATGACGATGTCGGTTGCTGATGGCTGTTCGGCCGGCGGTGATTATTCATATTAAGTTCGGGGATTGGGTTCGGGGCACGGTTGGAAAAGGGCTTACTATTGTACTGAATTTTGTACTATTTAATTTTCCCAGTACGTAAGTACCACTTTTCAACTTTCAGTACTATTTCAATTATTGGCAAAACACCAATACTGAAATTTTCACACCTGAATTGAACGCATCACTCAAGTGCTTTTGGTTTAAGTCTGATGAAACTCAACATAATGATTTCTTGCAAAGAAATCGAGATTTTCTAACAAATTTCAGTAAAGTTAATCGAAAATTTAAAAAATGTAGGTACATTTGGAATGTAGATGTTTGATGTGGTAGGAATTTGCCTCAGTTTTGGTTAGCTATAGGTATACATAGTAAACAAATATTTTTCGTATCTAAAAAATTAAGGAAAATAATAAATTTTGTACCTAAAACTTTTTTTAATCAAAATGAGGCAGTTTCTGAAAAATTGAAAATCTTTTATTAAATCTTATATTTCATGTTGTTTAAGTAAATGTTTTTGAGAAATTAAATTTCAAAGTCAAAATTTCTAAAAAAAAATTATGAATGGATAAAAAAAAAAAACAACGGAAAAAAGGGTTTTAATTATTAATAATATTTTTGCGTCATAAACCTAACAAAACAAAAAACCAATATAAAAAGTTTGGCGCAAAATTTTAGACGAGTATGATGTTAAAGCATTTTTAGTATGCTGTTAGGTTAGGGTAAAAATAGGTTTTTTCAAATTTTAAACGAGTTAGAATCATATTATCTTTTAAACAGTTTACCAAAGATAGAATATCCAAATAGCTGTTTTATCTTTTTAGTATCATACTAACTCCAAATGTCACTTTGACAAATACAAATGTTGAAATGCCGTGAAGTGTTACTGTTTTAGTCGTGTTAAGCTGGATTTAATTAGGGAAATAGGTTTAATATGATACTAGTTAAAAAAAAATTTTTAAAACTAAGAAACTGATATTGAAGTAAACATGATACTATTTTCTTATTTTAAATATTTTTTAACTAGTATCATACTAAACCAGTTTCCTCAATAAAATCCAGCTGAACACCCCTAAAAAAGTGACATATCACACCAATTTCGCATTTGAATAAATGTCAAAGTGACATTTGGAGTTAGTATGATATTTTAACTTTATTAAAATTGTAACTCGTTTAAAATTTCGAAAATGCTCTTTTTATCTTAGCATTATACTAAAAATGTTTTAACATCATACTAAATAGTCTAAAATTTTGTCCCTTTATGTTTATTTCTTAAGAACTAAAAAGAGAGGGGGATAGAACTTTCCCCCCATAAATTTTGTGCTTCTTATAGAATGATCCCAGGAATCATCCCTCAAAGCATAGTCCACGAGTTAAGGGACACCTTGTATGAATAAACAAAAGTATTTTTTCCTAAAAAAAATGTCAATGTTTTTCGAAAATAATAATTCCAAATATGAAAAAATATAAGTATATAAAAAAAACGATTAAAATTTTCTCTCAAAAAAAAAAATATGTTTTTAAAAAATTCTCTCTGCGAAAAAAAACAAGTAAACCAAATATTCCTCAAACATGGGACCTACAAAAATATTCTTAGAGATGCCTGTGTGTTTTAACTGCAGTATCGATCTGAAATGACATATCAAACACTATTTCCGCAAGCTTTTTCGCACTCAGGCATTTCTAGCGCATGTTTTAGTTTTTCACTTTTGTACTTTTTGCAAAAAATCTTGAATGTAGTTCAGCCTTTACATTTTTTAAAATTTGTCGATTATGTATGTTACATTTACAAAATATATCGACCAGTATTTGATCTACAAGTCAAGATGGCTGCAAGGGGTCGATGGCAGAATACTCGAACCAAATCTTCCTCTAACCATGACAACCAATAAAATATAAAATTCCTGTAGAATTCACGATTGGAAAAATTTCGGTACTATTTGGTCATTTTCAGTACTATTTTTTTTCAGCTTTCAGTACTATCAAGAAAAGTCTGGTTTGGGGTTCGAAAGTGTAACGTTTCGTTACACTTAATATGACTATTACACCCACATATATGACATTTTAGAGCCATATTTATTTGGCAAACTTGCCATAAATATATGACAACAATGTAATACTGCCTTTAGCTATTAGAGCTCCTCCCTTGAAAAAATCGAAATATTTTAAAAGATAATTAAAATTCCTAACACAATTAAAATTTTTTAATAAATATTTATATTTCTGAGACAAACATAAAGCTTTGTTTACTATCGCAGGCATGAGTCCAAAATTTAAAAAAAAATGATTTAAATTATCAATAACATTTAATTTATACCAAAAACTTGTAAACTTCTTTAATAAAAAAACTTCTGCAAATTTTATTGTAAATAATTCAATTTTGTTTTCTTTAGATCTTCGATTCTTTGAGAAATAAACCTGCTGCTTCTAAAGTTCACTTCAAGTTCTATAAAATTATTTATTTTAACCCTATTTAACATTTCAATGAAAAGTCATGGACAAATAAATATGTAAATGATATAGAAACCTTTTTTGAGAATATACTTGACCAAGTGAACTGATAAAATCCATAACAATCAGATACACAAGGTCTGCTTTAAGTTAAAATACATTAATTCGAAATAAAATAAAAAATCAATTTTCATAGAACATCAGCATGCAATAAAAGTTAAGATTTTTCCATAAAAATTGCCTTTTCAGCTTTCCGACTTCCCTCTTACATCCGTGAAATCTTTGCGGCACGCAAATTAAACTTTCCCGTATCATATCTTCTTTCGTGCAGATGCTAAAAGTTCCTTTGTGGCCACAAATCTTAGTCAAAACATTTTCAAGAAGTTAAATAACATCCTACCCATATCAGTGTCCCTGACGCGCTGGCCACGCCATCCGCGCCCACTCTCCATCACCATAAGCCTGATATACCTAAGTTTTATATCTTTCTGATGATTTATATTGATTGTAGGAAAGTATATTCATCAATCCGGATCTGAATTATTTCTTCGGATATAAGCTCAAATCACCACACAGATTGAAAGAGGGAGACTCCAATGCCATGCCAAAACGCAAGACACAACTCCGAACTCGGAACATCAGATCAGAAGTGCGGGTATTAGAGAGATGGCCGTTTCATTTACCACTTTTGGAATTGAATTTTGATCGATTTACTGCTTGATGGCTTCGAAGAGTAAAAACAATTTATGCGACCGAAAGAAAATGAATAGCCGTTCTTAGGAGATATTGATATCCTTGTAATGCTAAGGTTCTCTTGCCTCTTCTCTAGAATTGTATAATGTTCAAGGGGATGATGGTATTGATTGCGATATTATTTCCTTGAAAAGTATCTACGTACGTGAGTCGCATACGAAGAAGTTTTCTTCTTTTTTTTTAACAGGGTGTTTCTATAGCGAACTTAGTTTAGAAAAATCAATCAAAATGTTAAGGTTCAATCGTCAAAGAACTGTGTCGAACTTCATTCTAGTTTAAGAAGGGGTAGCTGAAAATATATTCCGACAGCAAAATCGACATAAAACCAAATGATGTGCGACTTTATTTTTCAAATTAGCTTTTGTATAGTTTTTTTCGATTAGAATGCCAATTTATCATTTTAAAATAAATTATTTTTTTATTTTTATGGATTCTTTTGCTATAATTAAGAAAATTTATTTGGAAGGATTAATGGGCCTTCATCTTTCTGGCATTATTGTGACGATCCTAATCTGCATTTACAAATAATTTCAGTTTTTTTTTTTTAATAAAAGAAACAAAAATACAAAAAATGATAATTTTTCTTCCATAATAAAATTAATGCTACTAAGGTGAATTTTTATTAAGACCACTTTTTATACTTTTAAAAATAAGAAAAAACAAAAATTTTGTTCTAAAGTTATTTTAGCAAAATAAGTATAAAATTGAAAACTTAAAACTTTTTTTGTTTTTATTTTTCATCTCGATCATTTTTAAAATCTTCTAAAAAAACATATTAAATAAATCGTTTCTTTAATTTTTTCCTGCAGTCGCACGGTCCACCTCAAAGTGCGAGGCCATATGCGGTGGCACACACTTCACACCTCTTGCGCTGCTTCTGAATTATGGCTGACCACGTTAACCTTTCTCGTTTAAATTGAAAAATTTCACTGTAGTCTTGATTTCGTATAACTAAGTCTCATCTCGGCATCGTTTCCGTCTTGTGGCATTTTTGTGTTATTTATGGAAGAAATATGGAAGTTGAATTTATATTTAAAAACTGCTAGGTATTAAAATTGAAAAAAAATCAATTTTATTGATAAAACTTTAGAAAAGAGCCAGCTAGGCCAATGATAGACTCTCCGTAAATTAAAGTCCAAAAACTACCATCACCTTACATGGGTCACCAGGTTAGCGAAATATTAGCGCATTTTTTTTGACTGGTCTCTGGTTTTGAAAACATGAATCTAAACTTTATTTTCTATATTGTTTATTTTGGGTATTTTCGAAGTCTTCCCAAACGGTTTTCCAGTAACCCGATAGAGGGAAGACTTGAATCAAATTTTGATGTGGGTTAAAATTTTTCTGCATTTATTATAGTTTTACTGGCAGTTTTCTAGCTGGCGCATTTAAATTTCCCTTGGAAAAACAAGAACCAAAAATGACGATAAATAAGCCAGTAAATTTTGTTGAATATATATAAAAATGGATCGTGGTTTGTTCGGATGCTTAAAACTTGAAAACCACTGGACCAAATTGGATCTTTACTTCTGCGGGTTTGTTTGTACGCAAAGGTTTAGGAAAAAAGACAAATCGGAAAATTCCCAACAGGTGGCGTGTTAGGCGCACATTTCGTTTTTCAAGGCTGTTTCACAATGCGACGAGAAAACGAGACGTCAGCGTGACGAGAAACTCTTTCATCTTTTTCTCGTTATAAAATCGTTCCTCAATTCACAATGCAGCGAGTTATTCACAGAGACAGAGTAGAATTGTTCGTGTTTGTCAGTGAAATTGGGAATTAAAATACAAAATTTGAAAAAAAAGGAAAAAGAAAATGTAAAAAAAATGCTTTTAGTACTTTTGGGTGTGTTTATTTACAAAAAAGCAAAAGGCAAACAAAAACCAAAAGTGAGCAGAAGAAGACGGTGGGAATGTTAATGAAGACAAAATTAATTAGTCGCAAAATAAAAACACATATTTTCTCGCCATTTTCGGTATTTTATTTATTTATCTTCACAATTAATAAATATAAATACAAATACAAATACGCTCGGTGTCCTCTTCTCAATTGTCAAAATGAAAATCGTCGTCTCGTCGCGTCTTTTTTTTCAATTTTTTGAAATCATGGCGTGACGGGACGACGAGAAACGCTTTATTGTCAATACTCTGGTAAATTCTCATTGCTTGAGATTGGTTTGACAGCTACGACGAGCTCTAGTCACGTTCACGTCTCGTTTCCTCGTCGCATTGTGAAACAGCCTTCAGTTCAAGAAATAGGCTCCGAAATCACCATACCGCTTGAGCTCCAAATTTTAGGAAATCTTACGTGGAAATCCGAGAGTGTTTCTGTGTATCTTTAATAATAATTGGTCTAGCAGTCTGCAAACGAGCAACACATACATTTTATAACTAATTTCAGAAAACACGGTTCGATTTTGCCCAAAATTCAAGAAAATTTACGTGGAAGTTCGAGAGTGCTTCTGAGTGTGTTTGGTCAAAAGAAAATCTTAGGTAGAGCGTATTCCTATGCGTCGTTTGTTCAAAATAGGTCTTACAGTTTGCAAATAAGTTGCAGCAGTGCATAGCATTTTCTGACTAATTTCAACCATGGGCCGATTTTCAAAATTCTTTTTTCTTCGAAATGTTAAACCTACTTGGAAGATGGCTTAAAAGATACATTATTTTTAAAAGTTATTTTTTTATAACGTAATGGGATCAACGAAGAACGTCATGCAAACATGAACAGCACCTGAAACAAATACACCACAAATTTATTTTGAGGGCGATACAACGTCCGCGGCGTTCGACTAAGAATTAACAACAGGAATAAATACTGAACTAAAATTTAGCACTTAGCTACAAAAAAAATTTGAAAGTTTCAATTCAATTCAAATTCAATTTTTTCATAAACTGTAAAATAAAAAAAAACTTGGTTTAGCAACAAAAAGGATTTTCAAAAACCTATAGTATTGTATTATAGGTACTTCCGTTGATTTTAAATAATTATTAATTCACTTTACGTCAATGCTTTAGAAAATGGTCCCTCCCTTATAAACGGGGGGACATAGACCCCTCTATCCTAAACGATTTTTTTCCTAGTACATGTCTGAAAATTATTTTACAAAGTCATGGTCAGTAACTTGGAAAAATCCATTATACTTTTAACCTTTGAAGAAACAGTATTTTGTATAGTAAATACAAACACTGTTTAAAAAATATATTAAATTAGGAAATTCTTACCCTCGCCACCTGCTTTAACCCCATAAACTCCCTTTCAAATCATCAATGGAATAATTATGAATACATATACTTATTTTATCTGTTATTTCTGGGTAAAATTGATCAATAAACACTTAATTTTGTAGGCTAATGACCGACTTTTTAGATTTCTTGACATTCCTCCACCCCACATCTGCCTTAGTGTTGCTCCAAGCGAAAATATAAATATAACATTTTTTGTAGGAAATTTAATTTACTTTAATTCCTCAGTGCAGACTTTTTCACTTGAGCCCTTCGTTTTCGAAATATTCGCGACAAACTAAAAAGGGGGACTTTTAACCCCTTTGGCTTAAGCTCGCGGCCCTGGGCTGGGGACTTTTGATATGTTAGACCTGACGGTCAACCCTAACACTTAAAAAAATAACCCAGACTACACGATTCATTTCATTAATTTTGTGATTTTAGGTCTTCTTTGACTGGACTTTCAGTCGCAAGAAAATATGTCTCCCATTTATACACTAAAATATATAGATTGTTAACGGAATACCTCATGAACTTAAATCGTTAAAATAAATAATTCAATAAGTTAAATTCAAGTTTTAAGCAAATTTAGACAAAATATTTTTTTTTTTCAAACTTTTCTTTGAATTTAGAGTTTTATTAGAAAAGTATAAACAAATTAGCTCGTTTTCCTTAAAATCAACTTAAGTGAATCTCAGCCGTTTTTCTCTTGCTTCCTTCATATAAAAAAATAAATAATTTGTATGTAAAAATTATCAAACTCTAAATAACTTTTAATTTTAAACCAACACAGTCTTTAGATAAAATTTCTAAGAAAATAATAAACTTATTAAATTTTACCAAGAAAACATTCATTGTAATTTAAAACTCCTCTTAAAAAAAAAGACAAACGAAATATAAACAACCAAATTCCGTTAATGAAGGAGTCATTTTTCCTAGCAATTACGTATAATTACATTAAATGTTTTAATCCTCCTGTTCACAAAGACGATTTTCCTAGACTTGTCTGTGTTATAGCTCTTTTTAACAAATAGGAAAAAAAAAGGGTTTTTTCTTCAGTGCAGTCTCTCAGCCGTCGTCGTATATATACACATTTTGTTACAGCTATAGTACAGACATTGATAATGAAAATGAAAACCCTCATTCGGCAGTTCACAATGGCAGTTTATAATTTAATTAAGGCAATTAATGCCTATAATTGAAAATGAATCATGTTTTTTTTTGTTTGTGTTATATTCATTGCTTTTGGCGGCGCAATGACCTCGTCATCATCATCGCCCTTTTCTGATTCACACTTGATGTTTCGGTAGTATCCTTTTTGGGAGTTGGATATTGATTTTATTTAAGGACGATCTCCTCTGTTACTAAATTAATCACAAGCATTTTGACAGCGGAAGCAATAAATCCCTTTTGCAGCCAATAAAAGCACACAATAGTAGCTGGGTATAGAAAGTTTGCTGTTAGTGGAAGGATATTATATAAGCGTATGTGTATTCGAGAAGCGAAGAGTGGCCTAGCAGAAATATATCAATTAAATCGATGAGAATGCGGTATCTTAATGGGATACCATCTACCCATTGGCCTCGTCGTTGTTGTTGGTATTAGTTTCTAGTGTCACGTACCTACTAACAGAAATACGAACAGCTTGCCATCATGATAGCATGGTCAAAGGAAAAGAAAAGAACAACCCTACCTAGATATTGATTGCCAAATAGTTTGACAGCTCCATAAATCCGGAAATTTCATTATGATGAAGAAAACTGTGATGTTATGGATGTGAATAAAAGTTCGAAAAGGCTCCATAGATAATGATAAAATTATTATCATTAATTAAGTTTGCTAGGATATTTTATTTTACTGGATATACGTTATATAGCTTAGGTACCTATATTTATGAAGGTATTGAAACAGTTTGAGATATAGCAGGGTGGTTCTAAAAAAAAAGGAAATGATTCCGGAGACTTGAAAATACAATACTTTTGTATTACTTTATAAGCATAATAGTTAGTGTTCGCCCAATGACTGTCTTAACATCTGGAGCCCTACTATTTCGTCCCGAAGGCCATTCCTATTGAATTGGTACTCTGTAAAACATTCGAAATTTAAAATATTATTAAGTACTATGTACATTTTAAATTTCCCACTTAACGGATGGTTTTTTCGAGTCTCAAATTATTTCCTTTGAGATCTGTCAAATTTAGAAATCAAAACGAATAACAAACAAGGTGGATAAGAACAAATTAAAATTTTTAAAGAAATAATTTAAATTCCACTTTCGGAATTGTCAATTCGAAAGCAGTAGATTTCATTTCGCTTTAGAAATAAATAAATAAAAAATAAATTTGGTGGCACAGACGGCTCATGAAGAACCAGGGCCTAGTGAATTACAACTCTCAACCATTCTTGTATGCGGGTCTGCAGGAATGGAGGGGACCTACAGTTTATTGCCGAATCCGAACGACTATAAGGTGAGCGGCACTTTTCTCTGACAAGAGATATACTCTTGGAGGATTTGTCACTTCCTCGCAAGAGATAGTAGCTCCGAAAAAAATGTATGGTGGAAGCGGCTGGTATTGAACTCCACATCTTTGGCATGACAGTCCAACGCACTAACCATAACGCCACAGGATACTACCCGCTTTAGAAATAGAGAGTACAAAATATTCGATTTCGAGAAATTTCACTTTCGGAACGAATTAAAGAGTAAGGGCCCTTGTATTACTTTTTTTTCCACATATTTGGGCCTTTGGGGGAACAAATATTTTCAACGATATAATAATTTGTGTCGATCTAATTACGATAAACCTTATCAAATTCGAAAATTTGTTTTTAACGTAATTATTTTCAATTCCATTCCTGTCAACTAATAACACACACATAGGAATTGTGTTGAGAGTTGTATGACACTAGGCCATAGTTCTCCAAATTTATTTATCAAATGATGATAATAATTATATCAACTTTGTTTTTATTAAAATTTTTTTTTTTTTTTTTTAAATCCCAATAAGTGACGCAGCGCCCTGTAAAAGGTTTTATGGTATTAACCCGTAGAAGAATAACGACATTTTTGTATAGCGAAGGTTTAAGTGAAAAGTTTTGCATGACTAAATGTGTATTATTTTATACATTATTCTGACATTTTGAACTAATATTTCCTTACGCGCGCTAAGGGTGAACATTTGTTGGAGAAGAGCGACATGAGTTGTCAAAAAGTGACCGGTGTCAGCGACATGATTCTATTGCATATGAATTTAAATGATTCACTCATCTGACTCAGCATTGTACATTCTATACTGCGAGTGTTCAACAAAAAAATTAGTATATTTTTATAATATAAACATTTTATTTATAGACGCACGAAGACAGGATGTTTTCAAATTTGGGTATAGGGTAAAATAGGGTTTAATTGATTAAAGGTCGAAAAATATATTCTAAAATAGGAGCGATTTGATTTTCTTTTGTCGATAGATATTTAAAATATGATATAATAATAGATATAATGTATTTTGTATATATTTATGTAAATAAAAATGTAAATGTAAGGTTGTTCTTAGTCGGTAATCTCCGAAAGTTCTTCACCGATTGCTTTGAAATTTTCACACAACATTGCATTCAAATACGAGCGTATTTTTATATACTTTCTTTTAAACATCGCCGTCTGTTGGGCATAAACGCAACACCTCCTGTACTTAAATATCAGCAATCTCAGCTACTTACATGAACATTATTTTTCGGAATAATTTTAATTAATTTAGTAAATGGAAATTGGTTTTGACTTCTAGCGGACAAATTTTGTTGAGGTTTCTCCTCTTTCTCAGTGGAGCTGATGTAGCTTCCTCAGCGAGAGATCTCAGAAACTTGAACTGGCTAGTTCACGCCAAGTGGAGCAGTCATTTGTCGTTTACCATCAGCTCTTTTTCCTGAGTATAGTTTCTTTTTTTTTTTCATTAATAATCTTGATCCTAATTTTCTTCTTTGTTTTAAATCTTAAAGGTTCTCCCAAACTAACGCGAAACATTCGGAGCGACGACAAAACTTTCCACTTTTTTTTTAATTTATTTACGTGGTAAGTAATGAGACTGCCCACACTGGATGGCGTGATGCGAATCTTGGTACATTTTTTGGTCGTCGTACAATCGCTACGAATGTTTCGCACCTATACATATGGTAAAAAATACATTAAGTAATTGATACAATATTTGAAGGCGTACGTTAATTGACAAATTTTTTTTTGTTTACCGAAAATATTAATCCGCGGCCAAACCGTGCTCCATAGAAATATTTTCCGTATATACTTTAGCAAAGTCAATATTATATTGAATAATGTAGATTAATCAGGGTTTTAGAAATAATCGTATACCACCAGAAAGAAAATTAAAAAAAAAATATGAAATATATATTTCAGGATTTTTTTTAATCGTTTTTAATTTTAGTCAAAATTTTGTAGCTCAAATCTTTTTTTTTCTTTTGTAGTAGCCCGTGGCGTAATGGTTAGTGCGTTGGACTGTCATGCCAGAGGTCTGGGGTTCAATACCGGCCGCTTCTACCTTAAGTTTTTTGTGGAGCTACTACCTCTTGCGAGGAATTGACAAATCCTCCAAGAGTATCTCTTGTCATAGAAAAGTGCCCCTCACATTAGCCGTTCGTATTCGGCAATAAGCTGTAGGTCCCCTCCATTCCTGCAGACACGCATACAGGAATGGTTGAGAGTTGTAAGTCACTAGGCCCTAGTTCTTCATGAGCTGTTGGGCCATCAAATTTATTTATATAATATCCGTTTGCTTTCTGGCTTTTTTCCATACATGTATGTGTCTGGTATGATTTCCAATATTTATGGCTTAATTTACAAAACAAAATTCTGGCTTAATTTCCTCTGATGGTGTTATTACCGGGAGCCATTTTCGAACTGTCAACATTAAGTTCTTTTGAAAGCAGAAATGTCATGTTTCAAATATTACGCCTAAACCAGAGTGTACGTATCTTGTATGGTTTGAAAACCGAGAAAGTGATGATGAGTGATTGTTTCCCACCATTTTAAAAGTAACGCATTGAATTTGTGCTCTCGTCCACTTTTTTTTTTTTTTTTTTTTTTAAATCCTTTTTTTTTGTTTCTATTATTCCACCTGTCGTATTTTATGACTGCTTCAATCAATTGAAATGTACGTAGGTGAACATTTACTACATACTCATGGCACAAAAGCCATTAACTCGAATTTATGTCAGACATAATAAGAAATTTAAATTTACCAACATTTTAACACTAATCCCATTCCAACACATTGCACGCAATAATTCGATTCAGCAACAGGCACAAACTTCAACATAAATGAATAAAGTATAAATCCCTTAACTGTTGGGGTCATATCAACCGTTATAAACCTCGTCATCACCACAAACGTTGTATTGCAACAGTGCCATTTAAAAAAAAAGAAGAAGTGGAACAATAAATTTCTGTACTATTCACAAACAAAACGTGGCAGCAAAACACTGACGTAGTTGAAACTAAAATAGTTATTTTTTCTGTGTCCTCTATATCGGTCTGGCACTAGTTACCCGCCATTGTGTCATCAGCGCGTGGTGTTGGCCAGGCAGCGTCGGCGTCGGTTTGGCTCTCCAGAAATAAATATGCAACTATGTAGGTACCTTCCTATGTTGGGGTTGGGTTACATTTGTGATTTATGACTCAGGCCTTTTCAAAGTGCTTTAATGACATTTTTTAATCTTTCGATACTTTAATTCAGTAAAATTCTATTATTTCCACTCAGACGTGGATTTAATTTTAAGTCGATTTGAGAAAAAAATCAAAGTCAAAAAAGGATAATACGAGGACACTTTAATTAAGTGACATTGTTTATCCAATAAATTATCCTTCTGTCCAAGAGTCAATATTTTTCAGAAGAATGAATAAAAAAAAAGAATAACCAGCTTGATATAAGCAGTCACATCCTTGAAGAGTAAATAAATTTTATAAATACATATACACACAGAGACGCGCGCCCTTAAGTCTTCTCTTGTCACAGCACTGTCACTCTTGCTGTTGTCAAGTCAACTATATCAAGGATTTATAAAAGGACATTCTTCTATCCATTCAAAAATTCTTCTCGCATCTCCAACATAACACAATAACAACTGCTACCCTTGAGCAAAAATCGAGCAATCAGATTATAAAGATCAAGATTCATAAACACAACGATTGGAAGCAAGCGGAGAGAATGAATAAGGATGCTGCTGGCATATAAAAGGAATAAGGAAGCGACTCTGTACGGGAAGTACCTACTATCGGCCAAATAACGCAGACAAGACACACACACACACAAAGTACATACATATATGTGGAAAAAATAAAATAAAATAAAAAAAGATAGAAAAAGGAAACTTTTCAATTTCGACGGGACGCGCCATCCTGTCTGGCGCCAGAAAAACACTCTATCTTCTTTATTCTGTGCAAAAAAAAAAAACAAGCAAAATACTACAGAGAAGATAACTGTCCCCGTTAAATCTTATGAATCAGATATAGTTTGTGATGGAAGAAGGGACAAGGACGAAAATTGAATTCGTTCAGGATATATTTTTGCTATTTTCGACAAGATTTTGGTCGACAATGGGGCTCCCAGCTTGTCTGGATTAAGAACTGGGGATGGAAAGTAGAAGAAAAAAAAAACATAAATTCGTCGTCATTCTAGAGACATCTCAACAATCAGGTCCGAATTGATTCCCAAATTGTAAAAGGTGTAAGATTGAAGTTTTGTCATTTTTTTTTTAAATTGATTTGTTTAGGTGAACTTTAACAAACAATTTAAAAATTTCCAATATCAACAACACACCCACCTCTGTCTATTTATTCCTCTTAGCTTTTACGTTTAGAGAAGATTGGACATGTCATGTTTAAATGGAATTTCGCTATGGTATGTAGGTGTGTAGGTATGTACCTGAATTGCATATAAAAGTTGGTTAAAATTGATTGCGATGGAACCTTTTAAAGGTAAAAGCTGAACGTATAGCTCCCCAGAAGCGCGTGCCAAATAAGAACCTCTAGTTTTCTATTTTTGATTTTAAGTAAACATGAATGAAATATTGAAGGTTTGAAAGAAAGAACAACTTGAGTGAGCTATTACTAAGTTTTTATAGGCCGGAGTTATATCTGTTTCACGTTCGATACTCGCTAGGCCGATCATCAGCCGATCATCAGACTCTTTTAGTGGTGCGTGTATGTTCAATTTTATATGAAAAACTTTTTGCCGTCACTGGGGCTCGAACCATAGACCTGTGAATGAATACTATATTTGTGACACTAGAACCAAAAGTGCCCATAGTCTTAGAGCTCGTGAATCCTATTTCTTATCAAAATAGGAACTAAACCACAACTTTATCTTCTTAACTTTTAATTAACTTTATTTAACTTTTAAAAGAAAAATTTTACTCTACTTTACAAATTTTGTTCTAAGTGGCAGGTGGAATAAATAAAACCTATGTAAATAAATGAAGACGCGCTCATCAAAGTGGACTGGCGGTGGCAAGATATTTTGCAGGTGGTGTGGTTCCAGTCTGATGCCAAATATCTCGAACATGTTTAATTTAATTTTCAAGCGGCAAGTTAGACGTGATGAATTCGATTTTTGTACTGTATAATGTATATGCTTGTGATTATTGACTTATCTTATAATCTTATTGACTTATATTAAGTAGGTTGTCTCGAATATTTTAAAATGTCAAAATAAATTCAAAGTCTCGAAGCGGGGCTGCTTAAAAATTAAAAACATGCGAGACGATCAGGATTTCAATATTAAATTTGTATCTCTTGTACAGCCATATAATCCCTGTTTATATGATAATACCCAGGTAGATCATCATATAAGCCATGTGCAAGAGCGGGCCTAGGCCAAAATTGCTAAGGACATTGGCGGTAATCGGTGGCACCATACATACGTAGTTTGCTACCTCAGTGCGCGTTAGATCACTTTCATGCCACTTAGCCACCACTCTATCGCCAATTCACGTGCTCACCATTTCACTGCCACTCGCTACTCCACTTCGTCACCACTTCAGTGAGCACCTTGCCATATATGTAGGTATAGAGTTCCTCTTTCCCCCCCTAAGAATAGGTACGATAAAAATCTAACAGCGTTTCATTTATATTTTTTCCCGCTAAACGATCTCTGAAATGCGGTCCTGTTCCTATCTATCTCAAAATGCGTATCCGTTACCCTGTAAGTATAGTTAAGTATAGCGGTTTAAGAATCGCCAATATCGCCATTACTCAGACCAGAGTTTGTCATTGGATGTAGATGACGACGAGAGTTTGTAACTTTTCCACATTTATCGCTTCGTGATTCATTTCATCTTCCCACACAGACATGACTTCGGCTTTACGTAAACAAAGATGAGAAAAAAAAAGGGAGTACCAAAGCCACATCAGCCATCAGCAGCCAGTCAGTCAGGCGCCATCAAATTGAATGTTTTTTTCCCTCTGAATCTACCCTCCATTATGAGCTGCCAACATTTAACGGAAGCACACTCTATACTCTCCGGGTAGAAGGGGACGGGCGGTTGACTGAACTGACGGGACTAAAAATATTTTGAAAAGTCTACAGAAAAGACAAAAATAACCCTGCCAGCAGGGACAGTAAGGAATAACAACTACCAACAACAACAACAGCAGCAACAAAAGCTGCTACATAAACAGTCACAACATTGGACACAACTTACTGACAATTATTTGGCACACAAAAGGGCGAATTTGGATTTTCGAATAAAATCGGACTCTGCTCCTATACACATACACACACACACAGCATTTATGGTATATTTTTTGACCTTTTGGCTTATATTATTGTGGCATAATGCACACACCACACACAGCCCCATAGACGAAGCCACAGAAGCTTTTGCCTTGTGGAATGGCCAAAACGGAAGAATAATATTAATCGAGCAATGGGGGTGTCGGAAAAGGACGATATAAATAAGAAGGAGTATAGATTATATTGTCAAACTTGCGTGAGGACAAACACACACATAGTACAAACATTTTGGGCAAACCAAGACAAAATAAGGACGAGAAACTTATTGTGGTGGATATCCTACCGAGAACCGATGAAATTTCTGAAAAGTTTAGAAGAGGGGGGGCAATCATGCTTGGTGAGATAGAAAGCAGATGGTCTCACATAAAAGTGACAGTCAGTGTGTTTTTCTTTTTGTCGGTTTGGTATGTTAAATGAAGTCAGTGATGGCAGGCAGCTACGAGAAAAGTGTCAACTTGTTTATGGAAGTAATTAAAATACTTCTGCAAATGTAAATAGAAAAATGTTTGCTATGCGCAAACAGATAAAGTGATGCTTTCTTTTAATGATGACACTTTGGGAGAGTGTGTGTTTGGGTCAACTTTTGAGAATATGTTAATAAATAAAACTCAAAAACAGACTTTATTGTCGTGTCTTCATTTTTCTAAAACAGACCTAGGTATAAGGTTATAATAATATAAGCTTAAATTAGGATTAATGCTACATGCATTACAATAAACTGTTATTAGTGAAACGAATTAAATGGTCGACTGGGTAGCACACGCACATTTATATGATCTTATGTTTCGGAAAAGCCATTAATTGTCTAAGTAATCAAAGGATATTTTTTGATCGTTGTTATTTTGTCAGATTTAGCTTAGCGACAGGCAAAAAAATCTTGGAGGACCATTTACAAGTCCATCAGGTAAAATCACGTGTTTCTCGAATGTTTCCTTCAATAGGAGTATTGATTATGGAACAAAAAAAAAAAACATTGGCGCTTAATCACGCGAATTTTTGAAAAAAATCTACTTGAAAAAAAAAAATTAATGTTGTTTTTAAAAATTTTGACATCCAAATTTAATTGCTTAAAAAACTATTTGTTTAAAGAATTTTGTTTGAAAAGCAAAAATAAAAGAATAGAATATTTGCTTTCTAATAGCAAATCAATGTATACTTTCATTTATTTTAAATTAACATTTTAAATACGTAAACTTTTCCGAAATTGCCCCTGCCCGCTTCAGGGGGCACATAGAATTGTTACCCATGCAATTTTTATCTTACAATGCTCATAACCTACCCCTTTAACCAAAAATTAACCAATTTTTTATAAAACAGCAGATCTAACGGCATGCAGTTAATCTTGGTCTTATTCTCCAAAATGATGGTGATTCTGTTGCGTTGTTGAAGCCTGCATGTTTATCACAACGTTTAATCAGCAAAGACTTCGATTACTGGACAATTCTTTATAAGGCCTCCTGCAATTTTAAATTTTGTAAGAACGAGGAAGGCAACATAATCATCTGAGAATTTGAATTTTTTTTTAAATATGGTACACATTATTATTTTTAAAATGTTGCTGAATCTTAAGTGATTTTTTTCTATAATTTTCAAAATTAAGAAAATTCAAAACTTTAATTATTATTTTTAAGTTCATATTCAGGTTCATATCTAAATTTGTCTTAATTATACTAGGAAATAACTTAAAACTGTAAATTTTGGAGACGGACCAAAAATAAAAAAAAGAAACTTAAAGGACACTGTGGCGTATACTTGTTTTTTTTTTGTTGGATGCCATAAGCTCATAAGTCATAACCCTTCTTCAAAGCTTTGTGATGTAGGTGGATGTTAAATGGTTCCAACATATATGGACAGTTGGAAATATGTACGTATTGTTCATAATCAGTCGCATGGGGACATTTGTGATACAATGTAGGTTCAAATTAGAACTACTTTGTGGGCCATAATAAATCTTGTTTATTTTGTCTAGCTTTATCAAATTTGACATTTTGGTTATGCTAAGCATCTTTGTGTAGCAATCAATTTTTTAAAGTCTTTATTCGTAAATATCTTAAAAAGACGTTTTAGAGAATCAAAAATTTTGAAGAATCAAAAATTTTATTTAAAATTTTGTGTTAACAGAATATTATTGAAGTTGTTCCGAAAAATAAAAACTCATATGTATGTTTTTTTTTTCTAAATGATAAATATAAAATTTATAAAAACTCAATTTTCTTATCAAAATTTAAAATTACTGTTCTTTTTACTATAAAGCATTAATGACACATAAAACAATCTTAAATCAACTTTTTGATGGAACAATTGCAAAAAGGTTTCACACTCAAAGAAAAAAATAACTTATGGTGACTTTCGTAATAGGTGCAATAAATTAAATGCGATATTTACTTTTTTCATAAGTTTAGGCAATCAAAATAAATCATCAAAATTTTTTTTAAATCACTTTCCCGCCATTGAATAAATAACAAAAATAAATTATACCCTAATACTCCCACAGCACAATATCAACAAGTTCTTAGATTTATTTGTTTTTTTATTTTTTTTTTCAAAACAAAAAGGGTTCATGGAAAACAAAGACATTCATTTCCATAGGGCATCCGTGTAACAAAATAAAAACTCAAAATAAATGTTCATTTCCGTGGATTTCAAGTATAAAATATAAAAAAGGGAAATCGAATCACTCACCCGCAAGAAACACCCTTCCCGCAATTTCCAACCTAATGTTCTCAAACAACACAGACCCACCTCAATTCAGCGACGCGGTGTGGCGCCTCCTTGTAACTAAACTCTAAAAAAAAAACCACCAAAGAGCAAACCAAAAGAATTTAGAAACCAGAACCTCACCTCTCATTTTGCAAGGAAAAGTTTGAACAATGTAAATAAATGTTGATATTAATCTTCAGGCGAAAACAGGCACCAATGGTGCTTGTCATTGTTATTCTGTTTTTTTTTTTTTTTGATTTTATTTATTTTGTTTTTTCATTGTTTTAAAGTCAGTCGTCCATAAATTTAAGAAAAAAAAGTCCTGGAAGAATGGTTCTTCTTTTAAAAAGCAAATAACTTTAAGAAAAGAACTTGGATGCATTTCAGAAAATACGAAATTTTGGAATAAACTGTATACACATCTCGATCGCATGAATTTATCTTGAAGTGGCAAGGAATTGAAGATCCTTTATAATAGGTGTTTGAATATACTTTTTTTCCTTTTCAAATTTGTTTTTGGGCTTAACATTTCCCGCTTAATTAACAAGCTGTATTTTTAAGCTGAACATAATTTTTTGTATCTATATGACTTACCTATTTTCACTGTAATATCAGTTTTTGACGAAACGATGCATTTTCTTTTTAATTATAAAAGGCCATGATGTAGTGCCCAGCCAAGTTTCGGCTACGAGTGAAGTCAGAAACTTTAAACTCGCCATATTTCATTCTATCCAAGTACATTTAATTAAGGAATAGTGGTTCCTGAGGTATAGGATGTCAAATATAGCGAAAACCATAATTGATTGTCGCGAAAACCGTAGTCCGTAGTTGATTAATCATCAAAATTATGGAGCACGTCCCGACCCATTAGAATCTTAGGTTTTTCCAAATATAGGGCGTGGTATCCGCCCACTTTTTCAGAATTGTTATCAATTAGCTTTATAGAGCACTTCTGATTGTCGTAGAATGATAAAATTTGGTGTAGCGCAGCGGTGGGGCTTGCAACCCGTACATATCTACTCAGAAAAAGATTTGAAGACTGTTTCACAATGCGACGAGAAAACGAGACGTCAGCGTGACGAGATCTCTTTGCAGTATTTCTCTCTTAAAAAAGAATTTTAAATGGTGAAATAATACATAATCAAGCATTTCTCGTCGTCTCGTCACGTCATAAAGTTCGTAAAATTGAAAAAAAGACACAACGTGACGACGAGAAATACTTTATTATGTATTATTTCGATGTTTGAAACTCGTTTTTAAGAGAGAACAACTGGGAAGAGATCTCATCACGCTGACGTCTCGTTTTCTCGTCGTATTGTGAAACAGCCTTCATACATAAGTATTTGGAATTTTTCATATGGAGACGTAGTATCCGCAGCCTCTTCCACTTAAAAAACAAACAAAAGTTTTTCAATGCTACTATTTCTTGCGAGGATGTGACAAATCCTCCAAGAGTATCTTTTGTTATAGCAGACAAATGCTGCTCACCTTAGCCGTTTGGAATCGGCAATAAACTGTAGGTTCCCTCCATTTGTGCAGGCACGAACACAGGAATAAAATAAATAAATAAATTTTATGGCACAACAGCTCATGAAGAACTAGGGCCTAGTGACTTACAACTCTCAACCATTCCTGTGTGCGTGTCTGCAGGAATAGAGGGGACCTACAGTTTATTGCCGAATCCGAACGGCTAACGAGCGGCACTTTTCTGTGACAGGAGATACTCTTGGAGGATTTGTCAATTCCTCGCAAGAGGCAGTAGCCGTTTTTCTTTTAAATAAATAGATGGCGAGGCTGGGGATCGAACCTTAGACCTCTCGCATGACAGTCCATCGCACTAACCATCACGCCACGGCTACTACAGGAATGGTTGGGAGTTATGTAGTTATGTATGTCACTAGGTCCTTGTTCTTCATAAGCTGTTGTTTATTTAAATTATTTATTTATGTATGTATGCGTATAATCAAACAAAAATATCAAAATAATGATACATAAATTAATTATGGTTGAATTCCTTTGAAACAAATCCAGAAACCACAAAACAATTCCCCCGCACAACATAAAATTCTCACATAATAATAAACTTCAGCGAAAACTTTACATCAAAACTTTCCAATTTCTCCATCAATTCACACAATCCCAAGCACGAAAATCAAATAACAAACTTAAATTAAATTCATTCATTTAACATGCCAAGATTACTAATTACATTTTGTGTGCAACAGCAGAACCAACACAAGACCCTTAAGAGAAAATGTCTAGACCTAGACACGATTTGAATTCCCATTACATAACCTTTATGTGGCCTCTCTCTTCAGGGAGCCTTTTTAAAACCCTTCAGGCTATGAAAACTCTATCAATGCTATCACATCGTTAGATTGCGTCGCGTAGCCTTATAGGTAGGTACTTATTGTTTTATCTTTTCATTGCCATCGCAGGCCGCCGCCGCGCGCCGCCACGCCGATGTCTAGATAGCCTTTTTGAGTGGCTATGCTATATTTTATCTGGGTTTCGATATATACGTAAAGCTAATTCCTTTCAACTGTACCTTTTTCATATTTAAACCGTCGTCGTCCGGTGGGATTTGGTGGCTGCACGTTCACCGAGACCCCAATTGTAATTCTGGGGAAAAGTGAATATTTTTTTAACCGTTAAAGAATGGCAACCCTCATCAGCTATGCAGTTAAACTGAATTTAACGGTTTCATCAATAGAAATTACCAAATAAAAGATATCTGACCAACATTTTTTAAAACGGTAGATTAATGTTTATCTGTTACTTAACGATATATGCAATACATAGATAGCTAGATACTGTATGGCAAGTTATGGATTCGTAAAAAAATCGAACTCGAGATTTTGATCAAACTTGAGGAATTACGATGATAGGGAAAACTGTCTGTCTGTTCACTGTTTATGCCATCCAACTAACTGGCTGAACAGAATGGTGACGGAGACGGAACCGGAGCCGGAGCTGGAATAGCTGTCAAAATATTGAATACACGCAAATTCAATGTTGCGAACACAATGGAACGTAGACGCATACGGAGCTGCAGACGCAGACGAAAGAGTTCACCAACTTTTAACTTTTCACGTACGGCACTTTTGACGTTTCCAATTGTATCAAGAAAAAAAAAACAACTTTTTGGGTCGGAAAAAAATATTGTGGTTATTTGTATCGCGAAAAAAATTATTTATTAAAAGGAAAATTATTGGAAACAAATAATGTGAATTCTGAGCTTGTACACAAGAATATTCTTTTGTTTTTCTTCAAAATACTTTCAAAACTGCATTGTGGGCAGGTAAAAAAAATAACGTACGACACTTTTTGACAGCTCTTCCAGTTCCGCCTGCGGCTTCAGTTCCGTCATTCTATTCTGTTCAGCCAGTAAGCCCCTTGGATTGGAAGTGGCTTACCGTGCCCTAACCAGGGGACCCGAAAGAACCTATGTTTTACCTCCTCATGGTGGAAGCCGGTAACAGGCAAAGATGCTAAGGTCGTCTGTGCATGAAGAAAGTATGTGATGAGAAAATTGAACTGAGTGTGTTAGAACGACCGAAGTCTTTGTCTGGTAAAAGAACTGGGTTAAGAGACAATCTTAGGATTGTCAAGGAGTGTCTTTCCTTGTTGTTCGGGGAAGCAGCGAAGACTTGGACACCCGCCATTCCAATAATAATTAAGTCATGGCTCTTTATAAGTCATGTTAAATAAAATATGTCCAGACTTGTGCGGCCGAGCCATACCAGGTTGCTGGGGTAGTCCCCCCGTAAGCTTAGACCGTAATAAGGCAGGTGCTCAAGTAAAGCTTGACTCCTTTCTGTCTGTTCACTGCAGGCTAGCTTCCAAATGGGGCCTCTGGATCGCGTGTGGACTTGTCTATGTTCGAACTTAGAGACCTTGCAGTACCTATATTGTACTTCCACGTTGTGGAAGCAAGTAACAGGCAAAGAAGTATATAAGTTTATGAAAACACATGAGACATGGTGAAGAGTAATTCTGCTTCTCTAAAATTGCTTAAAAGCTAGATGAAGAAACTTAATCGAGGCTAGTTCTTTTTTCGAATAGCCCTCTTTAAATGAAGTTAGAGAAGGTAAATGAATCTACATTTGTATAAGGATTGTATAAGGTATATTATATAAGTTTTAGTTCTATCAAGAATATTGATCGACTTTTTGTCGAATAGACTCTCGCAATAAGCCCCCTAAGTTACTGTCATTCAGTATTTATAAGGCTTCTGTTACAATTTTCTGGAAGCTTTATTGAATACTTCGCTGAGACATGTTGGATTTTATATGGTTTTCCATTCAACCATTTGAGATGGCGGAATCGCAGAGATCAACCGTGGTATATGGAACTTAAGACCAGATTGCTTTTTTTTGTAATTGTAGGTTTAATTTGATATTTGCTGACATCAAAATTTTAATCTAAAATTAATCTTGAACTGAATTAATTTACATAAAATCGTCATAAAATATTCTACAGTTCGTTTCCTCGCATCAATGGAAACAATTTTTTATCGAAGCTTGGGTTTTTATCGAAGCTTCGGTTTGTATAAAAATCATTTTGAAGTTTCTAAAAAGATCAATCAAGTTTTTGAAACTTCCAAATTATGTCTAAATGGTGAGTGATCAGAGTGGTAGACTATTATCCAGGAGTTCCGAGTTCGATCGCTAAAAAAGTATACAAATTTTAGTGTTTTAAAATAATTTCCAATACATTAATTCACACAAAATAATCGTATGTGATACATGGTTTTCAGATTAAAAATGCGTTAAATATGTACAATAAAAATCACTACAAAGAAATGGAAGATAAGAAATAATTACTTTTTTATTTTTTTTTTTTTTCAACCCCTATAAGGGTTGTATAATCGACTTCTTACAGACCGTACAAAGACTTTTAAAGAAGCCTTTATAACGTTCTCCTTTTGATGCTTATAGAAATTTAACAAATGTCTTAACGAAATCAGAACGCCTACTCAGTTAGGCCTAACCGAATATTACACAAAATATTGCACTGCGCTAACTCGCCAAGCGCCCTTTCAGGTCAGATACGGAAAGCGAACTCAACTCAATACGTCTGCCTCACTTGACGAGCTGCCTTGTGCAGTCCTACTCTAAACTGTTATACCTTTGAGCAAGAGGGATTTCCCTGCTCAATAAGTTATACTGATCTAAAGGACGAGTTACACTGTGGATTACACGAAGCTGAAGTTTTAGTTTGAAAGGCGTGTGGATATCTCAACATATTTACAATATTGCCACTGGGATAGTGTAATGCTGTCCCTGGGTGGTGGTAAACATATAAATTGACCCCGCTCGGTATATATGTAGGCCCGCGTGCCGCCGCGAGAGAGATAAGGCCTTCTGTTCACTACATAGATGGATGAAATTTCTTTAAACTTGTTAGCGTTTGTTTGGACATTCTCCCCAAATGTATTTTTTTCTTTTTTGTAGGACGCAAGATAGTTATAGCATATAGTTTACATTCACGTAAAGGATTTTGGATTTTAATGGCTCAAACGATTTTTTATATGCACATAACTGTTTAAAAATTCCAGATAAAACTGCATTTAAAAATTTTAAAAATAAATAATTCTGATAATAACTTTTTACTTTTTACCTTTTTTAACATTTTTTTTTTCGTTTAATTGAAACAAAAACACAAAAAGTTGTCCCGTATATTTTTTATTTTCGAATTTATCAATATCGTAAAATCTATAATAATATTGCCTATTTTTAAAATAAAATTTCTAAATGATTCTAGGAAAATTCGATATTACTTGGTTTATGAATTAAAAAATTAAAATATAAGTTAGGGAAAAAATAAAAAAAATATAAATTTCTTAGTACAAAATCAAAAACAAAATTAACAAAAAAATTTAAAATCATTGTATCGTATATGGTACAGTTATATTTAAAAAAAAAAATAAATAAAAAATTAAATCATAACATTGGAGTACATACAAGTCATCCAATTTATTTTGGCAGGTAAGCTTAGTTGAAGCGAAATTTTTGCAATCAGCAGCTAACACAATCTGATAAATTTTAATTAAAATTCCTCACAAACACTTTTTTTTGTTAGCATTGTTCTATTGTCTTAACGAATAACCACCAACCTAATATAAGGAAAATATAAAAAGAGGAAAATAAATATTTCATATGTACTGTGGACATGACAACTTTTTCAATCACATTTGGTTCTCTTGAAAATCATCAGTTAAAATGCAAAACTAAAAAAAAAAGGATTATAAACACTCCAGAATGTTACTGCAATGAGCTGTCCAATTTAATTTCTTTTTTTTTTGAATATATTTTTTTTAGTTCTATGGCACTACATTTGGATCAGATTTTAATCTTTATCTCTACATGAACATGACCACGAGTACCTACAACTTGGTTGAATAAAATTTCCATTTCTCGTAACCTAAAAGTTAATTCATTGGAGGATTAAACGACGAGATATACATACATGAGATACAACAGAGAGAATGAGTACAGGGCCAAACCACACGACAATTCACCTCGTCGTCGTCGTCCGCCTGTGCGGGACGACTATACCCTCGGCGACGGACGGATGGACGGCAGAGCGACTAGACAAAGTTTTCAGCCCGGAAATTAAAATCTCATGAAACCCGATCTTTTCATCCACACCCTCGTCCTGTGGTATACGACCTACAATTTTTTTCGCTGCTCTTTTAGCTTAAACAAAGTTTCATATGATGAAGGATGCTAAATGGATATATGAGGTAATGTAATCCTTAGGCAACTTAAAAAAAAATGAAATGAAAAACAACACACACCGTAGTTCACGGAACACATCCCGACTTATTCTCTTAAATGTAATTCTATCTTATTTTTTTTTTTTTTGGAGAAAAGAAAATGGAACAACCAGGAGTCCTTTTGTAAGGGATTTTATATTACTTGCAGCCCACTTGGACGCTAATTAAATGATTTTTTTTTTTCACAGTGATATATATTTTAAGTGAGCGAAATTATATTTTTTTTTCTTATATTGGCCTCTCTGCAATGATAGTATAGTTGGAATCTCTGAAGGCAATGTAAAACTTCATCATACAAAGAATTGAAGGATTAAAAGCAGCCGACAGCCATCATTGCTTTTTAATTGTTTTAATGAAAATACATTAAGCTGTGAAAATTCCACTGATGAGAATCCATCATTTTAGGTCGAGATGGAATAAGATTTTACTTTTTGTAACAAAAAAGTAAAAGGAGTTTCATTAAAAAAATTCAGAAGTGGGATTGCAGAGTTTGTTCTTTTTGCCATTTTTTCTAGGGTTGATTTAATATTTTAATTTGCTTAGGTAGGTATGTAGGTAGGTACACATACCTATTATCAAAAAAAAAATGAATTAGTTTTCAAAAATCAAACTCAATTAAACTTGACATGAACATGATATGAAAAAGTAAAAAAGTGGACAGTCATCCAATCAAATAGGTACCATGAGTATTATAATATAGTATTTTTATCAACATTTCTGAGATTAAAAATTGAAATTGTATTGGGTAGTTCATTTTCCAAATTAATCCTTACTTAAAAAAAATATTTTTTTTTTAAAGTAAAGCCTCGCTATTGAAACAATAAAACTCTTTTGAAATTAAATTGAATTCAATAACACTTTATTTAAATGGAAAATATTATAAAAATAAATTTTGGCTCTTGTTATAACACACATAAATCGGGAAAAAAATTAAAAATAGTGAAAGCCTGAAATTGAATATTTTTAGGTGAAGCTCGCCACATAAAATTTTTAAGTTTTCAGCTCCATAGTAAGTACCTGTATGAATGTACGAATACAACAAAAAATTTCCCATGCAAATCAGATAATGTTCAGTATGCTTACGAACACAAAAATCAACTTATTTTTATTTATATAGGGTGCCTCCTAATTTGTGCAGAATATATTTGGGAATAATTCCTGAGATAATTTCAAAAAAAAAATTGTATGGGCAAAAAATTTACCTCTCCCCTCTGATCCGGGGAGGGTTGATTTCTGAAATTCAAAATTTTTGAAAAAAAAAAATATTTAATGCTTTTATAAATTTTAAGTCAAATACTGAAAACCATATGTAAAAATCTTTTTTAGTTTTTGATAAATTAGAAAAAAAAGCACTTTCCCAAAAATACCGAAAAATGGGTTCTAATTTATGAATTTCCTTGCGTCATAAACATCACAAAACAAACATGAGTTGAGTACCTTCCATTTTTTTTTATTTCTCCAAAAATTAAAAAAAGATTTATACATTTTGTTTTTTTCTTTAGTACGTATTTGACTAAAAATTAAATATTAAAAAAAGAAAAATCAATGGCACTTAATCACGCAAAATTAAAAAAAAAAATTTACTTTGAAATATAATTTCAGCTTTATTTGAAAAGTAGACAATAGAATGAAATATTTTCTTTCAAAAAGCTATAGCACATCTTTGTGTATACTTTCGTTAATTTTTAATATTTTGTTTTTACATTTTAAGTGTTTTTTTAAGGGGGGGGGGGGGGGAGGGGGGAATCGAATTTTTCGACCATACTATTTTTTTTTTCTTAGAATGATGCCAGGAATCATTCCCCAAAATATCATGCACGACTTAAAGGACACCCTGTATAGATTAAATTTTTGTCTTAAATATTTATAAGACACTTTTTTTTTTGATAACAAACCCAAAAGACATAATTATACAAATAAAGCAACTTCATTCTTTCGTTTAACACACTTTAATTCTTTGAAACCAACTTGCACGCAATCCTTATCCGGACTAGTTATCAAAACATAACACGATGTTTTATAAACGCAATTTAGGCAACATCATTCAAAAATAATCTCCAATCTCAGTCACTATGTAAATTTTTAACCAACCACCAGCTGTCACATGTCATAATAATGTCCTTGAGCTGGGAAGTTAACATTGTTATTACTTTAAGTAAATTTGTACCTTGTTGGGTTGTTTCAATAAGTTTAATTTTAAACGATCAATAAAATGGAACTAAGGAAGGAACTCAGCTGGTCTGACTGGCTTATTCATAATTCTAATAAGTTTCTTGACTTTGTCTGTATAGAAAAGTTAGAATACAAGTTTTGAAATATTGAACAAAAAAAACTTCATTAAAGAGTAGTTGATTTGCTGGAAGTGTGTGAAAAACAAAAACCATCAGTCGTAAGATTTTATATGTTTTTGGAAAAAAAAATAAAAATAAACGCAAATCTACATCATTTTAAAATATTCCTGCAAAATATTGATATTTATTTTTTGTCTACTTATGAATTCATTCACAATATTTAACATAATCATTTGTAAACAGATAAATATTTATTTTAGGTATACTATGGTTTTGAAATTTTGAATTTTGAAATGACACAGATATAAAATCCAGCATTTTTTTTTTAATGACAGTACCTTCTTCCGAAGTATACATAGTATAAGATTCAAGGCAAAAACTATTGAGTTTTCTTGGAAGACAGATCAGAAGTGGAAATAAATTTCTGGTTTCTTCAAAGAAAACCCTTACCATTTCAAGGCAATAAGATACTATCCAAGGTTTTTTTTTTTTTTTAATTGAACATTTATATATACAATTTGATTAACTTAACAAAACTATAAAGATACAATGAATATAATACATTTGTTGGCACATATAGGGGGCCTAACTTTATAAATTGACTTAAACTAAAAATAAAAATAGTATTTATTTTACATGACATTCTTAAATTAAAAGTCGGTTGACTTTGATGTTCTCGGGGTGTTCCGTCCCGGTTGTCTGTGGTGATTTTGGGTGTGAATAAGATAAAATTGATTTCAAAATTTTATTTTGAAAATCAAATACTTCGAAAACGACTGTATTAATTTGTACGAAATTTGGTACTGAGCGGTTTTTTAACATTATCTATAATAAAAATTTTTCTTATAGTCAAAATTGACGGCACTTTCGGTATAAATGTTAAAAAACCGTCAGAGAAAATATTAATTTTCTCGAAAACGACTCCTACGATTTTGATTAAAATTGTTCTGAATATGTACTAATATTATTACGGTCAATGATTTATCAAAAGCAAAATTTAGTTAAAATAAAAAAAAAATGATGGCACAACAGCTCATGAAGAACTAGGGCCTAGTGACTTACAACTCTCAACAATTCCTGTATGCGTGTCTGCAGGAATGGAGGGGACCTACAGTTTATTGCCGAATCCGAACGGCTAACGAGCGGCACTTTTCTGTGACAGGAGATACTCTTGGAGGATTTGTCAATTCCTCGCAAGAGGCAGTAGCCGTTTTTTCTTTTAAATAAATAGGTGGCGAGGCTGGGGATCGAACCTTAGACCTCCGGCATGACAGTCCATCGCACTAACCATCACGCCACGGCTACTACAAAATTTACAGTTAGCTATTAACAGTAACTCTCATAGAACCATTTTTTTATTTCGGACTATTTCTTTATCTGTGTAACCGATTTAAATTAAAATTTTTATACAAAAGCTTTTAAAAAGTTGAAATCATACTGCATAAAATAAATTTTGGATTTTTAAAAAGTTTTCTATTTTTTTTTTTTTTTTGAAAATTCGATATTTCGTAAACAGGTAATTTATTTTTTTTTCGAAATTTAATTTTTAATTCAATATTAATAAATACTAAAAAATGGTGAACCAATTTTTTTTTTAAATGTTTACAAAATTTCATACATAAAAAATTAATTTAAAAAAAAACTGCTCCTACGATTTAAATTTTTTTTCTTAAAAACTAAGATTAGTTAAAGAAATCAGATGGTATACTTTTTTTTAGCTCTCAAAACAATTTAAGAAGATATTTTTAATAAATTTATTTTAAATTACATAATTGATTTTTAATAATTTTTCAATTTAAGCTCGAAGTTACATGTATATTGTATAATACTAGTATTAACTTAAGGCCCCCATAAAAAAATATATACTTATAATAAACTCAATCTTTGAAATTCGATGAAACTTTTACTACAAGAGCAAGTTTGTGCGATCCAGTCGTGCGTTTTATTTTTTTGCTAGGTTTAATTAATTATTTAAAAATAATTTTTTAAACGTCTTTTTTAAGATATGTATTTACAAAATTGATTTGCTATATAAAAAAACAAAATACCGCTTTTTTAACATTTATTTGATTTAATATAACTTGCCTGAAGAAGGGTGTAGGTAAACACACCCGAAACGTCCCAAAAAAAAAAAAAAAAAAAAAAAAGATAAAGATAAAGACCTATGGCCAACGATAGGTATATAAATTCATTATCTAGAATATTTTGAACAAAAATTTAATTAAATTATGACCCAATCAAAATTTTGAAATACAGAATTCTGGATAATTACATTATTTTGAAATAGTATTTCTCGGTAAATTGTGCAATCTAGTTTTACGAAAAAGTATATATTTATTGAGCTACAATAATATTCTATATCACATTCAATATATTTATTAAACTTTCTCATAAAACAAAAACAAACCAAGCCACATTTCTCCCTTTAACCAAAATCCATCGTTTTCTTTTTAAATGTAATCTCAAAAACTTTATAATGTTCAGTTACACCTTCTATCTAATCAAGTATGCATTAACTTTCCATCAAAAAAAAAGTATTTTCTTTAAAGTTACAGGTTAAAAGAAACATCGTAAAAAAATTTATTCCTTCAAGTGCAATTCACGCGAACAGACTTGATTTGATTTTCATAATTTAATTAGTTTTTCCTCTCAATTTGCTTGCATTTCCTTCATTTTTTTATGCTTGCAAACAACAGAACTGCTTGAACTGCATTCATTTTCAAAATAAAAGTTTTTCTTGTTCAAAATAAAGATATGTTTTCAATAGGATTTGCTTGAACACGTTTTATCTTAATGAGATTTACAAAAAAAAAAAGACAAGGATAAGAAAAAAGTTAAAAAATATAATCCTTCGGAAATGTAAAACATTTTTATTTACTCTTGGACCGTGATGGTAGACAAATTAACCGAGTTCAATGTCCAATGTTCAATGTTCAATGAGAGATGGATTCTGACGTGCTATTCATTATTCTGTTGAAGTATCTATTTCTATCCGACCAGACATAATCTATCTCGCTTTTGAAAGCATCATAAATTAAGGATGTTTCTATTGAAATAAACAAGATAAAACCAGAGATCGAAATATTGTTAAATATTCTACGCCAGATTGTAATAACTGAAGTGCGTTGTTCGTCGTACCGTTGGAACACTAAACAATTTGTAAACATTGTATCAGCCGCAGTACTTTATCACTTCAATGCTCAATTCATTCATTTATTTTAGCTGAAACATCCTGCGAGTAATCCACTTTGATTCTGTGAGTGTGTGTGTGTGAATTAAACAAAAAATCCTGTGTAGATATAGTCCATCAGGCCTGACTTCTGACCAGCACTACCACAGACCAAGCTATCGATTGCAAAATGCTAGACACTCACTTCATGTTGCCATTATATTATGTAATGCCCATAATCCTATTCATTATTTACATTAGATTTGACGTTATACGGCATGGTGTCGAATATATCCTTGCTCCTTGCTTAGACGACATAATCTCTTCTAACAAGAGATTGACTGGACGAACTGTGTTAGAATATGAACAAGGAAGCCGTAAATGGCTCTTTTCTTAGACGATTTTTGTGCGAATGTTGACATTTATGGGGAATTATGTTTGGGCAAAACAAAAAGAGCATGATATTATTGTTATTAGGCTTATAAGAATTATTTGTATAAGTCTTATGATTTATGATTGTTGTGTCTGCCTCTGCAGTGTGTTGTGGCATTTTGAAAAATTATCAATGCTGTCAAAAGGTGAATATATGACACACATTTTGTCAAATAAGCTTTAAATTATGAAAGCAGCAAATAAGTTTTTGAAGTCAATTTAGACGTTTGTTATAATTATAGGCACAGAAGAAAAAAAAATATCGAAAACCAATTTGAACTTAAACTAGACAAAATTAAAGAACATAATATGTATTTAAACTTTATCAAAAAGAAAAATGATGTGCTCGTCTAGATTAGGAAGAACTTTCTCATGTTGTTGACAA
Source organism: Epistrophella euchroma (assembly GCA_947049315.1). Taxonomy (NCBI): domain Eukaryota; kingdom Metazoa; phylum Arthropoda; class Insecta; order Diptera; family Syrphidae; genus Epistrophella; species Epistrophella euchroma. Next base: position 110,771,932 of record OX346247.1, on the reverse strand, counting down.
CAATGCAGCTAAATTTTAAAAATGTTTTTAAAAAAAATCAAAACTAAAAACCACTTTTTCAGACTTCTTCATTAGGTTAGGTTAGGTTTGAAGGGGTGATAACACGCAAACCGCATTATCTCACTTGTATCTCAATGGATCCATTGTGTTCCCCAGGATATAGGTAGGGTAGGTGTGTGGGCCGGTAAGGAGAGGAGTTAGTGGGGTAAGGTGTTGGGGCCTCCTTAAACCATTTTGAATTCTGGACGAATTTCAGAATGTTTTTAGTGGTAAACGCGAGATAACGCCCAATTCTTCGAAAAAGTATTCTCCTAGGGCTGTCTTTCTGATTCTTACTATGCTGCGGCATACACAAAGAAAGTGATAGCAGCCCTCCTCCGCCTCTTCATCATTGCATCCTCTGCATAAGTCAGATGTGGTGGGTTCCTATTGAGTTGTGACCCGTTAGGATTCCAACCAAGAGAGATAGTTGAGGTCTGCTTAGTTTCAGAAGGTAATCTGTTTTTTCCTTAGAAAGATCTGGCCATAGATTTCCCGAGACCCGACAAGTATCAAATGCTGACTATCTGTCGTTTGCGGCTTTGAGGAAACTCTGGTGGATTCTGCTTTTTCCTGTTCTAGTGGCATAAGCGCAGAGGAATTAATTTGGCTCGGGTCAAGAGATGACCCGATTTTGGCCAAATCATCCGCCATTTCATTCCCACGTATTTGTTGTACCGACTTCTTCATTAGGTATCGTTAAATTAATTTTGATTAAAACTTCGATTTTTCAACTCTTAAACCGTAAGAAAAAGTAAAAAAAAAAGACACATGTTATTATCAAGAAAAGTCTATCCGACTACTAGTTTCCCCCACACCAGATCGACTCCATACAATTAGACGTGAAAAAGTCAATGACTTCCCGCCTGGAAAAAGAATCAAGTTTTCAATGAGGCCCTGAAAAGTTTTTCATAGTTACTAACAAGGGTCTAGCAAGGGTTACAATAGGCATTCGCTAGGCTCTCACTAGTTATGAACCTCTTTGCCTCGACAGTTAAATCCTGTCTAAGCCCTGACCAGTTCCAATTAATCCCAGAAAATAAATTAAATGATTGGTATGAGAATTGGTAACATGACGATGGACATAGCCTATATTATAAAGTTATAAACTTTGTTGGTTTGTATATGTAGGGGGTATAGTCTTGAACTACCGAACCGACTCTATACATATCTTTGGGGTGTTGTCTCCATGTTGTGTGTATATAATGAAATAAAAATAAAAATTAGATTATTAAAATATAATTTAATTTTATTATTATAAAGTAAACTTTGAAATTATCACAACATTAATTATTAATTATATAAATTATAAAAGCGACGCGTTTCTGATATGTTAATCCATCTTCGGGCTTCAATTTGTTGAACTATGGTGTTAATTAGCCAAGTATATTTGTCTATACATTCCAAAAACATGAAATTCTTAGACTTGATAGAGATAGAGTCCTTTTTATTATAATAAAATAACTAAAGAATTATAATGAGAGCTTGTGGAGCGAAAGCTTGGAAAACGACGAAGGGCAATAAGGTTAATTTACGAAAAAATGAATATTGTTATTAGAGTTTAAAACGATCCTTATTTTATTAATTTTCATAAAATGTTTTCACTAGTTAGTAACTAGCTAGATCCTCATCAGCACTTAACTTAATAAATATTTTAAGCGAGGCACTAAAGGGGGTCTTTCATGTTTTTCTCGTCTAGATTTTCCTTACCGAAAACTACCCAGGGCCTTGTCTAAACTAGCCAAAAACTTGCCATTTTTCCAGCCGGGTTAAATTGCAAAAAAATCTATTTCTTATAACGGATAACTGTTAAGTCTGAAAATACTTTTTTTTCTTGTTTAAACCAGCTTAGCATGGAACAAATGACCTCCAAACTTAAAAGTGAAAGGTCAAAAGCAATCAGATCAAAAAAAAATCTGATGGGTTAAGGTTTTTAGAAAAATAAATGTTAAAATTACAATTTTAAGTCAAATTGAAAAAAAGGCAGATGTTCGTGAAGGTATTTACTTTTATAAATCTGTATTGAAATTGTTCTAATGTTTGTTTGTTGAATAAAAAAATTGTGTTATTCAAAGTACAAAAAAAATTGTTTTTACCGTGTTTGTTTTGGAAATTCTAAATATGTGCCTAATACTGCGTTTTCATTAGAGCAAATGAGGTAATTTCGTTCAAAATTTCCAAATTCAATTCAAAATCATCTCATTTCCCATACAAATTCAAATTTCCAAATGAGGTAAGTTCAACCAAATTTGCACGAAATTCGGTAGGAAATTACGTAAAACTTTTATGAACACATCCAAATGGATTCCATTCAAAGTGGAACCCATTTAAAATGACAGAATTCAATGTAAAAAACAACAACAACAAGCGATTGACTATCTGTGAACACTTTTTTATAACTTGCCAAATAACCTCATTTCAGGTCTAATGAAAACGCAGTATAAGGTTGCTTTAAATACAAATTATGTGTTTTGGATAGCTTTGAACGTCTCCTTTTTGGAAATTTATATGATAAACCCCGCAAAGATTTGCAAAACCCTTTTTTTGCACACTTCTTAGGAAAAGATTTCTGCGTCCCAAAGAAGCAATTTTTTGAAGTTTGGTGTTCAAATTCCAATTCGACTAAGACAAAAAACCTTCTAAAATATATTTGGAACAAGTTTAATTCATCAGAACCAAGAAACTGTTTAAATACTGCTAAACATAAGAGAATCATTATAGATGGAAACAGATAATTTCCAAGATGAGAGTTTTTCACGTCTAAATGTATGGAGTCGATTCACTGCGCACAGTTCGTGAAATCATGTTTTTTTTTTGTAGGGTCGGGGTTAAAATTGTTTTTTTTTTCAAAATTTTGCTCTCAAAATTCTGTTTTTCAAAATTCTGTTTTGTAAAACAGTGGTTTTTGAGTTTTGAATTGTTAATGTTAATATTGTATTGCTAATCTTTATGTTATTTTTTTCTAATTATGATGTTCTTTGTTATATAAAATGTTAAGTTTAAATAAATATTGCTAATAAATGTTGATTCTTAAAAACAGAACAAGCTGAATTTTATTTTTCTTAATAAAAACTGTAAGTAAAATCGGAATTTCAAAAGCAAAATTTTGACCGGCTCCGTTTTTTTGCAAGAACAGTTCTGGGTTAGTTTAAAACTTCAGCATTATTCCTGTGGGTAAAGTCTAAAATCTACATGTATATGCCAACTACGATTGAATTGGAATTGAAAGGTATAACTATACTTGCGTTATTGATCAAAGCCATTCGAGTTGTTTGATTGCGTTATCAAAAATAAGATCTCAGAATAGACCGCATTTTAATTTTTAATTTTAATTTAAAAAAAATTAATAAATGTCCATGTGTAATCTATTTACTTTAAGGACAAAACTGGAGAAATGAAAATTTATAACAGTTATAACAATTTGTCGCCAGTAAAAGTGGAATTGTATTAACGCACGTCTCGCGTATATTAAATAAACTTTGCGTGTCCAAAGTATGAAGGATGACCAACGGCGGAGGGACTGCATAAACAGTATTTACATTTAAACAAAAGTGTAATTAATTGGCATTTATCTCAGGAAGTGACTCTAGACATGTACTGCAGTCGTATTTAAAAACGTTTTCTAACTTAAGACAGCCGTCCAAATTCTAAATAAACCTTTTTTAATTATTGTCTAAAGTTTTTATCTAACTTATGACAACGGAAATAATGGCCTAAACCTTCACAAATGTAATATTATTTTATTAAACAAAGCCTACTTCTGACTATTTTGAAATATTTAGGCATTGGCTAACTAGTCAAAAATCTAATATTTACGACTAGTACTGGCCAGGGCCTTCCCAAGGCCGATGAGAATACTTTAAATACTAACAATCGTTTTTATTACAATTTTTACTTCTTAGACAGTGTTTAAATATTTCGAAATAGTTGAAAATATGTTTTATATTTAATCGATTAATCGATTTAAGACAATCGATTAAAGCCAGCAATTAAAAATGTTTATTGATAATTTGGACAGCTGTCTAAAGTTAGACAACGTCTCGTATTTAAAAAGATTAAAGTTGTCTAAATTTGAAGAGTCGTCCAAGTTATAAATAAATGTCTTTAATTGTTGTCTAAGGCTTGTGTAACTTTTTCAATATTAATGTTGATTAAAATTTATAATTTTCTTGTTCATTCACGGCTTCTAGTTAATAACTTGAATAATTTTGCTCAAATTTTGTTAAGTTAGGTGTGATCATTTTAAGAAAAAAAAAAAAACTGTTTTATATTTCCTGTTGGCACAGAAAGCCAACAGCTAAACTTTTTGTTAACTCAAACACTTTTATAATTTTCAATGTGTTTCAGAGTTACAAAGGATTTGATTAAAAAAATTTCAATTATTATACAATTTTCTTTATGATTTAAGTTGAGATACTTACATCGTATCGCCTTAGTATTTTACAATAATGGTTTAACAATAAAAGTTTTTCAAATTAAAATGGCTTCTAGGCCGGATATTCTAGTAAGTTACAGGGTGGATATACATAAATAAATTATGGGTTTTCACGTGAAGTTTACACGTGATGTTTACACATGTGGATTGCTAACAATTTTCGTTGTATGAGTGCTGATTACTTAAAACAAAATATGAGTATAAGGCATACTAATACTCAATTTCCTGTCTTAAAGATAGGAAATTTGAACAAAATCAGTTGAAAAATTTTTAACGTCTTCAAGGCATCCCCTTTGGCCAGGCTTAAAATTAAAATTGAATTAATTCTTTGAATAACATAATAACTCTAACGATAGTTACATATTTTTTAGTAATTTCGTACTCCTATTTTAGGTGTAAGTTGACCGAAGGAAAAGTAAATGAATTTTTTGGACTTATCCATAATTATAATCTTAAATTTGGATGCATAAACGTCGGCATCGGAAGATTTTTGCGAATCATTTTTTTCTTATTTTCACACAAAAACATTTTTTAAAAGTGTTGAGGTTGGCTCTTCTAAGAACGATTTTGTCTTAGTATTTCGTAACCTACAGGATAAAGCGAAAAAGCCTCCGAATTCGATTATAGAATCGAAATCAGAAGTATTATGCCAATCGAAAAGGACATTAAAGATGTTTAAATAAGCCTTTAACTATGATGTCAAAAAATCAGTTACATATGTACGTCAGTTCATCCGATTAAGGACGAGGGAAGATTCCAAGACTTTTCCTACATAAACGGCAAAACAAACGTTAAATAAATTATTATTTTAATTTCGAAGAGTTTTCAAAAAATTTCAGGAAAATGATATCTAAGTATGATATCCAATACTCAAATCACTTACATACATTTATGTAACTTCAAATTGGATTCCATGTAATCTAAAACATGAATCTATTGATCCCACTTGTTTTCTTCTTTACGAGTATACAATTTCTATAGACTTACAATGATGTTACCCACAACTGTCTTACAAAAGGTTTATTTTCCAAATATATGGCCTTAATCACCTATGCACAGAGTGCAGTATACAAGGTCCTTACGAGATATTCTTTGGGTCGAACATGCATAGGTAGTTATCGGAGGGAGATACGGATGTGCACTCTATGGAACAAGCTGCCACTTCTCTGGCTCGAACATCAATCTCACAATTTCTAAGTTACACTATTCTATAACCCATCTCAATATCTAGCAGGAACAATCTTCTGCCTTTCAATTAAAATCAGGATTCGCCTGAACTGCACACCGAACGAAAAAAAAAAAAAAAAAGAAGATAAAAATCAAACGAAAAACTTACCGGAACTACAAAGGAGTACAATTGCAGTGCATGTGAGCAGACCAGGTGTCGTTCTTTGATGCATATTGGATGGTTGTGCACTAGCAGGACCTGATGCTACTCAAATGACTGATGGCTATGGCAGGACAGGAGCAACCTGCTGAATCCCGGTGGTCGATGATGATGGGTGAAATGCAAAAGCTGCCAACTCATTCATTCATCGTATTCGTATTGCATTTGACGATGATGAGTGATGGCGGCGGCGGCGGCACCGTCAGTGGTGATGAAGGAAGGTGGAGGTGGAAGAGCAATGCCAGGTGTGTTGTCAAATCATGCAAAACGGGACAAGGACACACGAGAACAGTATTCTGCACTATTTCCAATTTTTTTTTTTTTTTAATTTTTTTCGTTTTGCTTTCTATTTGGAAAGCTCTATCTATTGATCAAGGATTAACACGGAAGCAGATGTTACTCGACTTCGATTTCCTCTCTAGGTTATCTGCTTTTTTCGGTGTGGGTGGTGGCACAGGGGACTATACTATATTGGATTGGTGACCCGTTTCGAAAAGGTGGTGGTAGGAGGATATTAATAATTCACTATACACTAGACTGTGGGAGGACATTTCAATGTCCTTTACATTTTTTAATCCACTTATCCGTTCACAATATACCGTCTTACGGGGAAGATGATATCGACTATCCGAATATTCCGACCCTGATGAGGACTTTTTTTTTTTTTTTTGTTAAAATTTAAAAAGAAAAAAATCTTGATTTCTTAATAATATAATTGCTAGCACAATGCGGCTTTCTTCCCTTAGGGCTACGTTATATTTTTTTTCCTAACACTAGTCCTTTTGGGTGTTGCGGTACGATGTAAATCCAACGTATGACTGAATTCTACAAAAGGATATTGTAAGGATTTATTATTCGGACCAAAGATTCTCGTAGTATGATTCCGAAAAACCAGTATTTTTGAGATTCTCAATCCTTCGGTCGTAGAATTGAATATATTATAGTCGAAGGGGAATTGGCGAAACAACGCTCCGAAAAATTGTGAGTATTAAGAAAAACTTTACTACGCAGCTGCTAGGTTGTTTAATTCCGATCCGAAACACGTGGACCGGCATTTTTCTAAAGGGATTTATGTTAGGAATGTAAACAGTTAGGTTTCAGTCAGTTATGGAGCTTTGACAGCGAATGATTTCAGTATTTGTCTCTCACATTACGAACAAATATTTGTTTTATAATGCTTTACGTATAAGAAAAGTAACATGTAATTAGTTAGAAAGGTCTTTAATACAAAAAAAAAAAATTCGCAACCGTAGGAGAAATGATTAACTTGAAATCAAAACATAAAAGTTAGGTCTGTTTTTAGGACTTGTGAGCACACAGAAGAACTATTTTTATCGAAATACCTTCTTAGAGCAATTTTTAATAAAAAAAAAAAAATAAAGATTTACGCTATTAACAGATATATTTATAATTTATACAAATATTTTTAAGACAACCAATTAAGCTATATAGATTTGAATAAATAACAAATCCTCTCTAAAGCATAAAATGTTAAAATAGAAAAAATGTTATTTTCTGATGATTCATGATGAATTTTTTAAGAACACCAACATTTATTGTTCGATTTCTGGTCGATTTTCATTTGTAACTTTTTAGTAGGTGGTTTAAAAATGTTAATATCACAAAAAACATAGGTACCTTATTTTTTATTTTGCAAAAAAAATAGCACAAAAAAAAAAATAAAAAATATATGTAGGTAGGTAGGTATCACATTTTTGCGCATAATGGATGCAGAGGTAAATTGAGCGGTTTTTTTTTATGAAAATTTTTAAGAAAAGAAATTGGTACGCACGCAATCTATTATTGATTATTGCGGATTAAAAAAAAAGTTAAATTAAAAACAATGGCGCAAAATTTTAGACGATTTAGTACAGTGAAAGCTCCCTTAGCCGGACAGCGACGGTCGTAACACTATTGTCCGTCTAAGGGAGTTGTCCGTTTAAGGGAAAAAATAAAAAATAGTTATGTAAGGAAATGTATAATATACAGTGGCATCATGAAACATTTTTGCACCTACAAGCCATGAAATTCATTCAAACTAAAAGTGAACATGAAGATACAAGAAAAAAGATACAAAAACAGATTACAGATGCAGAAATAAAATCCGTTATGAATTTGATCACAGACATAAATTTAATGAAATCGCATCTACATATGTCGCTGTAAACCCAGGGGGACCGTTTTTAATGAAAAAAATGACTTCTTTGGGTTGTTTTAAAACATTTTTCATAAAAAAAAAAAAATTTGTCCATACAAAAAACTCATACAAATATGTATATTTTCAACCCTTTACTGCATATGAAGCCAAATATGGCTTGCACACTTTTACCTCTAAAATGAGCAAGATAATAATTTTTTTTTATAAAAATGTATTAATTTGAAATAGAAATAGATACACAATCAGAAATATATTTTTATGGCCACTTAACTCACCTTACACCAAAGCTATTATTGTTTGAAATAAGAAAATTTTTCACACTTCCGTTTTCTATGACAACAAGCAACCGACCGACCTGTAAGCATGAATATCTTCCTTTTTGTTTGGTGCACGCGTGCGAAAAAGCACAGCTATATGTTCTCAAGAATGTACAGAAGAGGATCATGTTGTATTTTGACCATTTTTTTTGTTGAAGGCAGAAGAAAAAGGGACATAACTGTAGAAAGCCATATTTGGCTTCGTATGCAGTAAAGGGCTAAGGGAATTTAATTTAACAAATCGCGGCTAATATTCCGCTTCCGGGTAAGGGAGTGTCCGCTTAAGGGATCATTAAATGTATGGAATATACAAATTCTCACGATCCACGGTCGTGAGAATTTGTCCGCCTAAAGGGATTGTTCGCTTAAGGGAGTTGCCCGAAATAGAAGCTTTCACTGTATGATATTAAAGCATTTTTAGTATGATGCTAGGTTAAAACCAGGCTTTTCCAAATTTTAAACGAGTTAGCATCGTATTATCTTTTCAACATTTTACTAAAGTTAAAATCGCCAAATGCCTATTTTATCTTTTTAGTATCATACTAAATCCAAGTGTCACTTTGGCAGCTACAATTACAAAAATGGGTTGAACTGTCACTGTTTTAGGCGTGTTCAGCAAGAAAAATACGTTTGGTATGATAGTAGTTAGAAAATGTTTAAAACTAAGATTATCTTAGTAAAGAGTTTTAAAGTTAGAAAATTGTTAAGTAGTATCATGTTAATACCTTAACAGCAAGCTGTTTAAAATTTTGCGCCAATAATTTTTTTTTGAAAATCCAACACTATACTTGGTTTTTATTATAATGTTGGTAGTACGCAATATTATTTGAACTTAAGAAAAAATAATTAAATAAATAAGGTGGAGCGACACCTCGCGTTAATCTGGGGTCTATAGTAACTTACAACTCTCAATCATTCCATAGTGTGGGTGTTATTGGCAGGGACCTATACACAGTTTTTTGCCGAATCCGAATGGCTAAGGTAAGTAGCATTTATTTATGACAAGAGTTACTTTTAAATGTTTTGTCAATTCCTCACAAGAGGCAAACCTCAACAGGATAATTTCAAAAAAAAAATGTTTGCTTTTTTTCAAATTAAAAAAAAAAATAAATAAATTGAAAATTTGATGGCACAACAGCTCATGAAGAACTAGGGCCTAGTGACTTACAACTCTCAACCATTCCTGTGTGCGTGTCTGCAGGAATGAAGGGGACCTACAGTTTACTGCCGAATCCGAACGGCTAACAAGCGGCACTTTTCTGTGACAGGAGATACTCTTGGAGGATTTGTCAATTCCTCGCAAGAGGCAGTAGCGGTTTTTTCTTTTAAATAAAATAAATAGGTGGCGAGGCTGGGGATCGAACCTTAGACCTCCGGCATGGCAGTCCATCGCACTAACCATCACGCCACGGCTACTACAAAAAATAAAAAATACAACATAAAAAAAAATTATTAAAAATCAGTTTACGATTTTTTAAAAATGCTGTTTGCATTTAAAATAAAAAAAAAACTAAAAAAAAATCAATATTTAGATAAATTTTTCATTAAAATGTTACTGTTCCCTTAAAACATCTACAAAAATAAATACAATAAATTAGTCCTCAATAAAATAAAATACTAAGAACACTACTTGTATTCTACTTAAATTATTTCCATGAAAAATAAATTAAGCCCTTAGAAATTGCACGGTTTCAATTAAACATTATATTAATTCTTCCACCGCAAGTTTGAAGCTCAAAAGAATTGAAATAAAAATAAGGACTACAGCAGAGTCCTGAAGCTGTTTAGTTCCATGACTTGCACACTAGAATTCATTATGTACCCAGAGCAGTTGGTTATTTTCATTTCCCTACAATAAACATCATGATGGCAAAATGGAACTAGTATAATGTGTCACATCATGAGCTTTACACTTAGGGTGGATAATTAACGTCCAGTGCTTGCAGTATCTATACCATCCTCCTGTGAAGGTACGTGTATACATATACTTTCGCAACAATATCAGTAGAAACTTTTGCTTTTTTCTCCCATCAGAAGTTGTTACCATTAGAAAAGTTTTTTTTTTAGTTGTAGCTTGGGTATCCTGGAATAAAAGGATAACTTTAAAATAATTTGTTGTTAAATAATAAAGTGACTTATTTTTGTCGTAAGCTTATTAAAATTCAATGAGCAGATATGATGAATTTTAAGTTACAGTTTTTGCCTTGAAATAAATTTTAGTGCAGTTTTTTGTCTTATTCTAAACTTAAGAAATTGTAATTATTTGAAAAGACAAGATTCTAGCTAAAAGAATATTTTTCAAAAAGACTAAGACATTTTTAAAGTGCTGCTGCTTTAATCAAATCAACAAAGCAATAAAGAATCTTTAAAGATATAAACACCAGATTTTGAAGCTGATGCTGTTGTCCAAAAATGTTTGCCTTTCCCGATTCTGGTCTCAAATCTTACTGCAGAGACCATTGGTGATCTTGTGATCTTTGCCAAGACCAGTTAAGTCCAGTCGTTTGGTAGTTTTACCTGGAAAGTTTTGGAGGCGTTTTAAAAATTAGTCATCATTATAGATTTAGAGTTATTCTTTTCGAATTTTCACTTTTTTACCTCGCATCTTTGCCACTCGCACGCCGCTTTGAAGAAGAGGCTGGGTTTAACCATCACGGATAACTTCCCATTGGTTCCGGTTGATAATCGACACCCGATATTATTTATTTTTTTATAAGAAAATTACTAATTAAACATCATCGAAAAACTTATCAGTTGTGCAATCAAGAAAAGGCTGTTTGCTCAAAATATATGCGAAATGAAAAACTTCAACAATTATTAGCAGTTTCTTTTGTAGTTTTTCTGGCCTAGAAAAAAACCGTCAGTTGAATTTTTTTACAAACCTTACCAATTACTAATCATGGTATTGTGTTAAGACTAAAATTATTCCGGAGTTGATATTATTGGTTGTTCTGGAGATATTCGGGCCGAAAAACATTTTTTAAGAATTTTTATAGAATTTTTTTTCGGACTAAAAAAACCGTTAATTGATTTTTTTACAAACTCTATCGATTATCAACTATAACTTTGTGTATTAAATAAAATTAACACCAAGTTAATATCTTTGTGTGTTCTCAAGATATTCGATATTTTTTAACAATTTTAAATATTTTTTTAATTAAAAAAAAAAAAAAAAAAACTACGGGTTGAATTTTTTTTAAGTACTACCAATTTTTTACTACGTCATTATGCACAGAATGAAACTAGGCCAAAGTCGATAGCATTATTCTTTCTAGAGATATTCGAGAAACAAGATATTTTAAAATATTTTTTTTTTAAATTACTGTAATAAAAAAACCGCTAATTGAATTTTTCTGAAAGTCTTTTCTGCATGCTATGACCTTATTATCTGTAAAATAAAATTTATTTGAGGTCGATACCTCTATGAGTTCTCGAGATATCATTGGCGAAAAATCGGTTCCGAACGTACGAACGTACAAACTTGTACAGGGTGATCGGTATAAGATGCACCAAACTGCTGGAGCGAGTAGGTTGGGTTAAGACAAGAAAAAAATCGTATGGGAGGGGTGTCTTTTTCTCCCCGTTTAGGCAGGAGGGGCAATTTTCTAAAAAAATTGACTTAAAACAGAAAAAAAAAATATTTAAAAAGAACAGTACAATTTCAAATGCCATGCTATACCTTTTTGAAAAGCCAGAAATCTCTTCTTTGATTCTCATTTAAAATTAAGTTGGGTTAGTGAATAGCTTTTGCAAAATTAATTTTCAAACTCGAAATTTAAAAAAAAAAAAAAGTTTCAAACTAATTTTTTTCAAAATTTTCTGTAATTAAGTATAATTTTTGTTTTCAAAATTCAATGCCCTTAAAAGCTTTTAGTCAAAAACAGAAAACCGGATACTTAAGTGTCTTTTAGTTTTTGAGAAAATTAAAAATAACAAGAGGAGCAATTTTCTAAAATAATTGACTTAATACAGAAAAAAAAATTATTAAAAAACATCGGTAATGCCTAAAACAACTTCCTATACTTTTTTGTTAAGCCAGAAATATGTGCTTTCATTTTGTTTATAAATTAAGTTCTTTTAGTGAACTGTTTTTTTTAAAACTTAGTTTTCAAACTTAAATTTTTGAAAGAAAAAAATTTTTAAATTGTGTTCAGACTGATTTTGTGCAAAGTTTTACGTTATTTAGTAGTATTTTTATTTTTAATATTCAATACTCCAATTTTTAGTCAAACATTGAAAACCAGATGTTAAAATGTAATCTAGTTTTTCTTTAAATTAGACTTCCATCCGTTATTTTGTTGTTGAAAAGATCCTATTTCTACAAATTAAATAGTAAAGTAGATTTCGTTATTTTCAATTTTCTCAAAAACTAAAAGACATTTTAGCTTCCGGTTTTCTGTTTTTTTATTGAAAATTAATAAGAGCATTGAATTTTGAAAATAAAAATTATACTTACTTACATACAAATTTTGAAAAAAATTAATTTGAAAGTTTTTTTTTTTGTCAAAATTTCGAGTTTGAAAATTAATTTTTGAAAAACTATTCACTAACACAACTTAGTTTAAAATGAAAATTAAAGAAGAGATTTCTGGCTTTCCAAAAAGGTATAGCATGGCATTGTAAATTCTACCGTTATTTTTAAATATTATTTTTTTCTGTTTTAAGTCAATTTTTTAGAAAATTGCCCTCCTGCCTAAACGGGGGAAATAGACCCCCAACCTACTCGTTTCAGCAGTTTGGTGCATCTTATACCGATCACCTTGTATATTTGATCAACACATCGACTGCAGAGTTGCCACTCTTATACAGTTCGATACATTGTTCTAGTTTTTTTTTATGTAATTTTTTTTCTTTTTTCTTTATTGCACATAAGAACAAACTCCAATATTAGAAAGATATACTTTGGGATTTCAAAGTTTCTTATATCCGTGTTGTACTGTTTGAGAAAGGATAACATAAAATTAGCTTGATTTTAATTTTTAAATTCTATTAAGCAAAATTTTGTTATGGTTCTTAAACTTGTTTCAGATTGACGTTGTAAGATAGGTGTTCCTTCCTTAAAAACAACCTTCTTTTCACGATACACGTCATTCAATATATATATACTTATCTACTTTACATATCAAACGCCATTTTGGGTAAAAATTTGCATAAAATTCACCAAATAAATACTCATTTCCCATATAAGAACATCTTCTTTGCATTTCTGCAATAAGCTAAAATAGACAGCCTCTCCTCCTTATTCACATTTGAAAGACTAATAATCGTAGTGTTTCAAGCCCTTAGAAAAAAAATGAAAAAAAAAAAAAAATTACACCAACAACCGATGAACAAAACCAAAATCCTTCTATCAAAGATCTACGTCGGTCGTTTATTTAAAATGTTCTTCCACCTAACGAACAATGAAATGCTACCTCGGCTATCATCATCATCATCATCATCGAGTGATGGTGGGCAGTGAGTGCGGACGTGCACACTTCTCCCTTCGTTGGATTCTTGCTGTAGCACTTTTTATAGTGCACATGAAGAACTATAGCCAAAGCCAACATAGGCTACTCGTAGAGAGGAGCTCCTTTTAGAGATCGCCCTTAATACTGTTTATAGCTTTATACAAGGAACGCCTTACAAACTCATATATCCTTGTGTATGGTTGGTAGCCGTTAAATTTTTGCTGAGCTGGACAAAGTAAAATTATTGCTGGTTTACATGATTTTTTAGTATAGTTATTCGCCTTTTGGTCAGGGCTCCGGAAACGTAGTGCATTGCTTCAAAAATGCCTTGGCAATATATCTTTCTTATACGTTTTAGGCTTTTACACGAATTAAATCATTCTTTGCTCGGCGTATCTTCCACTTGTTTCCGTTTTCATTTTGGTTTGAATTTTCTTCTTTTTGTTTTAAGTTGTTGCTACACTTGCAGGTTTTATTTGTTTTCTTTGAAAAAAAAACCTCAACCACATTTTTCGAATAGCCCGAGGAAGGATAGAAGATATTTAAATATGGGGTGTATTGAGCTATGAATGAAAGTACTTGACCGGTCAAAGATATGTAGGAATAATAATTTCATTCAAAGATTTAATAATAACATAAAGGAAAAAATGCACAGAGCAGGATAATGCTAGCTCCATATAACTTATGTATATGTATGTAGGTGTTATCTAGCTGAGTATCAAATGTTGTGTTCTGGCACATATACAAAATTCTTAAATAGTTCAGTAAAATATGTCCATAATGAATGGGAAATAAATCCATACTGCTTTTATGGACGTTTGTTCCACCTAATGAGATTAATAGATTTCCAACCTGACGAATTTTCAAAATAATATGTACCTACTGTGTTTTTAAAGTTTCCTTCACAAAGGTAAAATATTTAATACACTTCGTCTCTGGGTCCTCTATATACTATAGTATACTATACATGTCACCTCGCGCTAGGCAGGCGGCTTTATCACCAGTTTGTTTAAGAAACTGACCAAAGTTACCGCCATTTCTAAAAAAAAAACGATTTGCGTAGATAACTTTGTATTTGTATACCTAGTAGTAGTTGTTCTAGGATGAGTTTTTTGCTCACCCCGTCCATAATTGATTTTTATTTTTTTTAAATTTTTACATTTAAACATTGGCCGATAAAAAAAGACCTTAAAATAATTTTGTTTTTATACGCCCTTATATTTAAAATTACTAGATAAACTCAAAGTTTGATCAAAATTAATTTTTTACTTGAATCTTTGATAAAGTATCCTGAAAAAATTCGTTTAACTCAATATTAGTTCCTCCTTTTAAAAAATTACCTTGTTCTTCTAGTTTCTTGAAATGTTAAAAACTTACCAAAGCTAGCTTTAAATCGAAAGTTATAAATATGTTAATCTAAGCTAACATGGTTCGAAAAAAAAAAATAAAAATAAAATGCTTTTATTTTAAATCGAGTTTTATTTCTAATTTAAATTCCTTTTTTTTACCACTAGTGGCACCTTATATCAATTGAATGACTAATTTTCATTCCCAAAATAACAGAATTTGTTCAATTTTAACAAAGTAAGGGTTTGTACAAATTTCAAAAACAGCCGTTACTCGAAAACCGTTATGATTTGGTAAAAAAAAAGTTACTAAATTCTAAAAAAGCATGACCTCTCCTATCACCATATTCAGCTTAGACCATTCTTACCGGGACACCCTATATATTTATGTAGGTACATACTATGTATTGGATTCTTAAAAAAATTGATTTGATCAAACTTGACATAACTATGATAGGGATGTCCAAAAAAAATGTGTTGCGATTTTGTCCGTTTGTCTGTCTACTCTCTACTGTCTATCTAATCTTGTACAGCCTAACGCATGGGTCAATTTGATTTAAATTTGGTATCTGGCGTTTTTAAGACACATTTTTTTTTTCATTTTTTTAGGACCGAAAGTAACGGTACCTTGCTTATAATTTTTTTAGCATTTTTACAAAATATTACTTTTTTCAACAGATTTTTCTAAAACATTTATTTTCTGATTTTTAAAAAAGTTTCAATTTTTTTTTTTTTTTGAAAACCAAATATTTCGAAAACAAATCTTTTGATTTTTATGAAACGATTTTGATTAAAATTGTTCTGAATATTAATATTAGCACGGTCTATCATTTACCAAAAACAAAATTAAAAACAAATTTTTCTTTTATTTGATATTTCAAAAACGGATGGATGATTTTTTTGGAAATTCAACTTTGAATTCAACATTAATAAAAAATAAAAAATGGTGAACCAATTTTTTTTCTTAAAAATATGTATTTACAAAATGTAATCTATAATCTATTTGAAGCTTTTTTCTCAAAAACTAAGATTTCTTAAAAAAATCAGATGGTGTAATTTTTTTAGATTTTTTTACTAAATTAGTCTCGATTTATGTTGATTTTTAATAATTTTTCAATTTAAGCTATAGTACACTGTTAAATATGGTTAATTTTTTATACTAACTATAAATACTACTTTGGACCTGAGGCTCCCATAGAAAAAATAATTCTTATAAAATCAGATTAATTGGTTTATGTAAAAGCAAGTTAGTGGGACGCAATCGTGTAAATAAACAATTTGTTATAAAGCTTCAATAAAATTAATATAACAAAAAAGTGAGTATACGCCCCAGTGTACCACGATTTTAATTGTATTAATTTGTTCTATATTTATGGAGCATTTTTATAATTAAATAAATGTCATATTTTTTTTTTAACTAAATAAAGAAGTTAAAGTTTTCATATGCTTAGTTCTTATAATCCTGTATGGCTGCGGTCTTCTGGAAGCCGAAGGCTGTACTCTAAAAATTAAAGCAGATTTTTTTTTTTTTTGAAAAAAACACTTCAGGCTCTCCAAAAAATATTTTTTCAGTTCTTTCTTTAAAATTGTTGTTTTTTTTTTTAAATAGTATTGGTTCTGTTAAAAAAAATTGTAAATTTTGTATATATACTCAATACACAATGTAAAAAGTTTAACTAATGATTGAAAAATCGGATCAAAGATAAAAATAAAATTACGAACAACTTTATGGTATGCATACTTTTACCTAAAAAAAAAATGGACAAACTTTAAAGAAAATTCTATTGCATTTTTTCATTTTAAAGAAGGGATTCCGTTAATTTGTATTAATGTAATTATTATTATTAATTTAAAGGTAGTATAGCCGTGGCATGATGGTTAGTGCGATCGACTATCATGATGCAGGTCTAGGTTCAATGTCAATCCCCAGCCTCGTCCAACTGATATTAATAAAACAAAATTCATGAACTGTTGTGCCATCAAATTTATTTATTTATTTTATTAATTTAAAGGTAAGTGTAAGGGCAGGGCAAGGAAGTGAAAAACCCTCCAAGAGTAACTCTTGTCAATAATCAGTTCCTCTCACCTTATCGGGATTAGGTACAAAAATGTAGGTCCCTCCACTCATCAGGCTCAAGTTCTAAACAAGATGACGCACTACCAAATGTATTTAATTGTTTAATGTTACTTGCGTGACTATAGTTAATAATAAATTGATTACATTTTCAAGATTTTCGTTGCTTTTATCTTTTTTCAAAGTGTTCAGAATCTTTTATTGTAAATGAAATTCAATGCAAGAAAATTTCTTTTAGGCTTCATTACTTTTTGAGATCGTATATCAATGGTAATCACAAATATAAGCAAACTATACCTATATCAATTGAAATTTGTTCTATTTTCAGTTCAACTTTGATGTTAGTATATGTTTTCATTGCAAACTTTTAAAGAAAGAATCATTTTCAATCGCTCACGTTCTTTCGAATTAGCTTAACTTCAGAACAAAACAAAAGTAATCACCATCACACATCTATAGACCCCATCTGGAGTAAAAGCTGGAACTTAAATGCACGAAAATCTCCTTGAAAAAAGTTTATGCCAAAAATTCTCATAAAAATCGTATTTCTATATCTTGCGAGCGATCGAAAAAAGTTTATCCCGTCTTCGAAAGTTTTCCCCAAAACTCTTTCTCAATGCAAAATTGCCATATAATCCTTCATAGTCAATCAGTCAGTGTTAGGTTAAACTTTTTCTCCTCCGCACATCAGCTCAATTTAATAACATTCCGCTAATATAGATGCCAGACCGAAAAAAAACAAAAAACTATTCGCAGTTTCCTTCGTTGCAGATGATGACGCTTTGCCACTTATCAAAACTTAACAACAGCAGCAGAACTACCACCAACACCAACACTATCACCAGCAACATTCGGAAATTACAAAAAAAAAAAAAAAAAAAGAGCAGCAGCAAGACGATGTGAAATGTGAATTTAAAAAGGATTTTCTAGATGTCATTTTCGATTTATTTAATAACATTAGGAGAAAAGCTCCAAACAGGATCCCACAGAATGCCGAACCCAAAGTTTCCGCGTATATCCCGTCCGCCATATAATCGGGAACTATAGTTGTTGGTGTTTTATTTTTTGAAACATAGAAAAAGAAAACTCCTATAGCTTTTCACTCAAGATACATTTTATGACTTAAGTTTGTTATTTTTTCCTTTCCTTTCCTTTCCTTTTCTATTTTTTTTTTGTTCTTTAAGAAATGTTCCCTGCACATTGCGCTGGGGGAAAGACACTTAAAATGCTAAGTTTTTGGAAAACTGTGTGCACATTCAAGAACCCAGGATAATCCTGTATGGTGCAATCGTTTATTACGATGGATTTTATCTAATGGATGTGAGGATTTATTGTAATGGATTGGAACTGAAGAAATTTCGATCACTTCTCTTGTTCAGCTCAGATTTGGAGGAAAGGAACAAAATAATATCATCCAGAAATTGATTGGGGAATCGAAGCAATGAGTCTTGCAGAAATATGTGTAAGGATTTTCCGATTGAAAAGCCAAATAAAAAAGATAATGGATAAATGTTAAGTGATAAAAATATTAATAATAATAATATTTTTCGTATTTATGAAGTTACGTTGTATTTTTTATGTCGCATGGTAGGTACTCTAGACGGCCATATTTTTCTTGCAGTATATAGGTACTATATGGCACGTTTTGGATTCGTAAAAAAAAATTAACTCGAGATTTTGATAAAACTTGACATTTATTTTATGATTTTAGGTCTTCGTTGACTGGACTAATTACGATGATAGGGAAGATGAAAAAAGTGGATCTCAGAATTCCGTCCGTCGGTCTGTCTGTCTGTGGACTCGTCTACAGCCTAAACCCATCATGGGCGGATTTTAATTAAACTTGGTATAAAGTGTTTTTGGAACATTCCCCCGACACTTTTTTACATTTTCTTTTTAGGACCAAAAATAACGGTACCTGCCATACAATTTTTTTTAACACTTTTGGAAAATCTTATTTTTCTCAAAAAAGGCTCGACATATTTTTCTAAATAAAAAATCAGTAAATTTCATTAGGTATATGCTACCTTCGAGTGAAAATTAAATTTCCAAAAAATGGTTGTAAATGGTACCTCCCATAGAACCATTTCTTTATTTTCGTTTTTTCTCGAAACGGAACAGGCTTATTATGGTATTTTTTTATGGAGAATCTTCTAAAAAATTTAAATAGTATTACATGCCAAAATTTTCAAAAAAAATTTTTTTTTTGATTTTTAAAAAAAGTTTCAATTTTTTTTTTTTTTTTGAAAACCGAATATTTCGAAAACGACTAGGTTGTTTTGAACGAAACTTGGTACCCAGCGGTTTTTTAACATTATCTCCAATATTTTGAACAATTTTTTTTTTTTATAGTCAAAATTAACGATACCTTCCATATAAATGTTAAAAACCCTTACAGAAAATATGAATTTTCTCGAAAACGACTCATACGATTTTGATCAAAATTGTTCTGAATACTAATATTAGTATGATCTATAATCTGCCATAAACAAAATTTACAGTTAGCCATTATTAACAGTACCTCTCATAGAACCATTTGCTTTATTTTGGACTATCTCATTACGTGTGTAACCGATTTAAATTAAATTTTGTATACAAAAGCTTATCAAAAGTTGAAATCACACACCAAAATTTTTAAATAGTCTTATTTTGGTTTTTTAAAAATAATTTAAAAATTTTTTTTAAAATTCGATATTTCAAAAACTGATAGATAATTTTTTTCGAAATTTAATTTTTAATTCAATATAAATATTATATATATAAAATATTGTATACCATTTTTTTTTTCTTAAAAATATTTACAAAATTTTTATAAAAAAAAATAATTTATAAAAAAATTAATTTATAAAAAAAACCCGCTCCTACGATTTTGAATTTTTTTCTCAAAATCTAAGGCTTCCATAAAAAAATTATTTACTTATGTAAAATACACTCAATCTTTAAAATTCGAAGAAACTTTTACTACAAGAGCAAGTTTGTGCGATCCAGTCGCGCGTTTTATTTTTTTATAATCATAAATGAGGACACCTGCCATATCAATTTTTTTTTTCGTTAAAAATATCAATACATTAATTAATTGATAAGTAATCAATATCATCAATATGTAGCTAATTATAGTTTTGAGCAACAAGGACAAGTTCGTGACATCCAACGAACCTACGGAATGTATGGCGAAAACCACTTTTTTCGACTTCTGATTACAATTTTTTCGAAATTGTTTTTTTTTTTTTTTTACATGAAAACAATATTTGCCCTATAGGGAAAATAAAAATTGTTTTATTCACAGAGACAGACACATAATTCAATGCTTATTTTTTTTTAATAAATCATCTGAAAATTAAACAATAAAAATAGAATAGAAGTTGTACATAACACCCTTCATCCTACAAATGTATATCCTTCGGAAACAGTTTCTGTATATCTAAGCAAAAAATATTCTAAGTCCGAAGTACAGGCAATAATAAAATATATTTTTATGTCATCGGTTCATCCTGTTAGTTTGTATATCGATTGATATAAAAGATAATATTTTGATTTTGTTCATGGCAATCTAACCCCAGTCGACATTATCGGAATGACTTTGCTGGAGACATCAATCCATAAAGTTTCGAAATTATCTTACATCAATAATATTGTAGGGATGATAGTTTATACCTTCATTCTCCAATAGATGAGATATAATCATTTCGATAGATATGTCGCGTCCCTTATCGATGAATGAAAATGTATATTGGTTAGATATAACTATCAGTTAGGCCCCGAATTTTTCACGTTAATATCTTTATGTACCTATTTGTATTAATATTTGATGAATTTTTAAGAAGAAGAATTTTACTAGACCTTCAAACACAATATGACTGTGTAACCAAAATTTAATAATTTAAAAGCTTGAAAAATATTATGGAGACTTTTTACCATCGTTTTGGATCATTCACCACTAAATAACTCACCCACGAAATTCGGGACTAATTTTACAGGAGCTTTGAATATTAAAAACAAACGAAATTTAAAAAAAAATTAGTTTGAATACAATTTTTTACATTATTTTTTAAAAATTTTGAGTTTGAAAACTAATTTTTCAAAAACTGTTCTCTCTATAACTCGAACAAAAAAGTTAATTAAAGGAATTGATTTCTGGTTTTAAAAAAAAGTATAACATGACATTGTAGGTGTTACCGTTGTTTTTTAATAATTTTTTTTTCTATTTCAAGTCGATTTTTTTAGAAAATTGCCCCTCCCGCCTAAACAAAGGGAAATAGACCCCCCTCCAAAACAATTTTTTCTCGTCTTAACCCAACCTACTCGCTCTAGCCTTTTGGTGCACCTTATACCGAACACCCTGTATATTTTACGACGTGTTTCGAAATTTTAAAATTTCATCTTCAGGCGAAGGTATCGGTATCGGCACTGTAATGTGAACCGTAGATTTAGGCTCTTTACTTCAAAGGATAGGTTCTTTATAAAAAACACAAAATTCGACAGGTTTTTTTATTTTAAGCTATAAATGTTTAATTTTTATGAACTAATATTTTTTCAACATTCAGTTGCGACAGTTATTTCCACTAAAATTTTGTGTCAAAAACTGACAATTTTTATGAATAAAAATGGTAAGTGAACGTTTATCTATGTATGTACATTGAACGTGTACTTAGTCATTGGATTTTTTTTGGGTCTAAATTTTGTACATATTACGAATGTCTGTGCACAATAATTTTCTTTTTTTTTATTGGTTTTAAAAAATCTATCGATTACGGAAAAAATTAATTATCTAAAATCTCCTGCATTTCGAAGTGGTATTGTGGCGCCACCTACTGGGCTCTGAACTCTTAGCACCCCATAAATTCGAAAAAAAAGTATGTAGTCTAAAAGGTCAGTAATTGGTCATAAAAGGTCAGCTAGTTTAAGAAATTGGTCAGGCTTAGAAAATTTTTAATCCAAGGTTGAAGTTTTTCAAGGTCACCCGCAATTTTTGGCACCTCAGAAGTTTTTCAAGGTCACCCGCAATTTTTGGCACCTCATTTAGGGGATATTCGAAAAAAGTATACCACATGAAGGGCAGATGAAGTAGACTTTCAGAGTTTTTTTGAAAATTTAACCAATGAGGTGCTAAAAGTCTTATACTGTGACCTTGAAAAAAACTTTGAAAATTAATTTAAAAAAACCTATGCCTGACCAATTACTGAAATTATCTGACCTTTTATCACTATTCAGTGGCCCTTCATGTGGTATCCTTTTTTTTTTCGAATATCCCTAAATGAGGTGCCAAAAATCGCGGGTGACCTTGAAAAACTTCAACCTTGGATTAAAAATTTTCTAAGCCTGACCAATTTCTTAAACTAGCTGACCTTTTATGACCAATTACTGACCTTTTAGACTGCATACTTTTTCCTCGAATTTTCCATGTATGGGGTGCTAAGAGTTCAGAGCCCACCTACTGGGATCACACGTAACTCTTTAACTATTTTCGGCATCTAACCACATTAAACTGCATGAAGATATAAATGAACATAATTTTTTAAATCAATAAACTAAAATACATTAATTGAAAAAAAAAAAATACTTCATGTTATTTTTTATCCAAAAATAATAAATAATGTTTTTGGGAAAAAATATAATATTAAACATTACCTCAAGAACAGCTTTCATCTGTTTCCGTTTCCTTCGACATGATACACACACGTACATACGTATACGTATCCTCATTTACCACAAACACAGCAGCCAACAACTCTATAGAAAAAGATATTGTTGAAATCAGCAGAAAATGTTCCTCGTTCATCTATGTTGTTATCCCTTTGGCAGGATTTGAAGGATTGATGTTCGCATAGTGTGCGCAAGGGGTCGGGTTTAGTTCGCATATCTATTTTTTTGTTCTTTTGCTATTTTTTCTACATTTATGAATATACTCCTCCTTGCTTCTTCCAGATGTTGAGTTGGAGAGATAGATAGAGGGAAATACATGAATATAACAAGAAAGATATGTTATTCCCGGAACATTTTCATTTTTCAAATTATAACGCATGTAAGGGGCTTTTTTGAAAGTTGGGAATCTTCTCAGAGATAAGATAATATTAATATTGTATTTCCTTTTCCTCGGGCTCTGCTTTGCTTTGCTTACCTCATCACACTTCATAAAGCATACTTTGAATTCAAACTCCAGAACCTTACACATGACTGCAGCTTACATATTTTTTATTTTTTTTTTTTTTCAAACGAAAAACATTTTCTTTTTTAGTTTTACATATTTTTAAGTTGTGCGGTTCTTCGATCCAAGAAATAAAAATATTTCGTTTTAAGTATTTTTTTTTTAAATAAATTCGATATCGATACAAGCAAATAAATAAAAGGATAGATTTGACATTACAAAGAGAAATTGAAAAAGAAAATTTGGAACTTACCAAATTTATTTTCTTTGAAAACGCCTTAATGCACTGATGGTTTTGGTTAAGTCTTTTGTTTTGATGTGTTTCACTAAACAGGTCATAATTTACATCTCATATTATCATGAAGGTAAATTAGAAGAGAATTAAGCAGGTATCTTAAACATTTTCCTTAATATATACAAAAACCGATAATTTTTTGTTTTAAGAGATTACTATCATTTCAGAAATTTACCTTTGAATATCCTTAAAAAATGGACAGAACATTCTATTTTGGAGAAGTCCGAAAAATTGAGTTTTTCATAAACATATGTAATTAAATTTGTATTAAAGCGATAAAACTATATACTTACCCCAAACAGACAGGATTTGAATTATTTTAAGGTGGCCAAAGAGCACAGAGCCAGTTTTAAGTTCTACATAAGAGCTTATGTGACAGTTTACGCTGATGAAAAAGTAGAACATAAGCGTTTAAGTTGAATATAAATATTTATGTTTCATTTCAGCAAATGCCCCTAAAAGAGACTTTTTTTTTCCAGCGTATCCATGAATGAAGCACAGCATAGCCAATAGTAATTAAATGTAATCTTAATATAAAGCTAGTGGCTTTGAAAATCGGAGTTATTTTATTTTTTGAATCAGTCTAATACATGCACATTGCACATGGAACTTGGAGCTTAAATTGAAAAATTATTAAAAGTCAACATAATTTATTAATCTTGAATTATTAAAAAACCTTCCTAAATTGTTTTTGGAACCAAAAATGGTACACCATCTGATTTCTTTAACCCATCTGATTTCCATCTGATTTCTTTTGAGAAAAAAAATTCAAAATCGGAGTGGTTTTTTTTTTTTTAATAATTTTTTTCTATAAGTACAACATATAAAATTTTGTTAAATTTTTTAAGAAAAAAAATTGGTACACTATTTTTTATATTTATAATTGTTGAATTAAAAATCAAATTTCAAAAAAAATCATCTACCCGTTTTTGAAATGTCGAATTTTCAAAAAAAAAAAAAAATTATTATATTTTAAAAAATCCAAATTTAATTTTTTTTTTGAAAGTTTTAATATGCATACAAAATTTAATTGAAATCAGTAGAACAGATATTGAGATAGTCCGAAATAAAGATATAATAATGGCCAATTGTACATTTTCTTTTTCACTAACGGTAAAACGTACTAATATAAGTATTCAAAACAATTTTAATCAAAATCGTAATAGCAGTTTTCGAAAAAATATAGATTTTCTATAACGGTTTTTCAACATTTGTAAGAAAAGTACCGTTAATTTTTCTATAAAAACAATTGTTGTTCAAAATATACTAGATAATGTTAAAAAACCGCTTGTTACCAAGTTTCATAAAAATCAATCGAGTCGTTATCGAAACATTTGATTTTCAAAAAAAAAAAATTGAAACTTTTTTTTAAAATATTTTTTGTGAAAGTTTGGTATACAATACTTTTTAAAATTTTTAGAAGATTCACCATAAAAAATACTCAAAATCAGCTCATTCCTTTTCGAGAAACCCGAAAGTAAGAAAAATGGTTCTATGGGAGGTACCATTTAAAACCATTATTCGGAAATTTTTATTTCCACCTTTTGATAGCCTATTACTTAAGAAAATTTATTAAATTTTTTTTAGAGAAATCTGTGAAGCCGTTTCTTGAGAAAAATATAATTTTCCACAAATACTAAAAAAAAAATGATATGGTAATTACTGTTATTTTTGGTTATAAAAAAAATTTAAAAGCATGTCCAAAAAATGCTAGAAATCAAGTTTAAATAAAAAAGCCTGGACGGATGGACAGAATTTCGAGAGCCACTTTATTTGTCCTCTTTATCATTGTAATAATGTAAAGTTTGATCAAAATCTCGAGCTCGATTTTATTGCGAATCCAAAACTTGACATAAATGTACTTAGAACTTATAATGTCGCAAGTAAAAAGTTAATTTATTTTGTCGGGGAAGCAACAAATTTAAAAAAAAAGTGAAAGTTGGTAGGGAACCGACTGAACGGAAGGAACTAGTCCGGTGACTGGACTCTCAGCTCTTTATGAGAATATCAGATTTCGGGATCCTGAGAAATGTAAAAATAATGAATAGTTCATCCTCTTCTCATTTGATTTCTTCAATTTTGTTCTAGAGCAGATAGTGAGCAGTGAGTGAGCACTTCACACTTTTTACTACATACTCCGATCTCCGATAGGAGTCTGCTCTTCGCCCTCTTATGAAATGCTTGGATGAAATAAAGTTCATAAATATTAGAACAATATCCAAACAGAACTTTTACACATCAATAATTTCCGTAATAATTTTCTCTCGTCAAAGATTCCATCAACATGAAACCCCCTCCCTTAGTCGACAAACAACAAAACTAATTGAAACTCATCACATTCGGTCAAACAAAACCCTGCAATGCATCATGTGGTCCTACTACCTATATAGTATATACATAGGTATCATTAGGCATTCAATGCACAATCCTTTTTTAATTTATTTGCTGGCAGAAATTTTATCAGCAGTCAGACAAACAAGGATCAAACTAGCCACAGACCACTACCACCACCACACAAACTCTGAATACACAAAATAATTGAAAGTAATTTGCCATCATTTATCCAATTATCGCCGCACGTGATTAGAGGAGGATCATAGTACTTTCTATAGAAATCCAATTTCGAGCAAGCCTCATGCCTATCGAACAATCGCAATCCTGATTGTTGTGTCGGTTTATACTTATACTCAAACAATGTAGAGACATCTCTTTTAAACCAAAAAACCCAGCAGGTGGCAGGAGGGTAGTAGGTAGGTTTATGTATAAAATGTTAATTTAATTGATGCCATGCAGAGGGCCGATGTTGATGCGAGCCATAGAAGTGTACGAAAATCTGATGACTCGACGACAGACGGACAGCTGACTGACATTCATCCTCACCCACACCGTTCTCTCCTTAGCATTAAGTCTATCAAAAGCACACCTTTGTGGGTATATTTTTTGGGGAAAGTAATAATAAATGGAATAAGGCATTTGCGCTTAGAATAACAAATGCTAGGCACACTCCGCTGCCGGCAGGATGTACGTAAAACGTTAACAATGAGTTTTCTATAGCAGTATGTATTAGAAGTAGAATATAGTAATAGACTTAGTCCAAATGTGAATTTCCCAAGCAAGACAATTTGGAGTGAAAAGACAGATGTCTTAAATTTTAATTAAATTTTTTTTTGGCCTTTTTATTTCAGTTTCCTTAAGATATTGCTTTTTATAGACACTTCAAAAGTTAGGGAACAATATTATTGAAATTTTGGTTCCGTGAAAATACTCCCCAAAACCAGAAATCAAATAGCCTCCCAAAATTTGTAAGCCTTAGGGAGCTTTTTCATATGAAAATTCTTCCCAAAATTGGGAATTCATTTCACTGCTTTTAGGGTTTTGGTATTTATTTCATTTTTAATTGGGAACTTATATCATGCCGTCTTTACATTTGAGGATTTTTTCAAAATGCAAAAACTGAACGACTATTGAACATTCTTAAATGTGATTAAGAATAGGCTTATCTAGAAACTTATCCAGAAATCCATCAACAAAAACAACTCGGTGATATTCACCTTAACAAACAAGCCGATGAAAGGCAATAGCAATTTGCATAAATAAACCGTTTACCTGTGCCGCATATTTTCCACACTTACCTATACAACAACTCACTTTATTTACATATGCAAGAATGGTGATGGTTTGTGTGTTTTGCAGGAGGACCCAGGTGAAGCTTCTTTTACTTCATTGCTCCATATGCCACATCGACCGAGATCTCTCATCAAAAACATCGAGTGGTACAAATGGGCTTTCGGTGTTTCACTTAACCTGCAATTTCTGTAGAATCTAGAGAGACGCAAATTGATGGATAGAATATTGGGGCTCAGGAAGTGCGCTCCTTTTACTCAGGTGGTGATGATGATGGTGTATCGGTATAATGTTGATGTAATTGCATGTTGAAGGATGTTTTCGACGGAATTATTTGTATTGCATTCTGACAATAAATTTATTGTTTAATTCTTATTTGTCGAAGCTCAAGAATATAAGAATATTCATACTAGCTCATTGAAATGTTACATTAGCCTGGCATTTTTTTCAGGACTAAATGTTTTTGATTTATGGGAGGGATAAGTGTTGGTGTAAAATGAATTTTTCGGGGCTTAAAGCCCCTCCCTCTTTTGGGCGCCATTTTGGAAAATGGGGTGTTAAATGTTTTTCGCTATATCTTGAGATTAAATTATTCATAACTTTTTAGTAAGTTGACGGATTTTGTTTAAAAAACTTTTTTTAAATTAAACATAAATAAGCGCTTATTTTCATCATGCGTCTTACAAAAATAATTTTGCACATTTGTGTATAAAATTGAATTCTGTACAATAAATGGTAAGGCACTTTTTATCGCAAAATTGAAAACAAATTAAAATTTAAAACAGACGAAAATTTTAAGAAAATTATAATTAAAGGGATATAAAATGCCAGGTTACTGTTACTTTCAATGGAGGATGTTTTCATATTTTTGAACCATGTACTAATACGCTATTCGCGAAAGGCTTTTATTACGAATTACCAAATAATAACTAACATAATTTTCACAACACTAATCGAGTCCAGGGTAACACAAATGCGAACAATTACGAGAAATTGCTAGTAAAAGGGGGAACAAAGCCCACAGAACGTAGATCGTAGCGTACCGTGTGTAATGTTTATCTGTCTCCTATATAATTTACTGCAAACAGTGTCTTATTCAAGTACCTCTGTTTATCTTAAATACACCTTGGTAAACCCGATTTTTGAGCACAAAAAAGCATTTTTTAAGTAAAAGTGATATGAAGTGAACTGATATCCTTTTGCAAATAAAAAAGCAATCGTATTTTTTACGAGTAAATAAGTAGCAAGTGTTGTACCATTTTAAAATCTTGATGAAACGGGCCATTTTTTTAAATAACCTGCCGAGGGTAGTGTGGTACATTTTTTTAAAAATATGAAGTATCAAAGTTAGCTTACAAAATTTTTTTGAACAATGACTCAGTCAAACTTTATTTTTCTTACGAAACTGACAATTTTAATTCTTGGATTTGTGATTGCGATCGATAGCATGGTTATTAAGGATTACGTAAAAAAATAAAACAAAGCAAAATTTTAAAATTTGTAACCACTGTATCTAAAAATGTGAGCTAGGGTATCGATTTTCATTATTTTTCTTAATATTGCTATAACTACCAAACCAAGCGAGATGGATTATTTTTTCATACTTATTAAAGAACGGGCACAACCTGCCCTATCACCCGGTGCCCGATTGACGTTGAGTTTCGGGACACCCTGTATATGTATGTATGTACAAATAATTTTTGTTTTAAATATTTCAGACACCTACTTTACTTTAAACATTATGGCGCAAAATTTTAAACAGCCTGATGTTAAGGTATTAACATGATACTACCTAACAATTTTCTAACTTTAAAGCTCTTTACTAAAATGTTCTTAGTTTTAAACACTTTTTAACTAGTATCATACTAAACCAATTTCCTCAATAAAATCCAGCTGAACATGCCTAAAAAGTGACAGATCACACCATCTTCACATTTGTAATTGTCAAAGTGACACATTTGGAGTTAGTATGATACTAAAAAGATTAAACAGCCATTTATATATTTAGCTTTAGTAAAATGTTAAAAAGATAACAAGATTCTAAATCCTTTAAAATTTGGAAAATCTTCTTTTTAACCTAGTATCATACTAAAAATGCTTTAACATCATACTAAATCGTCTAAAATAATGAGCCTAAGTTTTTAAACAAAAATTTAAACTTTTTTGTTTTTAAGTTAAAAAAAATATTTTTTTTTAAATTTTGGTACAAATACGTAGTATGTAGTACCTACAAGTTAATATTTTTCAAAAAAATTAACTCTATGGTTCTATTAGACGAGCTGCACTAACAACCATATTTTAGATTTTCTTTACCAAAATATTTACCAATGATACGTATGTATGTATGGCAGAAAGGGTACGGTAATTTTTGGTTGCAAAAATTAACTTGAAAAAAAAAAGATGAGTCAGGGGCAGTGTTCGGACTTGAGATCCAAATTTTCGAAGCAAATATGGAAACAAAATGCGAAGTAAATCATATATTTCCAAAAAAAACTCAAACTTTAATATTTGGCATGTTCAAATAAAATGAGATCTAAGAGCTCTCAGTTACGTGAACAACATTCCTTAGCAAAATTTTCTCAGTTTTGCTGTCGAAACTCTGAAAAAAAAATTATAATTCGCTTGCCCACTTTTTGACGTGGAAAAATCCCTGAGATTTCATCATTTCTTAACGAAAATTTATTTAGCAAAAATTAATTTTTAGCAAAAATTTAATGAAAGTAAAGTACGAACCCTGGACTCAAGGGAGTATGAAAAATAAATGGTATAGATGCCAGGTTTAAAGAAATTCGACCTATTTCTTTAGGCTGTAGCCGAACAGACGGATAGAATTGTGTAAATGTCAAGTTTGATCAAAATCTCGCCTACGACACTTAAAATACTGTGCTCTTCTTCATATCAACTTGTTCGAATAAAAAAACATTTTCAAAAAATAAAAATTTTAAGAAAAAAATTATAGTGATCGATTTTTTTATTGTTATTATAATATCCGCTAATTATGTTTTTTCCATCTCATCAATTTTGGTTGTGTTTTTTTAGTGGTAGAGATGAGATTTAATTATGGCCCTAATGTTTCTATTTTTTATTTGAATATTATTTTTAATTTCAAAAATTAAATTTTTAAAATAAAAATATAAATAAAAATTAAAATTTATAATTTTTTTGTTAAAAAATATCTCTTTTTTTATTTTTAAGTAGAAATAGTCCATTGAAATGTTACATTAACCTTTTTTGAAAAGGTTGTGTAAAAAGTTCATAGCGATATCTTAGGAACCATATACATAATATAATAATATATAATTATTATCTTTTTGTTTATTAATTTTATCCATTAAAAAGATAATTTTCTTAGAAGAGTAAAATTTTTTTTGATTATAATTTTTTTTTTCAATTTTACAACAAAGCGACTTTATCATACATAAATTGTAGAGAATTCAATTTTCTACACAAAATGCTAAAATTTTGTTTGTAAAATGTATGGTTCCCAAGATATTGCGAAGAACTTTTTACACACCCCCAAAAATACGTTTTTACGTTCACACTGATCCCTCCTACAGATTAATATAAAAAAAAATTGTTCTGTACAAAAAGCATGTTCGGCAAAAATTGTGCAACATTTCAGTTCCGTCAAGCTGCATCCACCACAACGGACATTCAAAAATATAACTATGCAGGAATTAGGGGCTAATTTGGGGCTCATTTAGAACTCCACTTCCGAAAGGGCCCCAATTTCCCTTCACCCTAAAACTTTTGGTGGATTCAGCTTGACGTCAAGCTGGGTCCACCACACCTCCCAACACACAATTTCTTAAATCTAATGATGCAGAAATTAGGGGATAATTTGGGGCTAATTTAGTACCCCAATCACCAAGGAGCCTCAAATTCCGTTCACCCTTTGATGACGTCATCAAATCAGTTTTTGCCCTCTAAACGGTGAAGGGAATTTGGGGCTCTTTTGGGATTGGAGTACTAAATTAGCCCCTAATTCCTGCATAGTTAGATTTTTGAATTTCCGTTGTGGTGGACCCAGCTTGACGGACCTTAATATTTTAATGGACTATTAAACCGTAGACATGCAGTTGCTTAGGGCACATCTAGCAGATCTTTAAGGCGAATTTTGCACGAAGATTTACAGATTAACCCATACAAAATACTGACGGTTCAAGAGCTGTTGCCCCGTGACTTTGAACATCGAAGAAACTGCTGCAAAGAAATGTTGGACGGAGGTGTGACGTGGAGTGGCCTGAACGCTCACCAGTTTGAGCACTTGTGATTTTTTTCTTTGGGGGTACATAAAGGAAAAAGTTTTTAAACTTCGTCCACATACTCTGGAAGAACTTGAGAAGAGAATCAGAGAGGAAGTTACGGCAATACCCATAGAAATGTGCAGAAGAGCATTTGAAAACTTCAGAATTCGCCTTCAAGAGTGCATCGCGGCTGACGGCCGCCACCTACGTGATATCATCTTTAAAACTAAATGTAAAAAACTAGATTCTGTACTGAATTAAACAATATAAACATAATTTCTGTAAGTTGAATTGTTTCTGTTTTGTATCCCTTTAAAACCGGTTCATACCTTTTGCCCCACCCTGTATATGTGTCACGCACGCATGCAAAGATTGATGAAAAATATGCTTGTAGTGGAATCCGTTAATATGAAATGTAATTATGTATGTGTTATGAAGTTATACATCTCTTAACCGCCAAATTTGTCGAGTTAAAGTTATCCGCTCGCTGTCACCATGTCACAGACACAGACCATTAAATATTTATTAATACGAAATTGCAAGTTGACAACAGATGTGTTATAGTCTTATCTTTCCGTTGTTTCCCGTTTATTGATACGGGGGAAGACCTTTTTCTTTTTTAGCTCAGATCAGGCTCTGCTCTGTATCACAATTTTTTCATTGCTTTTTCGGCAGTTTGAAAAGAAAAATCCAGTTAAATGATTCTTACTCCCAAACCAACCATTATTGACTCGCATTATTTGCTCCTTAACTGTTTGTATCAACTCATTCTTCCTTTTGAAGCACGTTCACAATAGTGTTCTCTTATATTGCAAAATGTTAAAATAATTTTACTTTCGTACCACTACTGCCACTTATAATTGAATACACTGACACTCGCACATCCAATCGTTGTTTAAGTAGAAATCCTTGTGTGTGCTTAGAAGTGTTGTGCTTTTCACAGCTCAACGAAAAGACTTGAAAAAAAATATCCTAACACATCTTTGATAAATGAACTCAACAAGAACTGACTTGAGGACGAACAAAAAGAAAATCTGACGCTGACCAGATAAAAAAAAAAAACGTCTATTGAACCAATAATGATATACCTAGTGCACAGAACGACCAAACAACCATTGGGTTGAAATGTCCTGTCCAGACGTGCAATAGGTCCTTTATTGCGAGTAAATATTTTATGGACGGTGTTCAAGAATTTAATTGCACGGAAAACGATGTGCGGGCATGGTGGCTGGCGTGGCGTGGTTTGTACCACTTGATACAAGGATATAAAATGTGTCCATCGCAAAATCATAATCTTATTGTATTGTGTGTCCTTAAAAGGATCGTAAATCGATGTGGTGATGGTGTTGCTTTTATATTATTATATTTTAAGTGAAACCTTTTCACTTTAGTTCTTCTATATTGGTGTACTTATCGGGGATCGAAGAGGCAAGAGTTGAGATAATTGAGGTTTGGGGTTTGTTCTGAGAGTTTATAGAAATTTAAAAGCTACATTATTTACTTGAGAGAGTTAGTGGGAAGTCTTGGTGTATGAAGTCATAATGACAAAATGGGGCTGTTAAGTTGTCAAATGTTGCGAAACAATATAGAAGCGTAGAAGATTAATTTATTTTAGACTTACATTTTGGCTTGTAAAACAAAATTAAATTTAATAATATAATTTATTAGGACCTGGCTGAATGGAAATAAATAAGGATATAAGATTGAAGAGAGACTGGAAAAGAACCTCATCTTGCACTTTAGTCCTAGACGTCAGAAGGGTCATATTTTTTTCCTTGTTGGGTTTGTCCTTGGGTCCGATTTGGGATATCTTCTTTAAGGATAGGCTTAACTTAAGGTGTAGTCCAGACAACTACGCAAAGAATTCTACAAGTACGTAAACACTAAGGCGTACACTACCTGACGGACGCTGCGCCGCCGCCGTGACAAAAATTATCGTTAAAATGGCGTACCTATAATGAATTGTTCCACGAAGGCGACGAGCTGTCTACTTTACTGGCTAACAACACACTGAAGGTACATAGAGTCTGAAAAACGTAGACTGAGGGAAAGGGGATGAAAATATATTTACTGCCTGAACAGAATAGAATGACGGAACTGGAGCCGCAGACGGAACTGGAAGAGCTGTCAAAAAGTGTCGTACGTTATTTTTTTTTACCTGTCCACAATGTAGCTGTACAGCTTTGAATGTATTTTGAAGAAAAACAAAACAATATTCTTGTGTACAAGCTCAGAATTCACATTTTTTGTTTCCAATACTTTTCCTTTTAATAAATAATTTTTTTCGCGATACAAATAACCACAATATTTTTTTTCGACCCAAAAAGTTGTTCTTTTTCTTCATAAAATTTGGAACGTCAAAAGTGCCGCACGTGAAAAGATAAAAGTTGGTGAGATCTTTCGTCTGCGTCTGCAGGTCCGTATGCGGCTACGTTCCGTTGTATTCGCAACATTGAATTTGCGTGTATTCAATATTTTGACAGCTATCTCCGTCATCATTCTTTTCAGCCAGTTAGGCCCTATTAACGTCGCGTCGTCTCACAGACGAACCTTAGTGTTCTATGGTTAAGAGTGTTAAAAACAGAGAAGAGAGCTCTAATTGAAATTTTTATTTTTGTTTTTTAAGACAAACCACAGCAAGGATATCATTTTTGTATAACTGATTTTAATTAATTAATATTGTATGCCAAAGCTTTTAAAATTGATTTTCTTGTACATTTAAATTAGGATTAATTGTTAAAGAAATCGCCTTGGCGTCAAAACAATTAAAGACCTGTTTTAATTAATGTACTTAACTTACTCTTATTTTCTCTGTTTTAATCAAGTTTTCAATTTAAACTGCATTCCACTCGTCAAAAAAATTAAAGGAACACCATTTTTAAAGTGGACGTAATGAGATGAAACAAGGAACATTCTACTCTGATCCGCATGCATAACTCAGGTTTAACTCACGACTAAAAAACTGGCCCTAAAGCTGTATGTTTTTTGTATTGAGAAATTTTAGCAAATGATTATTTAAGTTACAGTTATTAAAAAAGAACGAGCCAAATTTTTTTTGAGCCATTGAAATGTTCAAAAACTTGTTTATTTTGCTTTTTTTTATTTTTCTACAATTTTTCTTCCGAAGAATATCTGGCTTTGAATCAAAAAAGACACTTTTGAATTTGATTACCAATATTTAAGCAACGATTGATGATACAGAAAATTTAAGAACAGTTTTAGAATCCTGAACTGATTTCCTTCAAGACCTTTTCAAAACTTTATAGCGAGTATTTTTATTTTGGCACGTAAACTTTAGTTTAAAAAAAGTACAAAAAACGCATTTTTATGGACATTTAGTTAATCTTCCACTGCACATTTTGAAGACCTATAGACCACCAAAATTTCAAACTGGTCCATTGAACCGTTTCACCGTACCGAATTATTAAAGTCGTACCCACAAATTTGAGGGACAAATTGTATGGTTCTCAAACATTGTGAAATTGTCATCAAAATAAAAAAGAAAAGAATAATTTCTGTCCATTTTTTCCACAATTTGGTCTTATTTACAATAATAACTAATTTTAAAGAAAAAAACAAAAACAATTTTTTCGAAAAAAAAAATTACAAATATTGAATAATTTTTTTTTTCGAAAAAATGCTTGTTTTTCTTTTCAACTATTATCAGTATTGATGCAAGTATACTATCCTTTACCTTCTTAAAATGAACTATATTTTTGGTAGGTGGCAAAAAATGGATAGGTTTATGATATTAATTTTACTGCCTTCTATCTTTTACTGCGTTAATTTATATATTTTTATTTCAAAAACTTGCATTTTTTTGCATTTATACAGTTTTTCTTCTCTTCGATCCATACGAATCAATATAAATCGTTTTTTATAAAAGTGGAATTAATGGTTGGGGGGAGGACACTTGGTAAAGAATACCAGAATTTAATTCTTATGCTTTAGTTTAGACAGTGAGAAATAATTAAATCTAAAATTCAAATTGTGAAAAATGTTGGTGATCTTAAATTATTGTTTAAAAGATGCTTATTTTTATACAATCTTTAAAATCTTTAAAATATTGCAAAGTATGCATCGAACAAAATTAATGATGGATTAACATGTTTCTTCATCTGAAAACATCCAAGAAAAGTAGAGCGGGACAGATTCATACAAAAAACCGATTGTGTGAAAGAACACCACTATAAAGATGTTCGTCTTCGCTGAAATCTTCATCTGCAGTCCTTCCTATAATCTGCACTCATGAAGATCCCTGCATTTTGTGTTTCTCTCTCTATCCAACAAAAATACACTAAATATTTTGCATCCCTATTTTTTTTGCAGAACTCGCATGAAAATACATGCATGTAAATCCGCCATAAAACGTATCTGAATAATGATCTATTACATGTAAGTATATTCTTCAAGAAATTTATTAAGTTCTTCAAATTTGATGATGCTTCAGAAAAAACTAAGCCAGCTTAACAAAATGATAATCTGACAAAAAAAAAAAAAAAAACAATTCCATTCATTTCAGCCATTCATGCGAAAGAAGTAGTACCAAAGTGTACACTGATTTACAGATATTTTGTGTTTGATAAGCTGTTCAAAATCCCTCACTATCACTATAGATATACATCTAAATATGTATCTCACAAAGTTATCTCCCCGCAAGAAATCCAGTCATACAAAAATAACAACAACCATGACAAAATCCCAGCCAACAAAATATCTGTTCACTTCAATCAGCTTAGCATCCACATCCACAATCGGCATTTCGGCAAACAAATATAAACGGACATCCAACAAAAATAAAAGGGCTCACATGGAGCCAATCTCAAATAATTCAATCGCCCAAAAACAAAAATAAATAAAATCCCCTGTTTGTTCTATCGCAGCCGAATGCCGAAGTCGAAGCCGCAGATCAGTTGCAATGTTTGCTATTCCATCGTCATCAGTATGTTATTGGGCTAGAAAAAGGATTCATAGATTGCTTCTGGTCCAGCGACAATTTCAGTCAAATAAAAATCCGATTGTGTGTTTGTGATAACAGAGAAAAAGGACGACAATTATTAAGTGTCGGTCCGTCTGTCTGTTTTGTTCAGTTTAGTTCGGTTCGGTTCGTTCGTTCTGTTTTCAACTTGAAGCACTGCTAAAGTTTTCTAATAGAAAAGTAGTGCCAGGATACTACCGATTGAATCCCCCCGTTAGAATAAACACTCCAGTGATGAGTTTAAGATAAGCACATACGACGACGACGAATCCTTCACAAGATGGCTCTATTCTCTGAAGGAGAAACAGAAGATATCTCTTCAATGGATTTCCCAATTTATTGTTTACCCCTAAAAAAATAAACTATAAGCCAAAGCAAGGATATACACCGAGCGAAACAATTTTCCGAAGGAAATCTCTGGGCGTGGCTTATTACGTAAGAAAGTCCTTAAGTCCATGGACCGTCATGATATTAGTCCTCATTCAAGTATCGCCTAGTGGTCATTTCATTTTTTTTTCGATCGTTTTTGTTTTTGCAAAGATATATAGAAGGATGAATGTCAGTCTTTTTGTTGGTGTATTCTTGGGTTTTTTTTTTTTTTTGCTCCACCACTTTAGTCGTTTATCCTTAAAGGGTGATTTTCTTCTTATCGATGGGTTTAGTCATCTCGAGATGCCTTAAGGCCCAGCTTCTCCCCTTACCCCCATCCGCCTGCCACACTTTCATCACAAAATGTTCTTTGTTATTGCTTTGGTATTAGTTTTTATTGGCGATTTGTGTTGGTTTTTATTTTTCTTATTAAGGATTCATTCATTGTTGGGATCGGAAAGTTTTATAGCGATTTCAGTTGAGGAAAAATGAGATGATAGTACAGGAACCTTAAAATACTCGTATTAGTCTTAAGAGAATGAATATGATATTGTGGTCGTTATTCATGCTAAAAGTCCC
The DNA here is from genome assembly GCA_947049315.1 of Epistrophella euchroma. NCBI lineage: Eukaryota > Metazoa > Arthropoda > Insecta > Diptera > Syrphidae > Epistrophella > Epistrophella euchroma. The sequence goes on along the minus strand of OX346247.1, from coordinate 110,734,489 downwards.
CAAGAGATTTTCTGTTATTTAAAATTGAGCTTGATAATTCTAAATAACCTTATATCCATATTTAATTCATTGCTTCGTTGATTTAAAATGTAAATATGCATTTAGTAATCAGTTAATTAGAGCCTTTATGTTAACATACTTCCATCAACAAAAATATCGGCGTAGGGACATAAGTCCACAGGCCAAGTCAATTGAATTTTGACTTGGTTGATTTGGTTATATGTAAAATACATTGGCCAAAAGTGCGTAATGAAGTTGGCCGATATTAGGCGTGTTTTATTGGGAATCTATACATAGTATATGTAGGTAGTAAGAAATTCTCAATAAAATGTATCAGCATTAGCATGGTTTTTTATTTCACATTTGGTCTATTGAACATGTGTCAGAATAAAAATTAAATTAAAATTGACACTTTTCAAGATGATGTATGGTAAATAAAATGCACGACTGGGTCGCACAAACTTGCTCTTGTAGTTGCTTCGAATTTTAAAGACTGAGTGTAATACTTGTCTGCAGGAATGTAGGCGACCTACAGTTCATTGCCGAATCTGAACGGCTAAGGTGAGCGGCACTTTTCTGTGATATGGAGGATATATTACTTCCTCACAAGAGGCAGTAGCCCGGAAAAAACTTAAGTTGAAAGTGGCTGGTATTGAACCCAGACCTCTGACATGACAGTGTAATATAAGACACATAATTAATAATTATATGTATATGTTTTTATCCATTTATTAAATTAAAAAATGGAAATTTTAATATGGAAATAAAGCATGAAAAGCGTTCTTTAAATTGATAAAACAAGTTCTTAAAATGTCTTAATCTCGGAATGAAGAACGCCAACTGAATTCTTGAAAAAATTTGAATTTATGCAGAAAAAATTCTCAAAATCGTTGGAGCGGTTTCCTTAAAAAAAATTTGTATATATACATATGTATATAATTTCTTGAAATTTTTTAGAAAAAAAAATTGGTATGCTATTTTTAAGAATATAATAATATCAACTAAAACCATAGTTTCAAAAAAAAATCATCAACCCGTTTTCATAAAAATGGTTTTTTCAAAAAAAAATTTCAACTTTTTTTGAAAATTCAAAAAATATTTTTTTGAAAATATATGTATGCAGTATTATTCTTACTTTATAGAACCTCTTAAGCAAAAATTTTAATCAAAATCGGTTGAGTGGTTAACGAGAAAATCTAAAATAAATAAATCGGTACCTGCACTACCCTTAATAACGGTTTTTGTATTTTTTTTTCACCAAAATATAGACCATACCACCATTAGTGCACAAAGAATTTTAAAAGAAAATCGTTACAGCCGTTTTTGAGATAAATAACTTTTTTTAAAAGGGTTGTGTGGCAAGTACCGTTACTTTTTAAGCTAAAAAAAAATCTCGATTTCCCCTCTAGGGAATTACCCAAAAATCTTATGCTCCAAGTTTGAAGAAAATCGCTTCAGTAGTTTTGGCTGTAGGCCAAGGTACAGACAGACAGGCGGAATTGCGGGACCCACTTTTTTTGTGTTCTCTACCATCGTAATTTCAAATTTGATTGTTATCTCGAGTTCGATTTTTTGCACGAATTCATAACTTCATCGCAAGAAAAAAGTCTTAAAAGTTAGTTTTTTATAAAATAATTTATGAAATAATTACAGGTTTAGCGTTAAATGTGCGAATCCCGTGACAATTTACAGCAAAACGTAAAACAGCTGAAAAAAACTAAACATAAGACAAGGGGCTTGTTCGTAGACTATAGTTCAAATAAAATTTCGTTGAAGAATTAAGTTGCTGCAGATTTTTTTGACATTTTCTTTTAATTTTTTTAAAAACCTCTTTTAACTTTTGCACGAAAAAACAAACTTGAAGTAGATTTTCTGTATTTTTCTTTTAAATTACCTCCGTTAAGCGCACAAATACGTGTGAATAGGAATGTCAAAACAATCTCCTCAAATCGTTGACCGCGGAGATTTTGTTCACTCCTCTTACTCCCTGCCGTTCTCACCCAGGAACAGAAAGTGAAAACATGTGGTACTATAGCTACTAAGGGCCAGTTGTACAAACGTGGCTCAAAATTTAATCCGTGGTTCAGCAAATTTTAACTTGTTAACTGATGGTTCAAGATTCAAGTATACACTAGTAGCCAATTTAATGCCTGAACCATCGTTGAACCAAAGATAATCCGCCAAAATTGGCGAGTTAAAATTCTGAACCATCACGGATCAAATTTTTGTACAACTGGCCCTTAGCAAAAAATATAAAGTTACCAAGAAGGTGCATCTCATACAATTTTCTTACTGCACATTTTTATATGGTGGGTTCCAATATTGCGGTCTGCACCCAGAGCTTTTGCTTTTTTTATGGGCTTTTCATGGACAAAAAAGCAGACTATTTCAATGTATATGGTATCTCATTTTAAAAGTGCTGAGAGAATTATTGAAAAGCCCATAAAAAAGCCCAAGTGCGGGTTCCAACATCGGAACCCGGCATTTTCAGAATAAAATTTGTTTTTTATAATTTTTACCCTTATTTTCTTTATGAATTTTTACACATTTTGAACAGAATTTTTACAACGCAAATAAATTAAACAAATCAGAAACCACATTTACCTACATTCTATTCTGTGGAAAAATGAATCGTAAAAATGGTTTTCACATTCGCTCTCATGCATTGAATTCACTTTTTTAATTAAATCGGTTCAAAAATGCGTCGATTTAACGGCACGCGGCGCAGCTCGGAGGCGTGAAAAGAAGATTGTTAAAGTTGATTAACTGTAAGACTAAAACATTATGTAATAGCCAACAGGGGTATACAAAATTGGTGGGATAGGTTGAAAGCTGGACCCATGTTCTGTAACTTCTCGCATGCATAAAACCGGTCGAGAAACGATGGAAACTGAAACAAAATACATGAGTTTTGTTCCATTTTTTAGCGTTTCTCGACTGATTTTTTCGATGTAAGAGTTACAGAACATGGGTCCAGGACACAGTTCTGAGAAGTTACACATTTTTTTTTGTCACTTTGAAAGTGAAATAGAACAACAAGGGCAAAAACCTTCACTTTCAATTTTTGATAGCCAAAGTTAGAAACTTTTGTGGGAAACAGCTTAAATATTTATGAAAATAGGAAGTTTTCCGGGATCTTAAAAATATAAGCTGGCCAACTATAAAAAAAAATATCAAAAACATTGATTTGTCTGCTCAATGGAAAATTACAATTCTAACTACTTCAAATGATCACATCCATTGAGTTGAGATACAATAATTCAATTTATCAATTGTACCAACATCTTAGAAAAAAACTAACAAAATCCAATTAGAGACTCGAACAAGCATCAAAAATCCATCCACAGTATAGGAGCCTTAACTTTTATCGTCCGTAATCGTACTGCATGTAAAATCGTACTGAACTTTGGACAGCTTTTCCAATAAAACACGCCTATTCTCTAATTTTAGAAAGAAAGTGGGCCAAGAATCCGCAATTAATATTAAGAATTTAATATTATTTAAGTAGTTAAATTATGAATAACCCACTTTCTAAAATTTTGAAAATGTTTTCTCATATTTTTTTAGATTTATTTTTTAGGCTTTAAAGCCCCATTCACATGACGAATTAATAAATAAATGGGATTTTAAAACATTTAATAACCTAAATTCTTCATAAAATGATAGAAATGTAAGCTAGATTAATTTTTTAATACTAAAATCTTCATTTTGATTACTGAAACAAGAAAAATTTAAGAAAAGGAATTGGTCGTCGCGAACGATCGCAATTCGTTGTGACCAATTTGTTTTCTCAAATTTATCTTGTGTTAGTAATTAAAACTGAAAATTTTAGTATGTAAACATGAATCTTATTTACTTTTCTGTCATTTTATTTAGATTTTGTGACAAATTTAGGTTATTAAAGGTCTTAAAATCCCATTTATTCATAAATTCGTCATTTGTTGGTCGCTCTCGTGTGAATGGGGCTTAATTGTTGTTGCAATTAAACTCTAACAGAACCTCCTACAAAAAATTTATTTTTTTTAGCATATTAATTAATTTCAATGAATCATCAATCGATTGTGTGACCATACTTCTTGCCACATAACTTGCTCTGAGAATTCTTGCCATAACTAGTTAACTGATTGATTATTTAGTATTACCCTGACCGAACTCCTTTGTTTGATTTTCCATTTTTTAGGAAAAACAGCTATACAAACTAATCAATTAGCATTTTCCATTTGTGAAATGAAAACCCGGCATTTTCAACAGCGATTGCTTCATTTATAATTCTTTTCCCGATGGGATGACATCAATTACGTGGGTCGATTGGGTCGTATAGAAAAACTGATATTAATCAGCCATATATTGACAAAATAAAACCTCCCTCCCAAACAGGAAAGACACATGAATGAAATTTCATTTTAGACTTTCACCCTGAGGTGGTTGGTCTCGCAAATCAATAAAGATCTGAGGGTGGATGCCGCTAATTTGACAAGTTCTTCTCCACCGCCCATATTTTGCTGCACAAAGCGGGCTTCGAAACAGAATTAAATTGCTCACCAAATAGATTAATAATTTTTTTCTTTTAATCAATTAAGTTTATTGATAATAATTTGGTTTTTGTGTAAACATAATTAATACTATAAATATTTATTTTTTTAATTTTGGTAAATTTATTGTTTCACTATTCAAAATTATTTATGGTTTTTTAATCGTATACATATGTATTTGTTTTATTTTATCAAATGAACGTAAAATAACAAATAATTAATTTAGCAATTAAAATTATAAAAATTTAATTTCTACAAATAATTTTAATTGTTTTCTATAGAAACATAATAAATTGTATTGTCCTTTTTCGAACTTTCAAAACGAACTAAAGTTATCAACAATTTCAATATTTAACATTTAATGTTGCATGCAAATTGAAAATTTAATTTCTATCTCAAGGGAAAAACAGTTCGGGCCATTTAAACATTCAACCCTATATAAGATCTTTGTTTGAAAAGCCACAAGCAATCAAATTTTTGCTTAAAGAGGGTGAACAGTGAACACAGAGATAAGTTGTGGCTGGTGAGTTGTGGTGTTGGGCTTATCTGACACTTTGTTTTTATTACAAGAATTATTATTATTTGAGCCGGTGCGGCGGTGGAGTAAGCGGGCGCGGCAGCAGTTACGAGGGGAGACAGATTTAATTTCATAAAAGGTTTTTTTTTCGTTCTTAAATCTGAGAGAAAAGGAAGCCTTTTAAGGCAATAAGTGATATTGAAAACAAGATTAGGAGCAAAATTTAAATAATGGAGTGATTATTAAGTTTTTGGTTTTTTTGTTTTTTTTTTAATAATCTTTTTGAAAGCTAGAAATAGGGTCAATGCTTTATTTTATTTGTAAAACAATTTTGTTTTCCTTTCTATTTATCAACTGTTTTATTCAATTTTTATTGTTATTTATGGTATGCGGTAGACCTACTTACATTACAGGAACATTTTATTTTCGTAATAAGCAAGGCCACTTATGGATAGTTTTCAAACTCTAATCATATTTTTTTCCGTAAAGTTGCCACCGCAGTTTTGGATTTTTTAAAAAGAAGTTGTTCTCTATATTGACTCTCAACTTGTGCTGTCATGTGCATTTAAAAAAAATCCATATTTGAAAATTTTACGGATAAATATTTTTATTTTTTCAAAATATAATGCTTTTCTAAAAACTTAAAGTTGTACTATTTTGTGCTAAAAAAAAAGCTGTTAAGGACCGAAGTGATAGGAAATTATTTTTGCAATATTTCTTTTTTTTTTAATCGAAAATGGCGGCTAACTTCATGCTAAAGTCCTTCGCAAAATGTATTTTCGGGCGTAAAAGTTGCCAAACTTAACGTTTTTTTTTTTTTTTTGTATTTCGCATGAAACATAAGAAAACTTTTAAAATTCAAGATTTTTTCCCAAACGGCACAAGTTGGGCACAATACAACGCAGATTTTTTAGAAAATCAAAAATGGCTGTTGTAACTTCACGTTTGGGAGATTCACAAAATTTATTTTTCGTTCGTAATAGCTGCGAAAATAAAATCAAAACTCGTTTCCAGCTGCCGAGAAGAGCTCAAGGTTCTTGGCTCGCAGCACAACATTAGGCTCTGCTGGGTTCCTGGCCATATAGGAATCCCAGGTAACGAGAAAGCCGACGAGTTGGCACGAATTGGATCATCAACTGATCAATACCAAGCAGAACTTAACATTATATGAACCAATCTGCTCCTTCAAACAGTATGTGGCAAATAAAATTCTTGAGAAAACAAATGTAAGGTGGACCCTACTCGAATCCTGTACGAATACCAAAAACTTTGGCCGTGCTTTGATAAGGGGACAGATAGGATCTTGACCTGTGTAATTAAATGAAGACGCGCTGATCAAAGTGGAATGGCAATGACATGATATTTTGCAGGTGGTGTGGTCTTCTGCCACATATGTATTTGCAACATGTTTTATTTTCAAGTGGCAAGTGAGTGGTGACAAGTGGCAAGTGAGTGGATTTTTGTACTGTACAAGAGTATGCTTGTGATTATTGATTTAATGACCGAGAGCTGGTAAACGTAGTTTGCCACCGCCATCGCCAGTGCGTTAAATCACTTTCATATCACTTCGCCGCCACTCCATCGCCAAGCCACTTGTTCACCCTTCCACTGCTTCCCGCTAAACTCTTTTACCACTCCACTTCGTCAACACTTCAGTAAGCGCCTTGCCTAAGATTGAAAAAATGTTCTCTGTACAAAAATAACTCTACCGCCCTATAACAACAACAAAAAATACATATATTTTTCTAGCAAGGCTCCTATACGATTTTCATAAAGAATTTCTTTGTGTCAAAATCAATATGCAACTTTAAGAAGCAGTTAATTTTGTCATGAGCCTTTTTTGAGATAAACTCCTATAGAGCCGATTTGAGTGAAATTTTTTTCTGAAGATTTTTCTGAAAAATATTAATAATTTTGAATATAATCAAAGAATTTCGAAATTGTTTTTTAAATTCGATAATTCAAAAATGGGTTGATGAGATTTTTTTTTTTTTTTTTTTAAATATAAATGCTTATATTTATTACGTAAAATATGCATATGAAACAGTGTTTTAAAAAAAAGCAATTTATTACAAAAATCGCTCCAACCTTCACTTCCAATAGAATTAAATTAAGGTGTTTTGTTGTTCTGCTCAACTTTATTGAACATTAATTCACAATCCATAGCGCATTTACTAAATTGAATTTTCAACAAAAAAAAAAAAAAAAAAAACTTCAATTTCTTTTTTTGAAAAAGTTTCCACATTATCCATTACCTACTTACCCGGCTTGTTATATTCACAAACACCGACTTTTTCCGTTTTTCTTGCAATTTGATTAATTTGATTGATTGTGCAACTCCGACGTCAAGATATAACTTTTGTGGTAAAACTTTCACAATCATATAATTGAAGTTGAAGGTCTCACCTGAAAATTGCTTGCACTTGCACACAAGTGGTAGTATTGCCCTGAACGACAACATTGTCGTCGTCGTTTCTCAGTTTGACTATAGAATTTGCTCAAGTCATTTTTTTTTTTTTTTTTTTTTCAATTTCGGTTTGTGCATTTCTTTTTTCTATTTTTAGTGGCACCATCAATTGATGGTGGAAAATAAACATTTTCCACAATTCTGCATCAAATATTTGCATACGAACTCACAAGACCAAGATAACATTTGCCATCAGTGGCTATAAGGGAAGACTTTTAATAATGTACAGGGATGGTGTGTTGGACGGGTTGTTCTTGTACATCTTTATATGATCGTATGTCTGGCTATAAGCTTTCAAAATTATTAAAATGTAAGAAACCCTATTATTGTGCAACACTTATGTAGATTGCAATTGCAATAAAAAATAATTCAACTGAGTCTTTGCTCTAATAAAGAACACATTTTTTGGAATCTTTAAGCTTTGTAAGTACATATATGTATGTATGTGATATTGAGGTTAAATTCGATATTTCAATATTGTTTAATGGAACTATTCTTAATGTTGAAGGGGTTTTTGTAATTCGGAGTTGTCGGTTTCGAGTAATTATTTCCAAGTCTCATGTGGAGAAATTAACATTATACCTACATTAAAAGGGACAAGGTTGCCGAAGTGGAACGATAGCGTTTTTTTAAAACAATTATATTACCTCGTGGCACGGTAGCATGAAAAAGTATAATATGGAACGTTTTTTTTATTTTCATAATTTTACTTAACATGAAGCAAATTTCGAAAAAATTTAATGAAAATTGGTCCGAATTCCGTAAAAATTGATAGAAACACATGTTTTTTGACAATGGACGAATAAAGCAAATGATTTTCTTTGACTTTTATGTTGTTACACATCTCGTAATAAAACTGGTTAATTTTTTTTTTAACAAAATAGAAGATTTTGTGTTTTTTTTATATGGCACGAGAAATGACACGTTTTTTTTCAGAAAATGTAGCATGTTAATTTTTTTTCTGGTGGCAACGCTGACAAGCAAGTATCTACTTAAAAAAAAGTGAAATATGTTCTTGTTCATCATTATGTGGTTTAATTTTTTAAAAAATTGGACTAGAATTTGTTTCCCTCGAATTTTCGATCGTAAATTAGAAGAAATTTATAAATTTGACAAATTCTAAATTCTTTCTGCCATTAAAAATCGATTTTTTGTTGACATATCGAAATTTTGCCTTATTACCAGTATTTATTTGTATAAGTTTATTTAGACTTGTTTGTAGTTGAGCTCCCCATATAATGTTTTCGATTTTCATATGACACCCTATTCAGCTACCCTGATATAATTTTATTTATTAATTTAAGTTAATTATCGCGTGGACTTCCACAATGGTCCATTTTAGGGCCACTTTTATTAACTATCGACGCCTTGCGTTACACGAATGTTTGCTTATATGATATCCCATGTACCTTTGGGAGTACAGTTGGGAGTTTTGTTAAAAACTGGCGTTCACATACCTATACTCTTAATGCACTAGACGACCTGACCTGGCTTTGCAGGGGTAGTCAAATCTAGATTTATAAATATATTATATAAAGGGTGTTCCAGTTCCAACGAAAACACCCGATGTATTGTAAATAAAACAAAAAGTTTTCAGAGAATTATATGCATATTTTTTATTATGATAGAAGGATCTATGGCAATTATGTGTAAAACAAAATATCGGCCAAATGCTCGCTACGGCTTCGGTGGTGTACCTCTATCCGATGGTCCATTTTTCCACTGACTCTGAGACATAATTCAATGTCGTTAATGTGCCGAATTATCTCATCCTTTAACTCTTGAATAATTCTTGGCTTATTGACGTACACTTTTTCTTTTAAGTATCTTCAGAGAAAAAAGTCCAACGGTGTCTTAACACATGATCATGGCAATGTTTTCCGCAGAACGAACTGGGCGAGCATGCACAGCAGTGTTGCCATTTTGACTGGTTTCCAGTCAGATTTGACTGGATTTCATCGCCTTTAGCTGGAAATGAAATACAAATCCAGTTAACTAGATTTTTAACTGATTTTTTGACTGGATTTAAAATTTAAATATGCAGCTTATCGTTAAAAAAAAAATATTTTAAAATACATTCCAACTTCAGTATGAACCAAGTGTAAACTGTTGAACTGCAATCAACGAACACATCCATTTTTAAGTCTCTTTGACGGTGTTCACATTGGACTCAGATTTACGATTTTTGTTGGCATAAGTCAGTCAGCTCGTGTTTAGACACACACAACAGATTCACTCTGACGTTCAGCAGTCGTTAAAATAAAACAGAAACTTTTACTCGCTGGAGAATTTAATTAGAAATTTTTCAATCCCCAAAGTAATATTTCATTAAAAAAATAGTTTTCTAATTGAAAAAACTTCGATTCTGTAGTATTTAAGTGCCAAAAAAAATTTTGATCTAGCAACACTGGCACAAGTGTTTTCACATTTCCTACAGACCCGGTTTGCTGAAATTTGCGCACAATTCTACCGATTGTGGACACATTTTGTCGATTATGCTAACCAAAAAAATCACGAAGTGCACGAAATGCATTTTGATTTGAACGCCCATTTTCGGAAAAGGCTTCAACAATCTTAACGCGCTGCTCAATTGTGTGCCTCTTCATGGTTGAATTTGTCAAATATACTGAAACAAAGAAATGTCAAATTAAGTTGGGAAAAAAACTTGGCGTTAAGGTTGGAATACCCTTTAGTAGGGGATAGCAATGTCATAGGCTTTAAAATTATAATATGGTTTTGCACAGCAATTTTTTTCGTGTTTTTAGCCGTTTTTACACAGAAAAAAGGAAATAGAAAAGAAAATAGCTAGCTACTTGACAAGAATTTTCAATTTTTTTTTTAATTATCATTTAAGGAATACCCTAAAAATATGTTCTAATATTTTATTTCTAAATCGGATTACATGTTGTTTTACTCTAGATCACCCTATAAATAGCAATAATAGGTAAAAACTGTATTCTATGAGCCATTCCTTTTGATATAAACTTTCAACACACAAAAAAATGTATTTTAAATTACAAATCTCTTCTTTGTATCGACTCCATTGCACGCTATAAATACTAAAATTTTGTAAATAAAAATATCTAATTTCAACCCACATTTTTTATGAAATTATACTTCATTTTACACTATGAATACAAAAATGTTGAAGAAAAGATTATGACTTACATATAAGCCATTCCCTAAGACAAAAATAACCCCTAAGGAAACCCTTAAGGATGCCTTTTCAAATTGAATTTTTTAAATCGGATACCATACTTTTCTTTTAACCCCAATTCACACTATAGTATCGTCCCGTGGCCGAAACTCGGACAACAAAAACTGACATTCTATGAAGGAGAAAACCTTTTAAAATTTTCAATTTCGCGAACAATTTGTTTGAAAAAATTTTTAAGGAAGATTTTTTTTTTTAAATGTGCACAGTGTTCGACAGTACAAAAACAAAAATGACTCACAGTGCGTGTCTCAAGTATATTCTGCACATCTCCGCAATTGTGGCTTTCCAACTATATAAAATTTATCGAAATCGGTAAACTACTTTTTGAGAAAATGGTAGGTAATAAAAATTTTATTTAAGGCTATATTCACACTATAAATAGCGTCAAATGTACTATGCATGTAAAGATAGCCATCCACTTTGATTTTTTCAACTACCACTTTCATATTTTTATATATTTTCACCCTATAAAGCATTCCCCGCTTAATTGCACTGACTATTTTGTCAGATTTTTCGATCAGTTATCCGGGTGGTTCAATTAACCGTATAGAAGAAATTTTCTAAAGAATTTTTTTTTGGTATATTAAGCAGTAAAATCAATTAAGCGGGGTGCAATTAAACGGGGAATACTGTACACAGATATGTATACATAAAAATAAAAATTAATTTTGATATTTGTCCAAAAAAAAAACAAAAAAGAATTTAATATGGCTTAAATTAAAAGACGGCAGTTGAATGACTTACTGACGACTTCCTAAATTGACGACTTCTTAAATTTGACTTTTAAGTCACATTAAAGACTGCAAACGGTCAAAAAGTACTGATACAGTCAATTTTTTAACTGCATTAGTCAATTGACTGTATTAGTTAACTTCCAAGTCTGAATTACAAGTTTAAAGTTTTTTGTTGGCTGCAGTCATCGACTGATTTAAGTTTTACATTCCTGATATGTAATAACTAATAAATGACGAGTTTTGTATTATTAAACATTTAACAGAAAACCAGAAACCACTAAAATAGTAAACCACAAATTCAACCGCAAAACGCGACGCACGCCACAATTACCAGCGATTTCATCTCGAGAAAAGTTTTAATTAGTAATAAAACAAAATCAATTACTATCCTGAAATGACTAAAAAAAAAAACAAAAAATAAAGCATGCTGATGTCCCAATAAACAAAACATTTTAAGAATCCTAAAATGTTTTTCATTAAAATACGAAAACCCAATTTCAAATCCCATTACCGTGACAATTAATGCAATACCCTCATCAAGATTTCGGTCCACCAAGTCATCTTCATTTGGCTGTTGGCTGTTGGCTCTTGGTTGGGCCAAGGGAGGAAACCCTTTCTTATATACAATCGCCAAAACTTTGTGGCATTCACAAGTTTAAAACCAGAAAAGTTATAGAGGTATTGCAACAATAGCGCCCCATTATTACTCCATTCCGGGACTTGTTTTAGTGTTGTTTTATTTTTATTGGCACGAAGCCATCCAAAGGAATTCAAATTTTCTTCGTCTTGCTAAGATTATCTCATTTGTGGGATCTCTTAGCTTCAGCCCGCTAACGTTAAGGCTTACCCAAACACGCCATCTCCTTTACGAAAATGAAACGGTGGCGGTGATGGCGATGGGACTTAATTCGGCAACAAGTACTTTGGAAAAGTTAGTTTGCCGAAAACAAAACAATTTTCATTAAGACGCCCCCGAGGCGCAGTTTTGTCACACTTCACTTGACAGTTGTTGTCGGGTTTTGACTTTTTTGTTTTTAGAGAAATTCACAGAAAATTTGCGGTGACAATTAATGAGGCGGCACGCAAATAGACAAAGTTTGATAACTCATTTATTTGCGTCACAAATGACATCTACGTCCGATGCGTTCTGTTGAGGGCTGGAAGATCCTTAAGAATAAAGGTACTCTGTTCTGTATTTTTATTTATTTCTTTTTGTCCTTCACTCACTTTTCCTGTATTCAATTTTCTAAAAAAAAAAAAAACTTTTTTGTACTTTTTATGCAGTTTTTTTATAATGGCTCGTGAATGAAGTTGGACAGAGGAAGAGCAAAAAAATCTGTCATTATTGTTGTCATCATCAGCAACACAATTCGGAGGGGATGAAGAAGATAAAAACGTGTGGCTTCACTGATGTTGACATTAATGAAGATTGAGCGCCTCATATTGAGAGAAGCTTTGTATATGACGGATGCAAGGTGATTTTGTTTGGATTTGTGAAAGAGGAATTGGGGCAGCAGTTTATATTTTAACGATGTTCTATGTAGGTAACTTATCTATAGATTGGCTTTTAGCTGGCAGAATTAAGTCGGAATAATTGTATGGTGTGGGGACATGGTGAGTTCGTGATTTCAGAAAATTATTTTAACTTAGTAGCAATCAATCATTGAAGTTACCGCTGGGACACAACGTGTCAATGTTTTTTTTTTTTGTATATAGCAATTAATTAGAACAGAATTTTCTTTTCAACTTTTAGTTTTGTTATTGTGTTAAATTAATGCGTCTTAAGATAAATTTTGGGAGAATATTTTGTCAAAGTGAACCACTGCCCACTAGAAGATGAGTTACAGTAAAACCCGCTTAAGAGAAACCCGCTTAAGAGAAAAACCCGCTTATCTGAAACACTTTTTTCATCCCCGAGTATTTTTCGACAAATTACCTTTAAAACAGTATTTTTCGACCAATTACCTTTAAAACACTCCGCTTAAGTGATACTCGCTTAAGTGAAAAACCCGGATACCTGTAACACATTTTCAGTTCAAAATGAAAAAAAAACTCTCTTTAAAATAAATAGAATCACACAGAACTAAAAATTTGCTGAATGCTTTCGTTCCTTCTGTATTTTTCACCTTCACCATTTTCAAGACGAAAATGACATTTAAATTTCTGATTATTTCGGGGTTTGTTTAAGTGAAAAACCCGCTTAAGTGAAAGAAAGATAGTGACATTTTGCAGTTTCTCTTGAGCGGGTTTTACTGTACTACAAATTTAAAAATAATTTGTAACACTACAAAATGTCACACAATAAGCAAATTCTTTGATTCACCAATAAGTTCAATTATTCCAAATTTCAAAATGACTTACTGAGATATGATTTCATTCCTCCAGGTGCGCCACTATTACACGTTGAAGGAAGGATCTTAGCAGCTCATTATATGGAATATTTGCAAAAAAGTATGCAATTTAAAAGGTTAGTATGTATTTGGTCATAATAGTCAACTTACTTTCAAAAATGGCTCAAGGCTGTTTCACAATGCGACGAGAAAACGAGACGTCAGCGTGACGAGATCTCTTCACGGTTGTTCTCTCTTTAAAACGAGTTTTAAACAACGAAAAAATACATAATAAAGTATTTCTCGTCGTCAAGTTGCGTCTTTTTTTCATTTTTTCGAACTTTATGACGTGACGAGACGACGAGAAATGCTTTATTATGCATTATTTCAATGTTTAAAATTCTTTTTTAAGAGAGAGATCTCGTCACGCTAACGTCTCGTTTTCTCGTCGCATTGTGAAACAGCCTTCACGCTTGTAAAGTTTTTAGGGCGTCATTTTTTTTTTCAGGCAGGGTTCTTTCATTCAAAAGTTTACATTAGCGCCCGCATGGAGACTGAATATGCCATAAGTGGAACACCGGAGCTGCGTGAGTGAATTGAGGACCTAATAAGAATGTTAAATCCTTGGGACTCACGAAGCGGGCCAGGTAGCTACTTTTTATATACGTATGTATTAACTACAAAATCATTTTAAAAATTTGTGAGTGCAATAATATTTAAAATATTTTTGACCACCATTCTTCAATTACAGTTCGATAAAAACATCCACAGGTGACCATCCCCTCCAGATCCATCTGGGAGGATCCAAACTTTCTGGAAGATGAATCAGTTTATTTTTATACTGATGGATCAAAAAGTAATGATGAGGTTGGTGCAGGGGTTTACTCTGACTGGCTTAAATTAAGTCTCTTCTTTCGTCTTCCTTACCATTGTATCGTGTTCCAGGCGGAACTTTTGGCGATAAAAGTAGTCCTGTCCTGTCTTGTCTTAGCTAAGAGATATCATATAATGATATCCGCATCTTCTCAGACAGGCAAAGCCACTATCAAATCCCTGAAAACTGAAACAAAATACATGAGTTTTGTTCCATTTTTCAGCGTTTCTCGACTGATTTTTCGATGTGAGAGTTACAGAACGTAGGCACAGATCACATATGGGCTCCGTATAATAGAACACTATCTAATAGGCAAAAAAAACATGCGACGAGGCTTGGGCTATACTCGAACGATTCCTGCAGAAGCTGTATATGGACGAAAAAGAGGAAGAATCGATTCCTCATCTTCTCTGTACATGCCCTGCTCTCTCTCAAAGACGTAGGCTCCATCTGGGAAAGTTCTACTATAATGATCCTAGGGATTTGGTAAACATTAGTCGTCTCGCAAGCTTCGTAAGAAGCGCTAAGCGGTTCAATGAGTAGGAAGAACTTCTACTTGTGATTCATGTGGTATCACAATGAACCAAATTATGGTCTAAGTGTGTCAAGCACTTGTGCTGACAGCCACGCTAACCTAACCTAACCTGACCACGAAATTGCAAAGATAAAATTAATTGCGTACAGTTATTGAAAATATACACGTGAATAACTAAAAAATAAGGCAATTTTCTAGAAAAAAAAACGTCAATTAAACCATCCAAACCACCTCCCAAGCAAACAACCAACCACCAAATCCTATACATACCCAATTATTAATCACCCACAACCAGCTACAACTCAACTGTCTACCAACCACCTCATGACAGAAAAATAAATAAAAATAAATTTGATGGCACAACAGCTCATGAAGAACTAGGGCCTAGTGACTTACAACTCTCAACCATTCCTGTTTGCGTATCTGCAGGAATGGAGGGGACCTACAGTTTATTGCCGAATCCGAACGGCTAACGAGCGGCACTTTTCTGTGACAGGAGATACTCTTGGAGGATTTGTCAATTCCTCGCAAGAGGCAGTAGCCGTTTTTTCTTTTAAATAAATAGGTGGCGAGGCTGGGGATCGAACCTTAGACCTCCGGCATGACAGTCCATCGCACTAACCATCACGCCACGGCTACTACAACCTCATGACAGAAGCAAAACACTATTTAAACGTAAATTGACTCAGGGCTGTATCTTTGTATCAAGTTAAGTAGGAATCGGCGGGCAAACGTTACACGGGCAAACGGGATTCGGGATATCGTTCTGACGGAAAAACGAATTGCGAGAAAATGGTTTGCGTTAAAACCTCACACGTGAAAACGTTACGCGGGAATACGATTTGCGGAAAAACGTAGCCAACGCCATACAATAAATAAAAATCTATAACCAATTTCTGAAACTAGCTGACCTTTTATAAAGATTTTAGTAAACTTTCAGATGGCACATTTTTTTTTTTGAAAATTCCACAAATGAGGTGTTAATAATCTCTACGACCTTGAAAAAAAAAGTTAAAAATTCATATAAAAATTTCTATGGCTGACCAACATTTGAAATTAGCTGACCAATTACTTACCTTTTATTTGCGAATATTCGCAAGCAGGTGCTAAGATCCCTCAGCCGAAGGAATGACCACCCAACTAGCAAGAATTGCTGCTACATTAATTTTCAATTTTCATTCACAATATTTGTATTTTGTTCTATCGAAAATTCTCCCCGCCCATTTTCCACTTTAAAAAGTATTCTATAACCTATTTCACAATATAATCTACTTCTAAACAAAATTTTATTAGAATATGTCCGGCCATTCAAGCGTCATTGAAGGACAAACGCCCAAGCAAACGTACTTGCTCAATAATTCTGGAATGATAAATTGTATTTAATCTAAAGTATTTTCAGTTTAAGAAAGAATAACATTATTTTAAGTTTGCCAGAAATTATTAAAAAAAAAAAATAAATTTAACAAAACCCACAGCCAATAAACATTATATCGAACACTCAAGGTCTGAGAAGGAAGAAAAAAATTTACAATTTTAAATTATAAATTGAAGTGATTCCCATTTAAGTTTGTCGCCTTTGATCAAAGTTTGAATGAAGACCAACAAACCAAAGGAAGAAAAGATAAAACTGAATTAAGAAATTTCTTTCAATCCAATTATCCAATTTTCGAGACCAAAATCAAAGTGAATCGAATCTAATGTTTTTTTTTTTTGTTTTTTATTTTTTTTTGTCACCTTTTACTGTGAAAATTCTTTTCGTCGATATTTTAGCTGTCGTCAGACGAACCGTTGCATGGAAATCACCTTGTTATCGCCTAGGGCTGAAAATGCAAAAAAAAAAAAAAACTCAAAAATGTCCCCTAAAACTTAATGTTTCCTTTTGGAAAACTTCGACTATTTGATATCTTTGGAAGCTCCATGAGTAAAGTCATCATCATCATCGCTGTCGTCGTAGTCGTCGTTTTTCCATGTCGTTGTCTTTTTTGTTCTGGAATGTCGTCCAAAGCATCACACGCTACAACCAAAAGTTGAGATAGCATTTGCCACAAGTTTTCCTTATCTGTCTCTCTAAGCGCAAGGACTTTTGGGTATACGGCTCCATCGAGAAGAAGCATAGAAAAAATACATCAAGGAAAAAAAACGGTTTTCCGCCTGATTTCGCAAGGAGCAAATAGAAGAAGCCAAAGGAGGCACAGCGTGAGCTATTCAAGGGAAACTTTGCACGAAATCATTTTCCTGATGAAAGAGAGAGAGAGCGCGATGACGACGACGACGAGGTTGGCGGAAGAGGTCACCAAGGGAAGCACTTTGTTTTTATACGATTTCGCCACCCTTTTGGAGCATTTATGTCATTTGTGATATCGTATACTTCCTATAGATGTTTTAGATGGTGTGAGATGTCGTCGTCGTCATCGTCCTTCGATGCATTTGTTTTTTTTTTTGTTTTTTTTGTCAAGATGCGATATCAAACTTAATACATGCGATGCAAAGATGCAAGCAAAAGGATTGTGCATTGAAGTTGCAAGCTGTGCTTAACAGTAGAATATGAAATTGAGGCCAAGGCTCAGATCCTGTTGAGTTTTATGGACTAATATCCACAAAGTTTTCCAATATAATCAACGAGGACACGTCCAGAAGTTTACACATTTGTACAAAATGGTGGGAGATTGTGAAAATTGACTCAATCAAGATGATTATTATTACGTACCTATTATGACTAAGTTCTAGAGAGCATTTTAACGACAAAAGTTTAAAAGAAAAGGTTAGACATTATTTATGATATTTGAATCGATTTGACTTAGAAAAAAAAATTAAGGACATATGACTGGATGTTCATTGTTCAAGTATAAAACTAATTTTAATGAAAGACTGTCCTTCGGTAGTCTGGCATTGGATTAGTTGTATACGTAGTCGTAGTGTATGCCTTATCTACATATATATACTTACTTTAGATGGCGCTCACAGCCCAGGATGGACTACAGCCTCAACTAACAAGCCCCTCCAGCCAACTCGGTCCCTAGCTAGCTGCCTCCAGTTACGCACTCCAAGTTGTATGAGGTCGTTCTCCAATTGTGTGCGCCACTTAAGGTGGGGTCTTCCTCTGCTGCGCATACTGTCAAGGGTAAATTCGAAGACTCGTCGGGCTGGTGCGTTTATGTGTATACGCTCCACTTGTCCCAGCCATCTCAGCCGCTGTATTTTTAGCTTCTTGATCAGGTCGACGTCGCTGTAAGTCCCGTAAGCTCGTTGTTGAATCGTCTCCTCCATACTCCATTGATACAGACTTGACCGAAAATCACCCGAAGAATCTTCCTTTCAAAGCCCCAAGCAGATTCTCATCCGTTTTTGTCAGGGTCCATGCTTCTGCCCCACACAGCAGGACCGGGATGATAAGGGTCTTATATAAGGTCTCCTTTGGTTCTCTGAGAGAGGGCTTTATTACTCAAATGCCTTCTTAGCCCGAAGAAACAGCGATTGGCAAGAGTAATTCTTCGTTTGATCTCTGCACTGATGTCATTTTGAGATGTTATAGTGGAGCCCAGGTAGACAAATTCTTTGACACCTTCGAAGTTGTATCTATCCATCGTGACGTTCTGCCCGAGTCGACGATGTTGAGATTCCTTTCTCGATGATAGCATATACTTCGTCTTGTCCTCATTAACAGCCAAACCCATTTTCGCCGCCTCCGATTCAATACTTGCAAACGCGCCGGTAACAGCTCGCTTCGTTCTCCCAATGATTTCAATATCATCTGCATAAACAAGTAGTTGAACAGACTTTTGAAAAATTGTACCACTTTTGTTGACCTGCGAGTTGCGTACAATTGCTTCAAGAACGATGTTAAACAGGTTGCATGATAACGCGTCGCTTTGCCTCAAACCTTTCTCGACATCAAAGGGTTCGGTGGTGTTCTTGCCGAGTTTGATGGAGCAGCGAGATTTCTCCATCGTCATCCTGCACAAGCAGACGAGTTTGACAAGAATTCCGAGATGCGACATGGCATTGTATAGCTCGTCTCTGTCTACGCTATTATATTCGACTTTGAAATCGATAAAGAGGTGGTGTATATCGATTTGAAACTCCTGGATTTTTTCCAAAATCTGTAAAAGTGTGAACATTTGATCAACGGTTAATTTGCCGGGCCTAAAACCACACCGATATGGGCTGATCAGATCGTTGTATGCGAAGTTGAGGAGACTAATACCTCTGTCGTTGGCACAGGTCAGAGCATCTTCTTTCTTGTGGATGGAGCACACTATACCGAGGTTCCATTCAGCGGGCATACTTTTCTCCAACCAAATTTTGGAAATAAGTAGGTGTATACTCCCTACCAAGTCATCTCGCTGACAGGCCATCTGACAATCAGAATCAGAAGCCTGTTTACATATAATAATTTTTTAAACTCTATCCCTGATTGATCTTTCAATGTCATCTGCAAAATACTTGATAGCATATACATCTTGCATTAGACAGATCTTGAAAAAGAAGCATATCAGTAATATTGGCAGAACTATTATTCATTGCTGTATTATTTTCACGACAAGAATTCCACAGACATGATATCTTCGATTCTACGAGCCAGAGGGAAAATACTTGTCCTGAAGTTCATACCTCACAGACCTGTCCTTCCTCTCGAATGTCAAATCTGCAATACCCGTTCTGGGATTATGTCCTATTCTCCAAGAAATTCGACGAAATATTTTTGGAAAAAATCAACTGGAAGCTGAAGAAGTCATACAATCTCTGAACGGGACAAAAGGCTGGGAAAAGCTTCACAGATTTATTAAAACTGCAATGGCTTACAGAAATAGAACCCTTACAGAAAGTTTTTAATTTTAAATTTTGATATTTCAACTCAATTCTTATTTTTTAATTAATTTTTATAATTTTGTTTAAATTCACTTTTTATTTCATTATTACTTAAATTGCTAGAATTATTAAAATTAGTTTTTATTCTGTCAATCTGACCGACGGTTTTTCAACCAGGTCGTAAAAGACTTCTGATCAATTATTGTAAAAAAAAAAAACTTTAAAACAAATATTATGAAAGAAATAAGGTCTATTCTATTCTACTATTTCGATTGAGTTTGCGCTACTGTACTTTAAAAAAATAATACTTTTTTAAGTGACTAACTCGATGTCCTTTTAACACAGGAATTCTTGCAGAAATGAACTTTTATGACTGATTCAGTACAGTACAGTACAGTACACCTTGATTCTGTTTTTCAACAACCTTAGCAGTACAATATTTTCGATTGACGATAGCAAAATTGATTTCTTTTTCTTAGATGAATTTAATAACCAATTTAATTTAACCAAATTCCTAAGGACATCAAATCCCGGTCGAGCCCCCAATTTTGTGGGATTAAAAGTCACTTTTTTGATATAATTCAGTTCCTTTTACGATTTATGTAATCAAAATATTAATTACAATGGTAGGTAACAAAAACAATATGCACGATTGTATCGCATGAACGTGCCCGTAGAAAAATATAATGTTATTATCTTTAACAAAAAAATAAAAAAAAAAAATAAAAATTACTAAAAATATTAATTGTTTTATTTTTTTTTTCAAACTATTTTCATATTGCAATATTGTTTGCAACTACTCAGAAAAACCATATCCTAAAATTATAACTTATACGCGATAAATCAAAAATGAGGCAATACGAATTTTTTGGCGGAAACCTAAAATTCAGTTTTCTTACAACCTCTATGGTCGTACCTATAAGTACGAAGTTTAATCAAATTAATTAAAGTGGTTTTTGAAAAAATTTGAAAAAATCGAAACATTTGTATGGTATCTAACTGTCTTATATTAGATGAATCAAAAATCACCAAGAGCATCTCCTGTTACAGAAAAGTAACATTTTATTTTTGTTTTTATTCTACAATTTTATTGTATGTAAGGTATACCTAGAACTGCGCTGCGCAATGGAGTAATACTAAAGCAGGGTATGCATTAAAAACACCAATTTCACAACATGACTATACGAAATACCTCTACTCGAGTTTTTTTGATATGTATTTTCAATATTTTCATGATAAAACCTCTTCTCGAACCTTACTCAGAATTAATCAAACAATTCCAATTCCATTTTTAATTGTCAAAATCGGACTGCCATAAAACAAACATGGCGCCGATTCATGATGATGTTGGGGGTGTTGGCCGTTGAGGCAAAAACAATAAGGACGAGCAAAGTATTCCAATCAACAGTCAAAAACACATCCTATACGACGAGTATAGTTCCGGGGTGTGAAGTAGTAGTGATGTGATGTTCTACTTGATAAACTACTTGTCAGGCTGTTGTCCACTTTTCGGTCCTCGAATGAAAATCGTTTTAACATCACATTCACATCCCCCGATTTTGTGTAGATATACATATACACATAGGCATATGTAGGTGCTTCCACTCTCCATTGTTGGAGCTTAGGCTTTTCAGGTCCTGATGCTGCTGCTGCTGCTGCTGATGGTGTTGATGTTATCTATCGATTAAAACTTCATCATTGTGACAATAGGACAATACGTGACTAATGCCGAGATCCTTCAATTCAATTGTTTAGGACAGTGTTAGATATAAATTAGTTTTGGATGTCATTCGGTTTATATATTGGAGAGGTATAGCGTGTATAGATAGCGGGTGTGCCATAACAGGAGGAGGTCCTGCTCCTGATGCTGGTGTTGGTAAAGAGCTTCTCGGTTCAAAACAACGATTTACGATTATTTCAGCTTAAACGGTCGTGTCTAAGGACATAATAACATAAGTTAGAGTGCGTATATGCCAAGGACAAGACAATTAAATGACTTGAAATATATGTAGGCAAGGCAGGTCGATAGTATTGTGTTGGGACTTAAGTTTAGATGGTGTTAACATGAATAACGACTAACGAGTTGAATTGCTGAATGCAATCGAATGTTAGATGAACACACATAATTAGACGATAATTTACACAGCATAGATAGATTGGTGAAGTTTATTGAAAAAGTTAAAAAAAAAAAACAACAAACATGTACTCAGCTAACGACATCATATATGTAAAAGAATTTACTAAAAGAAACTTGATAAACAAGAAGAACAAAACTTTAACTGCAAAGAAAGTTTTCGTTTTTGTTTATTTTAACAAAAATTTCACTAAGAGAATGGAAAGGTAATCGAATTTTAATTTTTGTAAAGAGCGTTTTATATTTTTCTCCGAAATTCAAATTTGCTCATCTAGAATGGAAACTCCCAAATAATAAAAGTGAACCAAAACCGCACTTTCTAAGTTTGTTTTATTTTTTAATTTATTTTTATTTTTATTTTTGTTTTTATTTTTATTTTTATTTTTATTTTTATTTTTATTTTTATTTTTATTTTTATTTTTATTTTTATTTTTATTTTTATTTTTATTTTTATTTTTATTTTAAATTTTATTTTAATTTTAATTTTAATTTTGATTTTTATTTTTATTTTTATTTTTATTTTTTTTTTTATTTTTATTTTTATTTTTATTTTTATTTTTATTTTTATTTTTATTTTTATTTTTATTTTTATTTTTATTTTAAATTTTATTTTAATTTTAATTTTAATTTTGATTTTAATTTTTATTTTTATTTTTATTTTTATTTTTATTTTTATTTTTATTTTTATTTTTATTTTTTTTTTATTTTTATTTTTATTTTTATTTTTATTTTTATTTTTATTTTTATTTTTATTTTTATTTTTATTTTATTAATATGCAGCTTTATTTGACATTTAAATTTGAATATTGATATTTTAAATAAATGTCTATCTGTCTTTGATATTAAATAAAACGTTATTTGCAAAACAACAAAAGAAAAAAAAATATAAAAAAATTAATTTATTGAAAAATTATAAATTTTAAATAAGAAAATGAACAAAACTGAAAAATCAAAAGCAATGAGTTTTTTGATAACTTCAAAAAAGAAAAGGCCAACTTAAAAATTATAAAGACGGCAATGAGGAAAAGTGACTAGGTACAATTATCAACAATAATAATTTTAAAAACTATCTTCGTTCTTAAAATTTTACTTTAAGCATGTCGTTTGTCAATACCAAAAAACTCTTCAAAATTAACAAAGAATACAAATTTTTTAGGTAGATTTTTGTACTTACTAGCTAATATTATAGACACTAGGGTGTCCGTTGTTTCCCAAACCAGTTTTTTTTGATCAGACACCCCCTTAATCAAAAATTTATGACCTACGAAAAATTTATTTACAAACAAATTCTATCATTAACCTGCGCCTCTTACATAAAAAAAGAAATAATTTTGAAAATATTTTATATAGATTTTTGTTCTTCCATAAACTCGGAAAGATGTTTTTTAAAGGGAAATAATGTTATTTTTTTATTTTTTTTTGTCATCTTCGCTTAATAGTACCTATTGGTTATTATTCGGAGTCATGTAATGAAGTTTTTAAATCTCAATAAGAAAAGCCCTTGTTTATTTTCAAAGCTAGATAGTACATACAGCTATTTTAAATGGAAAGAACGTAAAAGATAAAAGAAAGAAAATTAAAAAATAGAAAATAGACCTAAGCGATAAGCCTAGCCCAAATAAGATTTCTTAAGAAAATAGTTAAAAATATCCTTTTGTTTTTTTCACTAATTATTATAAATTGTATCGACCGGTACCTATGTTGTTTAAATAATAAAATTAAATGTGAATTACGCCCAAAACCATTATTTAACAAAAACAAATCATCAACACGTTTTCCAAAAAAATGATTTTTCGAAAACAAAAAAAAATTGATTTTTTTACATCAATTCCGACTTAAAAAGTCCGCCAAAATAAATTTCGATCAAAATCGGTTAAGGCAGGCACCGTTAAAAATAGTTTTGGTAGTATTTTTGCTTACCAAATGCTGAACATACCAGCAATAGGTTAGGTAAGGTAGAAGTGGCTGTCAGGCTTATTTTAAAGTTATTCACAATCACAATAAAAACTCAATCGTCCACAGATTACCTTGCTTTCCTTTCTTCCCTGCATTTAAAAATGTTAAGATGATCAAAAACAGTACACTATATTTTTAAGAGCCTCCTATTTTACGTGTACACGTGCTACACGTGTAATTAAATTATCCGTATTTATATTTACACGTGTATTCAAAAATACACGTGTAATTAATTCAAAATCGTTTTTATGATTTTTTATCCAGATGATTTTTTTGGTGAAAACGTAAAAATTTGATCTTGGGTAGAATTTAATTGACATTTTAATTCAATTCTCGCGTGGCTTTAGTTTCATGAATAAGAAAATCGTCTTATGCTAAATTAGCTTGTATTTACAAGTCCGTCGCTTATATTTTTTGCGCAAATACTTTTTTAATGAAAAACATGAAACCACGATTGGTTTTAAAAAAAGAATTCTAATTACACGTGTATTTTTATTTTCACGTGTATTTAGAACCTACACGTGTAATTTTTTTTTATAACACGTGTAGCTAAATACGAGTTTAAAATCGAGAGCTCTAATATTTTTATACACAGGTTTCTTATAACAAAT
This sequence comes from Epistrophella euchroma, assembly GCA_947049315.1. NCBI lineage: Eukaryota > Metazoa > Arthropoda > Insecta > Diptera > Syrphidae > Epistrophella > Epistrophella euchroma. Next base: position 110,709,773 of record OX346247.1, on the reverse strand, counting down.
ATGAACATTCATCGATTTCCCAGGAGTACAAAGTTGTGCATTCTATCAGCATAAACGATACCTAAACCTGTAACTCTTAAGGTAAGACCGCACCCGGTGGAACTGCACTTCAGCGGAACTGCGCGACACTACACAGAGCTCCGCGACAGTTTTTTTAATATGCCACACTTGAACTGCAGCAGTGCGACAGTAAGCGACAAATCATGAAGTTAGTGGCAATTGAATTTCTACAATACTACAAAAAAGATGGCGGCCAAATCACCCCTAAAGCAAAGTTTTCCTCTCACACTACCTTCTTCTACACATAAAAAATGTTTTTTCTACCCAAAATGCAAAGACCAGCCACCATTTTGTAGTTGACTGTACTAAAACCAAACTTTCAATAATTTTTGACGCACAGAAGCGCGCCGCTTGTTATAACGCACTATAACGACAACGGAACTAAAACTGAACTGTACCGACGCGCCAAAGTTGTTCTGATAAGCAACTTTGTAGTTTAGTGTCGCGCCGTTCCGTTCCGTTATCGCTTAGTGCGATACAGTTGCGATATAGCTGATACAATTTCATACAAATAATATTTTGCCGATTCTTGAAGTTCTGTTGCCGTGCAGTTCCGTCGAGTGCGGTCTTACCTTTAAACCCGCTTATAGTTTCATTAAGATTACAGGCCTACAAATTTGATTTTAAGCGGGTTGCACCTGTATTCCACATTACAGAGTTTGTCAACAACAACAATTTATACGAGAAAGCGGAAGGTAAATAAAAAGTTTCTAAGTATAGGTATAATAATTTCCTGGTATATGAAATCATCGATTAACAAATCACGTATCAAAGTTATTTGAACAAATCACTTCACCTTTCCTGACAATCATTCCCATCGTTATCCCTTTACCTTCATCCAAATCAAACGATTGTATTGACCGTAACCCAACATGATGCTCATGCCCCATCGATTACGAAAAAATAACCCAGAAAACCACAAGCAAAAAAAGAAAATGAGGTACACACCTTTTCCAAAGGCACCCACTCGAAATCAGCACGAACAGTAAAGTGATGATGTGAAGATCTGTTTGACATTAAGCCATTGATTATTCAAATCACATCCACATTGGTTGAGTACCTACCCACTGGTCTTTATGCTGACCAAAGCCTATATCTGCCTGGGACACACATAAATACTTCAATGGACCTATGGGGAAGCACCGAACATCATCCAAAGTGGGTAACAATATGCTCATCAATGACTGCCCATGGACCTTCGTTCGACGACAAAAGGATGTGTCACACACTCAACCTGTTATGGCAACTTTATCCTCAACCTTAACTGGACCCAACGGAATCACAGAGATGATGCGAAGATTAAATGTACGAAAAGAGTTGTGTGCGGTTCGTAGGCGATCAATGATGGTGGCGGTGGTGGTGAAAGGAGTTTAGATTGCACGATGGATATAATGGGGGTGTGATAATCTGGCCTTTTTTGTCCACAACTAAATGGGATAATGAAGTGATTACACAGATACGTTGCTGAACTTTAAAGTTTCTCTCAACTAAACCAAAGAACAAGTTGATGAAGATATGTATTCTATGGGTAAAGGGGTTAATTAAGGAAGGACCAACGAGCAACGACCAAAGTTTGTTGGACTTTACTACTTTTGGTTTTCATTTTGCTTGAAGAGCGAAACGAAATGTTATAATGATCCTTGAAAAGTTTTGTTATGGTTTGCAATGGATTTTTTTTGCTTCAGTTTTTTGTTTTAACTTTAAGGATGAGTCCTGTTTTACTCTCGTATATTAAAATCAGAATAAGTTCATTAAAAAAAAAAATGATAAAACAAAAAACAAGATCTTTTGCTTTTGTTTTATTTAAAAATGAATATTTTAAAATTCTTTGCTGGTTAACTGAGGAAAGAGATGTCAAATCGATTAAAGAAAGTTGTAGAATTTTGTTGAAGAGTTTTGTAAAATATACAGGCATTGTGTAAGGAAATTTATTACAAGAACTTCATGCTCGACGAACTATATATTAAAGTTAAGAGGGTTAATTCCTGATATTTTTTAATTTGATATTTTTCATTTTGGAACTATTTATTTGTAACAAGCTTATAAGAACAAAAGAATAGTTAACATTTTAAACAATACAAAAAATTCACTCTCCCTTCCATTATATTTATAAATAGTAAAAGTAAAATAGTACTTATGTATATTTATTTAGGACGCGAATAGAGAAGTGCTAATTTATAACAGTTATAAGATTTGGTATAAACCAGAGCTTCACGCGACTTTGAAATAAACGAACTTTATGGGTGCTCAAAGTATGCCAACCGGAGAAAGACCCTTTTACATAATTGGCATAATTAGCAGTGCCTTTGTAAGAAAACTGTTATAAATTGACATTAATTTATTTATAATAAACAATAAATTTGAAAAAACAATTGGGTTGTTTTAGTCAACTTACGGGTATTTCTAATTTCTTTGTTTTGTAAATTAAGGTCCATACATGCATGTGTTTAACACAGTCCTTATTGTTCCTTTGTGTTTACTCAAATAATTTTATGTTATACTTTACTACATTTTGGACAGGTCGTATAAAATATAAGCTATCATTGTCTACTAATTTATTTTTTTCCAAAAATCATATAAATTGGTTTAAAACATTTAGACTTCAAATCCACAATGTGATCGTACATAAGAACAAGTTCGTGTGACCCATTAGTTCTTATATATTTTAAATCAAATGGATTGTTATAACAAATTAGAATTTAAAATTTCAAAAAGGTGACTCTGTGAAACAATGGTTCACTGTGGGGTATACGTACTTTTTTTTTATTTTTTTTATATATTTTTTTTTACTATTTGTTGGTACGTTTATTGCTGTTTAATTTAATTAATTTAGTCGTTAATATGATATTTTATTTTTCGTAGTTGCCCGTACCGTAATAGTAAGTGCGTAGGGCTAAGGATCGAATCCCAGCATGACATTTTAACCAATTTTTAACATTTCCAATAATACGCCTTTTTCTTTTGCATTGAACCACAAGAGCAAGTTCGTGCATTCCAATCAGGCATTTTATTTGGGAGTCGGACAGAAAGTAGGTATAACAATAATAGTCAGGAAGCGTAAACAAATCATAATTAACATAAGTTATATGAAATTCTTTTTAAAAAATTTATTTCTGAAGGTTCCTTCCATTCCAAGAAGATTTTTGTAACTTTTTTTCTTTTTCATCCCGTTAGTTTTCTAGTATTTTTTTCGCTGGAGATTGTTTTTTCGAGGCATGTTTTCACCCTAATTTGCTCTTCACCTGCAAAAGAAATCAGTGATTATGTTACCATAAAAATCCAATAAAATGAAATTCTAGAAATTACCGGTAAATCCTACCTCACTGTTTATACATAAGATACATTCAAAGTTTCTTTAAATCCATATTCTTTAAATGCAAAAGAAAATTTGCATACACCAAACCTGGCACCTACCCCAAATCGTATAGTGGGCCAAGCAGGGGGGTGGGGGTTGTAGGGGGCAGCATGCCCCCCATACATATCTCACTGATGTTTATACGCTGCAATACTGGATGCGCTAGGATTTACCGGTACATTCTAGAATTTCATTATTTCGGCTTTTTACAATAACAAATGCACACCAATGTGAGAGCCCCCTGCCAGTAATTTAAGCCGACGCACGTTGCCAAACTTCCGGGAATGAAAAGTAATCTTCTTGTTAACTATTTTCTTATTAACTCTACACTTAAAACTATATTCGGGATTCTGGGCTTTCTGGATTTTGGGTTTTCTGGATTTTGGGTTTTCAGGATTTTGGGTTTTCTGGATTTTGGGTTTTCGGGATTTTGGATTTTGGGTTTTCGGGATTTCGGATTTTGGGATTCTGACCACATACCCATTTTATTTCCTTTGCCTCCTTCCCCATTAAGATATTGCCAATTTTTTCATAAATTTAGAACCTTAAGCCAAAGACCAAGTAATATTAGTTATTTAAGTTAAGAAACGATTTCTTGCAGGAACATGTCTTGATGAAAGCAATCATGTAACCCAATTTAATTTTCTATTCACAACCTATATTTTAATACCAATGATGATTAATATGTAGCTTCTTATATCAGTTTTGGTAAAATTGGTGGACTTTTTTAAAGTTTCTTTCCCACAACTTAGTTACCTTATTGACAACCACCTTGATCCAATCAAATTCAAGGATCAAAATATAAGACTTGTGCATTACACCTCTTCAACCCTTAGTTGGCATATATTATTCATTCAAAATCCCAAACCTTGAAATATTTACCAATTTAGCGGTTAATTTCACTAAAATACCAACCCTAATAGGTCGATTGGCGGTGTAAGCTGTAAACTGCCACAAAGGCATGCTTCATCCATGTTGGTTAATGTTGACTTTTAAATGCTCACGGTTGGCAGCCAACTTTTCACGTGGCGTCGTCATTTGCTAGCTATACGTTATGTTGCGTTGGGCTTTTCTGCTGACATCAACATCCGCATCAGCGGCGGGCTTTTGTTATTAAATTACTACACCAAGTAAAATGTTTTCCCGTTTATTTTCTTTTAATATTCCCTTGGTGTGTGTGTGTGTTGAGTGAGCTCTGAGCTCTGATAATATAAGTAGCAGCAAGTATATGGGGAAATGTTGGTGAAGGAATGGCGGAAACATCGAATGAAGTTGGTAGATTTATATGCATGACAGGTGAGAGGGTTGTATAGTAGAGAGGTGTACATAATAGGGCTTCCACAAACAAGCCGGTTAGTTAACTTGAGGTGGCCTTAAGGGGAGTTGCGTGATGTCGGCATAATATCCACCACATGACACGTCGACATGCCATTAATGTCTGTTGTCTGAAATCATTTAGACAAAGATTTATGACGAATTATGTCTCTTTTAATTAAGATGATGACTGAGGGCTGAAAGCTTCTGCATATATATGCTGCTTTCTCCTTCTTTTTGTTTATCTTGATTGAGCTTAATATAAGCTAGTTACTTTTATAAAAGAAGTATGTTATTGTAAAGAGCTAATGCTCTTACTACAAAGTTTAAGATTAAGGATTATTGTATACACAAGTGAAAGTGGTTTTGGTAGATATATGAAGAAATATTTGTCTGAAAACATGTTCAACAGACAGATAAACTATTTATTGTCGTTGGAGAAAATACGTCATTTAGCCTTGTGAAGTTTATTTAATTTTAAATACCTAATAAACTTGTGCGTATACCGAACTAGTTTTTATAAAAAATAATTTCCTGCTGATCCTTAAATTGTAGTTACCCGTGAAGTGATGGTTATTAGGAAAAACTGTCACTCAGAAGGTCGTGGCATCAAATCCCACCCTCTGCCATTTAAAAACAATAGTTTGTAGAAGAGAACTGCCTCTTGCGAGAAATTGAAAAATCCTCGAAGAGTGTCTTTTGTCATGAAAAATTCCCTCTCACCTAAACCGTTCGAATTTGGCAGTAAACTGTAGTAGGTCCCCTTCATTCATTGGTTGAGAGTTTTAAGACAATATATGCCTTGGATTTTCACGAGTTGTTGCGCCATCCATAATAAAGGTAGATTTTTATTTATTTTTTGAGCTCGAAATTTTGATTTAATGAACAATTGTATATTGGGGTTGTAAGAACGAAAAATGTTTACGATTTTAATTTCTAATTTTTGGTAAATAATTCATCGTAATAATTCTTTCTCAGTTTATGGGACTAAGTTTTGTGAACAATGGCCAAATTCCTAAACGCAAAACTTGCGCAAATTATGCTAAGCAAACAGTTCCAAAATGCAAACGTAAGCATCCCTGCTAAGCAGGTTGTCCATAAACGTACAAGTATTTGTGCAAATGTCAAAAGTATCTTGGGCACTTTACTTGCATTTCAATTTGTTTTTGTTTCAGCTTGCTTTTTTCATTTGCTTTGCATGTGTTTTGCTTTGCAAATGTTGCGTTTAGGAATTTGCCCAATGATTAAAATAAATTACAAACAGTAAAAAAAAAAAAAAAAAAACAGTACCTACCCTATGTATGTACGTACATCATATTGTCATGAGATATGTAGGTATTCTGATTTAAATCTACCCCTCCTTGATTGATATAGCACCTCCTTTAAAATAATATAGTCACATCCGGACCCTTCTGACAGGCAACTCGTAGGTACATATACTTCATATGTAGGGCTGGCAACGAGACGAGACCAGGCGAGACTTTTGTTAGTCTTAAAAAGTTAGTCCGAAAATTTCAGTCTCGTCTCGGTCTCGGTCTCGGTCTCGCCTAACCAAGTCCCGTCTCGATCTTGGTCTCGCCTTTTTCTCGTAAAAATTTTTATTTTCAGTCTCGTCTCGGTCTCGGTCTTGGTCTCATCCTTAGTCTTGGTTTCTTTCGTGATTTTTGGTAGAGTACGGTATCTCAGCAGTAGTTGGTAAGAAAAATGCGGGGTGAGGAGTCTTGTGTGAAGCAAGAAGAAAATGTATAAAACAGGCTCGTGAGTCTGTTTTGTCTTTTGTTGTTGTTTCAAACAGTGAAATGGTACAATTGTAGTTTTTTCTTTCAATGTATTTTGAGGCGAATGTATTTTGTTTTTATTATGTAAACACGATGAATCCTGCCAGTCAGTACTCTTTTTTCTCAAATGTCACCCAATAGGCTTAAAATCAACCTTTTCCGGAGCAAAAAAATTAAATCGGAAAAATTTCGAATTTTCTGGGTAAAATTTTAATTTTTTAAAGGGTTTTTTAATCTATTTAAAATCGGAGCCATCCTTCAATTTTGACAGTATGAAAAAAACTATATTTTGACGTTTCGATAATATTTTTTTCCAAGTTTCACCTAAAAGTCTTAATAAAGTCACCTTTATCCGGTGGGCGAAACAAAGTCTGAAAAATGAGCGATTTCTATTCCAACGATATGCATACATAAATCGTACGTATTCTTCTCTGGATTTTGGCAGTGCGCCTATCTGAGTATAACTACATATGTACAATGTAAAAAGTGGTTTGATATTTTAATGCGCATAAAATATTTCGCAACAAAAAAACTTGTAAATATTATTAAAATTGAACATGAGTACTAAATAATAATTAAATAAAAAAATATTTCTTCCAGCGACAACCGAAACCAAACCACCGAGACCAGCGAGGTTCTCGGCGGATTTCGGTACCAAAAATACGGTTTCGTCTCGGTATCATCTCGGGTGCTTTTAAAGTAGTATCGACGAGACTAGTCTCGATCTCGTTGCCAGCCCTATTCATATGCAGCTACATTTATTTAAAGAATGCATCGAATGTTTTTGTATTGAAATCATCACGTCAAATATGGCTGCATGCATCATTGTAGCTAATTCAAGAAGCGAATAGTGTTACTTTTATTCTCCTTATTTTTCTATGAATGAATAGGTTGCTGTCTGAAACATAATGCAGGCAACATAAAGCAGCTGCACATTGTCTTCATTTAAAAAAAAAAAAAAAAAAAAAAAAAAAAAAAAAAGAATAATGGCCCGAACGGCTGACTGACTGCAGCACAACTCCAGCTCCGAATAAATAGTTTTCACTCAACAACCAACATTTTCCAAGAGGTGAACCCTTCACCAATATGGTTCGAGACAAAGTTTATGGTGGAGCAAGTTATCGGTGGAATTAATAAGGACCCAACTTTTACTAATTTATGCCATCTGCCAACGATGTTATGTCTTCGGATCACACACTCTATGCTGTTCTATTTGTGTGGGTGTGTGTGTTTATTTGAAGGAGGCGGACTCGACTGATGTGTTGGTTGAAGACATGACACCATAAAGGCGCTGCTGCACTATGCTTCCTTCTCATATACTTTTCTTATACTATTCCCAGCCTCGCGAAGATAGATGAGAATGCTTATTGAGTTCTTAGCTCGATTGTATTCAGAGGTCATAAAAACAAAAACCGAAACTCACCGAGAACCATCACTATAATGTTATATGGATAGTGAAGTCGAACAGGGAAAAGGATGGTACCTCCATCAGTAGTGTGTGAATTTGCCATAAAAAAAACAGCAAATGGAATGGCTTTGTGGCAAATTGATTGGTTTTCATCATCATTTAGATCTGATGGCAAGGTGTGTTAATGGAGATTGATTTTTTTTTTGTTTTATTCTTTCTTTTTGCTCCCACAATTTTATGTATGTATATTTGGTAAAAAAAAGGTGGTTTGGTTGGTTCAATTTTTCGATGACTGGTTGTCAGAAACAATATATAGCTGTAAATGCGTTTTAGGTAGGGCTTAACAAACGATTATTGCCATGTATTATTGCCAAACCTTAACAAGACAACACTATAATTCTCTTGTCAATAGATTTTCCAATCATATGGAATTTATAGTCTCAAACACAAATATCTACCTACATTATATTTTATGACCAATTACCTACCTTACACCATTAAAACTTTGGGGTGTGAGATAAGATTGATAGATTTAAAATCACACAGTCTAGCATGAAATGCATCTTGCTTAGGTTTATAGAACTTAATTTAATCTCTTTCAATAGGTTTTAGTCAGATTAAGTGACGATGTGGAAATTATTTGTATATCCCCAGTTAAGAATTTTTGTATTAATTTAAATATTTGTATATCCCCAGTTAAGAATTTTTGTATTAATTTCATTTAAAAGGTCACTAATTGATATTAAGAATGAATGAAGACTGAATGAATGAAATTTAGTGGCTAAACAGCTCATGAAGAGCCAGGTTCTAGTGGACTTTCAACTCTCAACAAATTCCTGTGTCTGCATCAGGAATAGAGGGGACCTACAGTTTACTGCCAAATCCAAACGGCTTAGGTGAGTGACAATTTTCTATGACAGAGTATACTCTTGGAGGATTTGTCACATTCTCGCAAGAAGCATTTTTTTTGAGTTTTCGGTGGCAAAGTCTGGGAATCGAACCCAGACTTCTGGTGTGACAGTCCAACGCACTAACCAAGGGCCAAGGGCTACTACTGAATGAATACCATTGGATATTTTTATAAAGCGACCTTAGGCAAGGCGCGAAATGAATATGAGTGGTAGGGGAGTGGCAGTGGAGTGGTGAACTAGTCGCTTTGCGCTGGAGTGGCGGTAAAGTGGTATGAAAGTGATTTAACGCGCACTGTGGTATCACAGATTCATCAGTTACAATGTGAATTTATTTTGACATTTTAAAATATTCAAGACGACCTACATGCTTAAGGTAATAATCATGAGCTTCTTCTACAGTAAACAAAAATCTACTTCATCACCACTCGCTTGCCATTTGAAAATTAAACATGTTCAAGATAAAAGGGGCACCAGACTGGAACCACACAACCTGCAATATATGACGCAATGCTACCTGGCACTTAGTCACCACGCCACTACCATTCCACTCGGTCGCCACTTCGGTGCGCGCCTTGCCTTAAGATTAAGCCTCCCAACAACAGCTGGATGTGATTGCTCATTATCTACAGCTCATCCTCCAATTTAGTTTCTGCTAGGAACTTGAGTATTTAGAGTTTTTTTTAGAGAGAATAGTCTGAATTGGCCTGCATTAGCTTAAAGAGTTCTTCCCAGATTTTAAATATTTTAGCCTCCTTTACTGTTTTTTTAAATTCTGTTTCTAATCACGTTTTCTGCTGCGGAATAAGCAGCAGGGATCTGGCCCCGTTAGGATTGTCGTAGCTCCTATTTTGGTTTTAATAAATTTTAAAAATTATACCTCTGAGCTGACGCCTCAGCTCGGCATGTCATCCTAAGAGGCGTGCCCCACCAGTTGAGAACTTGGCCATATCTGACCAAAGTACTAACATTTTGTGACGGATTTGCTTAAGAGGCATATTTTTTTTGTCGAATATTCAACATATGTGGTGCTTAGATCCAGAAGCCGCATAATATTATAATTGCGTTATACCCCCCTTCCCCCCAAATATTACCCCGCTTTTTATGAAATCATTTTTTTTGGCGGTTCATATTCTATTTTAAGTGATATCTGTAGAAAATATACGCTCCATCCCATAAGAACACAGAATTTCGGGAATGCAGTCTTAGAAAATCATTCCTTGAAATTGAAGAATTGAATTCATTTACTTCATTTTGAGACTTCAGACTTCAAATTACGCAATACTCATTCATTTAAATCAAAAACATTGCGATGAATGTTTGCCCACTCATATTTTTTTTTTTTAAATAATAATAAAATAATAAAAAAAAAAAACAGGACTTGATAAACATTGAAAAATCCACTAAAATTATACAAAATTTTAAATGTTTGAAATTTAAAGAAAACATAAACAAAACCTTTTTTTAACGACTAATCAAAAAATTGCTTTGAAATTTTAAGACTTAAATTCATGATCTAGCTAATTTCCTTTTCTAAAACTTCAGAACATAATTTAAAGCCAAAAAAGATATTAAATACCCAAAACCGAAATGTATCCCTTTGAATTACCTTATAACTTCAACATAAACGAGACCCACTTTTAGCCAAACGCCATCCAGGACAAGGAAGTACAGAGCCAACCAAACCTCCTTTTGATAGCAATCAATTATCACACCTTAGAGAGTTAACTGAACATCTTGTAATTGTTTAAGACCCCGGAAAACTTAATTTTCTCTCGCTTTTGCTTTTGCTTTGTTGAAATTGAGTGCGAAAATTACTCCTAAATACCCATAAGGATATTATACAGCAGACCTTAGGTCGTTCAAGAATCCTGCCAATAGATTCAAATAACGAAGTGTTATAGCCCAAAATATATACACACATATATCCTTCTTATACCTACCCATAAAGTTGTATATATATCACAGGATATGTGTTTTAGAGTATGGTGCGTTGTCGGTTGTCTTATGCTTCGAGCCATTAAATGTATGTACAAGTCCTGTCTTATAGGACATAGGGATATCTAAGATATAGTGAACTTACTTCTTCTTCATCCAAATAATAAAACCAAAACCATCAGGGTGGTTTAACAATTTATTTGCATTATATATGTTTGTGTGGCATTCGCAATATGGCAATGGCAATAGGAATGGAATTAGATGTGGAATTCCGCAAGGCATTGAAAGGATCAAAGGCAGTGCATAATTCGATGAAGAGCCAATTTCGGAATTTCGCTACCGTCCAGTATTGTGCAGTATATCACACAGTTAATCGTCTTCATCACATAGAGAATTCAATTGCTTTCACCTTTGGAATATTTCATGGGTTAAAATTTATTATCCTTATATGTACATATTCCAGCAGAATATCCTTCCTGTTCTAAATTGAACTTATTTCCTCATTCCTTTCATTTTTATATATGTATATATATATATTTTTTTTTTTTTGAAAAGTGACTACAATTCTATGTAATTATATCTCACATAACAAGGATCTTTTTCACGTTATAGAATCGTACCAATCCACATCCGAAAAGATACTATTTTATCCTAAAGGAAGCGGAAGAAGATGGGTGTCCTTTATCCACACAAATCCATGGACTAACAAATTGGCAAAGTTTTCTAATTTGATTTTGTGATTTCATTCAGTATTGTTTAATGCAAGGACATCTCACATGTGTGTGTGTAGTTGGAATAGTGATCTCTGGTAGAGTATGATGTTGTGTTTTTATGTCGAAGGATTAACACAGGATACATTAAACACTGGGAATTAGTCTCGGGTAAGTTTTTCCATGTCCTGTCGGTATTGTTTTTATGTTCCATTTGTCTTTCTTCTTAAAGAACTTGTTAGCTTTTGTACTCTAAGTAGGATTATCAGAATCTAAGAATATACACATCGGTTATATATGAATTTGTGTGCATCTTGTGATGGGGGAGCTCATTAGAGATAATAGTATCAAACTAAATACTTTATTGCTTTTCAAGGAGGTCAAACAATGATCACTGTATTTAGTATTTTTTATCAAAAGAAGCTACCAAAAAACTCAAATTCAAAAAGGTTCAATAGAAGAAAATTAAATCGAAATAAATTGGTTTTATTATTATTTGTATTGTATTATTCATACTCGAATGTCAGTTTATTAGACTTGACCATTCTTTATTCCGTCAATTTCATTGAATTTTGAACAACAACTTAAAGGTGTTATCACCAATTGCTTACGAATTAATTTAAGGTATTTTAATTCGTTTTTTTTTATTTTTGTTTGGCTGGAGATATAGCTATTTCAAGGGGTGCCAAGCCCTATCATCAGTCTCCTTTATAGTGGTGCTGAGCTTTAATCCAATTTTATTTGAAAAACTTTCTACACATCATGCGGTATTTGAATCCGCGCATCAGATTTGCTCAGTCTTTGAAGCTGTGTGCACTACGCACCATGCTACTGTTGACCACTGACGTCACAGGTCGAGATGTGCTGTTTGTTTATCAAATGCATTTGGAGCATCAGCATTTTTATAAGCGCCTTTAAAATTAAATTGGTTTTGTTTTACTATTACTACAACATTTCATTGGAGAAGAGAATGTATTTTTATTTTTTTTTTTATTTTTTTTTTTTCATTTCGAATATAAATGTTTGAAAGCATAGAATCTTTGTCCAATCTAAACCCATAAAGAAATATTTTGAATCATGTTTACGTAGGGTGAAATCTGAGTAGTAAAATGGTTCTCCAATTAGGTACCTTTTATTGTAACAACTTCTTTGGCTTTTGACCTATTGTGGGTCACTAGTCCAAGCAATTTAAATAAAAAATTCTTAAATTTTAGAATAAAAAGAAAAAAAAAATCATGCTAAAAATGTATAGTGCGAAAAAAGTATTTTGGAAGAAATTATCACACGGGAAATATATCATGCGAGAAAAGTAGCATGCAAAGAAAAAAATAGCGAGAAAGTAACATGCGAGAAAAGAATCATACGAGAAAAATACCAAGCAAAAATAATGTAATGCGAAAAATATACAAGTATCATGCGATAAAAGTAACATTCGATAAAAGTAGCAAGCGAGAAACAAATAATACCTACTAAAAAGTATCATGCGAAAAGTATAATGCGGAAATAGTATCATGTGTAAAAAATATCATGCGAGAAAATTAGATACATATTTTGTGGGAAAAGTATAATGCGATACAAATTTCATGCGAGAAAAGTATCAATCCAAAACTTATAGCATGCTTCTCGCATGCTAGATTTTATACATGAAAAGTATTATACATGAAAAGTAGCATACGAGAAAAGTATATTTTGTAAAAAGTATCATGCGAGGAATATAGCGTGCGAGAAAAATCTAACCCTGGAAAAGTATCATGGGAGAAAGTAATGTGCAAGAAAAGTATCATGCGAGAAAGATACCATGCGAAAAATAATATCATGCGAGAAATAAGTATCATGCGAGAAAAATTATATACCAAAGAAAAATATAATGCGAGAAAGTATCAAGCAAAAAAAAATATCGTGCGAAAAATGTATAAAAAGTTTCATGGAAAAGAATACATATGTCATGCCAGAAAAATAGTAGGTATGCGAGAATAGCACGATGAAAGAAATTTACCATGTGGGAAAATTATCCATGTAATTTTATTGATTAACATGTCCCCAAAGAAAAAAGTCGAGTTTTGTGATGCTATATGATTTACATAGCCAATTCTAAAGTATAGGTAGTACCTGCCGGCCGGCGGCGGCGTCTTTTGACACCAATATCATTGAGAATACGGGCTTCAATTTCAGGTGAAACTTTACATACACCCAACCTCGCACCTCCCCCAAATCCTAAAGTGGGCCAAGCAGGGGGGTTGCAGGGCAATGGGCCCCCCATACCCATACTGCTTATACGCGTAATGCTGTGTACTCTAGGATTTACCAGTAAATTCTAGAATTTCATTATTTCGGATTTTTACAGTAACAGATTTATGGATTTTTTCGACAGAAATACTGTAAAAAAGGAAAAAATGTTTAAAGAAAAATCTAAAGTAGTAAAATATAAATTTTATATATAGGTAATTTTTTTTCTAATTATTTTCAAAACATTTAAATTCAATATTGTTTGAACTACTCAGAAATCTAAGATTCTAAAATTATAAGAAAATTGGTCGACCCTTTCAGAAGATACAGTGAAAGCTCCTATTGCGGACAACTCCCTTAAGCGGACAATCCCTTTAGGCGGACAAATTCTCACGACCGTGGATCTTTGATGTAAATTCCATACATTTTATGATCCCTTAAGCGGACACTCCCTTACCCTGACGCGGACAAGAATATTAGCCGCGATTTGTTAAATTAAATTCCCTAAGGCGGACAAAAACTTTTTTTTAGTATATAAATTTCAATCATTATTTTTAGTAATACTTTTACATAAATTTATTCTGCATTAAAAACGGCCCCCCTGGTTTACAGCGACATAGATGCGATTTCACCAAATTACTGTCTGTCATCAAATTCATAACGCATTTTATTTCTGCAGCTGTAGTCTGTTTTTGAATTTCATGGCTTGTAGGTGCAAAAATGTTTCATGATGCCACTGTATATTATACATTTCCTTAAATAACTATTTTTTTAATTTTTTCCCTTGGACGGACAACTCCCTTAGACGGACAAAAATGTTACGACCTTCGCTGTCCGGCTAAGGGAGCTTTCACTATATAATGTTTACCTACGCTAATAACTCTAAAATAAAGCATTTTCCTCAGAAAACATAAAATCCCTATTTCCTAATGTGATGCTTTGGCAAAAACCTGAAATGAAGTTTTCTTTCAAATATTTAGGTTATTATAGGTGCGAAGTGTTATCAAAATCGTTAGACCTGTTTTTGAGAAAATTTGAAAAAAAAAAACCCGAAAAATTTATATACCTGTTCTAGATGAGCTAAATCCAAAATTCGAAATTACCTCACCATTTTACTGCCTGTACAAAATGGTGACGGGGACAGAACAGAAGCCGCAGCTGGAATAGCTGTCAAAATATTGAATACGCACAAATTCAATGTTGCGAACACAACGGAACGTAGCCGCATACGGAGCTGCAGCCGCAGACAGAAGACTTCACGAACTTTTAACTTTTCATGTACGGCACTTTTCATGTTTCAAATTGTATGATCAAAAAAAAACAGCTTTTTGGATCGGAAAAAGTATTGTGGTTATTTGTATTATTATTTATAAAAGGAAAAGTATTGGAAACAAAAAATGTGAATTCTGAGCTTGTACACAAGAATATTGTTTTGTTTTCCTTCAAAATACTTTCAAGGCTGTACAGCTGCATTGTGCGCCCGTAAAAAAGATAACGTTCGACACTTTTTGACAACTCTTCCAGTTCCGCCTGCGGCTCCAGTTCCAGCATTCTATTCTGTTCAGCCAGTTAGGCTCTAGCTCAAATTACAGAGGGCGTACGGACGGACGCACAAACGTACACATCGACTGGCGGTATGGCGAAACCCACTTCTTCGAATTTCTCCATCATCGTAGTGTCAATTTTGATTACAACCCCGTAACTTTTTTTCCACGCGAAAGTAAAAAAAAGATATATAAAAAAAATAACTGTCAAAATAACTTCATAGCAACCCATTAAAACTGGTCGATTCTGTAAGTTAAGTACATCCGAATATTTCCTGATGTTATATAGAAATCTTTATACTGTGCAATGCGAACAGTAATTCTTAAAAATAAATAGCATTTCTTTTCCTTTGGAATTCGTTTTTTTTTCTCATTGTTGCAATTTCAGCTTTTCAGCAAATAAACTGCTTCTGCTGTATCATACGCGCTTCAGTCAAGATATTATATGAATGCAAATGAACTTCAACCATAAACTGACTGACATCCCATGACTTTAACGCTCCACACACATTCAAATAGTATTTTCACAGTGCAATTTTTATTTTCGTTTTTATTGTGGTTATTTTCACTTGCAAACTTTTCATTTCCATTCTGTCTGTCATTGTATTTCAAGTGCAAAAAATTGCTTTTGAAGGCTTTTAGCCTGAAGGAACAGCTTAAAAGATGGATGAGTTAAATAAAATTCCAAAATATTATTTTTTTTTTTATACAAACATAAATAAAAAGGTTTTAAGATATATGTATGGCTATGGCAAGAGATGGAAGAACATACTTTCTATGATATTTATGAGTTATGACATTGTCTAGAAGCTGGAAGGACAAGGATATAAATTTTATCTTATTATTTAAATAGTTTTTTGATAGAAGAAATTTTTTACTTTTTTGGAAATGTATTAAAAAAAATATAAATTTCTAGCATGATAGTTTCCTAGCATGATACTTTTGTAGCATGGTATAATTGCCAGCATAATGGCATGACACTTTTCTAGCATAATGTGCTTTTCAAGCGTAATAATCTTTTAGCATGAAGAATGCAATTTTCCCGAAGTATTTTAATATTAAAATTTTGAAAAAAAAAATGGTTTTAACAATATTTCTGACATGTATAACTCTGAATAAGTTTTATGCAAGCAATATATTGACTTTAAGCCAGAATTTATTTTGTCAAAACGAAGGTAATTGCGTTTAAAAATCCTAACTTGGATTTATTTTGCATTTATTTAAAATTTTCAGTTTTTTAGTAATTCCGTTTATTTGATTTTTTTTATACATATGTAGGTACTATATAGGGCAAGTTATGGATTCGTGCAAAAAATCGAACTCGAGATAACAATCAAATTTGACATTACGATAATAGAAAACACGAAAAATGTGGGTCCCGCAATTCCGTCTGTCTGTCTGTCTGTACCTCGGCCTACAGCCTAAGCCACCGAAGCGATTTTCTTCAAACCTTGAGCATAAGATTTTTGGGTAATTCTCTGGAGGGGAAATCGAAATTTTTTTTTTTAGCTCAAAAATTAACGGTACTCGTCATACAAACGCTTTGAAAAAAGTTATTTATCACAAAAACGGTCGTAACGATTTTTTTTTTAATTTTTGTGTGTACCTGCTAGTGTTGGTGTAGTCTGAACTTTGATTAAAAAAAAATACAAAAAACCGTCATTAACGGTAACTGTCATATAACCGATTTTTTGATTTTCAACTTTCTCGGTAACTGCTCAATCGATTTTGATCAAAATGTTTACTCTGAAGGTTGTTTAAAGTCTTTATAATACTGCATACAAATATGTATTTTCAAAAAAATATTTTTTGAATTTTTAAAAATAAGTTCAAATTTTTTTTTTGAAAAATCATTTTTTTGAAAACGGGTTGATGAATTTTTTTGAATTTAAGGTTTTAGTTGTATATTATTATATCCTTTAAAATGGCATACCAAATCTTTTTTCTAAAAAATTTCAAGAAATTTTATATTTAAAACATTATTTTTTAAGAAAACTTCTCAAACGATTTTTAAAATTTTCACTGCATAAATTTATATTTTTTCAAGAATGGAAATGGCGTTCTTCATTCTGAGATTAAAATATTTTAAGTACTTGCTTTATCAATTTAATGAACGTGTTTTATGCTTTTTTTCCTGATTCAATTTCTATTCTTCAATTAATAAAAAGGGTAAATACATATATAATTATTAATTATATGTAGGTACTTATAATATACTCAATGTTTGAAACTCATAAAAACTTTTACTACAAGAGCAAGTTCGTGCGATCCAGCCGTGCATTTTATTTATTTAACACTGAAGTCACAGACATGTAACTTTGTGTAATTTGGAAACAACTTTTATTTAAGTTGCATTTCTTAATTTCATAATATTTTTAATCAACAATTTTTCTAGGAAAGTAGTATTTATCCATCCATTCGAAACACAATTATTAAATCCTTGTAAAAAAATATTTCAGGAATTTAATTTTAATCGATATAACCTCCAAGCAAAATACCAAAGAAGCAATCGCCAACAGAAAACCACAAAGATATAAAATTCCATCCAATTGCTGAAGACCAATTGTGACTTTCTTCGGTGGTCTTTCAACTTTAAAAAATGAAAAGTCTATTGCTTGCTCCACCCAAGCATCCATCAATCCAACTGCATTTGTTCTCAATATGAACGTGTTCAATCGGTCAGCTAAAAACGAATGTTTCGTAAGGTAGATGCACACATTTTGGTTCATAAAAGCTTCTTTCAAAGTTGTCAAGACTCCAATTTTTCGACTCTTGCCCAAATAATCCAAAATAAATTCAATCGGGGCAGCTGTCATAAGTTTTTCTTGTGCATTTTCTTCTAAATATCGAAAAACTTCCCAGGTTTGAATATTTTCCAGAGAGATTTTTTTCGCTGGCATATCTTTGAAAATACCCATGTTGCCCATTTCATTCCATCCGTGTCGATTCAGAACAAAAGTGTAGTTCAGCTTTAGAACTTCATCGATGGTTGAGGGTGGCTTCAAAAAAATATTATTTCGAATGAGGTGATAGATTATGGCTCCGTACTTAGTGCGGATAACCAAAACGAACAACACCCAAGATGTAATGAAAATCCTTTTGGAATTTTGAGTCGGTTCAGCAGATGGTGGTATACCCAAAGTGTAGGCAATGTAGTTTAAGCAGATATTGGGCTTATTTGTTGGAATTAATTTTAAAAACGTAGCTTGAAGTTTTGTCCAAATGCAGAAAAATATGAAGGTTATAATAAATGCAGCAAATAAGGCCATAGCTGCCTCGGGCTCAAATGGAAACCAAAGGGCTAGATCGGGCTTGAAATTAGTTGAGGACTCCATTAAGATGGGCATGTTCTTCGATTGCAAATACGTGTCTGTAGCTGTAAGCACTCGACTGCGATTCTCGGAGAACCATATGCAACCAAGACTCAAGTCGGCTTCTTTCTTACGAAGCTAAAAAATAAATATATCAAAAACTTTTAAGTTTTTGTGAAGTTACTTACCATTTCTACGGCTCCTGTACTAAGGTTACCATATATAACTCCCCTAAGCTCATTATTCGGTGGCACTACAACCTCGATATCAAAATTCATTTTAACACTCAGTTGGTGCAATAGTTTGCCTTCAAAACCTCCAATAACGTCACGCCCTTTTTTCGTAAAGTCCAATGTCAAATACGGTGGAATCTCATACGTGGCCACTCTCAACGGACAATTATACAGATCGTGAAGCTTGGATGGGAAAAGTTTGTCATTTTCCATTTTACCATTTTCGAAACGATTTATCTCGACTGGAATAACTTTTCGGCAGTGCGTCTTGGAAAATGGAAAATAACTGTATATTATTATGTCGCCAGATGCTTTTTGTACCTGAACATTGACATTAATAATGTAATTCTTCCAGCAATAGTCGAATATTATTTGCATGTCATCGTCAACATATTGATCGTCAGTTTTTAAAAAGATGTGATAGTATTCGTTGATGTCGTAGTTTTGAACTTTAGAGGCTGGATCTATTTTTCTAAAAAAAAAAAATATTTATTGAGAATTTTAAAATTCGAGAATCTTTCGTGCTAGATTTTCTGATAACACTGATACTTTGATACTTACAGAAAAGCTTGCCACGAATCCACCAAAATAATATTATAAAGTCTTTCACCATAAATTGTTGGTCCAACTGACTCGCTATTTAATACAATATGCGTTTTGATATTGATACGTTTTCCAAAAAGTAATCTTATAAGATCAGAATAAAATTCAATTGTATTGGGTCGTTCATTTCCCATCAGAAGTAAAAATGAAGTACTTTTTGGCATGATGAATTTTTGAATAACAAATAGAAGAGATTCTGCAATTTCCGAATTAATATCACGTTCGGCGAAATTTCCATTTGAACTTAATAAATAATATGTTAGAAGAGGAATAATATTCATTTCGAGAAGGATAAGAATCAAAGAAGTCCTTAACTAACGGTAGCAGTTCAAGTAATGATTGAAAGACTCTGTTATAAGTACTGGGTTAATACGTTAAATATCTTATTGGACAAAGAAAGCACTTAAAAGCCCTAAAATACTTAAAAAAAAAAAGGAAACATAAAGCACTCTTAAAGGTGTAATCAAGTGCCAATTAATGTTATCTACTTTCTGACAAATATACTACTGCAACTAAAACAGTCTTAAGTGTGATATTTTGTGACATAATTATTTAGGAAATTTGAGAGAAAATTTGTTTAACTTTCTACAAAGTTTTACGTGTTCTTTATTTTAGAAGAAAAACTAACCAAACACATTTTCAGTCTTATTTAATGGATTTTGTGTCCTAAATAAATAAAAATATATCAATAAAATAATTAGTACATTAGCCCGTGGTGTATTGGTTTGTGCGTTGTCACGCAAAAGGTTGTAGTTTGATTCCCTGCCTCTTCAACGAATGAAGAGCCAAGAATCGCTGATGACCTTGACCTTTCTAAGGCTTACCAACTCATTCTTCTGTCCTGATTTATGTCTAAATTTGAGAGGAGTCTGAAGCGGTCGAAGAAAGATTTCAAAATTTAGTCATACCTATTCATCAAAGAATATTTTAATTTTTCTAGAGCAAAGTTAGCGCATTTTACAAATAAAAGTATTTAAAATAGAAAAAAAAAATTATAAGAAAATGGCAACATTTACTAAAAAGTTCTTTACCTTTCTTTTAAGCCAGAAGTCTGTTCTTTCATTCCTTTTTCAAATCAACTTATTTGTGTTAAAAATTTTCGAAAAAAAAATTTAAAAAAATAATTTCCATGCAAAAATGTTAAAATTCAAAAAAATTAAATACTGATTTTTTCACAATTTTAAATACTAAGTTCTAAGAGACAGTTGATTCTTAAATCCAATTTAGAACTCATCATGGTCAAAAATAAAGAAAACCGCGAAATTTTTGCGCATTTTTCAGTTATTAGTTATTAGTCTATATCACCCCGTTTAAATGGGAGGGCCAATTTTTTCAAAAAATTGACTTGAAATAGAAAACGACTCATAAAACTCCAACACTCCAACAACTCCAACAAGTGATAGTCTTTAAAAAATTCATTTCCAAACCCAAAATTTAAAAAAAAAAAGTACCCTTTATTATAAAAACTATTTTTTTTAATATATTATCAATTCTTAGTAAGATACAAAAAACGAGTTGCCTTCAAAAGGATTTTAGTGTTTTTAGTACCACAAATACCTATATGAAGAACTACCCACTCTACTTCAATTGGAACAAATAAATTATACTTTTTTGAAAAGACTAATTAAATTATAAATGTCCCTTTCTATGCAATCCGGTTGATGTTCAGTCGAATTCAACAAATCCAACAAACGAATCCAACAAAAAGATACCTACATATATACATTAGATACAAAATAAATATTCAATTAAAAATAATTTCGTTGTGTTAAAGTTGAAAAAAAAAAACAGCAATAATTTATGCACTATTGGCCCTATTGGCCCTATTGTGAGAGTCTATTCGGAGTAAAACAATCAATACACATTTAAAATAATCAAATAGAAAAATATTAACGATAAGATTTTTAGTTTTTAAATAACAGTATAAATAAAGTCTATTTGAATAATCTATCACTAGGTATCAATCGCCAATATATAAAAACCGTTCGAACAAAAAAAAAAAAAAAAAAAAAAAAAAACAATTCAGAAAGTATGTAATTTATTTTTATCATGACTTTCCTACTTTTCTTGCCTAATTTTCCAATGTTTATCTCCGTAGTGTGTTAATCTGATTAAATGCAAATCCGTGAAAAAATTCCCATCCAATTTGGATGCTCTTTAGCCGAGTTATGCGCGTACGAAAAAAAAAACTATTTAAGAAAGTTTGAAATTTTTAGCTGTTCTTACGATTTTTTGATTTTGCCGATCGAATTTTCTAATTTTCGGTCAAATTTTGAAATTTATGGCTCCGTTGTGTGTTAATCTGGTTCTATACAAATCAAACAAAAAAAACCCCAACCAAATTGGATGATGGCCGAGTTATGCGCGTCCAAACACATTTTCATTTCAAGGTTTTCCGAATTTTTTGGTCTAATTTTCTGAGTGTAATGGCGTAATGGTTAGTGCAATGGGTCATGCCAGAGGTCTGGGTTCAATACCAGCTGCTTCCACCTTAAGTTTTTTTCCAGACTACTGCCTCTTGCAAGGAATTGACAAATCCTCCAAGAGTATTTCTTGTCATAGAAAAGTGCCGCTCACCTTAGCCGTTGGGATTCGGCAATAATCTGTAGGTCCCTTCCATTACTGCAGACACGCACCCAGAAATGCTTGAGAGTTGTAAGTCACTAGGCCCTGGTTCTTAATGAGCCGTTAGTGCCACCAAATTTATTTTATTTTTTGTTATTTTAATTTTCTGATGTAAAATTTTGAAATTTTTGGCTCCTTTGAATATTAGTCTGGTTTAATACAAATTCAACAAAGCCGAGTTACGCGCGTACAAACACAATTTCATTTTACAAATTTTGAAATTTGAAGATGTTTTCAGGATTTTCCTACTTTTTCGGTGGAATTTTCTAATTTCCGGTCGAATTTTCCAATATTCGGTTCCGTTATGTTTTAATCTGGTTTAATACAAAAAATCCATAATTAATAAATTTTGTTGTATTGTTTTTGACTTTGAACAGCTTTTCTTTAGAAATATCATAACGTTATCATATGAATATATTCATCTATATTAGAGAGCAACTTCCTGCGAATCATTCGTGAATATTTTTTAACAACTTTCAAGATGTTGCTTATTTATTTTCAAAATCTTTTTTGCACAGACGATGCACCATCATAAGATAAACCCTATCAGTCTCGACACTTTCAAAATATTAAACAAAGCAGCTTATGATAATTTCATTGGTTTGGTCTCTCTAAGAATTGAGTAAAAAAAATCAACTAAAAAAAAAAAAAAAAAACTACAATCCCCTAGCTTGAAAATTCTCCGATTACTCCTATCGTTTATGAACAGGAGTTTTTGTTTTAAAAATTTGTGAAAATCCCTTTAAGTAAGCCACAAGATCAAGAGCACAAAATAAAAACGAATCGGAGTAGTTCCTTATGGGAAAGCTAAAAAACCTAGAGAACAAAAACGGAAATCCCTTATATTTTTTCACTACACACCACCTCCGACAAAATTCCTACAACTTGAGATGGAGAGAATAGAAGATGATGACAATGACGTTGCAAATGTGTTGCAAGGCAAAATATTAAGCTTAAGGCTAGCTCCCTACGTAAATCCTTTTATAAGTTGGGAAAGGAAAGGAGTCTTCCCTTAGTAAAGACATAGGAAGACATTATTTTCTTTTTACCTGGCAAAAAAAAAATAGCGAGAGCTCCTAGATAAAAGTGCCTTGTTGCTGTTGTCCTTTTTTTTTTGTTGTGTTTGTTGTTTTTGTGTGACATAGCAGGTGGTTGCATGCAGTGGACTAACCTTGTCTAACCTTTCCTCAGATGGTCTGACTTTGTGGTCGATGAAAAGTTTACTCGACTCATCGTTCTTTTTTCTGCCAACATTCTTTATACATAAACCAACACACCTGACCGAAGTTTGCTTTGTAAATTGAGAAGGACTCAGTAGTCTTAGCCTTTGTGTTGGCATCCCGCCAGTTGAATATAACTGATAGCCAGGGATTAGGGCTGATGACAGCTCACTGGCTAGAGTCAATTGTTGGCAGCTGAAGGGCGAACAGATTATTTCTTTATATTTTGTTTCATATACCTTCCTTCATGTACGTCAAGAGGTGGAATTCTTGAACGTGTTATGATTATTTATTGCTGACTTATCCTAAGCACAAAATACTCTTTGAGAAGCTTTTGATAAAGGAGGTGATATTGGTTTATTTGACTGCGGTTTGATGAATAAAATGACAGTTTGATACCTGAATTAACAAAATAATTTGAAGTCTTTTAAAGTTGATGGTAATAAGGGCGCTATAAATTTTGAGAATTTTAAGGCTAGAAAAATCGTATTATGACATAAAGCCCTTCATAACTCTCTTGCAGAAAGAGTCAATATTCCTTTTGGGGTTATGAAGGGTTATATATTCTCAATTTTTCTAAATGAATCCAACCGGCGTAGGTGGCGCAGTTTAGCTAACTGCGTCATATCTAGGAAGACTTGGCCCACTTATAGTAAAACCCGTACAACTGACCTGATATGCAGACCCAGGCCAGAGTCGTTGCGACCTTTTCTGGACACTGGCCGATCAGAGAACATGCGGCGAAGCTGAGCATCCCTCACAATACTTATTTTCATAGCTGTGAGGACCAGCAGGAAAGGGAAATTGTCTTTCATTTCCTCTGTGAATTTCCCGCTCTATGGCCAGAATGAGAGCACAGGAAAGGCTTTTGTCGACAATCTGAATGAACTCTCCGAACTGAAGAAAGGCTTGATTTCTTTTCTGAACGGAACGAAATGACTCCAAGATGAACTTTGTAGCTACTGCACTATGTCTTCCGTCAGACTTCCTAAGCCATTGGCAGGTGGTAAACGAATTCTGAAACCAATATAATCTGCCTAGCCTGACATTTTGAGCCACAAATCCGTTCTTCAATACCGTTTTAAATAAATAGGTCACACGAGTTATGGTATCAAAATGGCGCTCTTCAGCGCTAATTGGGTTATCGAGCTTAGGTTGCTCGGGGCCGCCACTTCCACCTACCTATAAAAGGTTAAGCAGTTTCAGAAATTGGTCAATGGTCAGCCAAGGATTATTTTTTTAAATTAAAAAGAAAAAATAAATTTTTTTTATTTTTGTAATAAGTTTTTTCTATTACAAAAAAATATAAACTTTAAAAATTCATTCAAAAAATAAATTAATGGCTGATCAATTTCTGAAACTAGCTGACCTTTTATAGGGATTGAGTAAACTTTTAGATGCCAAATTTTTTTTGGGAATACATTTTTAAATAATAACTTTTATATTTTAAATTTTTCGGTAAAAAATACACATAAATTATAGAAAATTTCACTCTCTCCAAATATGTGCTAAAATTTTGTTCGTCAGACTTATTTTTATTTATTTATTTAATTAATCTATTTACCAAAAAAATATTTCAACATTAAGATTACATATCGCGAAAAAAAAACTTGTTTTTACACACTCTTTTCCAAAATGGCGCCCAACTAGGAAAATGGCATTCAACCATGACAAATTATTTTCACACTCATAAATACTGATATCCAATGGGGGTCGCTTTGACAGATTTTTCTGTCAACGCCAAAAGTTCACAAATAGCAATTTATGCAAAGTCTTTACATTGACGCGCTGGGCAGTAATGTTACGATTTGGCACTTATTAGGCATGTACACAAACCAACGTAACATAACCTACCTCAACGTTGAAGTTGAAAAAATCCAACTTCAGCAGGCGTTTTGACAACTCCACTCATGTCAAATTCCTTTCAACAAAAAAATCGATTTGTCTGGAAAAAAAAATTGATTTTTCTGGACAAATTCCTCCTATTGAAAGAAAAAAATTGATTTTTTTTTAGAAAAAAAAATCGAATTTTTTTGTTGAAAGGAATTCGACATTACAGTTCTGTTGGTTCATTTTGATTTTCAGAATGACACTTCAATTGTTTTTAATCAGCTGATTCTGTTCAAGTCGTCTGTCATATCGACGCGTTCGTAAAGCTTGTTAACGTAACGTAAGCGTCTTTAACGAGAACGCGCCATTGGAAATCAGCCTTAATGACCCAAGTCCCAAAGTTAGTTCTATTGGCACTTTGTTCGTAGGGCCCATTTTATCAATTTAAGCGTGTTTGTGTTAATTGCTTTTGCAAAAAAAAATTGATCGACGTTGATCAAACTGATTTTAAGAAAGCAGGACGAATGCAGACCTATTGACAATACTGCCCATAACTCCGTAATGGCCCCAACTACAAAATTTCCGATTATGGCATTTTTGGACTTAAATTTTTTAGTTGGGGCCATTACGAAATTATGGGCAGAATAGTAATAACGTTTTCCAAAACGGCCAAATACATAATTCCATCTTCTTGAAAAGTAGGTACTTGTTAATAATTGACTCCTCTATGGATATAATATTGATTGAATCAAAACTGCACAGTAAAATCTCATGTGTAAATTGTACATCTTTTATTAGAAAATCCTATGTGTAATAGAAAGGTAGGAAAGGAGTCAATTGCTTGTAGCAAATATAACTTGTGTCGAATATTCAGATTTCATTCCACCTTTTTCAGTATATCCAATCCATATACAATCCATTGACATTTACATATGCATAGGTACGACAAACCTATCCTTATCACAGAGAAAAAAAAAACAATCAAAGGTCCTATTCCATCCACCAACTGCGTTCGTCCTTATTTGTCATCAATGAAAGCAATCTGTCTGTGAGTGAGTGGTAAAGCAAGGCGAATTTTGCTATATCACTAGCATCGAAGTCGTAGCATCTGCAAATATCTGAAATCTATATGCGAAGCACAATCTCCGTTTCTACTTTGACGAGGATTACTTCAGCGGAAGTATATTAAATTCTATTACCTGAGGAAAGGCGACTGACAACACAAAAGCTAAAGGTAAGTACGTATATACGTGTATAATATATTTATGTATATCCGCACTATATACAAACGCCTTAGATGTACCAAGCCTCCCCTTTACTTACACTCTTTTGGGACGTGTCAATAATAACGAATATGATTCTTCTGAAGTTGGCGACAACGACGACGACAAGACGATATTACCCCCAATATAGAAAAGGGAAATATTCTGTCTCGTCATTGATATTATTTAAAGGGTGTTTCAAAAAAATAAAACTTTACATGATGCATAAATCCTGTGGTTGAACATGAATTTTAAGTAAGATAAGTCTTGGTCCTTGGCCGCAAACATTAGTTCTAGTGGGTTCTTGTTTTCAACAGGGATAGTCATCAAGACGGTACAAATACAAATACTAAAAGTCATAGTGCATACTTACAGGAATAAGTGGCATTTAAATTTTCCATATTTTGTGTTTCATATATTCTGAGAAAGTTGCACTTAAATGACCAATATGGGAGACTTAAGTGCCACTCATTCGGTTTAGTATGCCTTGAGCTTTTATCTGCCATATTAGCCACTTATAGGTGCCACTTTCTTCAACTGATAAGCTAAGCCTAAACGACCGCAAGGTTTCGGCTCTCGAATCCTGTAGGAACCTACGTCGAAAATTGATAGATAAGCAGTAAAGTTTAACATAGTTTCAAGACGTCCTAAAACACCCTATACTTCTTTTAAAAGTAGATGATAGGACTTCTTCATCTAAATCTTCCATGGTCTGGTAAAAAGAAAAATGAAAAAAAAAAAAACAAATCGAAATGAAGTTGCAAGAAAAATAATATTTGTTTTTTTTTTTTTGCACGTCTTCTTCCATGGTTGACATGATGAAAAAGTCCTTTTGGCTGCTTAACGCTGAGCCTTATAGCTAGTTGGTTGGATTCATATTTAGAGGTGCGGATAGGCACGTTGGGATTGCTCTAAATTGATTGAAATTGATGGATGAGTCTGGGTGCTTTATATGGGGAGATCAAGCAAGCATCTAACAACTAAACTCAATAAGGATAGAAGACCTCTTACAAGCCAATACCAATAAAGTGATTGTAAATGAATTGACTTTTTTTTTCCTTATCCAGTACAACCAAAAAGGAAATTTACAAGGATCGTCTTTATTATTTCTTCTTGGAGTGTTTAGCTTTGGGCTGTATGGTAGGTATACTTTAAATGATTTAATAGATGAATGAAATAAGAAGAAGACCGATATTGTGCCTGGAGTTGTTTTAAATACATATAAGTAAATATCGAACACAAAAATATGGATCAAAAGAGTGCCTAAATGTAACATTGTGTCATGAAATTAATGATTTCTTTCAGAAAAAGGTAAACATTTATACCCGATTTGATACATAAAACAAAAATTTAAAAAAAAAAATTATCAACATACCTAAATGTTAAAGAATTAGATTTTGTTCCAGAACCTGATTATTATTTAGCCGTATAAAGTTACTTTTGCTGTCTCAGAAATTGCCGTATAAATGCCGTAAATATGCCGTGAAAAGAAAAAAATTGCCGCGACAGTGGTTTTCCCAATAATGGCCAGAAATGGTTTTCATAGTAAATCTTCATATAAAGTTAGCATAACGGTAGAAAACATTGGCGATTGATACAAATTGATAGCGTATACTGTTGTTATTTCGAAAATCTTATCGTTACTATTTTTCAACTTGATTATTTCAAATTTGTACTGATTGCTTTATTCCGAATAGACTCTTGTTTTTTTTTTTTTTTCAATTTTAACGCAACAGAAACCTTAAAGCTGCTATATGTACACATTTTTAAATCTAACTAATATATGCTGATAAAAAAGTACGTATACGCCACAGTGACTCCGCTCAAGCTTATTTCGTATTATTTATTTTAAAGGGTCTGTAAAGTTATACATAGGTACTAAACACAGGCAAAGATTTTACATACTTCCGCATGTAAAGCAACAAATTGGAAATATAAGAAATTTTCAAT
This sequence comes from Epistrophella euchroma, assembly GCA_947049315.1. Lineage (NCBI taxonomy): Eukaryota > Metazoa > Arthropoda > Insecta > Diptera > Syrphidae > Epistrophella > Epistrophella euchroma. Next base: position 110,681,498 of record OX346247.1, on the reverse strand, counting down.
TTGTAACACGTTTGGCTACATAACATTTAGATATTTCCTTCTTCATTTGGGTAAATCCTCTAGATTCTAGAAGGAGGTACACATTTTTTTTATTATTATCTATTCTATTTCGAATTGAATATATTCACAGCTAAGACTGGACAGCTAGTTACATATAAAATTAAATATTCTCAATCAAATAAATACCTCATTATCAACAAAACATTCTTCGAAAGGCACTTAATTATAAATAATAACATAAAACATATTCTTCATATTTTAGTAATTAATTTATTAAAAAACAAATAAAACCAACTTTATACACAGAAGTAATCAGAATCAAACAATTATCATATCCGAATTTGTAGCTAATTAAATGCTTATTCATGACTTTATAGTTTCTTAGTTATTTTATTTTTGGTAAAAAAAAGTTTGAAATAGTGAACTTAGCAGACGAAAATAATAATTCTATGTTGATTTGCTAAATTGTAGATTTTCCAATGCTAATTTGTGCTCCGTAGGTTTTACGGAATACATATAAATAATTTTTTATCGAATTTTAAAATTATAAAAGAGCATTTCTGGTCCGCAAAAAAAAGACTGAAGTTAGCGGACAGAATGAGATGTTCTGCTTTTTTTTTTCCAAAAATTGTAAGTTTTTAAATGGTAATATGAAAAAAAACTAAACGAGCTATACAAAATCGGGTTTCACGCGTTTAATTAAGATAATGATTACTTTTCAAATTTGTGCAAACCAACATTTTGGATTTACTCATTTTGACTTGCGATTGTAGGTACTACCTACTACAGTAGGACCTCGGCAGTTTGAACACTCGGTAATTCGAACGCTCCACTAATTCGAACAGCTATTTTTATGCATTAAGTAGGTATCTTGTTATTCGAACACTTGCTAAAATTGGTACTCTGTAATGCGAATTTGTAGGTCAACAGCTTCGTAAGAGGACGCTGATGAATTCGCAACGCTGATGATGGCACGTCTTCTAGTACAAATCAAGCCAGAAAATTAATTTATTCACAATTAAGAAATTCGAAACTGGGTGAAGGATCAAGCGATTGCAAACCTACGCAGTGAAAATGTTTCAACTGACTCAAATAGCGCAGAAAAAATTCTATAGCGCCAAAAAACTATCAGTAGCGGCAAAGCTATTTGAGATGTGGATCAACTACTGCACTACCTTGTGGAACAAGAATTTTCAACATTTCATATTGACCAGCTCGACATTTAAAACATGATATCATAACAAAAACTATTTAAAAAAATAAGCGAACCACAATGCCCAATTTCTTTAAATTACTTAAAACAACCTTGATCTTTATTTTGTCTTTTGTCGGACTTAAGCAATAGATATTTTCTTTCTTGTTTCGACCAACACGAATTATTTTATTATGATTTATAATACTTTACACAACTTTCTCAGCTGAAAAACGTATCCAGTAATTCGAACACCTCCGTGGTTCGAACTGGGTCGGTCTCTAATAGTTCGAATTATCGAGGTCCTACTGTTCCTACTTATGGCAAGTTTTGGATTCGCAAAAAAAATCTTAATTGATATTTTGATCAAACTTGACATTACAATGAAAAGGAACACGAACAAACGAATGCATGAAATTTGGCCCAATGTAAAATGGACCCAATCAAAAAATGAAAAATGGCTGCAAAAATATATATGAAAATCAACAACAACAAAAAATTGATTGAATTTTGTGAATTGGGAACATTTTTCATATTTTTTGGGGCCTCTTTTCATTTTTTTTGGAGTTGTTTTTCATTTAGTTTGCGGTAATTTTTTCATTTTGAAAATGGGGTCATTTTTCATTATTTTTTGGGCCTTTTTATTGGGGCCAAATTTCATATTGCCGAAAGAACTGAGTCTCGCAATTCTGTCCGTCTGTCTGCCTGTTCGACTGAATCTTAAATGGTTGGATCAATTTTAAATAAACTTTGTATAAGTTTTTTTGCACTCCACAAACAATTTTTGTTTCAATTTTTTATGACCAATAATAACGATAACTACCTGCCAAATTGGTTTTTAGCATTTCTGGAAAATCGTATTTTTCTCAAATAAATAAATAAAGTTTCCGGAAAAATGGTACCTCCCATATAAATATTTTTTATTTTCGCCTTTTTTGAAAACGAATCAGAGGTTTCTAATCAACATTTTACGGAGAATGTTCTCAAAAGATTAAATAAAGTATTGTACACCATAATTAAAAACAAAAAAATATTTTTTTTTTATTTTAAAAAACTCAATATTTTGAAAACTGCTTTTTATATTTGTGTTAAATTTGGCAGCCCACATAGTTTTTTAACCTTATGTTAAATATTAAAATCAAAAATTATTCTTATATGTAGGAAAAATTAACGGTACCTACCTTTCCATTTAATTGGTTAAAAAGCGATGAATAAAATCTAATTTTTCTGGAACTCTTACGATTTTGATTGAAATTTTTTTGCGTACTTACATTAGTACAGCCTACTATTTAACGAAAACAAAATGAATACTTACATGGTATGCCATTATTATTAACAGTAGCCCTCAAATCTTGGTGTGTAGTTGACGGATTTTACTAAAACCAGTCCACAAACCCTCCCACTACTAATATGAACCAACTCTGTAAATTTCAACTAAATTGGTTTGACGATTTTCTAGCCTATAAAAGACGAACACACAAACATTCATTTTTATACATAAGATTTACATTTTTATCACTAGTTAGATATAGATATACAACCCTTTATAAATTTATTTAATTATACGAATCTTCGATAGGATTTCCAAACAAAAAACCACCAGAATTTCGCCACAAATGAAATGAATTCCAACAAATTTCTCATGCCCAATCTTCATCTCGTTTGGTTGCGGTTTGACCTTGAAACACGACAAATTGATTGATTTCCTTACCCAAGCGTCCATTAGCCCCACCGAATTTATGCGCAGGAGAAGTGAGTTAAATTTATCGACCAAGTATATGAATATTTCGCAAGATAAAAAACACACGAATTATTCTGGTTCATAAGCTTCTCCCCCAAAAAGTAAAAAGACCGATCTTTCAGTATTTCGCTAAATTATAGAATAGAAATTCCAGAGGCACAGTGGTGAGAGGACTCTCGTATGGACGTTCCTCAAGATATTCAAACACTAAATTCCCATGATTTCCCTCAACAAGGGCTTTCTTCTGTGTCGCCTTGAAGTGAAGATGGTCTCACCCAATTCAGTGAATCCGATGCGGTTCATGGCGAGTGTGTAATTGAGGTCGAGAACTTCTGGTATTGACGTAGGTGGTTTATAATAAATAGATTATTCCGAATGAGGTGATAAATTACAACACCGTACTTTGTGCGTATAACCAAGGTGAATAAAATCCAAGCTATAATGAAAGTTCTTTTCAATAATTTTCTTTCGAGACCTTTGATTAAGGAAGGTATACCCAAGGTGGAGGCAATAAAATTCAGACATATGTATGTTTCGATGTTTAACATTGATAATTATTGAGGATAAGGACCATTTGCTTGCCAATCCTATTACGATGTAAATAAGGAGTCCCAGGTCACAGGGTGAATAGAAATATTGCGAGTAGAGTCGATGAAGCGTTACAATTGAATGGAAACCACACAAAGCATATTTCGCCTCGTAGTTTGGAGAATCTGTAGGAAGAATGGTTATATTCGACGATTGGAAGTACCAGGATTGACGGAAAACCAAATAATATCAAGGTTTGAAAACAAAGGAATTCTCTATGTCCTACCATTGCTCCTCTTTTGAATTTTGAATTTTTGAACAACAACAACAACTTAAAGGCACTACCACCAATTGTTTACGAATTAATTTTAGGTATTTTAATTCGTTTTATTTTTGTTTGACTGGAGATATAGTTATTTCAAGGGGTGCCAAGCCCTATCATCAGTCTCCTTTTAATGGTGCTGAGCTTTAATACAATTTTCTTATTTGGGGAAATTGATACTTGTTACAAAAGTGTCTATGTCAATTTATATCAATTCACTCAGAGTCAAAAGGAGTTTCTCTTCAAATCCACTTATCACATCCAGTTTTATATTTAAGACAACATAAAATATGCAGCAACTTCACAAACAGCAACTTTTGAAGGACACTGATGCATATTTTTCATTTTCATAGAAAACAGGATATCGCGGTTCACTTTTTTTTAACTGAGAAAATTAAAAATTGATTCGCCTTGAAGATTTAATAAAAAGGTCGTTGTTAATAAATTAGAATTAAGATTGTATTGAATTTGGGTAACAAAAAATGGTGTTTGACTTTAAGGGACCATATGGGCATTTTGCGCCCATCTTTCAAAATTGCTCAACACTAATGAGACTTATGTCATATATGAAAGCTAATGAAGAGTTCTTTATTTTATTATGTGGCGGCTTAGTTGAAACCAAGCGATAAAGTTGTGTTTTTTCGCATTTTATAAAAAAAAGTATTTAAAAAAGGAAACATTTCATTAAAAAAAAAATGGCAACACTTACTAAAAAGTGTTTGCCTTGAAGTCTGTTCTTTCATTACTTTTTTAATTCAACTTATTTCTATTTATAGTTTTTGAAAAAATTACTTCCAACTTAAAATGTTTAAAAACAAAAAAATGAATACTGATTTTTTAACAATTTTTTAATACAAAGTTCTAAGAGATTTTTAAAACAAAATTCAATTTAGAACCTATTATTTAAAATTGTGAAAAAAATCACTATTAAATTTTTTGTTGTTCAACATTTTTAGATTGGAAAATGTTGAACATTTTTAGATTGGAAAATGTTGAACAACAAAAAATTTAATAGTGATTTTTTTCACAATTTTAAATAATAGGTTCTAAATTGAATTTTGTTTTAAAAATCTCTTAGAACTTTGTATTAAAAAATTGTTAAAAAATCAGTATTCATTTTTTTGTTTTTAAACATTTTAAGTTGGAAGTAATTTTTTCAAAAACTATAAATAGAAATAAGTTGAATTAAAAAAGTAATGAAAGAACAGATTGGAAGTAATTGACACGTGTTTTACTTTTCTGAGTGTATGCAGTGCATTCTATCAAGTTATAAATAGTTATAATTTTGTTAATTTAGGGCTCTCATGCCCAATTTAACTTCAATAACTTAAGACAGTTTTTTTCGAAAAGACATAAACAGTGGAAAAAAGTACAAAATCCAATAATTCTAGGGCCCCAGAACACGTTCTGGGGAACACTTCAAATGCAATCAATCTGAAATTGTGTTATTTATCCAGTGAAATGGCTACGGCCAACGATAAACCAACTGATAAACTATTGTGTAATGATCTCACAGATCCAAACATGGAAACTAATAATGAACAATTTGAAAACAGTGATTGGAATATTGTTATATCCAATTTAAAACAAGCAGCAAACAATTTTGCAAATAAAAAAAGAAGACGAATTGATACAGAAGGCAACGAGTCATCAGTCTTATCAAATCTCGCAAATAATCCATTTGCACCATTATCAGACTTAACAAATCCATCAACTTATCTGCCTGATAGCAAAAAGCCCAAAAAAGGCGCCAACTCAGGTGTACCTATAACCCAGAATGACAAACCATCGTGTAGTATTCCGAGAGAGGGAGACAACAACTCAACCAGAGAAAGCGTAGTCATCAATAATGATAGAAATATAAGCAATAAATTGTTTTGTCCACCTATTTTTATTTTTGGTGCGAATTGTACTCTGATAACCGACTTAATAAACCTTGCTGCTGTCGAATGCAAAGTAGATAATCTAAGACATAAATTTGTAAACCTAGGTTACAGAAAAACAAAAGTCTATGTAGATAATACAAGTGTTCACAAGTTAGTTATAGAAAAAATCCGTGGAACAGGCATAGGGGCTTTCTCTTTTTCTCCTAAAGAAACAAAAAAGGCAACAATTCTCTTGAAGGGGATTGATGGTGACACGCCGGTAGGTTTGATCCAAAAGGCTTTAGAAGAAGCTGCTCCAAATGTGAAAATAAACAAAATTACTCAATTCGTGACAGCTAAAACTAAGCAACAAGGGCTCAAACTAAATATTTTTGTAGTTCAATTAGAAATAGGAGAAAGCACTAAAGATTTAACTAATATCAGATATCTTCTTCATCAAAAAGTTTTCTGGGAAAGAAAACATAACAATGTAGTTATTCGTTGTTATCGCTGTCAGAGGTTTGGGCACACAGGTGAATGTTGTTCCTACAACAGTCGCTGTGTTTTATGTGGTGAATTCCATGAATCAAAGGTATGTATCGAATCATTTAAAACATTAAAAGAACAAAATCTACAAGTACCCATTACTAAATGTGTCAATTGTAATTTAGAGGGCCACGCGGCAAGCTCTTCAAACTGTGAGTACTACAAGCGCTACAAAGAAAAAAGAATTGTGTTAGCTCAAAGCGCTAGATTTGTAGCTAATAAAGCAAGAAATGAAGTGCATGATATGGTAGGCAATTTAACAAAAAATATGTCCTTCGCCGATATGGCGAGGAATGCACACAAACCACCAATCCAACAAAAAGCCTTACAAGCCCCGGCTATGGAAAATATTCAAGCGTCTTCAAGTACGAATATTAATGACTTCCTTAACGAAGCCAAAAATTTGTTTAACATCTCTTTTAAAGACCTTTTGTTTAAAATTAGGCAATTTTGGCCTAATTATCAAAAATTACAATGTAAGGAAGACAAGATGTTTGCGTACCTTGACTTTGTCGCTTCCATCGTTATATAATGGGCTCAACAACAAACCTAAAAGTAATCTCGATAAATACAAACTCCATTATCTCACATAGTAAAAGACTTTCACTCCTTAGAACTCTTCAAAATAAAAAGCCCCAAATCTGCTTTGTATCTGAAACAAGATTGCATCCAAGACATAAACCTTCCTTCGAGGGTTACAACCTATTAAGAAACGACGATGGCAGGGGAACAGCCATTGTTATTGAAGAAAAGTTTAAACTTAATAAGGTGAACTTTCACAGTGATACCTTCTCTGCCTGCCTAGGTGCATTAGTTTGTCAAAACAATTCTCGCACTACGAAACGAATACTTCTTGGAAGCATTTACATTCCATCATCGGCAGGTCAATTCCTCCCGAATGAATTAAATAGGCTCTTTAGCATTGCAAGTTCATATGACGCAATAATATTAGGGGGTGATTTTAACGCCCGGCACCCAAATTGGGGTGACACAGTGACTAATTCTAATGGAAATATAATACACAATTGGTTTTATGGAGGACCATATCTAAATGTAGATATAGTTTCATCAAACAGTCCAACATTTCCCAGATCATCATCCGTATTAGACTTCTTCATGTTGTCGAGTTCGTTGAACACCGGTAATAATATCGCTTGTAAGACCTTTTCTTTCCTCTCTGATCATTTCGGTATAGAAACTAATATAGAAATATTCAATGTCTACCCAATCTTAGTACCTCCTACCACTTATACTAGCTTTGAAAGTACGAATTGGGATCATTTTAGAATAGAACTACATAGTAGCCTCTCTAGAATGAGTCTCCCAGTAAGTACCAACATTTCTAATAATGATATTGACGAGCTAATACAAGACGTGAGTAATCAAATAAATACAAGTGTGGAAAACCATTCAGTAACAAAAAGCACTAAAAACCTTAAATACAAAAACATTTCACCATTCACTAAAAATCTTATGAAAATTCAAACCATCTGGCTCAGAAAACTTAAAAGAATTTTCCATAGGCATTTAAACAGGGTAAACACGGAATATAAAGAGTTGTCTTCTAGAATTCAATGCCTTAATAAAATCATAGCTACAAGAGTGAAAATAGATCTAGATAATGATTTTAGGTCACGTTTAAGGAAAATAAAGCCTTCTCCACAAGCTTTTAAGGAAATCGACAGATTAACTGGCAGAAAGTATTTTGGTACGAATATAGCCAAAGATACCGTTACATTTAATGGAGATGAACTTGCAGATAATGAAGCCAAACTCAATGCGTTTAAGACAGTATATTCAGAACTTTACTCGGAAAAGATACCATTTTTCGACAGAAGTCTAACAAATCATGTTAATCTTAGAGTCAACGAATTCAATAACAGACATACAAATACCTGTTTAACATATTTTCTACCATCCCATACAACCTCCGACGATTTAGCTCTACCTTTTACGTCTCCAAGCAAAGTAAATGCTCACAGAATGAGCTTAAATAACAAAAAGTCGTATGGTATGGATACAATTTCTAATTTTATTTTGCGAAAATGCCCGCATACGCTTGATGTAGCACTTTCTTGTATATTCAACCAATGCATAAATAATGGATATTTTCCCTTAGTATGGAAAAAATCAAAGCTTATTCCTATAGCAAAGAAGAAAAATGCAAAAGAAATTATAGATTTCCGTCCAATATCATTATTATCCAATGTTGGAAAGCTTTTTGAAAGGATTTTAGCTGAATACCTAGACGGTTTTTGTGATGAAAAAAATATCATTTCGAATAATCAATTCGGTTTCAGAAGAAATCATTCCACCGAACATTCCTTACTGGTACTGAATGATAGAATTGTTCAAAACCTAAGGAATAAAAAGTGTTCTGTTGTCCTAGACCTAGATCTGCAGGCTGCCTTTGACTCTATCTGGCATACTGGTCTAATTTTTAAATTGATAACTCTTGAATTTTCTGTAGCCTTTATACGAATGATAAGTAGTTTCTTAAATTCTAGAACAGCAATGATTTCAATCGGTTCTGAATACTCAGAGGAGTTTTCAGTCTTTATGGGTGTTGCTCAAGGATCTTTACTTGGTCCAAAACTTTTCAACATATATCTTTATGATTTTCCTTACAATAGCCAAGTAAATGAGCCAGAAGCCTTTTTGTATGCAGACGACACTAAGGTATTGGCAAGTGCAGTAAGACCTCACGATGCACTCAACAAAATAAAAGATTTCGTGCCCACATTAACATCGTATCTCAGCTCATGGGGGTTAGTATTAAAAGCAGAAAAAAGTAGCATAACATGTTTTAGAAACGTTTATGGAAAAGGGCACCGTAAAGCAGTCAAGGAGAGCAAAACGCTTTCTCTACTGATTGATAATGTTCCAATCCCATTGAAAACAGAACCAAAATATCTTGGCATCCACTACCAAAATAAATTAAAATTTAATAAACATACCAGAGAAGTGTTGAATAAAGCCAAAATGGCTTCCGGTCTGCTAAAACAACTTCTAACATCAACATCAACTTCAAAAAAAACCAAACGCTTATAAGACCTATAATGACTTATGGTTTCGGTTGTTGGTTTAGTATTTCGCCAACAGCAGCAAATGAATTAGAAAACTTTGAACGAAAACTACTAAGATCCTGCTGCGGAAAATACAGAAGGCCAAACAAAAAATGGTATTCAAACATAACAATATATAAAGATAATAATATTGAACCTCTTTTTATTTATATGGTAAAATTACTGAAAACGAAATTAGGATCCCTTGCCAATCACCCGAACCCAATTATAAAAGATATTTGGGACAGAAATATTAACGAAAGTGTCCTCGATAACCATTTTTACTTATCGCCTATAAATATTTTGAATTCAAGATCTCAATCATTATTTGAACCAACATCCAGTTCCAATTTAAAATTGCCATTTTATGAGAAAGCTTCTTTGCCTGTTCTTAGAGGATAGTGGTTAATTTTAAGGAAAAGTAGAAATGACCAAATATATGCCTGATTGTATGCTAAAATATAACAGACTTTTGTTTCCTACTGGATATCTAATTGGTAGCTCAGCTGATTATCAATAATCTATCTTTCTTGTTATAAATATAAACTTTATTATATATTTAACTAAGAAAAGATGGTTATTTTCTGTTGATGCATTTTAAGTCATAGTATCTTTTCTCAAACAAGATCCTTCTTTATATATATTTCTTTTATCTATATATAATTTTAGTTTGTAAGTAGTTCTAGTCATTAATTTAATTCTGGCCACCTCGAGCCATAAAATGAACATATGTCGAGAGCAAACATATGAGGAAAAAATGAGAATTAATAATAAATATAATTAATTAAATTGTAAAATGTATGCATAGGTGTTCAATGATAAACATTTATTATATGTATAAACTAAGCTTAACCAGATATAATTTTTGAAGTCGGTTATCATGAATTCAGAAAAATGTAATCATAAATTATCCAATGTATAAATGTCTCAATAAAAACAAAATGAAATGAATGAAAATGATTGGAAGTAATTTTTTTTAAAAACTATAAACAGAAATAAGTTGGTTTGAAAAAGTAATCAAAGAACAGACTTCTGCCTTTCAAAAAAGGCAAAACACTTTTAAGTAAGTGTTGCAATTTTTTTTAATAAAATGTTCCCTTTTAAATACTTTTTTATAAAATGCGAAAAAAACACCACTTTCGCGCTTGATTTCAATTAAGCCGGCATATAATTAAATAAAAAACTCTCTAAAAGCTTTAATTTAACATAATTTTCATCGCTGTTAAGCATAATATTAAAAGTGAGCCCAAATTCCATACAAAAGTGCCCATAGTCCTTTACTACTTGTTTCTTTTTTTTCGAACTTTTGAGCTTTTTATTTACTTAACAGATTCCAAGTTTTAGTGAAACTGAAGAGATAAAAAAAATCTTATCGGAGATAAAAAAATCTATTTTATCACTATCTTAGTGAAAATCCGATCTTTGGAGCAACAAAAAGGGAATGAAAAACTCATCTTTTAATTTTCTCTAAAACTGAAATACATTTATGCATCAAGATTTTAGTGTTTGCTTGAAAATAAATAAGAGAATTGAATATTTAAAACAAAAATACTTATTAAAAACTTAAAATTTTGGACAAAATTAGTATAAAAAGAATTTTTTTTTTAATTTCCAAAATTTTTTATTTTAAAAATTAATTTTACTTCTTACTTAATGAAGTTCGTGGAATAAATAATTTTTCAATTATATAAAATAAGGATTGGGCATATTTCAGAATTTATATTACGATGCGTAAATTATCCATTTGAATTGAACAAATAAAAAGTAAGCCAGTGATAAAATATTCATTGTTGATTTGTGACTCCTCGTAGGCTTTGTTTTTTTTTTTTTTTTTTCATATGTGTAATTATCGTCTTAATGAAGAAGTAAATATTCTTAAATGAGACAATAAATTTCAATTGAGTGGATGTTAAGTCTTTTGTTAACATCAAAAAACACTTTATTAAACAACAAGTCTAGACGTTTCTGAGTTATGTGGATGTAGGCGTACCTAATTGGTTGAAGTAACATGTCAAACGTCATGTGAGTCAAAGAAAATTGAAAAAATAAAAAATTAATCTAGGTGCATATATCAGTTGGGACATTAGATAAATATACTTAGCATATCTGTATAGGCAAGGTAACCCAAAAGCTAATCCAAGGTCACAACTAGAGATTGAAAAATTTGACTCACATAAATATGAATTGATATAATGTAATTGTAAAGAGTGTCCAGCGGAAATTTTTCAACTTTAAATTGCGATTGTCAAAATACTAGCGGGTTGAGGTAAGCAGGAGGGGTATCTTTCAAAGTGCAGGATTTACGGAGTTGTTAGTCGTTACTATTTAACACCAATCAAACTTCAGGGACCTAATCTTGCAAATACTGACTAATAGCGATATAGCTTGTCCCCTCCTACTATCAAAAAGAATTTACCAAATAAAAGTTTGTATCATTTATGTGTGTATATTGCTTAATCAACTATTCACTTCGGAAAAAAGAAATTTACCCTCCGGCTTATGATGACACCATAAAAATAAATCAAATTAAATATTCAATTCGCTTAGATAGAAGAAAATGCAGCAATATATTATACCAAAAGATTCAGCACACCAGCACCCTCGCCATCACTATTCTACCACCACCAACAGCAAGCGGCACCACCATTTCTTATTCCCCTCAAGCTTAATTCCAATTTCCGAGTGAGAATCTAACCACTGCATTATTCAAGAACCTAATCAAAATCTCCCACGAGTCATGAATTCGCACACAAAGAGCGGTAAGTATATATCCGCTTATATCTCTAATACTAACTATATCTGCAGATAGCTATAAGAATATTTATTCATCCAGGACCGTGCCCAGCTATAAAGCCAAAGAAAAAAAAACGAAGGACCAAAATGTCATTCAAGGAATTACATAAAAATCCCTCAGATTTGGTTTGGCGAATATAAAAATATATTTCTTCATCGCATCATCATCATCATCATCGTTGTTCTTTTTGTTGTTGTCATCCTTGCTATCACAATCTCAGGATCATTCGCCGCGGAAAATTCAATTTGCAGCCATTAGGAATGTTTACAACTCCAATATCTCTCTTTAGCCTTAAAGTAGAAAATTAGGCAGAGGAATGCCCAAAAGCAGGACAACAATCAACTTAATATACCTACCCAATCCCTTGCACCAAATACCCCTCTTGAGGACATATCACAAGGACAAACAAAAACATTCCAATGCTTAGCTTAGCACTTGGCGTTGGCAGGCTATGCCAGAGGGTGATGAGTGTTTCTTTTGGTGGATTTTGTTCGCCACTTTGGCTTGATTGTGTGTACTTCTTCCCGTCTTTCCCTGATGCTCATATAACTGGGATTTTTTTTACGCGCCATCAACTTAACGGTTTTAGGTATTTTTATCATGCTTACATAAGAACCCTGGCTCTGGTGAACAGAGCACTTCCTTTCACAACTAAATTATCACAGAACATAAACACTTAAAAAATTGTTCTATAGTACCTACGTAATCAAACAAAAAATGTAAGTACATTTTTACTATTGAAGATAAAAGTATGGACCCATATTCTGGGAGTTAGCGTTGTGATTTTACAAAAATATAATCTAGCTTAAATTTGTAGATTTGTAGACAAGGTCCTAGTGGCGTAGCTACTGTTTTTAAATTACAAAAATATATTTTTATAAACTGTTGGTTTGTAATGCAATTTCAATTTCAGAATTTTAAATGGCTAAATACTTTTGTCCTAAAATGGAATATTTTTTTATATTAATCAATCACATAAATTTTTCTAATAAATATTTGAAAAATTTTAAAATAAATTAATCCACTTAAGTATTAAATAAATTATTCTTCCATTCAATTTTCTTTCGCACCACTCCAATAAAAAACAATGACATCTAAACGAAAACAATTTTGACAAAAATAAAAACACTTTTTATCACGCACCCCCATCGTTCAAATTAATAATTCTAAACCAAATACTGCCAATCGAATAGTCTATACTCTATAATACATCTAAGTGTCGGGAAGAAAGTCTTAAGATTTCAAAATTTTCGTTAGACCCTAAGCTTTCTTCCAATGCCTCAAACTCTTTGTTCCAACCTCACGTTCAGACTCCAGATGCATTTAAATTATTTTATTAACTTTGACCTCAAAAACAAAGCAACATCAAGATGTCAAATTTGCGTCAGACCTCAAGCTTTTTTCCGTCACCTAAAATTTCTTGCTCCAACCACGTATTCAGGCTCCAAACGCATTTTAATTATTTCGACGTTTGACCTAAACAAGAAACAAACGACATTTATGTGTCGGGAAGAAAATTTAAGGGTGCCAATATTACATTGGACCATAAGCTTTCTTCCGACACCTCAAACTCTTTGTTCCAACCATACGTTCAGACTCCAGATGCATTTAAATTATTTTATTAACTTTGACCTCAAAAACAAAGCAACATCAAGATGTCAAATTTGCGTCAGACCTCAAGCTTTTTTTCGACACCTAAAATTTCTTGCTTCAAACACGCATTCAGGCTCCAAACGCATTTTAATTATTTTGACGTTCGACCTAAACAAAAAACAAACGACGTTTAGGTGTCGGGAAGAAAATTTAAGGGTGCCAAATTTACATTGGACCCTAAGCTTTCTTCCGACACCTCAAACTCTTTGTTCCAAGCTCAACGTTCAGGTTCCAGATGCATTTAAATTATTTTTTAAACTTTGACCACATAAACAAAGCAACATCTAGGTGTCGGGAATAAAGTTTCAAGATGTTAATTTTGCGTCAGACCTTAAGCTTTCTTCCGACACCTCAAACTCCTTGTTCAAACAAATCTTTCAGGCTCCACATGCAGTTTAATTAATTATCGTTTTTGATTTGCACTTTCGGCTTAACCAATTTAACTTAAATTTTTTGTACAGAGACAGGATTTTCCTTATCAAAAAAAAATCTTCAACCTTAATTAAACCTCGGTTTATGTTACTTCAACTCAGACACCAATATATATTCTTTTATTTGGAGCAAAACAAAATTGAAAATAAAATTCCAATTGGTCTTGCGGTATAAGCGGTAAGCCATATGGATTCCATTACCCCCCCCTCTACTTTAAAATCATATTCCAAAAGCTAATGGAAGTCGTTTCTTAGTGCATTTCCTCAAAATCCCTTCCAAAATCTTGTTGGCTCTGTGCCAAAAATTGGCATCTTCTTTCAAAGGTTGAAAAAAACACACGTTATTGAAGTCGTCTCGGCAGTCATGATGCCACAGACTACACTACACATGTAGGTATAGAAGATCTTTGCGATGGCAAAAGGAGTTCATTATGTGTTGATATAGATATGTTAAAACACACAAATAAAGAATGGACACATTCTCCCACACATCAGACTTCACATATACACCTAAAATATGTAGCTCTAGTTTATTGGCATCTGTATAATTCAACTCCTAAGCTTGTCTTTCAACTCGAACAAAGTCCTTGGCATCTTAACGTGACTATTTATCTATGATAAATTGTTTTCTAAGTAGGCAAGATGAACTGAAATCAATTCCATGAAAGAATTCTGCTTTTGTCATCGAGAAGACTTATACCACGTTCTCGTTTTGTCCTTCCACGTACCGAAGAAGGCCGGAATATCCTCGAATGCGGAAAGGAAGCAAAAAATAATTCATGTAAGCTAGAGAGAACATTTTTCCCATCATACATATGTAGGTGCTCCTGGATTTTATTTGAGAATTTCTTAAGACAGTGGCAACAACCAAGGTAACTAAAAGAAATATCTTAATAGTTCGAGAAGCCCATCCATGAAGCGAAGCAGAGGCTGAGTCTGAGTTTCCCTTGTGTATGAAATAATTCCTTTAAATTCATGTAAGCAGGCTTAATATGTTCTGTCACCTACAGATGCAGTGGTTTTAAATTATGTAATTTTAAGTTATTTATGTTAAGCACGTACTTGGCAATATAATTACGTGGGTTGTTCAAAAACAAGGCAGTTACTAAAGAAGATCATTAGATTTATAATAATAAAATGGCTGTAGGTATTAAATTATGAGAGTGCGCGTTAAATATTAGAATTTTGCAAATTATTTGTATAGAAATTTTTCAATAATATAAAATAAAATATGTTTAAATCTAGGTATACGTATTATATGTACATTAATGCAGGGTTATAAATCTATAATCAAAAAACAAATAATTGTGAGTCAAAAGAAAAATGTGATTTTTCTTGTATTTATGTGTCGAATAAATATTCATAACTTAATTTAGACATTTAGAAACAGGTCCTGTATTAGTTTACATATATGATCTTCTTAATTCGGTTTTATTATTTTAGATAATTACTATACATACATAAGGCTTGTTTTTTTTTTGTACAAAAAGAAAATCCAAAATTTCATCCCCAATAGCCTGATTTTTATGTACATCAATTTAGCAGGTCACTTTTTCCGTTGTAGATTAAAAAGTATATAGTAATTAGTTGCTACTTAATTGCTAATTAGTAACGCAAAAAAAAAATAATTGCGAGAAAATGGGTGTCCTGCTAAGTTGACGACAACAGGTCAACTTTCTCAAAAATCGAGATAAACGATCCGGGAGTGGATATATATTGAGAACTATTTAATTGCTAATTAGTTACGCAAGAAAAAATTAATTGCTTTGCTGGTTTGCGAGAAAATGGGTGTCCTGCTAAGCTGACGTCAACTTAGCAGGTCAACTTTCTCAAAACTATAGATAAGTGGTCCGGGAGCGGATATATATTGAGAACTACTTAATTGCTAATTAGTTACGCAAACAAAAATTTATTGCTCTGCTGGTTTGCGAGAAAATGGGTGTCCTGCTAAGTTGACGTCAACTTTAGCAGGTCAACTTTCTCAAATTATAGATAAGTGGTCCGGGAGCGGATATATATTGAGAACTACTTAATTGCTAATAATGCTAATTAGTTACGCAAACAAAAATTTAATCACTATTTTCGTTTGCGAAAAAATGGGTACCCTTCTTGGCGTCAACTTTGCAGGTCAACTTTCTTTTTAATAAAAAAAAAAAAACTATGGGTTAATCGTTGTTTTTTTAAGTACTACCAATTTTTCTCTACATCATTATGCATAGAATGAAACCAGGCCAAAGTCGATAGCAATATTTGTTCTAGAGATATTCGAGAAACAAGCAATTTTACAACTTTTTTTAAAATTACTATAATAACAAAACCGCCAATTGAATTTTTCTGAAAATCCTTTCTGCACGTAATGGCTTTATTATCTGTAAAATAAAAATTTTTTTGAAGTCGATATCTTTATGCGTTCTCGAGATATCGTCGGCGAAAAAAACTTCCGAACGTACGAACGAACGTGGGCACACAGACATCTCTCTAAAAACAATATAATCCGACTCCAGAGACTTCGAAATGCCAAGAAATGTCAAAATTTTCAATTTTTACAAATTGGACCAATTACAATAACTTCCAATGGGAAGTTAATAAATAAATTTGGTGGCACAAATACTCATGATGAACTAGGCCCTAGTGACTTAGAACTCTCAACCATTCCAGTGTGCGTGTCTGCTGGAATAGAGCTGACCTACCACTCCTACCAGTTTAATGCCGAATCCGAACGTCTAAGGTGAGAGCCACTTTTCTAAGACAGGAGATACTCTTGGAGGATTTATCACTTCCTCACAAGAGGCAGTAGCTCTGAAAAATTTTTTCTGTGTTGAGGTATAAGAGGTTATTGGGAATCGGACCCAGACCTCTAGCGTGACAGTCCAACGGACTAACCATTATGCCACAGGCAACTTACTACTAATGTTGTGGAAATACAGTACTTTATTTTAATAGCTGTTCAATTGCATAGAAGTAGAACCTTTAAAATAACATCAGAGGCACGGTGAAATATTTTGTGCAAATTAGGTTGACACTCAAAAACCAAAAATCGTTGATTTTTTTTGAGAATTTAGAAAAAAGCAAAAAAAGGAATTGAATATATTTGTTTTCAAAAAAGCTACAGCACATCATAATAGTTTTTTTTTCCATTTAAAGTCAGTTTTCCAGAAACTTCCCCTAAGCGCCCCAGGGGGGGGTGGGGGGGAGGTGTAAAAAGAACATAGTTTTATTTTTTCGGGGTTAACCATATGGGTTATTGGCGATAGTAAAAAGCACCTATTACTTCACTCGCATAGCTTGCCTTAGAATTGTCGGTATTTATTTTATTTTTTTTTTGTATTAATCTTTTCGATTTCCTGACATGAAATTAATTAAACTATATATCAAGTAAAACCACACACCTAACTGCGAGGAGTTAAGACTTCTATATCCACTTTTTCAGAAACTTGGCCTGAGGAATTAAATAGGGAAGTAAAACCTTTGAACGAGAAATTAATGTGCTCACATAATTATACACACCTATACACATAGAACTGTACAACAAAATTATATTTTCTTCATATTAAAATTAAAAGAGAACATTAAATCATGAAGGAAACTTACTAACAATAATACAAAAAACAAAAACAAAAAAACAACCATCTGATGCTTTAGAAGCGGTATAGTAAGTTTTTGAAGTTTCACTTACACGCTCTTCCCAGAAATAAAGTTAACTAAAGCAAAACTTTTTACCCCAAAATGAAGCCGACAAACTTCTTAACATTCCACATAGTTTAAAAAGTCTCCAACACTTACAGAGGCAGGAGTAGCGTAGGTACCAATAGACTGTAGAGATAGGCAAGACACAGAAAAAAAAAATATTTAACATATAAGAACTATCAGAAAAACACAGTATCCATCCACCTGTGCTAATATCCCTTCCGGACTCCGCAGTACAACCAAGGACTACATTAACTGCCATCGTGCCACTTGACTTTCAAGAGGCTATAGCGAAGCCTCTATGTATAGCGAGGTGGCGGAGAAAAACTCAGTCCCAAGTCTTTTGAGAAACATTTGAGTATGGGTTCGGAATTTCTTAACTTTATGAAACTATTTTCCTAACGGGGTTTTTTACAAACAGTCATGGCGATGATTATTCAGACAGCCAGAGTCTTATAAGAAATTTTTATAGAGTTCAATATGAATATGTTGTGTTTCTGAAGAAAATTTTAAACTCTTTAAGAATTCATTTTTGAGTGCAAAGTACCTTCTACAAAAATGGGAATTCACATGACCTTTCTGGGAATCATTATCAAGTCTAATTTACTTCAACTTTTAGAGTATTTTTGAAATAAAGACAAATTCAGAAAAAAATTAATTGAAAAGATTCAAAAATTATTTTAAAAGACTCAATAATTCTGGCCATTACTGTATTTTCATTCCCACACCCACAAAGTTTCCTCTATTATATGTAGAGATAAAATTGATGTTTGTTAACTGTTTGTTAAAACTAATCTTGTTAATGTAATAAATTCAGCTGATCCTTTGGTATGAGAATGATTTTGAGCCGGTTTGAATGTGCTGAAAAAATCACACACCTCGTCTTGTTTATTTTTAAATCCACGTATAAAATTCAGTTCATAATTAGAACACAAGTTTACTCACTGAGTCCTTTTAAGTTGTGATAGGTAAAAATGTTAAATACTTTGCACAAAAATGTGGCTACGACAACACCCAACATACATTATTTTACATATTATTGTGTCTATCCTCGATGTGCACATTCCAAAGGATAAATAATTTGAAAGCATACCACACTGAAAAACTATAAGTTAAGAGTATGATGGAGGCCTAGCTGGAAGAATGGGACACATTTTTTTTTTTTTTTTTTGAAGAGGATATCCCTCTTCAAACTTAATACATTGGAATTTTAAGTTTTACCCCAATATATAATCTAGTCTGCCGCTTTACCTTGTTGGTGTAAATTTTATGTAGGTAAATATTTGTATTGTACATGAGAGCAGTCTCGCGTCCTTAAACTCTTACTATACTTTTGATGCTGTTTAGCATTTTACCGGTTTGGAATTCTTTACGTTTTGTTCACATACACTCAAGCTCACTTGCAAAGGTATATTGTATTGAAGGTGCGGAAGAAAATATTTAAATATTTTTTTAAATTTTTAAACATGGGAAAGGTGTAAAGCAATATTTCAATCTTATATTTGTTCCATAATTGTTAAAAATTAACATAAATGAAATCGCCTAGAAACATTGCAAATCAAACAAAAACAAAATTTTAATTCGTATGTTTTACTTAAAAGCTCTTTAAAATTTGGTGCAAAGCAATAATTTTCTTTTCGTCAGGGGAAAAATTCGATTTTAATCATTCTACATTTCAGTTTTCTTCCAAAAACATCGCATAAAGGAAAAAGGGGTTTTTACGATTTTTGAGTACTTTACGTTTATCTTTTTATTAATAGAAGTATCGATTTTATTTTGATTTTGCATTCTGGCTTGCTAAGCAATTCAGACAATAAATATTAGCACATAGAATTTTCGAAAATTTTAAACGAATTAGCATAGTACACTTGTCAAAAAATTAAGGGAAAAAAAAAATCTCTTTTTTTTTAGTGTTTTTTGAAGATCTGTATCTCTGTGAAAAGTGGTCGTATTGAGATGATAAATTTTTACAGAAATATTGGCAATCTACAGTTCTTTAAAATGTTTTACCAAATTAAGTCCTGCTGTCAATATTTATAAAGCAGTAACAGATTTATAAAAAGTCTTTAAAAAGTAATTTTGTTTACCTTTTCTGAATGTAAATGTAAGGAGCCAAAAAAAAATAATCATTATAAAGTTTTGAAGAAATCTTGTAGAAAATTAATTCCAGTTTTTAAAACTACCCTTAAATTTTCCATGTCATTATTCGTTGCTAAGATATTGGTAGTAAAAGTCAAAAGTCTGTTTTTTCATTCAAAGCCAGATATTATTCTGAAAAAAAATTGTAAAATTACGAAAAAAGACGACTTTCAAGCTGAATAAACAGGTAATCGAAATGAAAAATTAAATTGGCTCAAAAAAAATTCAAAGAAAATGACAATGTTCAAAGAAAAAAAATTTAAATTAAAATTTTTGTGTCGTGCTGCCTTTTATGATTGCGCAATTACGACATCTTAAAAAAATCATTTGGTAAAATTTCTCAATACAAAAAATGTAAAGCTTTAGAATGCTTTTTGTTTCATCTCAATACTCTCTTCAAAAAACACTTAAAAAAAAAAGGGATTCGTTTTTGTTCCCTTTATTGTTTTGACAAGTGTATTATCTTTTTAACATTGTTCTAAATAAGGTAATGCGCATATCACCGGCATGAAAATACATATGTACCCCTATCGCCCTACTGCTCAGTGACTGTTTGCACTTCAGAAATCCTACTACAGATCAACAGGAGAGGTTTTAACCTATATATGTAGTTTCAGGTTGTTGTAGTCATCGCGTTTGGAGTAAATTGAAGCAATCAAATTCTTTTAAGTGGCATTGCTTTGGATATACAAGTACCTCTTCAATATTTACCCATCGTTATTTAGTTTTTTAGAAGCAGTTTTAATATGGTGATAGTTCGTATTTGATAAAAAAGGAGAAGAGAGTCGTGATGCCAACTTTAAGTTTTTTTTTTAACTATGGTGTGAAAAAGTAACATCTTCAACAACAATTAGGTTACTTGAAAAAATAATATTCCAATTGATATAAACTAATGCAACGTTGGGCAAACCCAACTAGAGGAAAATTTATTAGAAGTTCAATTAAATACAAAAAAAGTGCGTATACGCCCTGGTGAACTTCTGTTTTGTTTTTGATTTTAGAGAAAAAAATTAAAACTGTAACATATTTCCGGTTTAATATTAGGCTGTAAGTTATATTTTAAAATTTTATTGACTCGAAATATCTGGATTTTGGGTTTTCTGAAATTTTGGTTTTTCGGAATTTTGACTTGATTATTTATAAATAACTCGTTCACAGCACCACATATCCAGTTGATAGTTTTCTTTTTTAATCAGTTTCACCTATTGGATCAGTACCTACCAACCCCCACCCTCCCCCCTTCTCCACAATTGCCTTAAGAAGGATAAAAAAAATTATTAAAATTGACAAAAGCATATGAAATCAAGTTCTATAGCTTTTTTATAAAGTTTATAATTTTTTTATTTTATTTTATTTATATACACAGGGTGTCCCTTAATTCGTTTATAAATATTTAAGGGTATGATTCGTGGCATCATTCTAAGAAAAAAATTCTACTGAAAAAAAACTCTATCTCCCCCCTGGGACGGGAACATACAATTCTGAAAAATTGACTTAAATTGGGAAAAAATAATTAAAAATTAAAAAAAGTAGATAGATACAACAATATGCTGCAATTTTTTTGAAAGTAAATAGATAGATAGATGTTTTATTTTCTTTTTTAAATGTTGGTTGCTACCGCTCATTTTACACAGAGTATTGATATTTTTATAGATAAATAAAAAAATACCTAACTAACTAAATAAATATGTAGTAAAATTTATAAATTAAATAACAAAAATCTGATAAAAAAAATAAGGAAAAGGAATGAACAATATTAATCAACAAAAAAGAGAAATAAATAAATAAACATTAAATAAATAAATTAATAAATAAAAATAAATAACAAAAAACAAACAAAAAAATAAAACGAATTAAAATACATAAAATTAATTCGTAAGCAATTGGTGGTAGCACCTTTAAGTTGTTGTTGTTGTTCAAAAATTCAAAAAAACAGAACGTTTAATTAAATTATGGGATCATTAAGAGTTCAATTGGACTACCAAAGGGTTATCAGAAATATCACAGTTTGTTAAAAAAAGGTACCTTGTCTTTTGAATTCTTCTACAAATCAATTATGATGATGATGATTATGAAAATCATGTGTCGAATAATAGAAAGGTAAATTAAGCATCACTTTTTTAACAGTTTTATTAATATGCTCATTGAAAATGAGTCATTTATGTCAAGGTTTATCCCTAGATATGTGACATTAGACTCCCATTTTATAGGAGTACCACTACCAGCTTGCTACTGCGAAGATATAATCGCTTTCTTCTTTTTGTGAAGAAGATTGATTTTATCTTTCCAGCATTTAGTTTTATCTTCCATCCGGCATCCGGGAAAAAATTTCATAAGAATTTCAAGAGTACTTATTTTGAAGATTGGTCTCAATGTTGAGACCAAACTCATGCGATAAAAGTACGCAGGTGTCATCTGAATAAATTCCGGTTTCACAATATGGTAGCTGTGGAAAATCGGATGTGTGCACATTGT
Source organism: Epistrophella euchroma (assembly GCA_947049315.1). Lineage (NCBI taxonomy): Eukaryota > Metazoa > Arthropoda > Insecta > Diptera > Syrphidae > Epistrophella > Epistrophella euchroma. The sequence continues at coordinate 110,659,060 of OX346247.1, read as the reverse complement.
ATAGAACGGGTCCAAGAGCTGAACCTTGAGGGACACCATACTGACATTTACTAAGACAGATTGACTTTTGTTAACCTAAAAACATCTTCCAGACAAGAAGCTTTGAATTCCATCATTCCATTTGTATTCCATCTTATAAATAAGAGCATTATGCCAAACGGAGTCAAAAGCCTTTGATGCGAAGTATTATGATGACTTTTAAATCCAAATTGCTGGTCGGGAAATTTTGAAAAAAAATTTAAATCAAATTTTTTGAGATATTAAGTTTCAAAGTCAAAATTTTTGAAAAAAATTGTAATTTTTTCTTTTAGAAGTTCAGGAATTTTAAACTTACCGCCATATTATTGTTATTCACTCGATACATCCAGATTTAAACTTAAATACAGATGAATTTACATTGAATTTGTATGATTTACATCCAGATTTAAGTTTTAATCTGGATGTATTGAGTGAATAATATGGCCGTTAAAGTTTTTTAAGTGTGGGGATTTTTGATTCGGGAATATAGCTTTTCGGGATTATCGTTAAACGCATTATACTAATTATATTAAGATATAAATCAAATTAAAATTATTGATTAATGTTTAAAGGTCTATTTCAAGTAACGCAGTAGTAGAGCGAATTTTGAATCCTTGTGGTAAAATTTGATTTTCTATAAGCTTTTTGACAAAAATTACATTCTTTATATTATCATCTAAATTCAAGTAAAAATTCAATCAATTGTAGTAGCCGTGGCGTAATGGTTAGGGCGATGGACTGTAATGCCCCAGCCTGTCTAGGTTTGACCCCAGCCTCGCCACCTAATAATTAAAACAAAAAATGGCTACTGCCTCTGGCGAGGAATTGACAAAACCTCTAAGAATATCTCCTGTCATAGAGAAGTGCCGCTCACATTAGCCATTCGGATTCGGGAATAAACTGTTGGTCCCCTTCATTCCCGCAACACTCATACAATAATGGTTGAGAGTTGTATGTCACTAGGCCTTAGTTCTTCATAAGCTGTTGTGCCATTAAATTTATTTTATTTTTTATTTATTTAAATTCAATAAATGAATTATTTGAAACAACAAACAGAAACTTATATGACTTTATTCAATTGCTTTAGAGTGTATATAATGAACGCTCATTTCCCTTTTACATTCTGACATATCCTTGGTTGGATTTTTTTAAGTTTAAATAGGTAAGTTCCTACATATATGTGGCACGTACGGTATTTCATTTCGTTTATAAGTTTTTGTGGCATTCATTTATGCCATGCGGTGGCTTTGTTGTTTCGAGTGGCTAAACTGGTGAAAAGGATTCCCATATAGAAAGTCTTCTGCAGGTATTATATTGTAGATAGTTCTTTTTTCTACCTATTTGAATAAGGGGTATGATATTTGGTTTTGGGAAAATCTCAGCATTCAACGAGTTCTTTTTTTTTTTTGTGGTTTTGCATTTATTTTTTTTTTTAAATGAGTTTTGTGAGGAAATGTTTAAGCTTTTTTGTTTTGTGCAGCTGACCTTGTGGAAATGACCTTTGAAAAAAACTAAAAACTGAAATAGAAAGAATTAAATTTGTAGGGTTAAAGCTGCAGTAGGTTTAATAATGGTTAGGTTACGTTATCCAATGGCATATATTGTGGGAAAGAGAACATCATTAACACTTTGAATTTCATTGTGGCGAAGAAATTTAAAAACACAACTTCCAAATGTTTTTCTTTTGAAGAATATTTTCCTTAAATAGGTTAAGCAATTATCCTACCAAAAATCTCAGTGGTTAAATGACAAACCCTGGTCATGGTTGCCACAAAGACAGTTGCAAACAGTTTGTTAAAGACTTCTGGAAATCCAAAAGAACCATCCACAAGATGGGTGAATTTGTGAGCACAATAGTACTGTACTAAGAAAAAAAAGGAAAAAGGAGTTTGCGTATATTTGAAACCGTGTGAGCTTAAAAGGTATATTTTTAGTTAAAAATGAATTAAAAATGACAAAAAAAAGTCTGATTAGGTGCCTATACAAAGTTACTGTCCATATTTAATTATTCTCTAGGGCATATTGGTTTCGTGTAAACAAAAATCGAAATTGTTATCAAAATTGACAATACGGATGGACATCCGTCTGTCGGTGCTCTCTGCGTTTGTCCGTTTGTGAAGACAGACTCACAGTAATTTCAGCTACGACATCTTTATGTGATTGCCAGAAGGAAATTTCTGTAAAAAAAAAAACTGTGTTTCAATTTTTTTTTATTGGTTTAAATGTATTTTAAGAAAATCGCCTTATGTATAGCTTCTTAAAGGTTTTGATTAGATTAAATAATATTGCATTTAAAAATTTTTAACATACATAATAACGAAAAAAAAAAAATAAAACAAGCATACAATTATTTTTTTTTATCACTTTTAAATTTTTTATTATTTTTTTATTACATAATTGAGTCACTGTTTTGTATATGGCTTCATAATAGTAATAGAGCAAGTTCGTGCGATCTAGTTGCAAAAAAAAAAACTATAAAAGAAACTGCTAAAATTTTTTGAAAAATATTTTTCGTCTTAATTAGCAAACGGCCCAACTATTGTCTTCACGGTGCCGTAAACTAAGTCCCCAGGAACTAAGTCCACCGCAGGTGTTAGTTCCCACTAGGCGGGAACAGAAACCACTTTTTTAATGTGGTTTTTATTCCTATATAAGTTGGGGCAAAAAAATGGGTGGTTTTAGTTCCCGTCAAATCTATAATCTTTTCATTTCAAAAAAAATTAAAAAAGCTTGCTAACACAAATACAATGCTTGAACCCAGCATTATGGCGTTTAAAAAGTAAGGCTGAGTTCCAAAATGTAAAAAAAAAGGGTTTGACACGGAAGTAATGCCTACATTTTTCATACGCAACAGCAACGCAAACTTGATGCTTTGTAGAAATATTACATTGCATAGGTCTAACGTTTCGGAATGCAAAAAAAAAATTAAAATCGAAGCAGCTAAACAATTTTTGGATGCGCAGTTTGCGTAGTAAATGCGCATCTGATGAATTTTGGAACTCAGTAGGTGCGAGGTTGGGTGTATGCAAAGTTTCGTTTGCATTTAAAGAATCTGGATTTCAGACAACTTTTAATTTATCCATTTTTGCATACACCCAACCTTGCCCCTACCCCAAATCCTATAGTGGAACAGGCAGGGGTGTTGCAGGGGGGGCAGCATGCTCCCCCATACATACCTCACTACAATAAGTTCTCTTTTCGTATTTTCAAATGTGTATAAAATTCCCATTAGAAAGTGGACTTCGTTCTCACCTTGCTTGGAAATAAGCCTATTTTTGTTTTCTTTTTATGAACGGCCTTACTATTCGTAGATATTTGCCACCACTTTCGAGTTATTCCATTACTTAAAAATCATGCTATAGCTGAGTTATAAACTCAAACCGATGCTACAACAAATTCAAACTGTTTCCAAAATAAAAATAAAATAAAAGGATCCCCTTAAAGTCCATAGAGATTGAGTCATTGTCGAGTTTAATTTTAGTATATGGACATTTGTGGCAGATCATGTCCGAAGAAGAATGGGTAATGCATTGAACATCACATGGACATTGAACAACTTTATATACATAGTTCCTGCAAAAATGTTTTTCAGGCAAAACTAACTATCTATGTATTGAAATGTGCACATATAGTCTCCTAAAGCTCTGTGTGTCTTTTTTGATATTCCATTATCATGTGCTGCAAGGCAACCATGTAGTTTAAGGATTCATCGATAAAACAACTCCTCCATACTGTAGCTTCTGGTATCATTTTTTTTTTTTTTAGATATCCTCGTTTTGCTTGATTTTCCAATAGATGCAGTATATTGTGATGCTATTTTTTGTGTTATTTCTGTTTCAATTTCAAAATGTCTATCTCATCACAACCCAATCCAAATCGAAACCGAAGGATGGGAAAAAGTTGTAGATTAAGATTCTCCTCGGGTATAGGTATGAATTTCTTTGGAAATTTTCTGGCCCCTTATCTAGCAAGTTTTCAACGCCCGCCGGACAAGTGCACTGAATGAAGAAGAAATGTGAACACCACAACCGATAATCGAATCAAGCAATTTATGGTGGTTTTACTATTTCGTTTATTGTTTCTTCATTCGTATGTAGGTACATATACTTCAGGCTATAAAGCTGGATCGAGTATGGTGTTGTTGTTGTTTTTGTAGTCGTCTTTTCTCGATTTAAACGAATTTACGAACAATTTAGGAGTGATGAGGTGGTGCAACCGAAAACTGACGGATTGGTAATTGTCTGTACAATAATTGAGTATAGAATGTAGAATGGAGAGCGGAGACATTAAACTTCTACATCACATAGGATATGGATTTAAATTGTATAGTCACAACAGATCAACACTCGATTTATAGAAAATATTAGCCACTAACTAGGGCGCCAGTATTTTTTGTGTCGCAAATCTTTGTATTAAATTCAACAATTTTACTTATTGTAACTAAGTTACATTAAGTTTCTTTATCTTTTGATCAGAGTGGTTTTTGGAAACTTTTGCAACTCTCTGTCATTTAAGACAACATCAATAAAACTAAATCGAATATTCAAAATAGCAAGCTTAATATTTTTTTTGCCTGCACGTTATTAAATATTAGCTGTATTTTATTTTCCCCCAGATCTGATCCGGATTGGATTTGGAAACATAAATACAAGTAATACAAAAACAACACAAGATCCAGGTCTGCTTCTAGATTTGGATTTCGAAATCCATTTTTTGAACACTTCCCTAGCAATATTTTAATTTTAAAGGTTGGTACCACTGCTGAGATTTACAGAAAAAACTCAATAAAATTAAAAATTCTCGAAATCAAACAAATGCCGCAATCATTCCAATTTTTTTTTATGAGTTTTTCTTCATTCAATAGAGACGACGCGTCGCGAGGCACGGAATAAATACATAAAAACTATTAAATTAATGAAAATTAAACTAAAAAAATAAAACTGTTCCATTTTAAACATTCAATACCAAATATTATTTCAAATAATATTTGTGAAAATTTTCCTTCTGTCAATTTTATTGTGCAAATAAAGCCAACTGTGAGAAATAAATAAATTTGTGATCCAGTTTGTTTTATTATCATGATCTGATCCGGATTAGATCTGGGGGAAAATAAAATGCAGCTATTGTTTGTAGTTTGTAGTTTTTAAATATTGTAAAACTCAATTCAAAATGTTGACATTTCCATTTATTTTTTCGTACAACATAGTACAAGAAAGATTTTGCCCCCATGTGCGGTCTTGCCCCAACTTCCCCTACTTTCGAAATCCAAAACATAGTATTGATAACAAACTTCTTTGTTTAAAACTGTTTTCGAACCTATTTTGCGCACCTGTCTGGTGTGATTGCGCGGACTGTCACAAAAAAGAAATTTCAAGTCCTGCAAAACGAAATACCTAAAATAATTACCCAAACATTTTTCAATATCGAATTTACATATGTCAACCTCAACCCTGTTGCGTTCCTGTCTGTAAAATATATGTTCCAGATTTTGTACATATGTATATAAATATCAATTCTCGGACAACAGTCTAATACAAGAACTAGGTATGTGCGCAATTTAGATTTTAAGTATTACATTATTTACATTATTTATTTATTTATGTATTTTTGTAGTACATATCAACGACGATTTACTTTTTATTTATTAGGATTTCTTTTTCTTCAAAAATTAACATTCACTATTTGAGGGCTTATTTGTATAAATCCACATCACCTGATGTCGCCCACCTACCTAACTCTATAAATATAAACAAAGGTCGGGAAAAGAACTCACCCAGGGCTTCACTGTTTCATTAAAACTTCTACTTGTAGACAGACGATAAAATGTAATAAATAGAATTTCAAATGAAAGAGAAATACAAGTAAGCATTTATATACTAAAACTGTGTTGGAATTCATGTTTCTTTTCAAAAATATACTCGTAATTCCTATGTTATTTGTATACTCATGCAACTGGATAGGATAGTTTATTATCATGGGCTTTCTTGCCTTCAAGGGAATAAATTGAGATATGAATCGAAATTGATTGAATAATTCTTCAAATAAAATACGTACATTTGCACAGAAAAACAAATTTTGATTTTATTAGCAATTTCAATTAGAAGTTTCTCCGAAACCGTATAAAATGTGAATCAGTGCAGTTTATTTGAATTGAAATTGATATAAATTTCAAGTATTTTGCTGCACACTGTTTAAAATTAAAATAAAGAAGAAATTTTAAGAGAATACTTAATGTAAAATGTAATTTGTTAAAAATTAGAAATATTGTTTTATAAAGTTTTTTTTTCTCCCACTTATGCTATGTACCTACTAAATTTAGGCATAAAATTAACCATTTCAGCTATAAAGGAGCAAAACGGAATGAAATGGAAATGTAATGTTTTCTCTATATGTCGCAAGTAAAAATATCATAAATGGTAAAAAATTAGATAGGGCGTTTCTCTTTAGACAAGGCACTCACTGAAATGTTGACGAAGTGGAGTGGTAAAGGAGCAGCGAGTGGCATTGTAATGGTGAACAAGTGGCTTGGCTATGTAGAGGTGGGGAAGTGATATGAAAATGATTTAACGCGCACTGCGGTGGCACAATACCTTCAGCAGCTCTCGGTCTATAGGTCAATTATCACAAGCATACTCGTATACAATACACAAATCCACTTCGTCACCACTCACTTGCCACTTAAAAATTAAACATGTTCGAGATATGTGGCAGCCGACTGGTACCACGCCATCTGCAAAATATCATGCCACCCACTTGATGAGCGCGTCTTCATTCAACTACAAAGGTTTTACCAATTCCATATCATCACGCCACTACCACTCCACTTCATCCTTGCCTTAGGCCCAATTCACACAGAACTGGCTTATGGTTTTGGTATGGTTCTGGCGTGGTGCATACATATGCCACGTTGTGGAATTTGCATGTTCTCTTATGGGACAATACACATACAGATGACGAGGCGAGGGTATGGTGCGACATGTCATCGCCACGCCATATTGAAAACTCCAGTGGCCTACGTGAACCGGCACGCCATATTGAAATCACTTGAAGATTGAACATGAGACCACTACTTTATTTATTTTGAAGTATTTTTATCACTTTATTTGTGTTAAACAAATCTAAAAAAATCACAACGATTAGGAAAATTTTCCAAATACTAAAAAAAGCATTTCTTTGCATCAATTCTCATTAATTCACTCTGCGTTTTCAATTCACTCTAACAAATGTCGGTTCATTGTCACTTCTGTGTAAATTGAGTACATCACACCCACTCCACTCCCGAAGCATGCCAATGACACACCAGAACCACGAGCCACTTCTGTGTGAATCGGGCTTAGGCAAACAATAAATTGGTTTTCGTTAACTAATAACTCTATTTTTTTTTTTACAAAATTTTGACTAAAAATGCACATAACAAAAGTAGTTCAAATCTTAATGATCTACACAGTTTTTTACTAAGATTGATATTTTTCCACTAAAGCTGGAAAATTAGAAAAATTATCGTTTAATCGCGTTCATTTTGAAGTTTAGCATTTTAGTGATATATTGAAGAGATTTATTTTCTCCAAAAGTGTTGTCGAAACTCTATTACCCCCCTCCCTATAACAATTTAAAAAAAAAAAGCTATACATATATATAGATACCCACTTATCGACTGGACTACGATAATCCCCGAATTATCTACATAATATCTGCAGTAAAAAAATCTATCTTTATTTTTCACTCGCATCATGAATCATGAACTCCAAACAAAAAACCTATCATCAGAACAATGACATCTTCTACCAACTTGAATTCCGTTATTTTTTTGTAGTTGAAGCTGACTGTTGACAGAGCGAGTCTACGCAGCGAATATGATTAGTTCAATTTGCCAAAATGCATGTTCCCAACTAGTACCTACTAGAGTTTTCGTAGTTTTTGAAAGCTCTTATGTTGTACCGCGAAAAGTACCATATACCAACGATTTCGAATTTCAAATTAAATTTTGCAGTTGAAAAGTGTGACTGCCGAAATACTGAATGCATATACATACTCAAAACAATCAAAATTACATGACATAGTTTTGTTTTGAAAATTCATGAGGCTGCGGATATAGGTAGGAAGGAGGCAAAAGTCCTTTCAATTTAACTCACTAAAACATAAATGGCAGGTAAATGGAACGAGTAGAGTAATTCGAAAAGGACATGCATATACAAATACATAGGAGAATTTTTGTCTTTCGAGGTGAAAATAGCTTGCATTGTAATTTATGCACTTTTTTGTGCGTGTGATTTTTTTTAACGTATAGATTAAAAATTATTTCACTATGGAAAGTAAATGCTGCTGTTAAAAATTTAAAATACCCTTAGGAGCTTCTCTTTGCTACCTTGGTTATAGGTGGCCGTGGGATAATTTGCCATTAATTAGTCATTTATTAGTTCTCTATATCTTCAAATTTGTCGTTCAATGCTTTTTATGTTTTTTCTTGCTGCTTTGCTAAGTTGATGTAGTAGCCCGTGGCGTAATGGTTAGTGCGTTAGACTGTAATGCCAGAGTTCTGAGTTCAATACCAGCCGCTTCCACTTTAAGTTTTTTTCAGGGCTTCTACCTTTTGCGAGGAAGTGACAAACCCTTTAAGAGTATCTTCTGTCATAGAAAAGTGCTGCTCACCAACCGTTCGGATTCGGCAATAAACTGTAGGTCCCCTCCATTCCTGCAGACACGCACAGGAATGGTTGAGAGTTGTAACGTAAGTCACTAGGCCCTGATTCTTCATGAGCCGTTGTGCCACCAAATTTAATTTTTAATTTATTTTAATTTTTGCTAAGTTGATATGAAGTTTGCAAATTTGTTGAATTCTTTTCATATTATTGGGGAAAAATATAGAAAACATTGCATGACAAATCTAAATTACCCCTAATAAAGACTAAATTATTTAGCAACAAAATCTTGCTATAACAAATTCCTTTTCGAGGGGGTACCTTACTAGTTCCTGAGTTTAGCATAAAAAAAACATAGAAAACATTGCCGGACACAATTTCATTTTCATAACTGTTTACAGACTATAACTAATGGAAAATTATTAAGCAATATATAGCAATATATAATATAAATGAATACAACATTTATTTTTTTGAAAATCGAAAATGGCAGTGCCAACTTCACGCTAAGATGTTTCGCAACATTTGCGTTTGCTTGTAAGAGTTACATATTCGAATTTTTATCTCTTAGGTTCTTAGTATCATTTTTTGAGTACAAAACAGCACAACTTTAAGTTTTTAGAATAACTTAGGTTTTAAAAAAATTTCATTCGTGAAATTTAAGAATTTGAAAAAATTATTTACGGCACATCGCAGCACATAATTTTTTTCGCGATACAAATAACCACAATATTTTTGTTCGACCCAAAAAGTTGTTCTTTTTCTTCATACAATTTGAAACGTCAAAAGTGCCGTACGTGAAAAGTTGGTGAACTGTTTCGTCTGCATCTGCAGCTCCGTATGCGTCTACGTTCCGTTGTGTTCGCAACATTGAATTTGCGTGTATTTAATATTTTGACAGCTATTCCAGCTCCGTCTTCGTCTGCGTCACCATTCTGTTCAGCCAGTAAAGCGAAGCGACGCATCATGTTTTTTTAACTAAAAACTAAAATACACCCAATTAAAAAAGAAAAAAGTATTCGAAGTTCCTTGGAGCTGTTTTTTTTTAAAGATGGACTAGGTATCTGCATTTTTAAATATTATTGTGATCCCTATGTCAATGAAAATCTTGAGTTCGAATTTTTAATAACGCCATGCCTATTGCCTACCTTACGTTCCAAGAACTGTAACATTATTTTTTTTTTATTTTTTTTTTTCATTCAAAGATAAAATAATTATTTCTCCGTGAAAACTTGGCATTTCAATATCCATTCATGCTGCCTTAAAATTGAATAAGTTATTATTGCTCGACATGAAACTTTGCATTTCAATTCGATTCATTGGTTTTATCATCCACAAGGGAACAGGCGACGACGACGAGGACGAGGACGGAGACGCACAATGACGACGACACCACTATAGTTCCTTCTGTGACGATGATGACAATAACGGTCGATAGAGTATAGCTCCCTTTCACACTCCCTTCGCGTAGATGAATGTTTCTATATATTGGATTAGATATTCATCCTTTCATAGATATTCTCCAATTGAATTGAAAGTTTTGACATTAATTCAACTTCCACGTAATTGCATAGAATTGCTCTGAGTCATTTTTTATTAGAAGAGTTTTAAACGCTTTCCGCTCTGGTGTAGATGTATGATGGTTGGCGGGTGGGAGGTGGGAGCTAGGAACTGAGGCGTGCTGTTATACACTCGAATTACTTAAAGGATAATAGCTCCAAGGGAGCGTTGGGGTGAACAATGAAAATGATATCCTTTAATGTTTTAACTTTTCCGTGTTATAAATCGTGCAATTGAGCGGAAACTAATTGAATTAAATTTCCTAAAGACAGCCAAGCCGTAGGGTTAAAATGTCAAAAATAAAAAAGTTTCCACGGAGGTTAAATGTTTTATTATATCCTTTATGAGTTGTGTATTTTTTTTTTTTTTTTGAGAATTTTCGCTACACAGACATTATTTTAAAATGATTTGAGGCAATTTTAAATTTATTTTATATAGAAAATACCATAGTTGAAATAATATTTCGTGTGTAGCTTTTGTTTAAGATTTGGCACACACATATGTATGTATGTAATTTTATTTGTGTTGCATTTAGTACAAAGTGGCACAATATAAAGGGTCTTTCGCTTCTTAACTTTAAATTTAAATAAAACAAAGTATGTGTGAGATATCATCAAAATTTTGTATTTGTTTGAAAGGCCTATCGATGCATAGAAGATGAAGAAATTTATAAAGAATTATTTCTGTTTAGGTGAAGCAATTGAATTAATTTCAATTTAAAAGTAAAAGTGACATTAACTACATGCGTTTCGACAGCATCTAACTGCCTGAACAGAATACAATGCTGGAACCGGAGCTGTAGACGGAACTGGAAGAGCTATTAAAAAGTGTTGTATTCGTTATTTTTTTACGTGTCCACAATGCAGCTGTACAGCTTTGAAAGTATTTTGAAGAAAAACAAAACAATGTTCTTGTATTCAAGCTCAGAATTCACATTTTTTGTTTCCAATTCTTTTCCTTTTAATAAATAATTTTTTTCGCGATACAAATAGCCAAAATATTTTTTTCCGACCCAAAAAGTTGTTTTTTTTTTCTTCATAAAATTTTAAACGTCAAAAGTGCTGTACGTGAAAAGTTAAAAGTTGGTGAACTCTTCCGTTTGCGGCTGCAGCTCCGTATGCGGCTATACGTTCTGTTGTGTTCGCAACATTGAATTTGTGTGTATTCAACATTTTGACAGCTATTCCAGCTCTGGGTCCGGTTCCGTCTCCGTCACCAATCTGTTCAGGCAGTAACTGATGAGCCCACTGTCGTATCTGGGCGAAACGCATGGAGCTGAGGTCACTTGAACTTTTAAATTTAAATTTTGTATAGAATATAACATCGCTCAAATGTCTGCCGTAGCTTCTCTGGGTGGCAAGCATCCGCACTGTCCAATATTCCTTGACTCTGGCGAACATATCAGGTTGAAATTAAACGATGGCAAGGGTTATGTTTGATTTGAGGGCCGCTGTGCTTTGTGGCTTATTTGCATAAGCCTGTAACTTCAGAAAACCCTACAAGAAAAAGTCTCACAGGGACAAATCGCACGATCTCAGTGGCCAGTTCACATCACCTCCACGTGAGATGACCATGACCTCAAATCGCTTATGCAGAATTTCCAGTGGGGCATGAGCTGTGTGGCACGTTGTGCCGTCCTGTTAAAACCAAATGCGTTTGGCGTCCCCATATCATCAATTCAGACAAAAAAAGTTGGTAATCATCAACCTATAGCGCTCGTCGTTGAGCCAAAGTCGTTCTCAAAAATATGGACCCATCATGACGCCGGCCGCCGCCAGCCCAAAATCCAAAATCCATACCAAACAGTCATTTTTTTGGTATGCATTGGACGCTCATGAATCTCATATGGACTGGTATCGTCCCAAATTCGACGATTTTGTTTGTTGACGTACCAGAAATGGGCCTCATAGCTAAATATGATTTTTCTATGAAAATTAGGGTCAGTTTCCAACTACTGCAAAGCCTGTTCAGCGAACACAAATCCTTGTGTATGGTAATTTAGCTTCTGGGTCAGTTGAATTTTGTACGGGTACAGGCCCAAGTCAAGACGCAAAATTCGCAAAGTTGTGGTGTGCGAAAGGCCGAGTTCTTGTGAGCGATGAGAAATCGACTGCCTCGGATTTTCCTGCACTTTTCCATTATCGTAGTGTCAATTTCAGAGCAAGTAAAAATTATTTTTGGGCTATTCTGATATTTTAATCTTTTTAAATTTTCCCAAAGCTATAGATCGGTCAGTTCCGAAGAACTAAAGATAACAAAAAAAAACTTTAAACTTCAAATAATTGAATCTATAAAAATGGAAATTTGGTCTTCTTTAACACGCTTCGATTTCGAATTATCACATAATGTACATAAAAAAGCAACATTCTCGCGAGTCCTGATACTGAAATTGTCCCTATTCTCTTTATGACTATAGCCCAGCCCAGATAGGTGTTGTAACAGTGAGGTATGATTCTCGCGATGAAACACATGTCCTGAAAACTCTATTTACATCCACTACTTAATTAATAACTTAAACCCTTATTATTGTAAGTCCCTGATAAATCTTTAATTTACAATGCACAATCTATTTTTAAAATCCATAAATTCAATTAATAAAACGAACATTCATCAACCCTGGATGACTAGGAATTAATGACTGCCTCCTATCTCAATCTTGAATTGAAATTATGACTCCCTTTTGTTCGTAACATAAGAAAATACCAATTTTAGTTTCAACAAAATGGTGTCACTTCACGTACAGTTCTTATTATTGCTGTATTTTAGTTTTTGTATGCCAATAAATGGTCAAATTAATTTACCAATTACCAGGAAGGATTACCTTACTTTAGCTGAAACCGCAACACATCTTGTCCGAAAATATTTTCATCAACAATCAACAACAACTGTTATAGTTATTGAAAGAGCTTTTCACTCGGAATTACAAAACTTTAACGAACTTATTTTGGAAAACATCTTGCAGAATCTTAAAGAAACAATTGCCGTTCAGCTGTACTATGGGAAATCCGATAATCAACCTTGGGAATATCATATACTAATTGTTGATAGTAAACAAGCCTTTGTGTAAGTTTTTTTTTTACAGATTTTAGTCACTTTTTGACTCAAGTGCTAACGAGAATTTTGATTTCTTCTCAAAGGACTATTGCTTCGAAATTTCCACAAAGTGATTTCGATGGAGATTTTCGATTTCTCATCATTTTAACAAATTACACAACTGATTATTTTCGAACAATTTATGGCATCTTCAAGGAATGCAAAAACAATAATGTTATAGATGTGAACATTCTTGTGAATGATAAGTTGTTGGGTGTGTGCATGTACAAATATAACATATTCTCCCAGACCAAGTGTCATGTTGTTCAACCCTATCTGTACTTTCGACTAAACGATGGTTTTGACAAACTCACCGAAATTTTTCCACATCAATTGCTGAATTTTCATAAATGTCCGCTAAGAATCTGCGGTCAACTTAATCATCCAATGTTGACATTTTTAGGTAACGTAAGTGATCCATAGCCTCTTGGCAAGTATTGGAGCAATCTTCGAGGCATAGATGGACAGCTAATAAGAATTCTTTCACGAAGTCTCAACTTTACAATTGACTTGATGCCTTTTCCAAGACAACGAAGCTATATTGAAAACCACACTGGCTTTGGATGTTTTGCTAAGGTAGCTACCTGAAGTATTGTTGTTATTTGTCCTCTACCTTCCTTTTTTTGAAATGCTAGGTTTGAAAATACCCAACATTAAAAAAGGCTTTCAAATTCTAGAGTTTCTTTAAAAGCGAATCAGTAATAATGTATTTTTGCTTTTCAGTTGCTGGCCGATAATGCGGATATTGCTATTGGTGGTTATAGTGGATCGGATCCTAAGCGAATCATGCTTACGCCTTCGATATTGTATCACCATTCTCCAATTGTATTTATTGTTCGTGGTAAAAGGGAACTGGATTGTGCCAATCGTCTTGGCCGACCATTTAGCATTGCCGTTTGGCAGTATATTGTTGGACTTTTACTTGCCGGGGCCTTTCTGATTCAAAGCTTGCGAATTTTAAAACAATCAGATAGACAACTTATAGTTGGCGAACAGAACGATTCTCCTTTGTTAAACTTTTTCTGTGTCTTCTTGGGCTATCCTGTGGCAAGGGATCCTAAAGGAAATTTAGCAAGATACCTTCTGATACTGTGGCTTGTGATGACATTGATTATTCGAAGTGCCTATCAAGGTTCTCTCTATGACTCCATACGAATTGATAGATTCGAGAAAATACCAAAAAAATATGAGGAACTTTTTCAGAGAAATTACAAATTTCTTATCACTAAATTTTATCTTGACATCGATATATTCCCCCGAAATCAATCGATTATTTCAGATATAAGACATAATAAAAGATTGAAATTGCTTGCAGGACTTGAAGGCAATTATGCAACTGTTTCTCTTCTCGATCATGTTGTTAGTTATTTGGAGGCAAATTTCCGCAAAGGTTCTGATCTAAGAATTATTGATGAGCAGATATACCAATATCAGTCGGCAATGTTCTTTCAAAAACATTCAATCTATGCAACGCCAATCAACCACAATCTAAACCAATTCAATTATGCGGGAATAATAAGACATATTGTTAGAAACAATGCTAAGGATCGACGAATGTTTAGAGACAGTAAGGTGGCAGCTCCATTGCGAGCATTGACAAATGATCGAATATGGAGTTTATACAAGATATTTGTGAGATTGATGATTGTCACTATGGGAGTTTTTGTGTTGGAATTGCTTTCAATTTACTTTGTGAAATTACGGAATTTTTTAAATTGGTTGCACTAAAAGTTTTTTTAAAATTAAAATTAATATTCTGTCAACTGTCAATAAATTATATGTATGTATATGTAACTGTAGTTTATTCTTTAGCAATTTAAACTGACACAATGGGCCATTTCAATACCATTACTGTGACCTAGGAACTAAAGGAACTTGGTACAATATTGAGACCTCTCTGCTAGTGTTCATATTTTTATTAAAGAGTATAAGCTATTTCACAAAAACAACCTCGATTTTGATACTTATAGTCTAGTATTTGCTCATTTTGAATAAAAAAAAAAAAAACTCTTGAAGAGCAAATCGTGAACCAACCTTATCAGTGGCCGTTGTGGATCACAGTACACATATTGAAGGTAATGTTTTGCGCATCTTCGAAAATTACAGTGACCTGCCTGTCAAAATTTACAAAAACAAAACATAAGTGTTTCCGAATCGCAGTGACCCTCGTCCACAATTTACAAAAACAAAATACAAGACATGCGCAGAACTGAACAAAAATGAAAACTCGGACGATATAACCTTTTTTATGTATTTGCAACTTCACGAAATGGAGTAATTCAGTTTGTGGCTGTAGCACGTTGTCTTTACAGCGTTTTTGGCTTTCTTCTTGATCTTCGTGATAGCACTTCGAACTTCGGAAAGCATAATGGCACATCCTTCAGTTCCTATCCCATACACAGTTCGAATGGAAGATTCAGCCCCTTCTTTAGCTGGGACAAGATAATTTGGCCAATGGCTTAGCTAGTTAAGGACAACTCCTTAGATGTCGCAGTTCTATCAAACTTTGCTTTGGCAATAAGTATTCTTCTACTTTCTCTTTAATCTTCCTCATTGGAGTCGTATTCTTCGCCAGTTTCAGCATTAGCTAGTTCCTCGAACGCATCCACGAAAGTGACAAAATCCTCACGAATATTACCATCATGAACATATAGTAGGGCTTAGCTGGGAGAGGTGAGATACATCGATTGTCTCATCAAAAAACTGAGATTATAGCTATTTCACGACTGCAAGACTAATACTGCGTTTTCATTAGAGCAAATGAGGTAATTTCGTTTAAAATTTCCAAATTCAATTCAAAATCATCTCATTTCCCATACAAATTCAAATTTCCAAATGAGGTAATTTCAACCAAATTTGCACGAAATTCGGTAGGAAATTACGTAAAACTTTTATGAACACACCCAAATCGAATCCATTCAAAGTGGAACCTATTTAAAATGGCAGAATATAATATCAAAAACAAATGATTGACAATCTGGACCGTCAAACAAAATTAGGAAATTTGAAATGTGAACACTTTTTTTGTAATTTGCCGAATTACCTCAGCTCTAATGAAAACGCGGTAAAAAAACGTTTGTAGTCTAATTTGTTCATTTTTTAAATTGACCATTTCTTTGGTCGCTACCGGGGATTTAACCTAGAACTGCAGAGCCGTATGCTCTACGCAATGCACTACCGAAATCACATGATCGGGTCCACCCGTTAGCGTTTTATTTTTTTTGACAATTATTGCATTTAAATTCTTACTTCTTTGAAAATGAAGAAGGCGTAACTGCCATTAGTTATTCAGTCCCGATATTTTAAAAGATTTTTGTGTGTACATAAATGTGGAAGACATGTGGATACTTCGGATATCCGAAATGGATCCGGATCCAGGAGCAGATTTTCGAACTATCCGGCTAGTGTCGGATATCGGGATCCGAATCTATGATGCGAGATCCATACACTATATCCGGATAGTATTGGATACCGGCATCCAGATTCAAACAGATCCAGTTTTTTGATAAATTGTGTTAATAGTACATTATAAACAGGGCAAACACAAAAATCTTATACTGTCATAAAAATTGCCAAAAACGTTTGAAAAATGTGAACAAAAATATTTATCTTGTGTGAAAATTTTTTTTTTTACTTGAACGCGTTTTTATAAAATTTACCTATTGCGATTCATATATGATTGGTTTTGATGTCACGGGTCATGCTTACTTGGACATAGAATCATACGTCATTGAAATTTGTCCATTTAACTGACACATCAATTATTCAAAATCGAAGAAATTAATTTAACACCAATAAATCAACAAGCACGCGTGCTCTTTATACTTCCATCACTATGGGGCGCTGTGAGCAACTGTCAAAGTGCCTTTCTCGTTATTATTTCAAACTCTGCCCGCAACCAGTAGAATTATATCGTTATGTGAAGAGAAGAGGTTGTTTGCATAATCGAATAAAAAGCTAACTTGTTACGTTCTCTTTGATAAATTTATACCACAATCTATTTTCAAATAATTAGTTTTATTAATTTCACTGAAATATTAAGTAATTTGTAACGATGTTATCTTTAATCCTATAATTGAATTGCCTTCTATGATTTGTGAAACATTAACGGACATACATAGTCTTTTTTAATTCAGTATAAAAATGGTTTTCATTAATACAAATTGTTTGTTCATATTGTGCAATGTATTACCACAAGTTGCACTACAATCATACTCTAAATGGCCGCAACCTAGAAACGACCATTTTGAATTAGCTGGCGCTGCTGCTCTTATAACTCGAAAGTATTTCAGTAAATCTACAAATACAATTGTCATTATAGAGCGAAGCTTAGACTCCATGATGTATCACACAAACAAACGGATTTTGGAACATATCTTAAGCAATCTGCAAGACACTATTGCTGTTCAGCTTTATAACGGACAATCAGAGAATCAGCCATGGGATTATCATATTTTTGTGATTGATAGCATGGAAGCTTTTGAGTGAGAAAAATTACCATTAATCCGTTAAAGAAAATATTTTTTTTAAAAGTCCATTTTTAGTGAAATCCGTTGGAATTTTCCTCAAACTTACTATGAACGTGACTTTCGGTTTCTCATAGTCTTAACAAAATTCACCCCGGGATACTTATTTGTATTAAACAGAATCTTTTCTTCATGTCGTCGATTTCATGTTATGAATGCAAATGTCATTCTTCAACATCCATCGCTTGGTGTTTGTATGTTCAAATACAATCTTTTCACCGAAGATAAATGTCACCTCGTTCAACCATATTTATTTTTTCGCTTCAATGATAACCTGAACAGCCTTGCAACGGTTTTTCCCCAAAAGCTTTTGAATTTTCACGGCTGTCCTTTGAGAATAACAGCTCGTTTGAATCCACCGCTTATGAATTTTTGGGGTAACAAAAGCAATCCGGTTAAGGATAAAGACTGGAAAAGTCTCAGCGGAATTGATGGCGAGTTGATAAGGCTTCTTGCAAGAAATCTCAACTTCACTATAAATTTGCTCCCGTTTCCCAAGGTATCATCATTTTTTATCAACTACACCGGTTTTGGATGTTTTGCTGAGGTAAGAAATTAAATGGGATATTTATTTAGCCTCGTAGTTAACTTCCCAAACTACTAAGTTATAAAAATCATACTCTTATTTGCAGTTACTGGAAGGTAGAGCAGACATTGGCATTGGAGGCTTTAGTGCTTCGAATCCAAGCCGATTGGTTCTAACAGTTTCAGACGTTTATAAAATTTCACCAGTTGTATTTATTATTCGTGGAGGAAGAGAGTTGGATCCCATAAGTCGTTTGGGGACACCATTTAATCGTGAAGTTTGGATTATGTTATCCATATTCCTCATTTGCTGTGCTGTAATGATTGCATCTTTGAGATACATTAGCCTATCAGTTCAAACATTTGTATTTGGAAATGATATCAGCAGTCCACTGATAAATTATTTCGCAGTATTCTTGGGATATCCAATGAATCGTTTGCCTGTGAGAAATTTCGCACGCTATCTTCTTCTTGTGTGGCTATTAACAAGTTTGGTTCTTCGGAATGCCTACCAAGGTTCTCTATTTGACTCATTTCGCATGGATAAATTTTCTCGAATACCAAAAGGATATAACGAGCTCATGGCCTGGAATTACAAAATTTTAGTTTCGAAATATTTCGAAGATTCAGAGACATTTCCGAAAAACGCAACATTAAGTCTTTATGGTGGACATGGAAAAAGGCTTGAATATTTAGAAAAAAAGAGAGGTCGTTATGCTACAATAGTCCTTCAGGATAATTTTATGAGCTATTTGGAAAAGAACTATCGAAATGGAAGTAAATTAATTATGGTGGAAGAGACGGTTTATTTAAATTCAGCAGCTATGTTTTTTCCTAAACATTCAATCTATGCAACAGTGATAAACAAATACTTGAGACTTTTCAATGATGCTGGCATAAATAGATATCTTTCGAAGAATAATGCTAAGGATAATAAGCTATTTCGTAAAGACAATGCACCATTAGAACCAATAACTTGTTTCCGGCTTTTAGGTGTTTTCGAGATAAGCGGAGGACTTTTAATAGTTGCTTTTCTCATTTTTATATTAGAGCTATTGTCTGTTTATTGGAAAAAATTAGAAAGCTTTATAAACATGATAAGCTAAAATGTAAATATTTTTTTTGATAACTATTAGCCTTCCTGTTTATAATGTATCTATCGTCTTAAATTTTTATGAGGCCTTTGACGAATAAAATTTTATCTTTCAAATGCTTTAATCCGCGTTTTGATATCTTTTCTAGTTTAGCAGATGATGAGAATTTTGTTTTTCGTATGTGCGATGCAAGGTCATCAGCGTTTGAGAGCTATGAGAGAGTTTTTCACAACATTTTTCTATGAAAGACTATTTTTTTTTATTTCCTCTATAGGAGGGCAAATATTTGTTTAGATGTAAATAAATTGGTTAGGTTAATCAAACACTAGGCATTTTTTATTTATAAGTGTATAGGCAATGCAGCTAAATTTTACACAGTAAACAACAACAAAAGAATAGTGTCGATAATTTGGTCAGTAAATTTTGTGAAATGCCTGGAATGCTGGAATAGTTTGACACTCTGAACATTTTTTTTGGGAAAGGTTGGCAGGCCTCGAATAGTTTAGGGTGCGTCAGTTAATATTTTGTAATTTTGTGCTTTGTCTTCACTAGTGGTGGTTTGGTAAATTAAGGAACGTTTAGACGGTCAGTGTAAATTAGCAATGCATTGAATATTTGAAGAAAATATCATCAGTACACAAAGTGGTACCCCTAGATGCTTTGACATGTTCTGTATCTGAAGAATATGGAGACATGCAAAGGCATATTATGTTCCTTTCAGAAGAAAGGCTGCCATTCAAAAAACAATCCGAAACGTCACTAGTAATTTAAACCGATAATTGGCACTAAATACTGTAGTCAAAATTAAGTTCATCTGCTATCGGTCAGGTAAAAGCGACGCTTCCACACAGAAATAACCGAATTTTCATACACAACGAAAAAACTTTGGCAGATATAGACTGCTGACAAGTTTTTATAATTCCTCCTATTTTTTAAGATGTCAAAAACTGACAAATGCAACTGACGTTTAATCATAACACTCGCATCGTGTCGCGTAAATATTGTGATGATACCTTCATTCTTTTTTGACTTCGGGTAAATTAATGTTGTTAATAAATGACTTTATTCATTTATTTTTCAATTTTTGTCCAGAAGTTTGGACAGCAGTGTAAATTCTAGTTATGTATATATTTTGTGTCTATAGTGGCATTATATTTTTTTGTCAAATTAATAATCTTAAAAAATATTGTCTATTATTTGTATTTATAGAGCAAGCAACGTGAAGTTTTTAAATTTATTTATTACTTCTCGAAGCAAAAGTTAGCCTTAAAACATGAAAATAAAGTGTTAGAAAACACCGATTGCTTTTTATTTTGTCATTTCAATCATTCAATAGGTACTCAACGATTATTCGACTAAACCTTCATATAACCATTAATTTCAACTCTCATTCAACTTGACATTAGCTTTAGAATTGGTTATTAATAGGTATTTCACGTTTTAGTTTGTAAAAGAATAAACAAAGAATATTTATTCTTTGTTTATTTTTTTCAAAAATGACAAAAACATACATTTATTAAACTTATAGCACAGGCACACTAATGCAGGTCTGAATGAAAAGAAAGACATTTTAACCCATTTTAATTTCCTATTTTGTTTCGAAATAATTTATTCTTTTCGGAGTCAGCTGATTTTGACACAGATACCAACTTTGCGATGATTTAAAAGTGGATATAATAGTGGATATAACTGTTACCAATAAAAAAAACGCCTACTACTATGATGGGGAAGTCCGAAAAAGTGGTTTTCGCCATACCGTCTGTCAGTCTGTGGGAGTGGGTCAGTTCGTCTGTGTGTCTATGCGTCCGTGCATCCGTGCATCCGTGCATCCATGCATCAGTGCGTCCACTGTAATTTGAACTAGAGCCTAAACGGATGGGCTGATTTACTTCAAATTTGTTATGATATCCTAGCTATGGGAAAATCGAATTTTTGATTTGTTTGATCATCTAGAACAAGAAGCTACTGGTAAAAATATTTCGGTGCTTTAAATTTTTCTCAAAAATCCCAGTTAGTTAATTCCGTATTTACTAAACACATGCTTTGTATGTTTTCTCCTTCAGTTTGTTCTTTATGAGAAACTTCTGCTGAGTTAACTCTATAAAAAAATGTATGCCCAGAGCTAAATAACTTTGGTTTGAAAAATTGGGCCTCAGCAACAAATTTTACTACCTTGAATTTCTCGATTTTTTTATATTATTCTGGTAAATTATTTTTCTTTCTTAATTTTGTTTATAGATTTTTGTGGAAATTTTTATATTTGATATTTGTTTTATGCATTCTGAGGCCCCACACAGACACATAAGGTATTAAATAAAAAAAAAAAAAAAACGGTTAAACATAATATTGTTCCTTTTATCACCCTCATTTTCCGGTGTATTCAATAGTTTCTTTAGAGATTCAATACTTTTATATCTAGAATACATTTCAAAATAAAACTTCTTACCGTAATAGATAAAATACATAAGAGGATATGGGAAAGGGTTCTGGTTACATTTTCCTTTTTTCTTCTTCAAAAAATAACTGTCTTTAGTGGAAAACATCAAATTATTGTTTTACACACCTAAACATTTTAACTCAAGCGATTTATGCTGCTTCTTCCTTTTCTATTGAACTCTTATTGATTTTATGTACCCTTCTCTTATGTAGCCAATATCTTACCAAAACAGAATTGATATTTTTCTTCGAAAAATAATATCTTTAAAAGTTTTGAAAAAACTATTGGAAACATAACTCTTCTTCATAACCCTTAAGGTTGACACTTTTTGTTGAATTCTAAGTGTATACCTTACAATTTACAAATTAATGTCAAAATATATCCCACAACTTGGTTGAGTTTTGCAAACATTCGACCTTTGCCTTGTGTGTTGAAAAAAATAAAAGAGAACCTTGGATCCTTGTTGGAAGTAAAAGCATTTTATTAACAATGTTTGACGTATATGTATCAAATATCTGAATTGAACGCCATACAGTCCCTTTTCTTTTGGCGATGCAACCTTTTGGATCCTAGAATAATATTGTTTATCCAAAACCAACAAAAACAACTACTCTTACGGGGTGGCCGTTTTAAAAAGAAAACTTCGGAATCAAAAGTGTATATAAATGTAGGTACCTACCTACAAAAAAGGTTCGTTCAAGGATTGTTGAGCAGTTGATATTCATTTCATTTCAGGGCCACTTGGTTAGAACTATTTAGTAATGGAATTCAATACGAGTACGAGGATTCGATGTTATATCGGTTGACCGCTTTTGTTGTTACCAAACGTTTTTTTTTTTTTTTTTGAGAAAATAACAATATTGACTGTCGCACTCTATTGGCTTGACATTGAACACCCAACCACTAAACGACCACATGAAGTGTTTCCGGTCTGGAGAGTATAAAGCCGCCATTAAGTGTGGTGTGGGTGACATTTCCTTCTTGGATCAAGTTTGACATTTAATACCGATATAGAAATGGCAACAATAAAAACACAACAATGTAATCAATTAACTTTTCCATTTGCGAAGTGTTTCGGTTACATTTTTGGATTATTGGTTGGTTTGTTACGCTGGCTGGCGGTGATTTGGTTTAAAAAAAAATTGAAATTTTGTAATGGATGTGTTATTACACATATAGGTAATACATAGGTAAACATTTGCTAAAAAAAATGTTGGCAAACGAGTAAAAAAATCTTTCGGATATTTTTAACTGATGAGGTTTTCACGTCTCGATTTGAAATTTTTACTTGTGATAAAAGTACTTTAAGGCTAATTTTGGATTCGTAAAAAAAATCGTACTCGAAATTTCAATTAAATCTAACATTAAGATGATAGAGAATACGAAAAAAGTGGATGCCGCAATTCCACTTCTTCTATACTTGATGGCTGATGTGAGTAGTATACAGGGTACCCCTAATTGGTGCAGTATATTTTGGGGATTATTCTGAACAAATGTTTGGAAAAACTCTATTCCAAAAAAAATACCTACTATTGCAACATTTTGAAAGATTGCAACACGTATTTATCGTTTGTTTTATTTCTTCTGCACATAGTACCTACCTATATGAGTTAATTATTATTATTCACGTTTTCTATATAATACTTAATTTAAAGTCAAAAAAAATTTACCCCAGAATGACGACGACAATATAGAGCGTAAAAATTGGTATTTGATTGATATAGCACTGCTTCCGTGGATGTGATAAGATTTTCCAAATGAAAAATTTATCGAATCAAAAAAAAAAAAAAGTCCTGCATCACAGCACAGTACGTAGTTGTAGTCGATTACCATTTCAATCACGTTCTTTTTTGCTAAGGATTTATACATTTGATTGTAGATTCGTGGAATTGAAATTGTCGAACACGGATCTCTAGAAGTTGTTTATAGTATGAAGTTGAAGTTGTAGTTTGAAATATACTTCCGTTGCCACAATATTTTGTCCATGTTGACAGAAAGGCACGTTCGAACCAATTGAATGAAAACAATGAAAAAGGTATACATACATATCATGGCAGAATTGTTTGTAGGTCCTATACTGAATTTGAGAAAGGGATAGACGTACAATCAATTTTTTTGTTTATCTGCTTGGATATAGCCTAAACTGCCTCAACAGAATGGAGACGGAGACGGAACCGGAGCCGGAGCTGGGGAATAGTTGTCAAAATATTGAATACACACAAATTCAATGTAGCGAACACAACGGAACGTAGCCGCATACGGAGCTGCAGACGCAGACGGAAGAGTTCACCAACTTTTAACTTTTCACGTACGGCACTTTTGACGTTTCAAATTATTTGAAGAAAAAAAAAAAAACAAATTTTTGGGTCGGAAAAAAATATTGTGGTTATTTGTATCGCGAAAAAATTTATTTATTAAAAGGAAAAGTATTGGAAACAAAAAATGTGAATTCTAAAGCTTGTACACAAGAATATTGTTTTGTCTTTCTTCAAAATACTACTTTCAAAGCTGTACAGCTGCATTGTGAGCGCGTAAAAAAATAACGTACGATACTTTTTGATAGCTCTTCTAGTTCCGTCTGCAGCTCCGGTTCTAGCATTGTATTCTGTTCAGGCAGACAACGGTTGGGTCAATATTTTGCTTGCTACGTTTTTTAAGACAATAGTAACTTTACTGGTACCTACCTTCATAACGTACTTAAGCTTTTAACTCTTTCAAAGGAATTAAGAAGCTGACATGAAAAGTGTTAAACGCATAATAAATTTAAGTAAATGGTTGAAATAGAAAAAAAAGTATTTCAAAATAAATTGAGGAAGTAAAGTTTTCTAAAATTTCCATTCATTCCTTTATAAGATGTAAGTATAATAAATTTATGGAACTAGAATATCGATGGCTGCAAATTGCACATGCTTTAGTTTTTTTTTTTTTGCAATTAAAAACCACTCTAACGATTTTTAAATTTTTTTTCTCAGAGTCAAATTTAGAATAAACAGGTTAACGAACATTTCTTAAAAAAAAAATAAGAAGCACATACATTTTGAAACAATGGGCCCTACCAATAATCAAATTTAGTTACGACTTAAATATTTCAGTAAAATGGATCATAATTGAATGGGCTCAAAATAATAAACCGTGCATGGTATTACCTAAATATTTACGTGGACTATAAATAATGAACCATATATTCCACTGACCTCAAAAAAATGAGAATATAATGTATGGTTAATAATTTAGGATCTATAACGTTAAGGTTAATTTCACTGCAATATTTAAGTCATAACTAAATTTGATTATTGGTAAGGCCCAATAAGTAACTACAGGAAGGTACTGTTTTTTTTTCAACACAAGTTGATTTTAAAGTGTTTGATGAACTATCAAAACTTACAAATTCGATTAATATTCTGCTCATAACAATCAAAGTCCCCATTTGTTCACTAGGGCGTATACGTAACAAATTACAAATATTTGTTGTTTTTTTTATGGCAAAACTATAGGGTGTCTCATGGGTTGGGGTCGAAATACTGGAAATACTGTTTTTAAAATACTGTATTTCAAAATACTGTAATTCAAAATTCTGGTTATACAAAATTTTATATTATGAAAATTGAAAAATTTTATAGTATGAATTAAATTAAAAAATCTTAAATACAATAATTTCCCTTGTACTGTCTAAATTTCTACTAAATTGTAGAGAAAACAAAATTCGTAAAGTTGCTACACTCAAGCCTCATTACATAACTTGGACATAACCAGCATTTTGGAAAACAGAATTTTACACTTACAAAATTTTGGATGTACAGATATTTGGATAAACAGTATTTTCAAATACTCAATTCTGAAATACAGAATTTTGGTCTTACAGTATTTTCGAAAATAAAATAAACAGGATTTTATCATACAGAAAATACAGATTTTTAATAAGAAAGCTAAAATTTTTTTTATTGCTTCGTATAATTATACAGATTGGGGCTTATGTATGGAATAGCACATCGGATAAATGGCCGCCACACGGCTTTTCTAGCAAATACGCGCGTACTCTTTTATTAAAATTTTCTATTACTGTTTCGCATAAATGTGTCTGAATTTCATCAATACACCTTCCAATTTTCTCTTGTGCTGTAATTCACTTGTTTCTTTGGTTCTATGGCATGTGGCACCGTCTTGTTCAAACCACATGTTGGTAGCGTTGTGGATTAATTTGTTTCTGAACAACTACTCGTAGGTTTTCTGAACCCCAAATGCGAAAATTTTGACGACTCACGAAGCCATCAAGATGGAACTGAGCTACATCACTGAAAATGATTTTGATCTAAAAATCAGCATCCACTTGTTGTTGTTCCACAATTCATTCAACGAACTCTCTTCGCGCTGAATGGTCATTTTTACTTTAACCCCGAACTGTCAGCTGTCACATTGTTATCTTTTGTTCCTCTGCCACTCACCTTAGCCGTTCGGATTTGGCAATAAACTGTAGTTCCCCACTATTCCTGATAATACACTCACAGGAATAATTGAGAGTTATATGTTAGTCACTAGGCCCTGGGTTTTTCATGAGTTGTTGCGTGCCACCAAGTTTATTTATTTATTTTTGACCGAGTTTAATGAAAATATGTCTACCTATTTACTTACTTAAATTACTGCGACTTAAAACTTATATGATAAACCATCAAAATATTATTCTCTAGAGTAAATTTCTAATACCTATGCCTCTTTAGCCACAACACAGCTGTTCAGATTTGGAAAATCTAAAACAAAATCAAAACCACTATTTAGAAATGCATCATATTAGCTACAAGGCAACGCATCAGAATATTCGGGATTATAGGTTCACATTTTGCATGTACATCCTTTCAACTATTCTGGGCTGCCAATATGAGAATATAAATAAAGAATATTTTTTGCACAAGCTTTGTGAAGACAATAAAAATAATTTATTTTAAAAATCTAGTTTATTTATTATTTTGTATTTTTTTTGTTGCTAATAAGTTTGTTTATAAAGCTAAGGTATTTTGATTATTGCTCAATTCGTGAATTTTTTGGTAATTTACTTGTATAACGTGGCGATGACAATTTTGTGATATTTTTTTTTCGAGTTTTTATTATTTTGGAAACAAGTTCATTTTGTAAAATTTCATAAATTTCTTGAAGCTTGAGAATTTTTTTCATTTTACGAAATTCTTCTCAAATTTTTATTCTCCTGGCAACCCTAGTAAATATGTGGTCTCTTAGAAAATATGCAAAGCAATATGAAAGCCACGCATATGAACAAAATATTCATGATACGAAATATTTCCGGGTTTAAAAGATGACCAGATGCAAAATTCATGCTTAACCCCACAATCCTAAATTCTAAACCGCAATTTGTCTGTGCATTTCATCACAAAAAAGCCACGCAATGATGCTTTGTTGTAAAATTTAGATTTTATGTGCTTCCTAGTGCTTGCCGCATATTGCTCTTCTTTCCAGTTGTTCGGTTTTAATTTACCGAAAGGGAAAACTTAACATCAGAAAAGGAGCATACGCACGATGTTTGACCTTTTTAACTCTCGTTTCAATCCAATTTCGTGCAATTTGTTGCAAAATTTTCGGACACACATACACCTGGCTTAAGGCGTCGGACTTTGGTCATCTGGCCTTCTATGCAATTGGCAGGAATAGCACAAACACACATACAGTATACTCAATATTATACACACGTATCTGAAAATCTTTGCGGTTCTATATAAGGATGGTATATGTGTATGTTCACTTGACATGATGCTAATCGTGCATCGATAGTAATGGGATTTCGATATTATTCGATACTTAGGCCAGGAAAAAGAAGAATCATAAAACATATAGGAACAATCTTCAAAAACTTTGTGAAAAATGGGAATTTATTATGAATTATCACTAAAAAATAATAAATTACCGTGATATTCATGAATAACTAGCTGACCCGGCGAACTTCGTTCCACCTATGTTAGATATTGATTAAAAACATTCCTTTCGAAAGTCGAGCAATCTCCAATTGTTATCACGGTTTTCTGACTTTTTCGGCCTAATTTTAAAATTTGTATCTCCGTTCGTGGTGTTTTTATCTGGTTCAATACAAATCCAACAAAAAAATCCGCAACCGAATCGGATGATGTTAAAGTCGAGTTATGAGCCTACGAACTCAAAAAGGGATTCATTTTTATATAGAAGATGTAGAAGATGAGATTACAAATAGTATCTCAAAAGCTCAGATAAATGCATGCAGTGTATTTGGATCGAAAGCCTGTTAATTATA
Organism: Epistrophella euchroma; assembly: GCA_947049315.1. NCBI lineage: Eukaryota > Metazoa > Arthropoda > Insecta > Diptera > Syrphidae > Epistrophella > Epistrophella euchroma. Next base: position 110,630,897 of record OX346247.1, on the reverse strand, counting down.
ATATTCTTGGAAGCATTTTGCTCATATATTTAAAATTTTTGTTTCAGCGAGTGTCGTTTGCTTATCGATAAATGACTTTAAGATATCTGAAGATGTTATTGAATAAGATGTAAGTGCTTACGACAACATAAAGCTGTTTTGGTACGATTGTCTTTTATCGAAATAACGTTGAGCGAGACACAATGAATAAGGGCCAAAGTCTTTATTTAATTTTTTTCGCGATATTAAATTGGGAAATTTTAATATTGCTTACAGTGAATCGTGAATACACAGATTTTTACAAACGAATAACAGCTTACGGCTAATAATAGCTTTGTTCCCGATTTTTTTAGGAAGTTTTGGGCAATCTGTCAAATTTTGAGGAGTGGGGATGAAATTCTCTCAGAGAGAAGAACACTGCCGAAAAAGTCTGAAACGTATTTTGGGCAAACATTTCTGCCACTTTTTAAACGTCAAACACAAGAATCGACTAGAGTGTCCATGGATCAATTATAATTCATTATAAAAAATTTCATAAAATTATATACAAAATAAATAAAATCTGCAAAGTATTAATAAACTTGTAAAAAATATATTTCACAAACATAAACAAAATATAATTCAATTCAATATTAAATTATAAAATTTGAATTTATTTTGCTATAGAAAAGTATCTAAAAAAAAAAGAAATTCATGATTTTTAATTACATTTTCTTCTGGTAAACGAATGGTAAATTTTATGAACATAAGATTAATAATTTATAGATTGATAAAATGATACAAAAATAACACATCCGCCAAAACTAAAATAAAAATATAAAATAACACTTGGGTAACCCTTAACCAACAGCATATTTAATCTTATTTGAATTGAAACTGCCATTTTTTGACAGAACTCAAACTTGCCAATTTCTGCCCAAAGAAATTTTTTGGGCAGAAATTGTCAGGAAGGGAAAATGTTTTTCGCTCTTGTGAGCCTCTTTTTTGCCTAAAAATGCCGAATTTATAAAGCATACTTAAGGGAGCTTATAAAAATGCTGATGCTCCAAATGCATTTGATAAACAAGCAACACATCTCGACATGTGACGTCAGTGGTCATATAAGCGGTGCAATGTTTAGTTAGTACATACGACCTCTAAGACTGAGCAAATCTGATATGCGTGGGTTCGACTCCTATGGTGTGCATGTAGAATGATGATAGGCGGCTCGGCACCCCTTGGTATTTTTGCTTTTAAAATAAAAAATTGAAGATTTTCAACTAACTTGTCACCATTTTTATCAATTTTGAGTCACAGCTTGAGTTTATTAGTTGTAGCCCAATGATTTATATGAAAACACTCACAAGGAATCCAGTGGTAATTTTGGATAGTTTGAAATTCCAGCTTACCTTTGAGTAAACTATCGAACAAAAGTAAAAAAAAAAATCATGAACAAAAGTAAAATAAATGACAGGATCAACCAATTTTTTTTTTTTAAAGATAGAATCCTTGAAATAAGAACAGGTACATTTATGCATTACCAGACATTTTAAAAACGGTGTTGAAATTATGAATATACATTTTCTTCTTGGTTTTATATTTTTCTTACGCCCAAAATATGGCTGAAATTTCCGTTTCCCCAACTCCGTTTATATATCTTAACCTCAATTATTGTCTCCATAAATTGCAACCAAATGGCAATTTACTCTTAAATAATGTACACTTTTTATGTATAATCCTTGTCTTTGGAGGTTGAGGGTTTCTTAATATTCATATGTAGGTACACGCTAAGTTGTTAGCTTTTGCTCCATCATGTGATGGTTTTTAATGGTTTCCATATTCTTATCATCAACTAAGCTGCTGCTTTCAGGAAGATATGCCATCATCAGGATCACAACGTCTTCATCATTACAACCATCATCATTGTCGTCCTCCTTGTCGCACGTGATGTGTAATCACAGCACTTCAGTTCAATTTTCCCCTCGTCCTGCTCTAGGCGTTCCTTCTTCAGAGCTTCATCCATCCAAATGAAGAAGCATCTTTCAGGATACTGTTGTAGTTTTTTTTTTTTTTTTTTCTTTGGCAATTTATTTTGATATAAAGTGCAGATTGTCTCAGGAGGGTGTCAGTTGATGTCGTCATCAACCTTGTGCACACCCTGTGACAGAACAAGGCATGTTGTTGGGATGAGTAGAGAGATAATGTGCTTAGAAATAATGGATGTGTAACATATTGCCTCAATGACTGCGAAGTGCTTATAAGAAAGATCACGAAGAGTTGACAGCAAGAAAACAAAAATCCTATGGAAAACCTCAACCGGCGAAAGTATACAATGTTCTTTTCAATTTTGCTTATGCTTCCAACACCCCCGACCCCGCCCCAACACCACCCTCAAACACCATTTCGTTGTTTTTTTGTTTTATTTATATTTTTTCATTTGTTTTGTGTCATTTACGTCGTTGATCCCTCATTTAGGGGTGACAAGGGGGAAGAATGACGAAATGACTTCAAGTGGTTAAGTTGATGAAGTGTACTTGTATATTGCGAGATTTTTGTCAACTTCCCCCTTACCCGACGGGCTTTAACGGAACAAAAAAGCGAAGTGTGGTTGCGTCAATAGGGCGAGTTTTCGGGGGTTGTGATTGTAAATTTAATTCACTTAGCTTGAGTGGTGATTGCAAGGAGTCAATGGGGTGCTTTTTCCGCAAGGGGGACGGTTGTGCCCATTCTATATGTATTAAAAAAAAGTTCCTATATTTTCTATTTTCAATTTTCTGTGAACTATGAGTTGACAAAGGATGTGTTTGTTCATGTCTGAATTTTAAATCTAACTTTGTAGTCCAGTCATTAAAGACCTTTGACTTCGGGAAAATCGCGGGAAAACTAGATTTTGGTATACCAGCCTCCTGATGGTGTTCTTAAGAAACTGTAAAAATACCCATCGATAGAAGCGCCGCCGCTAACAATTTTTTAAGGGGTGAAAAACCCTCCAAACGGCGTTAGGTCTTATTGCCCAAAAACCATAACGCCACAAATCGAAAAATATCATAAGGCCCAAAATCCGACATAAAGCCCAGAATCTCAACAAAAAACTGCCACAAAGCCCGAAGCGAATGTAATAACGCCCAAATTATTTTTTAAGTTTTATAACGCCCAAATCGAAAATTGTCATATCGCCCAAAAAGGTTTATATTTTTTGAATTCGGGCATTATGTCATACACATTGGGCGTTATGACATGCACTTTGGGCTTTATGCCGATTTTAATTCGTATCGTTCATAAATCTTATCACCCAACGTCATAACACCCAAATAAATAAAAAAAAAGTCATAACGCCCGAAAACTGACACATTGTCCAGAATCTCAAGTAAAAGCGAAGCAATGTCATATACCCAAAATTACTGTCAATGTCAAAACGCCCAAATCTAAAAATGTATTTTAATATTTTTTCAGCAAAACTTCGTGTTTGCTTTTTGTGCTTTAGGGAGATAATATGTAACGCTCTCCCCCCCCCCCCCCCCCAAACTGTTTTTTTGGATTGGAAATTGTGGGAAACCTAAGCCACTGTCATCAAAGTCATGAATTTTGATCATTCAATTGGTCTTCTCATATGATAGACGCATGACTTATTCTCCCCTCTAAAATGGTCTCTTTAATAGAACTGACATTTCTGTTTTTAGCTTTTCCTATACCTACATAACCCTTCCCTACGATTTTTCCAAGTAGGTACCTTATCAGTTTATATACCATCACTGGTTCTCTTTCATTTCACCTCTTTTTTTTGTTAAGAACTCATTTAACTCAATAATCAATACACTACTGATAAATCATTTAATGTTAAAAAGTTTAAGAAGCTATGGTGTTCTACCCTTGAGCTATTTCAACTAATAATTTTAACAGATCGTGTCGAGTCCGAGTGAAACTTTAGCAGAGCTACGATATTGGTAAAGTGGGGAACAAGATTGCATATTTGCAGGCGGACTAGAGACTGGATAGACTAGATGTTAGATTCTAGAGTATAGCAGGGGATGATACTGATGATGCTAATAATGGAACACCAAAGGACTTCGTACGATACGATACGAGAAAATAGACACATGTCGAAATTGTATCAAAAATAAATAATAAGAGATTTAATTCAAATTGAAAAAAAAAGAAAAAAAAAATTATATTATAATGTTTATATTTTTTTTAAATAAAAATATGAAAAAGAATAACAAAAAAAAAAAAAAGATTATCAAATCGAGATTTGAACCCGTGACCCACTTGGATGGATCCGGTTGTCTACACATTGTGCTACGGAATGACCTGAAGGAGTCTGGTTGAAATATGATGTGATCAAAAGTGAGAAAACAACAGAATATGTGGTTCAAGGACACGCACTTGTGGTCAGCTTTAGAATCGTTTTAAAGTTGTTTACTCGGAGAATGTAAAAATTTTCACCAATACATGGAAGAGAAATGACATGGACGACTTCCGAGAATGTCAATCTTAATGAATTTTGACCAAATTATTAAAAATTCGACACACATATTTTTTAAAAAATCAAATTTTATTTTTAAGCTAGTTCACTTAATGATTTGGTTAAAATCAAGCAAGAAAAAGAACAAACGGAAGCCCTCAAACGCGTCCATGATGGCTCCATATGGATGTATTTGTGACCATCTATGAGCTTGACTCAAGGGCTATAAATACCCCTAACAAACTTCATCTAAGCCCTTTTTGGTATATTTTTTTCGGACAGTCAATACATAAAATTACGGAGCCCCGAGGCGGAAAAAAAAAATTAATTTTGTACTCTTTTTGTGGTAATTTATAAAAAAAAAAAAAAAAACTAAAAATAATTTAAAATTAAAACTTAATCTATAATTAATTTATTTTAGTCAAAGTGCTAAAACTTAAATAAGTAAAACGAAACAAAAAAAAGTAAAATTAAATAAAATCTATACATAAAGGTGAGTTTTGTATTATTTAAACCTAATGGAACGCGAGCTTATCAGTGAAATCTATTTTTTATAGTTCAAGTGCTAATGAGCCGCAGCAGCCCGAGCGAAATCGCATAAAACGCTGAGGGGCTCAATCTAATTTTTTGGAGCAACGTGGTGGTGCTATTCGTGGTGATACTATTTTTGGATTTATACTAAGGTTCACACAAATCCAGACATAATTGAACTCTGCCTCCACGACGTAACCTTACGCAGTTCACACGTCCAAGAAGTAAAAAAATAAACCCTACATCTGCATCCAAGACACCATCATCGAAGCCATCGTATTTATGGTTGTCCAATTCTCGAGCTCGAGAAACCATCAACAACACTCCCCCATTTGTGCTGTCCCAGAAAAACCAAACAAAAAAAACAAAAAAAAAAGTATATCAAAAAAACCCTGACTTGGAAAACTCCGGTATTAGCAGAGTGGAAATCTTCCCACCAAACTCCAACTAAATCTACGTTTAGAAATACTCGGAACCTGACTACTACATCAGACTGTACCAATCATCCAGCATTCAACAACAACAATCACATCTGGTCCAATTTCCACAACAGCCGAGAGGTCCAGCACTGCATGCCTCGCCTTGCTTATACATCGTACACTCCACATACTGCATTGGTAGCTACGGCTCTACATCATCTTCTCTGCTCCCGTTTGGATCATCTTCGTTACCGTATCAATTTTTAAATTATAATAGACAACCTATCCGAAGCTAAGTACATACCTACCTATATCAATTTTTTTTATGAAATTACAAAAAATAAAAAAAAAACTATCAAAACTATCATTATTTTATCACTAATTCTATACTATATGATTATACATACATATCTACCTTTTCATTCTTTGTAAATCAGTTCGTTCAAATTTATTGTTGTTTTTTTTTTCTTTTCATTTTTTTTTAGTTAGCTTCAAGACAAAAACAATAAAACCAAATCTACAAATGCCCTGGATGCTGTGCACACCATCTGGGAGACAAATTAAAACATCATTCACAAACTAAACATATATGTATCAACGAATTCATTACATCGAAATAAAAAGCGGCATTAACATCAAATAAACTACATAAAATTATATAAAAAAAATAAAAGACTTGAATACGGGGTAAGTGATTATTGATCATAATCATATAATATTATCATTGAATTTGAACGGACAGGATATAAATTTTATTTTGATTTTAGTGATTTTTTTTTAAATCAATTGCGTTTTTAAATTAATTTTTTTTTGTATCACTCAGTGAACATAGAGATAATCCGTTATAAAAAGTGAGAGTAAATTATCTTTTTTTTAAACAAAACATTTGAGAATCAAAAAAAGAAAAGATAGAAAGAAACTTAGAATATTATTTTGCAAATGTCCATATGGACAAGTATGCAATATTATTGATTTCATTTTTCTGTTTAAGGTTTTTTTTTATTGAGTTACAATTTAAGATTTATAGGTCGATTTTTTTAAAAACTTTTGCTTTTGTTGAGTTTTTTTTTGCCTATTTTTTGATTCATATTAGAATTTTTAAATTCAATTTTTAATCAATTCAATTTTTTTATTGCAATTATAATTCCTTCTTATACTTTAATAAAAATATTTTTGAAATTGTGCTTTTTCTAGTAAATTAAAACTTGATTTTTTTTCCTTTTCTGAATGAGAATACTTCTGAATAAGTTTCGGGAGTTCTGAATTATACAGTTGTAAACTCTTGGTTAAATTTTTTTGAATATTTGTGTGATTCTTGTTAATGGAATCTTGAATCCGATGTAAGCCATGGCTATGGTTTAATACTTTTTTTTAGGTGGATTTGACTCTGTGGGGAACACTCAAGATACTGTAGGACGATGGAAGGCAAATAGATGAAAGTATAAATAGACATAATATTTTCATACCCTTTAGGGGCTATCATTAGAATCGAGGACATGATAGCCAGGTTGTGTCATATGGTGCATCCATAGGATACGTCATGTGATACTGGGGTGGGTCACTCCTCAGAGGACTCTTACACCTAAGTTCTCCTCACTTATTCGGAAATAATTTTGATTTCTTTACGTTGGGACAAGCAGGCTTCGCGAATTTTTTTTAGTACGGTTTATGTTAGGCATGAAAATAAGTAACGGCCGTCCAGGTTACTGACAGCAAGAACCCCCCCTCCGACGAGCTAACCATCGGCTGTGCAAGCATGCCACGCAGTTGGAACCTGGACACCCATCCACTTTTGCTTCCAGGATTTTCTCAGAGTTCCTGTAAGTTCTGGGTCATAATGGTAGCGTGGAGAGTGGGTGGTTATTGAGGTGAATAATTTAATTGTTCATCTCTAACTCGAACAACATCTCGAGGCGTACGTTACAGGTGGCGCCCAACGTGGGGCCCGATTTTGTCCTTGTTGTGCAACCGAAAAGTTGTACTAGTATCCAATTTCATTCTTATATTGAATGAGGGTGAACAAAACTTCGATTAAGTTGATATGGTACAGTTTTTTTTCTATCTTATATTCTAATAACATTTTTTTTAATTCAGCAGGATTTTGGAAAACATGACCAGTAATTGGGTGGTATCCTCAGTTAGTCTGCTGCGTGTATCCTTATAATCCTTTTTCTTTTTTTTGCATATTTCAGTTTAATTTTATAATTTAATTTCTCAGATTAAGTAATGATCTGATATCCAGAAAATGGGTGAGACTCTCATTTAGTCTGCTGTGTCAATCCCTCTTTTTCTGAGAATCTAATTCTGATATTGATTTTTTTTCTTAATCATTCATTTCAACTTACCGTTGGCAATAGAACAGCCTGTTATGTCTATCTAACAACTTTTGGTTTGTGAATTTGAATGTTTTAAGTAATTTAACCTTTCTTTTCATCATTTCATACTTTTATTTTTTTGTTTATAAAACTTATCTTTCGACCGATAGCATGGCTGACAGCTTGTCTAGTTCGATGCGAAAAATAGTTTTGCTTTTATTCCATAGTTCCATAGTACCTACCATATCAGCTTTCGTAATTTTCCGTTCATCAGCCTTAACTTTTTGCAGAAGATTTTTGGTTTTGGAATCGAGTTATTTTAGTAAGTGAGTTTAGCCGTTTTCTTCGTTTATCTTGAGTACATCCTTTACACGGGGTCACATCCACCTATACAAAGCATACTAGTAAACACAAAAAAATATATATAAATTGTTTTCGATATTCAATTTTTTTTAATATTTTTATATCTTCTTCTTTTGATACTTATAAATAATTATAAATTGGTCTAGTATTTTTTTTTTGGTTTAGTATTCTTAAGACTTTGTTCTTGTTTCATCCAATTCAGAACAAATTTGGTTTAGGTTTATATTTTTTTTAGGTTTATGTTTTTTTTCTATTCGATTTATAATTGATGAAGACAACCTTCAATGAATTTATATTGATAAGTTTTTAATAATTTGTTTGTTTTATTGAGTTCCGATAAAAGTAAATTTTTTTTTTTGATCGATTGAGTTTCTTAAAATCCGATACAGTGTGGTTTTTGATTGGGATTTGAATTTTTTTTTTTTTCAATTTTTTTGTTTTATCGGGAATTTAGGAAAATTTTTGATGTTTTCATTTGATCTTTGGTTACTTGATCTTTGGTTACTATATCCAATACATTTTTCAGTTCCGATAACAAATAAAGAAAAAACATTTTTTTGTTTTAGTTAACTTTTCCATTTTTCAATTAATTTGTTTTCAATTTGATTTTAGTTAGCGTTTCCTTTTACTTTTAAAAGTTTCGACTTGAATTGAACTATCCAACTTTTGGACGTTTTTTTTGAGTTTCCAAGTTTTCTTTTTTTATTTATTATGTCTAACCCAAAGCGTGATCTGGCGCCCCGAAAGGGATCCTACTATGCTAGGAATAGGGGGAATAGATCAGAGCAACCTTTGAATGATTTAAACCTTGATTTAGCTTCAAATGCTTCGAATGGTTCAACCGCAAATGGTTCTGTTGCTGGTGCAGCAGCCCTCAATCCACCCATTCCAGCTACTGGATCTGGAGTTTTGAATACTACTGGTGCAACTTCAAAAACCCCAAGAGACACCCAAAAACAAAATGTTGGGCCAAATCAAACAGCTAGACAGAAGGAAGCTGGAATCCAAGCTTCTGAAGTTGAATTCTCTAGATATGTGCAGGGAATAGTTTCGGCAACGGTAGGGTTAGGTAGAGCAGACGATATGAAAATTCTGCAGAGGGAGATGGAAAGGAATACAGCCATGATGAGACAGGAGCTTATTGCTACTATTCGGCAAGAGCTTTTAGCCCCTAAGCCACTACAAACAACAACTACTCCTAATGAGTATGAGCTTCGTAGACGTCCAGGAACTCCACCACTCACGGTTCCTCAACCTCGTCCGCAACAAAAACAACAAACAACCTCCACTGCTGTTGGTCCTCAGCAAACAACACCTAATTTTGGTAACCTCACAGCCGACGATTTTCTAGCACAACTCAATAATGTCCATATTAGTGACCCATCGACAGGTTCAAGGAGACCTCCTCCTTCTCAGGCCAATGTTCCCTCTTATGGTGGTTCTTGTGGAGCGAATTTTAGAGCACATAGTTTCCATAAGTGGGGACTTAAATTTGATAACTCGAATATGACAGTTGACGAGTTTATATTTAGGCTAGAGCGTTTAAAGGAGTGCTATGGTGTAACTTGGCAGGAAATTGTTTCTCATTTCCACCAGTTCGTCAGCGGTCAAGCTGAGACGTGGTTCTGGGTTTTCATGAAAACTCACCCTTTAGCTGACTGGTTTACGTTGCGCATAGCTTTGGTTGAACAGTTTCGATCTCTTGAAACTGATTCTGAGCTCTTAAGAAGAATGTGCGATCGTCGTCAAGGGCCAAATGAAAAGTTCGATGACTTTTACATGGACCTACAACAATTAAATAACAGGCTTCGCACACCCAAACCTGATTTCGAACTTATAAGCTTGATTAAGCAAAACGTCCGCAGACGAATGGGAGAGTTGGTCATAACTTTTCAAACAGCGAGTTTGCAAGAATTAGTCTACGCATGTAGGAAAATTGAAAAGTATATTTATGATCAGGATAGCCAAAGAAGTAAGGGTCCGATAGTACCTCAATTCCGTAAATTTGTGCAGGAAGTTGACTATAAGGAGGTGCAGCCGTCAAACGAAAGTGTTGAAGCTTTACAATTGAAGAGAGACACGAGTTCATACACATGTTGGAATTGCAAGGCTGTTGGCCACAGCTACATTGAGTGCCCAGCTCCTCAAAGGTCACTCTTTTGTTTTAGATGTGGAAAAGAGGATACCACTTCCCCCAACTGTTCGAACCCGAAATGTCCGGGAAACTTCAAAAAGAGCAATCTGTCCCCCGGAACATTTTGCTCTCAGAACAAAAATCGGGATTCCCAAAAATAAATCACCAAAATTTATCTCAAACCGAAACACAAAACACTAGACAAAATCACTGTTTACAGCCAAATAAAGAGCAGGCTTCCGGTATTCAGATTTTGAAAAGACAAATTGAAATAATTCCTTATGACTCAAAATTTCCTACACCGAAAGATAAAGTGGAATATCCACCAAGAAAATCCTTACATGAACGCCTTATAGCGTATCATTCAGCTAGGGAAAGAATCTTTGGACATAAACTTAATCCCGTGTCCAAGCGCATTTTAAGAATCCGTGAAAAAACAAAATCAAAAAAGTCTACCCAAAAATCTATAGAAGCTACAACTTTGTGCTCCCCCGAAGATCCTCGTCCTTATGCGGAGGTAACCTTATGTGGAGATACAATGTTGGGGCTGCTCGATAGTGGCGCCAGCATCAGTTGTTTGGGACAAGGTGGTCATGAGCTTCTTAAAAAATGGGGTATTTCACGGACAAACTTCTCTTCCAATGTGAAAACTGCGGATGGGAAAAGTCAACCCATAGAAGGAAAATTCTTTACCCCTATTTCATACAAGGGTTTAATAAAGGATATTGAAATATTCATAGTTCCATCTTTGAAACAGACATTATACCTAGGTATAAACTTTTGGTTAGCTTTTAATCTTGCGCCTCAGATTATATCGGAAATCACAATAGAGAAAAAACTTCCTTCAGGTAATTGTTTCGAACCGCATGAATTAACAGAAGATCAATTGAGGAAACTTCAAGCAGCCATTAGCATGTTCCCGTCGTTTGCCATACATGGCTTGGGGCGGACAACGCTAGAGGAACATGTGATTGATACAGGGGATGCCAGACCAATAAAGCAGCGGCATTATCCTGTATCGCCCGCGATACAAGAACTGATGTACGATGAGCTGGAAAGAATGATGAAAATGGGCATTATTCAAGAAAGTAATAGTGCATGGAGCTCTCCTGTGGTCTTGGTACGTAAGCCCGGCAGAAACCGGTTGTGCTTGGACTACAGGAAGGTTAATGCCGTATCCAAGAATGATGCATATCCACTCCATCCTATTGAAGGCTTGTTGTCGCGGGTTGGAGATACAGTTTTCATTTCTAGTGTTGATCTCAAGGATGCGTTCTTGCAGATCCCATTAGAAAAATCTTCAAGGGAAAAAACCGCCTTTACGGTGCCTGGCAAGCCCCTGTTAGAGTTTGTGGTAATGCCTCCTGGTCTCAGCGGTGGTGTTCAGCGCATGTGCCGTCTCATGGACAAGGTGGTCACCCCAGAACTTAAAAAAAATGTTTTTCCGTATGTCGATGACCTTCTAGTAATTTCACGCGATTTCGACGAACATGTTAAAATTTTGATGCAACTTGCTAGTAGATTATGTGTTGCTGGTTTAACAATAAACGTAGAAAAATCCAAATTTTGTTACAAGCAACTCAAATTTTTAGGGTATGTTGTTAGCGACGGCTGTCTGAAAACAGATCAGGATAAGGTAGCTGCCGTTAGGGAATTTCCTGTTCCAAATAGTCAACGTCAAGTTCGCAGGTTTTTAGGTATGTCAGGGTGGTATAGGAGATTCATTCGAGACTATGCTACTCTGGCTACCCCTATAACCAATACCTTGAAAAAAGGAGTCAAATTTGAGTTCAATGATGAAGCCTTGAAATCTTTTAACACAATCAAAGATATGCTGACGACTGCTCCCGTTCTTGTCAACCCCGATTTCAGTAAGCCATTCATAATTCTTTGTGACGCTTCAGATTCAGGAATCGGATGTGTCTTATGTCAGTTGGATGAAAATAAAGTAGAGCGTCCGATCTACTATTATTCCCATAAACTGAATGGCGCACAAAGAAATTATAGCGTGACAGAACGGGAATGTTTGGCAGCAGTGATGGGAGTCGAAAAATTTCGCCCCTATGTAGAGGGATATAAGTTTAAAATTATTACGGACCATGCCAGTTTAAAATGGTTGATGGGACAGCAGAATCTGAGTGGACGATTAGCCCGTTGGAGCCTTAAACTCCAAGGGTACGATTTTGAAATCGAACATCGGAAAGGTTCCCTACATGTGGTGCCTGATGCTCTATCTCGAGTTCATGCATCAGATGCAGTCAGCCTAGATTCGATTTCAATTGAAGACCCTACCGATGTGCTGCACATAGATCTTAAGGATCCGGCTTTTCGATCGGATGAATATCTTAAGATCATTGACAGCATCGAAAAGCAAAAAAATCAGCTACCTGACCTTCTTGTCTCGGACGGTTTCGTGTACAAGAAGGTCAATCACTGTACAGGTAATCCATTGGAGGACGATTTAGTATGGAAGTTGTGGGTTCCATCGGTGCTTACCAGTCAACTCATTTCTCTGGCTCATCAACCAGCTAAAGCTTCGCATGGGGGGATTGCGAAAACTCTCTACCGGATTAGACAAAGATTTTTTTGGCCAAACATGGCAACCCAAGTTAAGATATTCATAGGAAATTGTGATACGTGCAAAACCTCAAAAGCTTCGAACCAAATCCTTCGTGATCAAATGGGAAAAGCTTTTATCGTAGATTATCCATTTCAACATTTGTATGTGGATTTTCTTGGACCGTATCCGCGTTCCAAGAAAGGAAACATCCACATTATAATTGCACTTGACCAATTAACAAAGTTTATTGTGATTAAAGCTATTCGAAAAGCCAACTCAGAAATCGCTATTCAATTTTTAAAAGATGAAATCTTTTGTGTATTCGGTGTACCTGAATCCTTAATGACGGATAATGGTAAACAATTTACGAGTTCGGTTTTTACAAAATTTTTAACATCAAATGGAGTCCAGCATATAAAAACAGCATCTTATGCACCTCAAGCTAATGCTAGCGAGCGGGTAAACCGCTCTATTCTGGCAGCCATACGATCTTATTTAAAGGAAGACCAAAGAGATTGGGATGTTCACCTTCCAGCCATCGGCTGTGCGTTACGAACTGCGGTGCATTCGGCAATAGGACTTTCCCCATACGAAGCGCTATTCGGCCAGAAGATGATTGAACATGGGTCTGATTTCAAACTCTTACGTAAGCTTGACAAAGTAAATACCTCAGAACTTAACATAATCCCAAAAAGTTTAAAATTAAATATTATTCATTCAAAGATTAAGGAAGCGCTCGAGAAAGCTCATAATCAATACGAGCATAGATATAACACACGAAGTAAGGTAGTTAGGTTTATGATAGGGGATGTTGTCTTTAAAAGAAATTTTATATTAAGCGATGCAGCAAAGAAAAGGAATGCGAAATTATGCCCTAAATTTATAAAAGCAAAAATATCCCGAATAGTAGGAAACCACCTCTATGAGCTAGAAGATGAGAAGGGACAAATTATTGGAGTATTTCACTCAAAAGACTTAAAAAAATAATAAAATATGGGATAGAAAATGTATGGCTAGCCAGCCTGAGCATGAGTCAAAAAATTTTCTCGGGCGTGGGTCGTAAATACATACTGACAGGTTTCTTTTCATTTTCATTTGTATGCTTCAGGGCATACAAAATGAAAAAGTTTTGTGGGAAACCTAAGCCACTGTCATCAAAGTCATGAATTTTGATCATTCAATTGGTCTTCTCATATGATAGACGCATGACTTATTCTCCCCTCTAAAATGGTCTCTTTAATAGAACTGACATTTCTGTTTTTAGCTTTTCCTATACCTACATAACCCTTCCCTACGATTTTTCCAAGTAGGTACCTTATCAGTTTATATACCATCACTGGTTCTCTTTCATTTCACCTCTTTTTTTTGTTAAGAACTCATTTAACTCAATAATCAATACACTACTGATAAATCATTTAATGTTAAAAAGTTTAAGAAGCTATGGTGTTCTACCCTTGAGCTATTTCAACTAATAATTTTAACAGATCGTGTCGAGTCCGAGTGAAACTTTAGCAGAGCTACGATATTGGTAAAGTGGGGAACAAGATTGCATATTTGCAGGCGGACTAGAGACTGGATAGACTAGATGTTAGATTCTAGAGTATAGCAGGGGATGATACTGATGATGCTAATAATGGAACACCAAAGGACTTCGTACGATACGATACGAGAAAATAGACACATGTCGAAATTGTATCAAAAATAAATAATAAGAGATTTAATTCAAATTGAAAAAAAAAGAAAAAAAAAATTATATTATAATGTTTATATTTTTTTTAAATAAAAATATGAAAAAGAATAACAAAAAAAAAAAAAAGATTATCAAATCGAGATTTGAACCCGTGACCCACTTGGATGGATCCGGTTGTCTACACATTGTGCTACGGAATGACCTGAAGGAGTCTGGTTGAAATATGATGTGATCAAAAGTGAGAAAACAACAGAATATGTGGTTCAAGGACACGCACTTGTGGTCAGCTTTAGAATCGTTTTAAAGTTGTTTACTCGGAGAATGTAAAAATTTTCACCAATACATGGAAGAGAAATGACATGGACGACTTCCGAGAATGTCAATCTTAATGAATTTTGACCAAATTATTAAAAATTCGACACACATATTTTTTAAAAAATCAAATTTTATTTTTAAGCTAGTTCACTTAATGATTTGGTTAAAATCAAGCAAGAAAAAGAACAAACGGAAGCCCTCAAACGCGTCCATGATGGCTCCATATGGATGTATTTGTGACCATCTATGAGCTTGACTCAAGGGCTATAAATACCCCTAACAAACTTCATCTAAGCCCTTTTTGGTATATTTTTTTCGGACAGTCAATACATAAAATTACGGAGCCCCGAGGCGGAAAAAAAAAATTAATTTTGTACTCTTTTTGTGGTAATTTATAAAAAAAAAAAAAAAAACTAAAAATAATTTAAAATTAAAACTTAATCTATAATTAATTTATTTTAGTCAAAGTGCTAAAACTTAAATAAGTAAAACGAAACAAAAAAAAGTAAAATTAAATAAAATCTATACATAAAGGTGAGTTTTGTATTATTTAAACCTAATGGAACGCGAGCTTATCAGTGAAATCTATTTTTTATAGTTCAAGTGCTAATGAGCCGCAGCAGCCCGAGCGAAATCGCATAAAACGCTGAGGGGCTCAATCTAATTTTTTGGAGCAACGTGGTGGTGCTATTCGTGGTGATACTATTTTTGGATTTATACTAAGGTTCACACAAATCCAGACATAATTGAACTCTGCCTCCACGACGTAACCTTACGCAGTTCACACGTCCAAGAAGTAAAAAAATAAACCCTACATCTGCATCCAAGACACCATCATCGAAGCCATCGTATTTATGGTTGTCCAATTCTCGAGCTCGAGAAACCATCAACAACACTCCCCCATTTGTGCTGTCCCAGAAAAACCAAACAAAAAAAACAAAAAAAAAAGTATATCAAAAAAACCCTGACTTGGAAAACTCCGGTATTAGCAGAGTGGAAATCTTCCCACCAAACTCCAACTAAATCTACGTTTAGAAATACTCGGAACCTGACTACTACATCAGACTGTACCAATCATCCAGCATTCAACAACAACAATCACATCTGGTCCAATTTCCACAACAGCCGAGAGGTCCAGCACTGCATGCCTCGCCTTGCTTATACATCGTACACTCCACATACTGCATTGGTAGCTACGGCTCTACATCATCTTCTCTGCTCCCGTTTGGATCATCTTCGTTACCGTATCAATTTTTAAATTATAATAGACAACCTATCCGAAGCTAAGTACATACCTACCTATATCAATTTTTTTTATGAAATTACAAAAAATAAAAAAAAAACTATCAAAACTATCATTATTTTATCACTAATTCTATACTATATGATTATACATACATATCTACCTTTTCATTCTTTGTAAATCAGTTCGTTCAAATTTATTGTTGTTTTTTTTTTCTTTTCATTTTTTTTTAGTTAGCTTCAAGACAAAAACAATAAAACCAAATCTACAAATGCCCTGGATGCTGTGCACACCATCTGGGAGACAAATTAAAACATCATTCACAAACTAAACATATATGTATCAACGAATTCATTACATCGAAATAAAAAGCGGCATTAACATCAAATAAACTACATAAAATTATATAAAAAAAATAAAAGACTTGAATACGGGGTAAGTGATTATTGATCATAATCATATAATATTATCATTGAATTTGAACGGACAGGATATAAATTTTATTTTGATTTTAGTGATTTTTTTTTAAATCAATTGCGTTTTTAAATTAATTTTTTTTTGTATCACTCAGTGAACATAGAGATAATCCGTTATAAAAAGTGAGAGTAAATTATCTTTTTTTTAAACAAAACATTTGAGAATCAAAAAAAGAAAAGATAGAAAGAAACTTAGAATATTATTTTGCAAATGTCCATATGGACAAGTATGCAATATTATTGATTTCATTTTTCTGTTTAAGGTTTTTTTTTATTGAGTTACAATTTAAGATTTATAGGTCGATTTTTTTAAAAACTTTTGCTTTTGTTGAGTTTTTTTTTGCCTATTTTTTGATTCATATTAGAATTTTTAAATTCAATTTTTAATCAATTCAATTTTTTTATTGCAATTATAATTCCTTCTTATACTTTAATAAAAATATTTTTGAAATTGTGCTTTTTCTAGTAAATTAAAACTTGATTTTTTTTTCTTTTCTGAATGAGAATACTTCTGAATAAGTTTCGGGAGTTCTGAATTATACAGTTGTAAACTCTTGGTTAAATTTTTTTGAATATTTGTGTGATTCTTGTTAATGGAATCTTGAATCCGATGTAAGCCATGGCTATGGTTTAATACTTTTTTTTAGGTGGATTTGACTCTGTGGGGAACACTCAAGATACTGTAGGACGATGGAAGGCAAATAGATGAAAGTATAAATAGACATAATATTTTCATACCCTTTAGGGGCTATCATTAGAATCGAGGACATGATAGCCAGGTTGTGTCATATGGTGCATCCATAGGATACGTCATGTGATACTGGGGTGGGTCACTCCTCAGAGGACTCTTACACCTAAGTTCTCCTCACTTATTCGGAAATAATTTTGATTTCTTTACGTTGGGACAAGCAGGCTTCGCGAATTTTTTTTAGTACGGTTTATGTTAGGCATGAAAATAAGTAACGGCCGTCCAGGTTACTGACAGCAAGAACCCCCCCTCCGACGAGCTAACCATCGGCTGTGCAAGCATGCCACGCAGTTGGAACCTGGACACCCATCCACTTTTGCTTCCAGGATTTTCTCAGAGTTCCTGTAAGTTCTGGGTCATAATGGTAGCGTGGAGAGTGGGTGGTTATTGAGGTGAATAATTTAATTGTTCATCTCTAACTCGAACAACATCTCGAGGCGTACGTTACAAAATATCTCTTTGACGGTCTTTTGTACAGAAAAATGTTAAGATTAATTTGTTGCTTATAAAATTTCCCAAAATAAAGATTATTATACTTTTCTTCAGAAAAATAACAATTTTCGAAACATAATTCAATCCGTAGAGTTACGGCTCTTTTAGTTTTCTACACAAATTGAGAATGCACACAAATATACAGGGCAATTCGCATTCAGTGTGGCAAGAAGCTGGAGGGGGTCTATTTCCCCTGTTTAGGCGGGAGGGGCAATTTTCAAAAAAAAAAAAACTAACTTAAAATAGAAAATTAATCATAAAAAACAACGGCAACACTTACAATCGCACACTTTATCCTCTTTTTTAACTGAAAATCCGTTATTTATTTTGTTTTCAATTCAAATTATTTAATGGAATCAATTTTCGAACTCAAAATTTTGAAAAAATATTGGAAACTAATTTTGTTCAAAATTTTCGGTATTTAATAATATTTTTGTTTTTAATATTCGATTGTTTTTAACATTCGATAATCCTGTCAATTTCTAGTCAAACATTTATAGTTAAACACCGGATGCCTAAATGTTTTTTTTTAGTTTCTGAGAAAATCGAAAATAATCAAAGTAAGTTTTCGTTAAATTCGACTTCAATAATTTATTTTGTTGCTCCAAAGATGATACTATTTCTACTAATTAAGTAGTAAACTTAAACTTACTACTTATACCAATCACTGTTTCTTCGGGCAAAGAAGTTTCTAATCTTGGCAAGAGTGATTCTTTGATTTGATCTCTGAACTCACCTCATTTTGAG
The DNA here is from genome assembly GCA_947049315.1 of Epistrophella euchroma. Lineage (NCBI taxonomy): Eukaryota > Metazoa > Arthropoda > Insecta > Diptera > Syrphidae > Epistrophella > Epistrophella euchroma. Next base: position 110,612,444 of record OX346247.1, on the reverse strand, counting down.
AGACTTAACATCTGATTACATATATGCTTATATCTTAATATACCTATCTACAGTTTTTACATAGGTATTTTTTTTTTCATTAGTTCAATATCTTTATAAATATGAATCAAAATCTCATTGAAAAAGACCAATAAATTGTCAAATATTCATTTGGAAATAATAGATTTTTTATGTTACTCACAAGTCTTTAATCCACCGGATAACTTCTGACATATATTAGTTCTTTATTCACACCTTAACTTTTAAATAATATTTAATAAGATATCAATTCATTCTTTTGAACAATTTTTGTTCAATATTTTTGCTAAACCTTTAAATACATTTCATTCATATCGACGTCTAGCAGATATTTTGTAAAAGACGAAAAAAAAACGGAAGTCTCAGTTACCGGAAAATTGGAATAAAATTTATGGTTCAGGATAAATCCACTTCCTTTGCAAAGAACACTGTTTTTTTTCTTCATTGCTTTTCCTTAACAAAAAGAGGAAGTTGAGGGAAAAATCGGCTTTCTATGCATACCAACTTGAAGTTCATTTTTTCGTATTAAAAAGACCGTCGTCGTCGTCGTCGCTAAGAATTGTTATAACTTGAATAACAACCTTGTCCTTCCGGCGACGACCGACGACGTGGTCTTTTCTAAGTATCTCTCTCTCTTTCGTTCGCTTTTCTTCTAACCCTCTATCAGCTTTTCACCTTCAATTTAACTAGGTATGTTTGTATATGCTGTTCCACATTATTTTCCAGCATTATATTTGCAGCTTTTCTTCATCGCTTGGGTTCTTTTTCCGGGATGAAAGAAACCATTTGGTGGAAAATTTTAACGAAACTTTGCCAACAAACGTTCTCGGTGCAATCTGAATATTACAATAAAAATAAAAGAAAGAAAAATAAATGAAAGGCGGGTGTCTTTGTAAAAATTGGAAGTAAATTGATGTTTATTGACTGCAGCATTTTTAAGTATGACATTTATTTGATAAAAACATTTTTTAATATCCAATATTTACAGCTAGGATAAGTGATATAGCAATATGTTAACTGGATGAAAACACAACAGCTTCAAACTTTTGCTAAGAGGACTACAATCAATAATTTATTTAAGTATTCTCGACCTTAAATCCGTCACTTCCAAAGTACTTTGCGATTTATAAGTACTTCTTCAAAACTTGAGTCGGCTTCTAGCTTCCATTCCGGCATATATCGACAATACTTTAATCTGAACTGAAGAACAAAATCCTGGAAAAGATCAACGAATTTCAAATTTTGTATAATTTGAAGAATCGTCAGAACATTTATATAGAGATGGGTGAACTCATGATCCTGGGGAAAATCATCCAGTTGTGTGGCGTAAAATTAGAAAACATATGGTGTGTACTGTGCTCTTCCGAACTATTCAAAACTGTGGATTTTAAGTTTTGACAAAAAGATCCGCTGGCAAGTGACTTCTTCAATATAGTTCTGGAGCAGATAGTGATGCTTTACTTGGAAGGCTATATCTTCAACAAATACATCCATCGAACTACTGGCCTGGGGCATGTTGACACTGACTTAAGAGAGAGTGCCCACTAGGCAACTTAGTTGCTAAGCTACCTTCAATACGAAAAAACTAAATTTGCTGGTCCCCACTCACTAGGCAAATTTCGGGCAACATTCTAAATGTTATATTACTTAGGACACAAGACTGTTTTTTTTAGTGATGTGTACCAGGGGTTAATGTAAGTATGTATAAAACTCGTGCCTCCATGTGGCAGTAATCTTGTTGCGATACCTTGATGGCCATGGAGTAAACCAGGACTAAAACAAGTGGCTCCGTGAAATAACTCCCCAAAGAAATAACCCCCCAATCCAAAAATGAAATAACTCCCCAAAATGTTTTTTTTAAGTGTCCAAATTCAAAGATGAAATAAATCCCCAAAAGCGCATGAAAAAAGTCCCCAAACAATAAATGAAATAAGTCCCTAAAGAAATAACAAAACTACGGCGTATAAACAGTGAAGTAAACATGATGCCCCCTGCAACCCCCCTGCTTGGCCCACTTTAGGATTTTGGGTAGGTGCAAGGTTCGGTGTATGTAAATTGTAAAGTTTCTTTTGCATTTAAAGAATCTGGATTTAAAGAAACTTTATATACACCCAACCTCGCCCCTACCCCAAATCCTATAGTGGGCTAAGCAGGGGGTTGCAGGGGGGCAACATGTCCCCCCATACACAATTCACTGTCTATACGCCGTAATTTTGTTATTTCTTTAAAGAAATAAGTACCCAAATAGGGGACTTATTTCATAGTTGAATTTGGGGATTTATTTCATTATGAAATAACCCCTCAATTTAAAACTGAAATAAGTCTCTAAAAATTGATGAAATAAATCCCCAATTTTGGGGAGTTTTTTCATATGCAAAAACTTCCGATTTTCATATAAATCTTAAGGCTGATTTCCAATGCCGCGTTGGGCGTCGCTTTGACAGATTTTTCTTTCAACGCGAAAGCTCACACATAGCAATTTGAGCAAATTGTTTACAATGACGCGTTGGGTATTATGTTACGATTTGGCACCTATTAGCATGTACACAAACCAACGTAACATAAGCTACCTCAACGTTTAAGTTGAAAAAAATCAACTTCAGCGTGCGTTTTGACAGTTAAACTAATGGTCGAATTCCTTTCAACAAAAAAATCGATTTATTTAGAAGAAAAAATCGGTTTTTCTGGACAAATTCCTTTTATTGAAAGAAAAAAATCGATTTTGTTTAAAAAAAAATGGAATAGTTTGTTGAAAGGAATTCGAAATTACAGTTATGTAGGCTCATTTTGATTTTCAGGTTCTCTTTGAGTCGTCTGTCATGTCGACGCGTTCGTAAAGCTTGTAAACGTATACGTAACGCGGACGCGCCATTGGAAATCAGCCTTTAGGGATTTATTTCATTTTTGTTTTGGGAGGTTATTTCACGGAGCCAACCAAACCAAACAAACATCTTTCACTAATGAATGCAGTAATTTCGAGGTTATTTAGGAGTTCATCTACCATTAACTTTATATGATAACGAGAGCGACACATTATCTACATCTTGTTTTAAAAGTAGGCAATTGGAATTATAGGATAGCTGGTTATGTGTGATTCTCATTGAAATGGAAAAATTTCAGTCTCTGTCACAGTGTCATACAACATCTTGTGACGTTTTTGTATTTTTGTAGAAAAAAACCCGACTGTGTTCCTCAGTCGATCTTACGTAGCTGAGTCTTTATAATCCTTAATCCTTTACCTTAAAAGGCATACAACCGTTTAAAACCCAATTTCGATTAGGTACAAATGGAATTCAGCTAGTAAAATTGTACATTGAAGTAATATAAAGGGGATAGAGCAAAACTGTAACGCATATTTATTTAATTGCATACATACAATGATCGAACAAAATCTAAAATAAATTCGAGCAACTAGTCATAATAATACACATTTATTATAAAACCGATTTATATTTTTGGACATGCTAAGTTGGTATATATTCAATTTCATGAGTAACACAAAAATCAAACACAAAAACAACATAATGTGCTATTGAAATCGAAACCAAACATGGTAAGTTTCCTCTTGCTCTTACTTTCATTCAAAAGCCAAGCAAAAAGTTATTTTAGCAATTAACATTGAAGTTCGAATTGATTCGAGAAAACCACAAAAAGCTTTTCGCTTGACTGATTCATAAATTCTCGAAATTTACTACGCCTCTTCCCTTTTTGTCGATTTTCCTTTCCAGTAGAGTGGGTGAGTATAGTCGAGATCCAGCCAAAGATTTGGCTAAGCAAATTTGTTCAAACTTTTAACGTGCGTTAGGCGAAGTACATACACGCTCTACCAAACCCTACTTATACTGCTAGTCCTGCTATATGGACTGACTGTTCGACCATACGCAGAAATGGAGAGTTCATACTGATGGGTTCTTTCGAAATTTCTAAATGAAAATTCTTTGACGCATATTCGGTTCTGGTATATGCAAGAAGAGAAAGTGGTGGAGAAAAAAACAAACCGCCAACTCTGTAATATGTATCAAATATTTGAAAGAAGTCCAGAAAATCAAAACACGTCAACTACTTTGGTTTGGTCACTTCAAGCGAACAACTCTCCAACCACTGCTGTCCAATCCCAGACCTCAGGTTCAAGGTGACAACGAATACCGGAAATTCGCGTTTAGATGGCAGCAGTGTGCTCGGAATTGTAAATAATGAAAAGCTGCCGTGGCTTACCATTACGGTTAATGGCCGTTTCAAACTATCCCATGTCAAAAAGAAGTGTGATAGAATTACTTACGACTGCCAAACTTGTGTGAAGAAAATATTTTCATACTTTGCTTCCACACTTGCGTCCAAACAAATCACCATAACCTCAAACCCCCAAGTGGGATAGAATGTGTGATGGTTTTAGAACCAATCCTAAAAATTTGTATGTATTAACACATGTCAAATTGTGTGAGATGGGTCATCAAATCGTGTGGGATAAAATTTCATATTTTATTGTTTCCACACTATTAAACAGGATTTACCTTCCACATTTTTGACATGTGTGTTAATACTCAGTGGGATATTGTGGATTGCCTTAAATCCACTGCCCTACACATAGCATATCTAAAAGTTTGTTTTTTGAAACAATTAACTTCATTACTTTTGTGTGTTTAGGTAAAACCGTAACATAATATGACCAATTGCTGTCTTTAAAAAAAAAAAACGTTACATATTTTCTTTTTTTCTCTTTTTTTTTTTTGTGAAAAAAAAAATTATTTATAAAACAAACATTACACTTTAAAAATTTCTTTCAGAGTCCTGACATCACTTTCATCATTTATTAAAAGAGCATATGCTTGCTAGCACTTAAAAGAGCATAAAACATCAAATTGCTGCACGATACTCTAAATCCTTTAGCTCTCTGGCGGTGCAACGCTAGAGTATGCATCTCAATGTAAGGTATGTGAAGCTGCACATAAAAGAGGTTGTATTTGCATTCTTATTTGCAAAGCTCGAATTAAAAAAAAAAAAAATAGGATGCCTCTCTTATTGCTAGCTTCACACTCGCATAGCAATGATAATTAACATCAAGCGACGACTACGAACGACGCGACGTCAGCCAGCAAAATTATTATCTAAGTGCATCACTTAGACTAGGATATCAAAAACCACTTTTGTTCGGTGTTGAGTCCTTGCTCTTAATAGTCGGAAGTTATGCATACGTATCTATGTATATAAGAATTTAAAGAGGATTATGTGGCTGAACACTGCGGGTTTTGAATAGATATAAGCTGGATTGTTGTGTAAGTGGTTAACTCTCACATAAGGGTGTAAATGAAAGGATCTAAATAATGTGATTACGGGAAAAAACATGAAGATTTTTCATTCTAACTAATTCGAGGTATTAAATTGGATAACAATCACGAGGATGTTGTAGATCTTAATTGGAGCAAATGAATGTGGTTGAAGAAGTTTATGTACTAAATCCAAGGAGCAATGATGAGGTAATGGAACTGCGTTTTTTTTTTTTTTGGCGCTATATATCTCTTAAAAAATGCAGTTCTTTTTTAACTTCGCATTGGAAGTTATTGTAATCGGTCCTATTTGTGAAATTGAAAATTTAGACACTTCTCGACGTTTCCAGGTCTCTGGAGTCTGATTACTTTGTTTTTAGCGAGATGTCTGTGTACGTATGTTCGGAGGTTTTTTTTGCCGACGATGTCTCGAGAACGCATAGAGATATTGACTTCAAATAAATTTTATTTTACAGATAATAAGGCCATGACGAGCAGAAAGGTTTTTCAGAAAAATTCAATTGACGGTTTTTTATTACAGTAATTTAAAAAAAAAAGTTGTAAAATGGCTTGTTTCTCGAATATCTCTAGAACAAATAATGCTATCGACTTCGGCCTGGTTTCATTCTATGCATAATGATGTAGTGAAAAATTGTTAATACTAAAAAAAATCAACCCACAGTTTTTTTATTAAAAAAAACACATTAAAAATTGTTAATAAAAATATCGAATACCTTGAGAACAAACAAAAATATTAACTTCGGGTTAATTTTATTTAATACAAAAAGTTATAGTTATTAATCGGTACAGTTTGTAAAAAATTGGAGCCGGAGTTGGAATAGCTGTCAAAATATTGAATACACACAAATTCAATGTTGCGAACACAATTGAACGTAGACGCATACGGAGCTGCAGACGCAGACGGAAGAGTTCACCAACTTTTAACTTTTCACGTACGGCACTTTTGACGTTTCAAATTGTATAAAGAAAAAAAAACTTTTTGGGTCAGAAAAAAATATTATTGTTAATTGTATCGTGAAAAAAAGGAAAGTATTGGAAACAAAAAATGTGAATTCTGAGCTTGTAAACAATAATATTCTTTTGTTTTTCTTCAAAATACTTTCAAAGCTGTACAGCTCTATTGTGAACATGGAAAAAAAATAACGTACGACACTTTTTGACAGCTATTCCAGTTCCGTCTGCGGCTTCAGTTCCGTCATTCTATTCTGTTCAGCTAGTTAGTGATTGATAAGGTTTGTTAAAAAAATTCAATTAACGGTTTTTTTCTAGGCCAACATAAAAAATGCAAAAGAAACTGCTAATAATTAAATAATTAAAAATTGAAGATTTTTAATTGATAATTTTATTATAAAAATAACATCGGGGCTTTAAAGGGAACCAATGGGAAGTTATCAGTGTGGGTAAAACCTTCAAAACTCAACATTGTAAAAAGCGATATTTATATGTATTTGGCAATTTTCATCATAATCCAATAAATAGAGACCAACAAATAAAAACGGTAACCCTACAAAAGGTCGGGTAGTTCTAAATTTTGGATATGTTATTTGATATGGTTGGTAGATGAAAAATAAAAATTTCCACAATCACGCCCTCTCCGCCCCTTCACAATCCTGAAAAAAAAAGCTCAAAATTGGCACTTTTTTCATTTTTTTGACAATAACTTCTTTCTTGTGTACTTTTTGGCAAAAAAAAGTAAATTTCCTACAAATATGGTCTGGTCTGTATAGTTTTTTTGTACAACCAATACCAACAAAGCTATGAAGCTACCAAAACAGGCTAAAATTTCGTATTCTGTGAAATTTTCAGTTTCTTCCCACTTCGCAGGCTAATAACTTCTTAACGAGTGATTTTAGAGCAATATCTTTCATAACAAATCTTGCAGAGAATTTTATTACCTACAAATTTCATTTACACTATTTTATTTTGAGATGAAAATATTTCGGCAAAGTGAGAAAGAGTTTTTTTGTCCTTTTTTACGTAATTTATTAATTAGCTTCCATGCCAAAAAGAGTCAACGCCTGCATCTATTCAGCTAAATAGAAAAGCATTTGAATAATTCAACTGTGGGGTGAACCGTTTTCACCAGCAAAAAATGTCTCACATTCCAGTTGGACAAGTATTTTTAAAAAACTCTTACTGTCCCATAAATTCTATTTAAATCAGGCACGTTCAATAACCATAATGAAAATATGAGTTTTCAATAGCTACACCTTCTATAAAGTCCTGGCTCGTCTAGCCCAGCATGACAATAGTTTATGAAGTTGAACAATATTATTTTTTGAACTTGCAATAATGGGTAAACGGTGAGTTTATTTTGTCCTCTTTTATGGGGGCAAATATTTTTTAAAAGCATCCTAGCCCCTACTAACCTACACAAACGGATGAAGTCATCCTGATGTCGTTCATTATTTGGAGTGGCAGTTTGTCCTTTAAAGAATTTTCTTTCTTTCTCCATTATTGGTCTAAATGAATGAAGGACGTCTTCCTTTATATGATTGTCTATCTTTCCTTGGGTATATCTGTCGTACATAAGGGTAAGGAATGGAAGAACATGATTTTTTCTTTACTTTCATTTTAAAAATATTTTTATATGATTGAAAAATTGTGTTGGATAGATATGACATTTTTATTGAATTATGTGTGTCCATGTCCAATGTCCAGTTTATCCCATTTTGACTGTCTTTTGAGATTTTCCATCCCTCTTGTGTGTGATTTTCTTCGCCTACTTCATTTATGAGAGGTTCTTTTTTATATATTCTTATGAATGTCCTTGCTCTCTTGAGTCGACTATGGCATAGTGTCCAGTACATATTTCCTGTGTGTTTTCGTTATTGAGTTGGAAAAAGCATTACGGGAATTAATATTTTGTGAAGGTCGTTATGGAAGCATGTGTGTTCGTATGGTGGAGCTGAAGCCTATGCTATGTCTTTTAAAGCTAAATCAAGGACTCAAGCCTATGTCTTTAAATCACAATCAAAAGGACTACTTGGCCGAGTAGAAAATATGCTTCCAAGGAAAATCACACAAGAGATTTTTGATGTAAGCACTTTATCTTTAGGGAGGCATTTGGCACAATTTGAGGCAAGTGATTGTGGCGATTCTTGAGTTATGAATTGTGATTCAATTTTCCAGATGATTAAGTGGATGTCATGTGATATCAGAAATGAAAGAAGTATACATAACTATTGTGTGTGAAGAATTGGGATGTTATTATGATTCATATCAAGAAAAGATTTTGTAGTCCTTTGTTAAATTTGTATACGGATGATAACAATCAATACAACTTTTTCCTGACACAATGATGAAGATAAATACAAGAAAAAGCGTAGATATATTAGTAAGTGATTGAATTCGACTATGGAGAAGTATACCTAGCTGCTTTAAGAATTTGAATAAAATTGTGCGAGGAGGTAACCAAAAATAAAGAAAGAAATAAAAAACATTATAAATGTGGTGTATATGTCTCTACAACTTATATTGTATTCCCATTTTTTGCAAAAAAAACAATAGATAATATATTTATTTTTTATTCCTAACCAAAATTACACACTCTTCCCTGCCGTCGCCGTTTATCAAATTGATTTTAAAGCAAACCCGAAGCGCCGTTATCAATGACTCTAGAAATTAGTATGAAAACAAAACATGTACCTGCTAATACTCTCTACACACCTGGTCATACTACTGAAGCCATCGCTCATACAGTGCATGAAAAGACGAAAGAATACGTTTTTCTGTGAAATTATAATTCACACTCAGTTATAACCAAGCTATATACAAGAGACCGAGGAAGAGACAGAGGAAGAACGAGCCCAGATCAGATACGACAGACTGAACTGGAGTGGATTCCGTTCATACGTAGAAGAAAACCTTCCGGAAGTCTCCAGCATCAATAACCTAACCAACAATGAGATCGACAGCACCATTCATCAATTTGAAGCAGTGGTCAACAACGCGATAGACAAGGCAGAAAACTCCCATCACCAGCAGAGACAGGTACGCCCCAGCATATACAAGCATATATATGCTCACCGGCAAAGGCTCCGCAAAAAACTCCAACGCATCTACCACAGGACCTTCAACAAGGAAAGTGACGAGTACCGGCAAGTGCACTCACAACTTCAGTGCACCAACACAATGTTTAACCAGGCAGTTAAGCACCATCAGGAAAAAGATTTCAGGAAGATACTCGAGGACATCAAACCTGTCAGGGCCAGGTTTAAAAAAAAATAAACCGGATATTTGGAAGAGCAAACTCCATACCAGAAACCATCCTTCACGGACAAGAAGTTTCAACAACTCCTGCTGAGAAAGCTGAAGCATTTGCCAGTCACTTCGAGGGAAGTTTTAAAGACCACGCTCCCATACACCTTCCAGACTTTCTCAAAGAAGTGGAAGCGCGCTTTGAGGAGATATCAGCTATCACCGACACCGTGACCTCATTCAACGCAGAAAACCCTTCATCAAATCCGCTACAGACTGATGTTTTTACTTCTCGTGAAGAACTCACCGACATCATCATCACCGGAAACTCAAAAAAGTCAGCTGGAAGCGACAGGATTTCCAACTTCGTGCTTAAAAAGCTACCAAATCTTCCTGTTCTCCTCTGACCATAATATTCAAAAACTGCCTGAACAACAGCTACTTTCCTGCAGCCTGCAAAAGGCAAATGTTGTACCCATCCTAAAGAAGACAAACCGCTCAAATGTGGAAGGATATCGGCCAATTTCGCTGCTCTGCTGCATGAGCAAGGTACTTGAAGCATTAATTCTAATACTTGAAGCACTAATTCTTAAAAAACTTAATGTATTTTGCAGAGAAAGAGATGTCATACCGGAGTTCCAGTACGGCTTTCGTAATAAGCACTCCACCATTCATCCACTGCTGGGACTCCACAGTGGTTAAACAAAAAGGAAATGACCATAGCGTGCTTGCTGGACATCGAAAAGGCTTTCGACAGCGTTTGGATTAAGGGACTTATATTCAAACTGTCGAAGGTTGGACTTCCAAACCACGTGGTAAAACTTATCAAAAATTTTCTAACCCATAGACTTTTGTATGTACAGGTTGCAAAACACGAATTATCCACGAAAGGAATCAGCACTGAAGTACCACAAGGATTTAAACTCGGACCCTTGTTGTTCAACATCTACACCGCCGATCAACCAGCCAACACACCAGGAACAAAGAAAAAGCTTTACGCAGACGACTTCATCACTTACGCATCCTCTTCTTCACGCGAAATTGGTGCTAGGAATAAAAAAAACCTATGTGAAAGCCCACGTACCTACACCTGCTACCTCAGATTGTAATTTTGTAACGTCTGCAATTTCTGACTGTAATTTAGTGGACCCTGCTATCCCAGTCATACATATATTTGAATTATATAAACTTAGTTTTAAGAGCATATGGATTGCAAGGATATGAAAATTATAAAGACATGTAAAGAAAAGTATCAATTATAAAGACATTGTAAAGAAAGTATTAATAATAAAGACATTGCTAATGAATTTTAAAGAGTCAGTGATTGGTTCTTTGGTAAACCCTGGAAAAAAATAAAAACAAAACATGAATACATAATCTTTATAATTTATATTTTGTTTTTTTTTGTCTATTTTTGCATTAAAACTTAAACACCATTCAATTCAAGGTTCTGAAGAAGATATCTATACCAACTATTGTATTTCTATTCAACCAAAAAAAATCGTTCTTTTAGCTGATCTATAAAACAAATAGAGAAAATTGACTTATTTTCGAGTTACTCACGTTTAGCTTTTTGATCAATTTTATTACAATTGCAATTAAAAAATTGGAAAATAATTTTTTTAAATCAATAAAAATAAAATCACTGGGAGTCGAACCATGTACCAAGCTCTTCAGAAGCCGATATCCTAGACATCGCGCTACCGAAACCACTTTATAAGCTATTTCCCAGTGCAAGTTTTTATCTGTGTACGTCTTAATTTGTTTTTTTATTTTCTCTTTTATTTAATTGACACTGTGCAATTCTCAAAAGGTTAAATTTCACAATTCCAAGTACTCATATACCAAAACATCCACTTTCTTCAAGCTTATTTAAAATACATTTACCCAAGTTTTGCGTGTTTCAAAACTTTATTTCGTATAGTAAAATTTTATTTCCATCACTAATTCATATTTTAGGCATATATGAACTGAAAACTTGGCAAAAGTATATCATATCACTGATTTTGTCTGCTTGTATACATACATACATACATATGTATGTATGTATGTATATCGTTTTATTTGTGTATACTTTTGTTTGGCAAGGATTATGTGTTTTGTTTTTGTGTTGCATTATTATTAGTTTTTCTTACTTTGCTTTGCCTTCTTGCTCCTTGCACACAGAGAACGAACTCAACAAATTCCAACTCTTTGAAGTGAGTATATGTTCCTTGCTGTTCACAATGCAATGCATGTCCTCCCACACAGAAATTATTTCTCTGTAAGAGTTTGGTGAAGGATAAAATCATGTAATAATAGTTTTTTTCTTCTGTTACCACTACCAGTGTTGTTTCCCTTGTGGTTTCGGGATTGGGGTATAAAACCAGAAATGGGTCAGCAAATATTATAGTTGTGGTGTGGTTTAAGCTCTTCGTGTTAGGAAAATTCGGTGTATCGTGAAGTCTTTTTGTATCATTAGTGCGGTTTAAACTTGTGTTTTCATCAAAATCTTAAACACGTATACACACAAGAAATGTGATAAAATAATATTGTTAGTTGGATTTTAGGAAGAGAATTTATAAGGATTAATTTTGATATATAGTTGGTTATAGAATTAAATTCGTAGTAAACATAATTAAAAATAAATTTTTTTAGTAGGTTAAAAATTAAATGGAATTTCTTCCTCAAATTAAGCCAGTATTAATTTGTTCCTATTTATTCCTCTTAAAAAAATTATAATTGAAAAATTAGCTCTAAATAAAAGCTAAGCTTAGTATAAAAATTAAGTAGCACTAAGTTATAATGTTCCACCAAAACTTATTTAATGACAGAATGAATATTCCGAAATAAACTATATTTATTCTGCACTTCTGTTGAGAAAACCAAAAATTGTACCACAAATTTGTTGTTTGCCATTTTGTAATCCCACCGCAACTTTGGCAAATTCATTTTCCAACATTCTTTGGAAAAAAATTTAACTGACATTATACAATAAACTAGCTGACCCGGTGAACTTCGTTCCACTTAAGATTAATTAAATTATTAATGTTCCCTTGGAAAGTCGAGCCTCTCCATTGAAAGAATGGAACTCTTTTTAAATTATACTAAATCAAACTCAATACACTTTATTTAAACTTAAATTGGATTTCATATATTTCAGTTCACTGCAATGCTTTTTGGCTCCTTTGAATATTAATTTGGTTCAATACAAATTAAACAAAAAAATCCCCGACCAAATCGGGTGATGTTTAGCCGAGTTATACGCGTACAAACACAAAAAGGGATTCAATTTTAAATACATATATAGAAGAAGAAGATTAACTAAAATAATTTATAAAGTTTGAAATAAAAAATACATTAAATAAATGCGATTTGTTTTCTTGATTTGATGACATGAGTTGTTAAACTTAATTACAAATTAATTTTTAAATTACATAAAGAACTTAATGTAATGGACGTTGTACATCAAATTTTAGCAATTTTTAAGAAAAATTTTAAAAATTAAAAAAATAAATATTACGTATACGCCCAAGTTACCCAATCATTTCTTGAAAACTCAACCAAATAAGGGGGCAGGGATATTTTCTTTTATACAATCTAATGTCGTTTTCGATTGGATTTTCAGAGTGTTTCACTCCTTTTTGATTCCAATGGAATATGAAAAACTCTCTTCCGTAATATGTGTATCTATGTAGAAGTTAAAAATAAAATGAATTCTTCAATAATTTTAATTCCAGAACATCCCAAGAGCAAGCATTTACTATTTTGACAATTAATCCAACACATACTTTTAAAAGAATGTGTGTTTTCAGAGTGCACTCCTAGCACTCCTTAATAAAATCCGGAGTAAAAAAACACTCCTAAATCATCACTCCGAACAGCAAATGGAAGGTTTTTGGAGTGTTGGGAGTGTGAATGGAGTGAAAAAAGAGTGCTAGGAGTGACCAACGGAAAACGACATAAGTTCAATATATACCTACACATACAAAAACACTTTGTATTCATTAACATTTTTTAAATTATTATTAAATTCATTAAAACCTCAATGCAAAAATGCCTTCATTACGATTTTATAAGATAACAAATCTATTTTTTTCTTAAAATACTCGTATAGAACAAGCAAATAACTATTGAATTTTCATTTAGTTTTTGCATAATATCCTAACTATTTTCATTTGTTATGTATTTTCATAAAACTTCAAACTAAAAAAGTATTATTTTAATGGTTAAAAGTTGCTGTTATACTATATTAACCAAAATCATTAAAAAATACATACAAATTTGATTTTTCTGTGGTCACTTTCTTCTTAAAAGAACTTTTGCCCTTTATACATTCACATTTTGCCCGACTTTCCGCTCTCGGAAAATAATAATTCTGGACAAAAGTGAAACAAGTTAAAACAGAACAAATGCAATTAATACATAAAAGCAAAGTCGTTCCAGTTCTTAGCTAGGTCATGCCCCTCAGCCTTTTACGTTGGGTCTGGTTGTTATCCCCCCACCTTTATTCATATAAAAAATCATGTTTTTATTTTTTTGCCGAAAAAAAAAACATTTGATTCAACTTTGAAAATGCATTTTGTTCAGTACCACAGTCCAGCGCTGCGCTGTCGCCTACATACCACCACCGTCATTATATTTACCAAGCACTATAGAAATGAGCAACACAAAAAGATAAATAATAACTAGGAACACCCAGTTTTATCATCACTTCAAGAAAAAGAGGCGTGTAGCTTTCGAAAAGTTAAAGGAAAAAAAAAAAACAGCATCATTTCACTTAAGTTCGGCAAAGCAAAGGAAATTCGTTGCATTACGAAAACTTTAATATTTTATTTAACTAAAAGACAAAAAATTTGTTTAAAGTTTGAAGAAGATAAAAAATCAATAGACAACCCAAAAATATAAATGATCTTGTTTAACCGCCCATTTAGGACAAAGTCGTTAAATAAATCAAAGAACCTCCGCAATGAATGTATTATATAGAGAGTCACAGTGTTTCATTGCCAAAAAGGACAACACCCATCTTCACAGGGTGCCACTATGTATACGTTGATTGCAAAGTATTGTATTGCTGGTCGTTGTAGGTATGTCTTTTTTTTTTCTTTGCTTTTTGCGCATTCACGAGTCATCAGAGTGAATAAAACTTTTTTGAAATTACATACAAATTTTTCAGTACAGATACACCAATCTACTGTTTAAGGGAAAGTGGACTATGTGGGGTCGGTTTACAATTGGTAATGTTTTCTAACGTTAACAACGTTTTTCAAAATAAGTTTTTTTTGGTTACACTGAACTACAAAAACAGGCAGTGAAAATTAATAAACATAATTTATTTGTATCTCTGACCAAAATTTCCCTAGTAACTTAATAAGGCCTTTTTTCTTCAATCAATCTCACCTGTGTTTTTCGGTGTTATTAATGGTTTTAAACTCGTGAAAGATGGTTGATTGAAAATTTTCTGATTGCATTTGCGACAAAAAGACATTGCTGTATATTTCCCATTTTATCCCATAATCCCCTTCTTTTTCTTAATGCATCTTCTCACCCACTACAATTTGAAGAATAACTTTTTTGCTTGTTTTATTTATCTAGTTATTATTGACAAGAAATTCCAGAGTAGATGCGGATAGAGTTTCAGAAACTAGATTAACCAAAGCCAAAACTCCACCAACTATATTTTCAAAAGGGTAGTCAGAAAAAAAGGGGTTAGTTCCGCCTCACCACACTCATCTGTATGTTAGACAATTATTATGGCTTGAGGATTACATAAAAGTTTCGTCTAGGATTTTCCACATACATACATGTATTGTACGTGTCAACGCCTTAATAAGCATATATAACAGATTTTATTGTATGTTCTTTTAAGAGAAGTCGGATTCTGTGTAAGCATATCTACATAATATGGATAGACAAAAAGGACGTGTGATGTAATGCTTAGCAATTACACGCGACTTGTTGTGTAAGACAAACAATTTTGGGCTTGCAAATTGTCTCGAAACTAGAAGGGCACAAGTTTTATTTACTCATGTTGTTTTATGAGCGTGCCTTGTCGTGCTTTTGTCATTATTTTTGTCATTGTTGACGATTTGATTTTAATTTAAAGGGATGAGAGTTATTTGCGGGTTGTTATGGAAAATTTCAGAACTGTAAAAATCTGCTGCTTCTATAAAATGCATGATGCACAAGAAGCAATTAGAAAGTTAAACCAATTCGAGATGATTATACAGCTATATCTAATACTTATTGACCTTGAAGAGAAACTTTTTTTGCTAGCGATGTACATGCTTGAATTTGGAAAAAAAAAACTTTGACTTTTCTAAGTTCCGGAGAAAATTTAACCACCTTTTTTGAAAAATATTTTTACAGGATTTTATATTTTCTTAAGGCAGGTATCTACCCCCGAAAAGTTTGAAATTGTCAATTTCAGCCGAAAAATCGTTTTTGAAGAAGTTTAATTTAATAAGATTATGCTTGTTGGCCAAACCTTGACCAAAATTTGCGTCTTAGACAAAGCGCGCACCGAAGTGGCGACTGAGTTGAATGG
Source organism: Epistrophella euchroma (assembly GCA_947049315.1). Lineage (NCBI taxonomy): Eukaryota > Metazoa > Arthropoda > Insecta > Diptera > Syrphidae > Epistrophella > Epistrophella euchroma. The sequence continues at coordinate 110,596,415 of OX346247.1, read as the reverse complement.
TATAGTGGCGTGGCGACGAAGTGGCAGGTGGCATTGTTAAAACATTTGTAAACAAATGAAGACACCGCCGCTTATCAAAGTGAAGTGGCGGTGGCGTGATATTTTGCAGGTTGTGTGATTCCATCAGTCTGGTGCCACTTATCTCGAACATATCTAATTTTCAAGTGGCAAGCGGGTGGTGACGAAGTAGATTTTTTTTATTGCGTAGAAGATGCTTGTGATTATTGAATTAGGCAAGGAGCTCACTGAAGTGGTGACGAAGTGGAGTGGTAGTAACATGGTTACTAAGTGGCAGGTGGAATTGGTAGAACCTATGTAATTCAATGAAGACGCGCTCGTCAAAGTGAAGTGGTGGTGGCATGATATTTTGCAGGTGGTGTGGTGCCAGTCTTCTGCCACATATCTCGATCATGTTTAATTTTTGAGTGGGAATCGAGTGGTGACGAAGCGGATTTTTGTGCTACAGACGAATATGCCTGTGATTATTGACTTAGACCGAGAGCTGTGTGAACTTTTAACTTTTCATTTCACGTCGCCGCCACTCCATTGCCAAGCCACTTGTTCACCACTCTACTGCCACTCGCTATTCCTTTACCGCTCCACTTCGTCAACACTTCAGTGAGCGCCTTGCCTTAAGTAGGTCGTCTCGCCACTAGTTTACCACTCCACTGCCAATCGTTACTCCCCTACCACTCCACTTCCTCACCGCTTCTGAGCACACCTTACCTTAAAATGTAACGACATCGTATCTGGCCCAAACGCATTTTGGAGTTGAGGTCACTTGAACTTTTACCTACGTAATTTAATCATACATTGTACGTTACTACATTTACGTACATATGTATATTAAATTTAAATAAACAATTTGTATTAGTATAAAAATTAAAATTTTGCGAAGGAAACAACAATAAAAAAAGTCAAGATAACCTAACGTCTCGTCACCGCCGCCACCGCCATTCCAATTATTTTTTTTGGTCCTCTTGACACATAAATGTGTATGAGCATTTGAACATGTATTGTATTCGTTTAAATTGAAACTTTGAAAGTTCTAATTAATAAAGTCCAAGTATGTACTCATTCAGACATTCGTAAAACAAACACATTTCAAATCATTGACACGTTAAACTTTTAATTAATAAAAGTGCACTCAGGACAACAAAATGTTAACAATGTTCTCGTGCAGATACTTCATTTAAGTGAACCTCAAATGAACAAACACAACTTGTCAAGCATTATGATACAAAAGAAAATTGTATAGTTACCACAATATTTTACACAAACAAAAGTTGATTTTTTTTTTAATCTTATTTTCCAGGAGAAAAGAAGGTGATGGCACATATTTTTTATATTTTGTCAAAGACAGATATTTTTTAAGGTTGCTAGATGTTTTCAGTAGGAGATGCTTCAGTCACTGATTTTAGCATTGAAAATGCATGGTTGGGTTGCAAAGCTAACAGAACCTTATAGTTTCTTTTTGTATAACGAAGCTACAAAGTTGAGTTTACAAGTTTGAGTATTGGAGATGTAGGGTGTATGCATATTATATAATGTACACACAGTGCATTCTTTTTATGACATTATGTTAAGCAGAAAATGTCTAGAAAAAAGCGAAAAGAACTAAAAAGTCTAAAAATCAAATTTGTTTTTAAGCAATGTGAAAACCAATCATTATAGATACCTCTTAAAGGCCTTCCACACTATCCCACTGAGTATTAACACATGTCAAAAAAGTGGGAAGTAAATCGTGTATAATAGTGTGGAAACAAAATATGAAATCACATCCCACACGACTTGACAGCCCATCTCACACAATTTGACATGTGTTAATACATGAAAATTTTTAGGATTGGTTCTAAAACCATCACACATTCTATCCCACTTGGGGGTTTGAGGTTATGGTGAATTGATTTTTTGGATTCAGGTGTGGAAGCAAAATATGAAATCGTTTTCTTCACACAAATTTGGCAGTCGTAAGTAATTCTATCACACTTTTTTTTTGACATGTATTAATACTCGATGGGATAGTGTGGAACGGCTATTATTGATGATGATGAAAAGTTTTTAATTACAGGAGCAAGTTTTTTTTGCAATACATTCGTTCTATTTTTAACTTCCCATTGGAACTTTATTGTAATTGGTCCGATTTGTCGAATCGAAAATTTTTAAATTTCTCCACGTTTCGAGGTTTCTGGTATCTGAATTCATGGTTTTTAGAGAGATGGCTGTGTAGCGTGTGTACGTATACGTTCAAACGTTCGTGAGCCCTTTTTCTTCAACGATATCTCGAGAACGAATAGAGAATTGACGTTTAAACGTTCGTGAGCTTTTTTTTGCCAACGATATCTCGAGAACGAATAGAGAATTGGCGGTTTTTCTTATTACAGTAATTAAAAAAAAAAAAGTTGAAAAAGAGTTTATTTTTTGAATATCTCGAGAACAAATAGTGCTATATGGACTTCGGCCTGAATTTATTCTATGCATAATGATATAGTGAAAAAATGGTAATGCTTAAAAAAATCAACCTACAGATTTTTTTTTTTTGAATAAAAAAACCTTTAAAAATTGTTGAAAAAAAATCAAATATCTCGAGAACACACAAAGATATTAACTTTAGTTTAATTTATTTTATACACAATGCCATAATTAGTGCATAATTGGTGAGGTTTTTTAAAAAAAATCAACGGACGTTTTTTTTTTCTAGTCCAAAAAACTGCAACAGAAACTCCTAAAAATTGTTGAAAAATGGTTTCCGGCTTAAATAACTCTAGAACAAACAATGATATCAACTCTCCTCGATATCTCTCTCCAACACCCGTCACCTATAATGGAGAGAAACAGGGATAATCAAGTGGGGCAGGATTTTTAAATTTTTTTTGATAAAATCCTGACTCATTTGACTACCTCTCTTAAAACAAAGAGATGTAAAAATGAGTCGAGGAGAGTGAGTGCAATGTAAAATTTAAGTTTTTATATCTTATAGTTTTTTTTTTTTTTTTATTTTAATAATCTTTTCTAAACCTTCCATATTTTTATCATCATTATGTATCATCATCATAACTTTTATATTCTAAAAAGCGTTATTTTGAAATCGTTAATCCTTACTCTATCTTATCACATACGCATTCAATATTTGTACCATCATCTTTTCTCCAAATAAAAATGGACATCAGATCTCCTTTTAAGTACCTTAATCACTTCATCTAAGGTCTTAACAATACGCACCTTCAAATAGCATTTGAAGATACCCATATTATGTTATGTAGATCTTTTGAACCCCAATTCTGATGTCGTCAGCTAAAATTAATCAGTACAGACATTCGGAAACTTTTTTAATATATTTCCAAATCCCAAACCCTCCTGATCCACTCCTCTTAAAAAAAAAAAAAAAAAAAAAAGGCAATGCTTTTCCACCTTGTTTTTTTCCCAAGGGTGCCGTGCGTATCACATCGTCCAACAGCTAAGAGTGTCCAAAAAATCCATGGTTTCTGACACTCTCTGCTTGTTTCTTAAAAAAAAAACTATCTTGAATGAAAAGGATAGTAGATATGTGCTATATTCAGGGGCAGACGTCTTCATTCAAATTTATGGTCGCAATGAAGAATTGAAGCCGTTTCTTGTTCTAACCCGTGTATCCTGTCTTTATATCTCTGAATACCTGATATAGGTAAACAAAAACTGACTCTAGGAGAAATGCTATCGTCCTATTCTCTATACTCAGTTCCCATGGACTATTGGCGGATTAATTTTCATTCAGTGTGACCATCTTTTTTTTTCAAGATTTTGACAAAATTGTATGCAGGAGCAAAACAAAATATTATTTTTAATCAAACGTATGAATCTGAATCTGGGATCAAAAACGAAGCTTACAAATAAAAACATACAAAATAACACCATTATTTTATTTCGAAATCGTTTCCGAAAAAATTAAGCTTTTCTTTAAACGAAAGTTTATTAGTTACAGCCGTATTTATTCGATTTTTGACTATAGTTAGATAGAGTATTAGTAACTCGAAATTGTTGGAAATATGTATGTACGTATGCTATATTTTAGCACATTAAGCCAGATCGGGAAAAATTTTTCTTTTCACAAAAAATTTTTCCCAGGACAAATTTTGTCTTCAGTTTTTTTTCCAGGCAGTACGCAGTTCACGCGTAAAATTGTGACGTTTGTACCCGCTGTAGGGTGAAGTCTCCTCTAAATTTTGCCAGGAAAAATTATGTCCAAAGCATTAATTTGCGGGGAAAATTTTGACAGGTCAATATTTTGCACGATTAACACGATCAACTATTATTAATTTATCGATAATTTTACAAAAAGAAAAAAAGAAGAAAACCTTTAATTTTGCGCGATTTTTCCAACGTTTTTGTAGAGATTAGAATTGCAAAGATAAAATCTGTCTTTTTCCGATCTGCGTACTTGGCTTTACAATACATTAAAGCTTTAGGCTTCAAAAGAAAACGTCAAATAAATTCTTCAGCAACTTGTTTCTTCATGTGAAAGCGGGCTATCATAGATCTTATAACTGGCTGAACAGAATGGTGATGCAGACGGAGACGGAGCCGGAGCTGGAATAGCTGTCAAAATATTGAATACACGCAAATTAAATGTTGCGAACACAACGGAACGTAGACGCATACGGAGCTGCAGACGCAGACGGAAGAGTTCACCAACTTTTAACTTTTCACGTACGGCACTTTTGACGTTTCAAATTGTATGAAGAAAAAAAACAACTTTTTGGGTCGGAAAAAAATATTGTGGTTTTTTGTATCGCGAAAAAATATTATTTATTAAAAGGAAAATTATTGGAAACAAAAAATGTGAATTCTGAGCTTGTACACAGGAATATTCTTTTGTTTTTCCTCAAAATACTTTCAAAGCTGTAAAGCTCCATTGTGGACATGTAAAAAAAATACCGTACGACATTTTTTGACAGCTCTTCCAGTTCCGTCTGCGGCTTCAGTTCCGTCATTCTATCCTGTTCAGCCAGTAAATCATAAGTTAGACCACTCTCCCTGACTTGCCGGTGCGGTATCTGTAATCGGTAGTTACCATTATAGCGTTTCCTGAAATTTTTTTGACGTCCCAATAAATCAGAGGAAGTTTACTTGCAGTAAATACCGAAACACTTACTACTGCTTCTTTGTACCAAGGCTCGGTATGACACTTTTGTAACGTACCGATTCCGCACATACCACACAAGTCAGGAGGTGCTCTGCTCATTGAAATCGAATTTCATGCTTTCGAAGTTTGAAATTTGAATCCAGCTGGTCACTATATTTCCTACTTTTTCACAGTCTAAAAAGGGTAAACTATAAATCATTTTCTTTTAGTTCCGTAGATTATTCATGGCAGCTGCACACTATCGTCGTTGGTTCTTATAGTGTGTCGTGGCAATATCACGGCCGGTGGCGCGGTGGACAGCTATGAAGACCGACCTTCATTTAGTTGAAAGGTCTCTACAACCTCCTAAGAAGGTTGGCCGAATAGGCTGAATTTCAAGAAAAAAAAAATAAAACTTCACCTTACTTAGTAAACTTTTGAAGGAAAAGCGTTTTCATTGTACCGTTTTTTTTTTTTTATTCCGTTTTGTCCATTATTTATGCATACGTTTTTTTGTGATTTTTACCCTTCTTTAGAATATAAATGCCAGAAGGATTTGTTATTTTTGGCGACTTTTTTGTTGTTTCTGGTAACTGAACTGCAAAGTCCTAACGGAAAATTAACATCAGTTTATTTGTGTTTGGGAAATAAATGATTTATTAACAGGTGTAACATGTCAGTTAAACGTTCTAAATAAATCAATTTTCATTTAATACCGTAAGTCTGGTCGGTCTCGGTGATGGTGTACCATGGTGTAACATAATGTTAATCACTTTGTGATAAATATCAAATCGATTTTAGTTGTAGATAGGTGTTCGGTATGTTTGTTTGATTAAATTATAACAGGTGGTTTGGAAGGTACCTTCAATATAACAATGTAAACTCTATGAATATTATATATGAAGTATAAAATTGGTTAATGATTGGGTTGAGTACAATGGTTTTAATAGCATAGTATTCAGTCATGTCGCATGTGATAGTTTGAACATTGATTTTCACATTTTAATAATTTATAGGCACACATGCTCAGTGCTGCATGAATTAAACAGATTGTTTTCAGTTTCAATAAACATGACTTGGTATACAAAAATTTTCCTTATTTTCTTGAAAATTGAGACCAACCGAAGTCAGATATTACAAATTATGCTGTTTCATCAGACGAACATTACCTACCTAGGAAGAGGAGAAAACGAATTTGGGTTCACACAATTATCCCCAGAGTTGATTTTTTAGATTTTCACGGTACTATTGCTGACTAAAGCCGCGACTGCAAGACTTTCATTTCCGTCATCAGCTTAACCACCGCTTTTGTTACGTGGCCTGTTGCGCCACTTTCATATTAAATAAAAGATAGGAAATTTGGTTTCAACAACCAACTACCCTGATCTCAATTACCTATCAAACACAATACGCATACTCAGACTTTCTAAAGAATCCGACAAAGACTTATTCGTTGACTTGCAAAACCAACACATTCCAAATATGTACTAAGAGAAACAAAACAAAAATTTTATTAGGTCTACCTAATTGTAAACCTTCCTAAATACAAGCTCTCCTAATGGCAAATCATTTTTGACCTGAAAACCGAAAACCGATTCTCAAGAATCAACAGATAGACATATGATAGCTACATATTACATAATGTATGTAACATATTTAACATGTAGCAATGGATATCGTTGAGTTCTTTAAATAAACACATCAAATCTTCAAGCATTGTAAACAAATGCATACGAAATGTATTTAGTTAATAGAAAAAAAAAATAACTTATATACATAACTTACAGAAACAGTCATGAACTTCGATAGTTCGTATTTAGGGCAATGACCTTTGGTTCGGTGTTCTATTTTTTGTTGGAACAGCTGACCTGAGGTTGGGAATGTTTCCGTTGGGAATGATGTTCCTTAGCTGCACGTAGGTATGTTGAGGGTGATGATGTGAAGTCAAGTAGCTGTAGCAATGGTTATTGTCCCGCGATGACGACCTAGAAAACAAACAAAAAAAAGAAAAGAATTAGAATATTTTTTTTGTGAAATGGATTGGTTTGTAGTGTCGCTTGATGTTTCTGGGTTATCCGCTTTATTAGCTGGAACGTCCAGAAGCATTCTAAGCGACAATAAACAACTTATCCTTGTAATGATTGTGTCCAAGACTCCCTCGAAGTGGTTGATGATCTGAGATAGAAAATAAAAGAAAAAAAAAGGATTATAATGAAGGTTGCTAAAATAAAAGCGCATGAAAATATGCATGTAAGTGTACCTACCTGTTGATGTGATGTTTTGATGGATGTAATTTGTGGGTGGGTTTTCTTCACCTTCTTAAATGCGTCTCCGGTATCCGAGCATTTGTTGAGTCCACGGCACTTGTTAATACCCAATTTGTATCGAAATTATTTTAATTTTTGTTTTATTTTATGCAAAGACAAATATCACACACGCACGTTTGTCACAGAATTCTTAGAATACAAATTGGATGGAAGAGAAGAAATGTCAAAACGTCAAAAGGTTAACGAAGATACGCGATCTCGTGGCGAGTAGAAGTAATAGAAGGGATAAAGTACAACAAGTAGGAAATAGGAAACCACTCATATTTTCAAAAATAATAATTTTTTTTTGTGCAATATTAGAATTATAAGTAGTTAAAATGAGAGTAAAGACTGTTAGAGTTAGTTTATAAGTCATATTACTTATCTTATTTAAGTTATAAGGTTATAATTAACATTTTTGTAACAGGAAGTTATATAAAGTAGTAACTACGGATGTACAAGTACCTTTTAGCCTGACGAAAGAAGACGACTACGACGATCAAAGTACCAGATTAAGGGGGAATAAAAAGTTAAGTTTCCAATAAAGAGATGGGAAAGAATTATTGAAGGAGAAGAACGAAAATAGGGCAAAAGGCCAATGACCGATTTTATGCACTAGCGAAATTTCGTCACTTTTAAAGTGAAAGTGCAATCGAAAGCAGCTAATTGAATGCATAACAGTACGAGTCACAAAGTTGTTACGCTATTTACTGTGAATTTTTTTTTTATCCCAAATTTGCCGTTGGTTAAAGAAAATTTTTTTCTATAAAAAAAAAAGAAAAATCTGAACAAAGATTAGGATAAATTTTGTTAAATTATAAAAAGTTGGTGCTGTAAAAGCCAGCGGATAATTGCTGGGATAGTTGCTGGGAAGAGACCCACTGGCACATTCCTTGGGGGTGGAAAATTACATATAAAAAAAAAAAAAAAAGAAAAAGGAAAAACTAAAAGGCAGAGGTTAAGGGTTGCAAAATTCATTTTTTTTGCCTTTCTCTGGCTGATAAAGTGTCAGGCTATATACACGTACATATATAGTCGCTACTACCAGCTACTGATATACGTACAAAGGTATATATAACTGATAAAGATACATATATACAAAGTCGGCTCCCAACTCTTAGCAGAGATAAGCCTTAGCCTCTGCAGTTTTTTTATTGGAGGAGGATCCAAATCAGGGATTCTTTTTTAATACGTCGAAGGAACAAGCATACGCTCCTGTGAACAAGCAGACTTGTGAAATTTGGTCTGCTGCTAAAAGAAAGTGCTTAACTGGAAAAAGCAATCAAGAAGGAGAGCAGGGTGTACCAGATTCAATATACCTAGTTTTCTTTTTTTTTACTCAAATTTTTTTTAATTTTTTTTTAAATCTTTTTATTCTCTTTAACCAATTTTTTTTTATTTTTTTTGCTTTAACTTAAAGTGATAATTAATTTGATTTCGAAATTTTTATAATATTTTCTTGTCTTGATTTAACTATAATTAATTTGAATTAAATCGTAAAGTTAAGTATAAAGGAAAGAAATTAGAAAAGTTATAAAAGTTTAATTCTCCATAGCCACTAACTTGAACTATTTTTTTTTGCTTTGTGTGAGGTGAAGTATATATATAAACAGCTATATATGCATAATTGTTAAAAAAATAAATAGTGCGCGATTAAGGTTCAAAAAAAAAAAAAAAAAAAAAAAAATAAGGGCCTATAACTACCTACCGTCATCCAGGAACGTGCTGCCGGCAGAACCTCGTGGGACGAAGAATCGTAAGTCACCTTTTTATTGAACAAAACAAAAAAAAAAAAAATCATATTGAAAGAAATATAAAACCACTAACATATACATATATGCACATAAATATACATATGAAACTCCTAGAAGCAAAGATCGGAAGGCGAAATTCTGGAATCGTTTTCCTTTTTATCCTTTTTTGAATATTTTATTATTTTTTCTAATTTTCTTTTATTATAAATACTATTTCCTGATTACCATATATTTGAAATTTTTGAATGTTAGTGTTTTTGAAATTTTTTTTTTTTTGAAATTTTAGTTAACCATAGTTATATATATATATATATATTGTTTGTAAAAGTTAGGAATTTATAGTCGATGACCAGAGTAATTAAAGAAGACGAATTTAATTGGAAAACTTGGTTTCATTTGAATTTTCAATGATGAGTTGCTAATTATTTCGAGCGATGGTGTGTGGTAGCTCGACTAAACCGGTTTCCTAGGGAATGGCGTGATGAAGGAAAAATGACATTAGAGGAAGATACGAACGTTTAACATAGGGATGTGACGATAAAAATCTGAACGAGATTGTGATCGGAGGCTGCGTTAGGGGTCATCTCTTATGACACGGCTGAGGAGATGACGTTGGTCACCGTTGACACCTGTCAAGGCTTCTAGTGATATGGCGAACTATTGTCTGGGAGGGACAGTGGGACGTTTGTTGATATTTCTTGGAAAGAAAAAGAAAAAAAAATTTTTTTTCTTTGATTAAATTTAGATATATTTAGATAGGTTTAGGTTAGGATTTATATCCAAAGAGGATATAAATTTAGGTAGTTAGGGCTTAGAAGGTAGATTAGTGTTAGTTTACAATTTTTTTTCCTTTTTTTGATGGAATGTTGATTTAAACCCTATTCTTTCTCTCAGACAGTGGCATAGGTCACTAAATTTGTGCATTTTATCCCTTTCGTTTTCCTTAACCTTATTTTCCAGTCCTATCCTCTCCCCATAACATGGCATGAGATTTTGTTTGTTGAGTGGGAGGTGTAAGGGAAGGGGCAAGAACCGCCCCGTCACGTCGAGCTAAGCCGAGCTGAAACAAGCATGCCAAGCACCCTTTTCTTGCACCGAAGATGCCTCCGTGGCCAACCCAGAACCATAACACTTTTGACTATGCTTATTTTTCCGTTTTTTTGCCCATACAATTTTTTTTTCAAAAAGGTACCTGTACATGGATCGGATTGTTCCCTTCTGTTATTATTTCGTAACAAGGATGTTGGGCTAACAGCTTTCATGCATAGAAGCAAGTTAATCACCCAATCGTCATTTCCCGTAGTAGCCCGTGGCGTAATGGTTAATGCGTTGGACTGTCATGCCAGAGGTCTGGGTTCAATACCAGCCGCTTCCACCTTAATTTTTTTCAGGCCTACTACCTCTTGCGAGGAAAAGACAAATCCGTCAAGAGTATCTCCTGTCATACAAAAGTGCCGCTCACCAGCCGTTCGAAATCGGTAATAAACTGTAGGTCCCCTCCATTCCTGCAGACACGCACACAGGAATGGTTGAGAGTTGTAAGTCGCTATAGTTCGTCCAACTATTCTTGTCAGTACAGGCCTTACGGGAAAGCTTTTTTCAAATCAGTGGGACCTACTGATATCCCAAGGCACTCCACACTAAGTGTGTTTAGGCCAATGGGCCGGCAGAAGTTTTTTTTGCAAAAATATAATGGTCAAATTTTATGATTCAAATTAGTGTGTGCGTTATTTTTTAGTTTAAAAATCCAAATTTTGTTTTTTGAAAATTTTGATATGCAGTATTATTTCAACTTTTAAGAAGCTTTTGTATAAAAAATTTAATTTAAATCGGTAACACACATAATGAGATAGACCAAAATATATAAATAATAATGGCTTACTGTAAATTTCGTTTTTAGCAAATCGTAGACCATACTAATATTAGTATTTAGAACAATTTTAATCAAAAAATTTTCGAGAAAATTTATATTTTCTGTAACGGTTTTTTAACATTTATATGGAAGGTGCCGATAATTTTGACTACAAGAAAAATTTTTGCTCAAAATATTTTAGATAATGTTAAAAAAACAGCTTGTTACCAAGTTTCATAAAAATCAACAAAATTGTATTCAAAATATTTGGTTTTCAGAAAAAAAATTTGAAACTTTTTTTAAAAATCAAAAAAAAATTTTGGTAAACAATACTATTTAAATTTTTCAAAAGATTCTCCATAAAAAAATTATTAAAATCAGTTTATTCCTTTTCTAGAAAAACGAAAATAAGAAAAATGGTTCTATGCGAGGTACCATTTTAAACCATTTTTGGAAATTTAATTTTTACAAAAAGGTAAAAATGCATAGCAGAAAATATATGTACCTAATAAAATTTATTAGTATTTTTTTTTTTTTAATCTGTCGAGCTGTTTTTGAGAAAAATAAGATTTTCCAAAAATGCTAAAAAAAATTATATGGCAGGTACCGTTATTTTTGGTCCTAAAAATAAAAGGAAAAAAACGTGTCGGGGTATTGTCCCGAAAAGACTTTATACAAAGTTTAATTAAAATCGACCCATGGGTTTAGGCTGTAGGCGAGTCCACAGACAGACAGACAGACGGACAGAATTGCGAGACCCACTTTTTTCGTCTTACCTATCATCGTAATGTCAAGTTTGATTGTTATCTCGAGTTCAATATTTTTTACGAATCCAAAACTGGCCGTATAGTATACCTATATATCGCAAGTAAAAACGTGAAATGCAAAAAATTAGATAGAATTTTTTTTTTAATTTTAATCGTTAGGAGTCTACATTTTTGTTTCCGACTGCCTAGCTTCATTGCGTTGGCCACCATCTTGAATTTAAGGAAAATTGGTTTTCGTTGAATAACTCGTTAGTTAGCATTTTTTTTTAAATAAAAACAAAACGACAGGGTATTTATATATTGAAATTCTCGACCACCTTTCTCTTTAACTTTAACCGCCATCTTGAATTCAAAACATATTGGTCTTTGTTAAATATTTTGGTTTGGAACTGTATAAAATAAAACTTTTTTCCACACCACCACAGGGGTAGAGGTTCAGGCGCGTTTTTTTTTTTGTTTTTTAATTGGTATCCATTTGGCCATTTTATAAAATTACTTGTTTTCCGCAAAAAACTTAACGACAAAATGAGCTTTAATAAATGGGACATCGTAAATAAAAAAATTATTATATTCTAATATTGGGCCCGTTCCGTTAAAAATCTATATATACCTACCTCCTTTTATTGAAAAAGACATTTTTCGTTGGAAAATCATAACTTTTGAATGGAATAAACATAATTCTTAAATGTAAGCTCCTAATAAGCCCCCCTAACGCTTAAAATTAAAAAAAAAAAAACTTGCACTCATAACACACAAGAACAAGAAGTAGAGAATGTAATCCCGGGATCGCAAATCCCGGCCCATTTTCGATCCCGAAAATCCCGGGATTTCCGGGATCAGTGGCTTTAATATTCACATACCTTAATTTATTTTTCTGCTTGCTTATTTCTTACAGAAACATCTAAAGGTTTGTTTAACAATATTAATAATTAAATTATTTTTAGAAAAACGTAGGGAAAAGTGAAAATTAATTGTGTGCAAAAAGTTAAAAAAAACAGTTTTTGGATCTGTTCAGTTCAGATTAATTTGACAGATCAAAATTAAAAAATAAGTTAAAGAACAGCGCAGAGACAGAGAAATAAAACATACACATGCTATCAAACTGGGTCGCCGCCGTTAAACAACCGTAATCAAAAAAATATGCGTTTATGTATGTATATCTTACGACGATTCATTCCATTTAGGAATATATTTGTTGTTTTTTTATAGTACTGCGAATTTTAATATTAATATTCAATAAATTATATTTATTTTTTTATATGTATGTATGTACTTAATACAAACTTGTTTGTTTTTCTTTTACTGCCAAGCTGAACGCTGAAGCCAAATTAGGAACATAAGCTATCTGCTTAGGTAATATGTATTAGAAGAGCGTTTTTAACTTGAGAAACAATGAATTTTCAACTGAAATAACCTTTTATAAAATATTTTTGAAATCCTGGGATTCAATTTTTTAAATCCCGAAATCCCGGGATTGGAAAAACATTCCGATTGCATTATCTACATACAAGGGAGATTAAACATTTATCAAGAGTTGAAAGTTTTTTTCCGCGATAAACAAATTTTGTAAAGTTTTCGTCGTTTATTTAAATAGATTTAAAACACTTTTAAATACATATTTGTATTGCGCGCAAAACTACTGTCAAATGGCACACACACAAGCACAAAAAGAAATTCGACATAAATTTCTTAGCTACCTACTATAACAAATTTCTACTAAATTTCTACTTTCGAAACATAAAATCAGCTGGCATTAACTAAGCCTGTACAAGAACCTTACAAAACAATATATTTTCAACCATTACTGTACCATCCCTCCCATGTTAAAAAAAGTGACCGTTGCAGTTCGAAGTTTCAAATAAATAAAATTACCGTTGTAGTTGATAATTTCACAATTGAATTTCTGTAATTTTTCGGAATTACATATTTCGAAATATTGCTTCAATTTATTCCTGAAACCGAGATACTTCTTGATTACTTCTTTCTGAAACTTGTTTTGTTTATAAAGGTTCTGGTGTTTGCAGCTCCGCAGGTGGACAAACTTTGCCACCCAGTTTTTTTTTGAATTCGTACGAAGAGCGTTAATTGCAATAAAATGATTTCAGGTGCCAATTGCGCAGTGGATGTAAAGCCTGCAGGTGTGGATTTGACTCGTTCCAGGGAGCATTTTAAAAGGATTTTCTGTTCAATGTTAAAATTGAATAAAACAAGTTTTCTGTAAGAAATCAAAGACCTTTTTGTTAAACCTAAATGTGTGAATGACATCGTTATAATTGGGTTTATCGGGAACTTCTTTTCCCACGGAATTTTTCCCATATTCGAGAAATAGGTATCGGGAACATTTTTCGAAATTAGGGAAAAATTCCGAGGGAAAAAATACCTATCGTCAACATATTTTGTGTGGGAAATTTAATTGTTTTTCCCTCGGAATATTCCCGTCATTTTACCAGAGAAATTGAAAACGGAAGCAGCGATGTAAGTTGCTCTCTACAAAAAAAAAATAAAATAAAATTAAAAGGCTTAACTTTTTAAGATCGAATTCATCAAATTCAAAGCAAATTGACGTTTTAATCAACCTAATAAAAAAAACAGATATTGCAAATGGATTTACAACAAAAGGACCCAAGGAAGATGTTCAAGAATTTTGGAAGAAAGTTGAAAGTTGTTTGGGCCCACCGATAAAATCTGTTGCCGAATGGAAAAAATTAAGTGATACACTTTGTTATTAATGTTTTTCTTTAGACAAGTTAATTTATGGTTTGGCTTTATAAAAAAAAGTTTATAAGGAAAAAAAATTTCTGACAACTTGAGACAAAGAAAAGCACCTGGTGGAGGTCCTACCAAGAAGTATAAATTCAGTTCGTTGGACGAAACTATTATAAGAATTTGTGCAATGAAAGAATCGGTTGAATGGTGTCCAAATGCTTCTACTTTTGGTTTGCTTTCATGCATGAAAGTTTGACGTTAATCAAAATAAAAAAAAACTGAAAAAGAAAATTGCTCATTTTCATCAACACCCAACCGTTCTGCTGATGTATTAAAGGATAAGTCATTTGAAGAGAACGTTCTAATGGACATACTTATCAATTCACCAGAACCAGAGGCACAACAAGAAAAACACACTGAACAGGAAGAATCGAAAACAATAAACACCGAAAACAAAATTAAAACTCCTCGAATAACAAAAGAACGACAAAAAGACATAACAACATAAGCAGTTTTGGAAAAAGTGGCTGTGGTAGCTCTAAAGGATTTGAGTGATCCCTTAAACTTCGCCTTATTAATTTCTGTTCATTTCGTTCTCTTTGCTCAATTTCTTCCATTAATAAAAAAGATATTATTTGCATTATTTTATTGTTGACACCAAAATTACTTGTCAAACTCTTCGAAAATAAAGTTCGAATTTTTGTTTATTATTTTCATTTTGGTGAAACTTTTTCCCAATGAAAAAAATTCCGTGGGGATTTCCCGATAGCAGGAATGTGTTCCCGGGAACGATAAAATTCCGAGGGGAAAATATTTCCCACGGAATTCCCGATAGGCCTGATTATCTCTAAATGAAAGTATGCAAAAGAGGAAGACCCGACCATAGGTGGCGCGCACAAGTGGAGAACGACCTCAACCAATTTGGAGTGCGTAACTGGAGGCAGCTAGCTAGTGACCGAGCTGGCTTGCTTGTTGAGGCTCATCCGGGATTGTAAGCGCCATCTAAAGTAAGTAATATTCAAATGGAAGATTTTTGAGACATGCGTTTCGCCCAGGCACGACAGTTAGGCTCATCAGTTAGATGCTCTTGTGTCCTTCTAAGACGCATAGTTTTTGGTCGATGGCTTCCGACACGGCTACCGAAACGCATTGGACTAAGGGTCGCAAAAAATCTTCCATTTGAATTTTATTCAATACAGTCCTCCTTTTTTTTCAACCGTGCATTTCAGGTTTAATTTAAAAGACCTTAAGTTATTGAAAACGAAAGTTTAACTCTTAAATCTTTAAGTTTTATTTGAGCAAACAGATTTAAGCCACATTCTCGTTCGCCTTCCTTGTAAAACGTACGTTTAATTCAATTGACCATGTAAAATGTACCTCTTATACTTTTTGATTTTTGTCCATAATGTTGTTTCAGGTTCGACAGGAACGAAAAGTACATTTAAAAAAAGGTCATAAAATAAACGCCAAAAAAATAAAATTTAGTCTTTTTAACAATTTTATTTCATAAATCATTTCGATTTGAATTTTAAATTTTGTTCAATAGTTAATTTCATACATTGTTTTGTTTGTTTTCTTTAATTTTTTAACTTCTAATAGTTAATATTCTCTACTGTACAATGTTTTTCGTTTGCTTTAATTTTGTTAAGTAATATATGTAATTGATTAGCCAATAAAAAGACCATATGTTCAAATTTATTTTTGTAATTTGATTTGATAAAAAATAATAAAACATTCTTAAGCAAAAACTAAAACAACAAAAAGATGTTCATTGTATTATGTAAAATATATTTGAATACAATAAAAAAAAACTACAGGCAGCAGTTGAAGTAAGTGTAAAAGTAAGAGACCCAAAAACAATTTCTTTTATTGTTGATGAACAAAAAAGTTAAATGTCGAAATGCACTACAAGCAGTCAAAACCAAAAAAACAGCAGTTTATATAAACAAAAAAAAAAAACTTTTTTTTTTATTTAATAAAAAAAGAAACAAACTGCTATTTTTGTTTAAAATGCATTCAAGGAGAGTCGAGGTTTTTCTTGGATTGGATTTGCTTTTGTTTTTCTTAATTGTGGATGGAGATACTTGTTTTTTTTTTTTTTTTACACAAAATATGTATGTTTATTTTTATTTTTGTTATTACCTTAACAATAAATTTCTATATGTAGACTAAGACAGGTTTCAAAAGGAATAACTAGCATTTGTTTATTTAAGTTGCTTAATTTTTTTTTTCTGCTGACTTAAAGAAAAAGCGGACTTGGGGTGGGGGAGGTCGCTTTAAGCCAATGATAACTGGGGATATAGATGACAGATGGGGAAGAAGGTTAACCAATAATAAGTCCGCATCCAAGTCTGAATTGATTTTTGGTATGATTTAGTCGTCCGCAGAGCATAAAAGTGAATGGCAGTGGCTGCAGGCGTTTTTCTAAAACACCACATGCGGTCCAATTGGAATCGAACGAACCTGTAAAGAAGGTATATATATATATATTTTTTTTTTTGTTATTTTTAAATTTCAGTTTTAAATAGCTGTAAGTACTGATATACAAGCAAATGAAGAGAAAAACAGATTTAGTCCACTCAGGTTAGTACCGAAAAAAAGAATAAAATATAAGTTTACAACTAATAATAAAAAAGAAAATTGGTAATAGGAAGAACATATTTTTCTCCTAAAATGCGCTCAATGCTTTTCCTGGAGATGCTTGTCGATGCATAGGTTTTTGGTGAATAGTGTTAAAATATTTGTATTCTTTGACTACTTCAACCGTTCTACCATTGAAGTGCTATTTTTCGTTAAAACATGTTCTACCTTCAAGAACACCACCGAACCCTTTGATGTCGAGAAAGGTTTGAGGCAAGGCGACGCGTTATCATGCAACCTGTTTAACATCGTTCTTGAAGCAATTGTACGCAACTCGCAAGTCAACAACAGAGGTACAATTTTTCAAAAGTCTGTTCAACTACTTGCTTATGCAGATGATATTGACATCATTGGGAGAACGAAGCGAGCTGTTACCGGCGCGTTTGCAAGTATTGAATCAGAGGCGGCGAAAATGGGTTTGGCTGTTAATGAGGACAAGACGAAGTATATGCTATCATCGAGAAAGGAATCTCAACATCGTCGGCTCGGGCAAAACGTCACGATGGATAGATACAACTTCGAAGTCGTCATGGACTTTGTCTACCTGGGCTCCACTGTAACATCGCAAAATGACATCAGCGCAGAGATCAAACGAAGAATTACTCTTGCCAATCGCTGTTTCTTCGGGCTAAGAAGGCATCTAAGTAATAAAGCCCTCTCTCAGAGAACCAAGGAGACCTTATATAAGACCCTAATCATCCCGGTCCTGCTATATGGGGCAGAGGCATGGACCCTGTCAAAAACGGATGAGAATCTGCTTGGGTGCTTTGAAAGGAAGATTCTTCGGGTGATCTTCGGTCCAGTCTGTGTCGATGGAGTATGGAGGAGAAGATTTAATAACGAGCTTTACGGGCTTTACAGCGACGTCGACCTGGTCAAGAAGCTGAAAATTCAGCGGCTGAGATGGCTGGGACACGTGGAGCGTATGGACACCAACGCACCAGCTCGACGAGTCTTCGAATCTACCCCTGACGGTCTGCGCAGCAGAGGAAGACCCCACCTTAGGTGGCGCACACAAGTGGAAAACGACCTCAACCAACTTGGAGTGCGTAACTGGAGGCAGCTAGCTAGGGACCGAGCTGGCTGGAGGGGCTTGTTGGTTGAGGCCGTAGTCCATCCTGGGCTGTGAGCGCCATCTAAAGTAAAGTAAAGTAAGTAAGTTCTACCTTCTCCTTTTTTTGAATATCATTACTTTTGATTTGCTTGAGATTCATATTTAAATAGCCTGTTCATCATGAGTTGCAATGACTCCGGGGTATATGCCAATATAACTTTATCGTCAGCAAAATGTAACGCCTTAATATGTGTCCCTGCGTACTTTGTACCACCAGGTATACTATCAGTTAAATCTTCTATAAACAAGGCAAAAACGCTAGGACTAAGGGCACATCCTTGTCTAACTGCCGTCTGAGCTGGGAACTATTCTGAAACTTCTCTGCCATTTCAAACAGCTGCTCTAGTCTTCCAAACGTTAGTGATATACCCAGTTCAAAAAGCTTGTACATCAGTGCACTACGGTCTACAATATCAAATGCTGCTTTTAAGTCAACAAAGAAGGCATAAAGAGAAAGAATTGAATCTGCAATGTTTTTAACCAAAAAAAATATGATGAGTTTCATGTTCTGAAGCCTGTTTGGTGTTCGTTTAGCAAATTATTGCTCTCTATATACGCCCTGAAAATTTTGTACGAAGAGTTCAAAAATTATATCCCACGATAGCTTAGCGGTTCTTTTGTACACACTTTTTTATGAGTGCGTCATTGGACTGGGGGGGGGATTATCCTAACCCTAAGGGTTAATTTTGGTACCACTAAGGAAAGTTACTCATGGGAGAGTTGTGAATAACATACCTTTAACCGTTTACGAGCCAAACTCCAAAATTGTGATGAATTTCTAACCAGGGATAACTTCTTAGCTTCTGCTTCTTGAAACAACTGCTTTCTATCGCTACAAGGTTTTTTGAATTTCGCACTCGCCCTTTTATACAGCTCTTTGATGTAATCACAAATATTTAATGGGCTTTTAAATTTTTGAAACATTTTGTTTACATCTAAAAATTAAGTTAAGCTAAAGGGTACTTCTTAGGCCAAATAAAATATGTATTAAAATTACAATAAAGTACACATTCCATTTAAAGTAAAACAATTTTGATATCTGAACTAATTTTTGTCAAACTATTGTTTTTTTTATGAGATTTTTAGAAAATTCATCTATTTTTGATTCCATTCCTGAGTATATAAAAATTCCAAAACTGCACATTATCGATTGTCGCCTTGTTGGAAAAACGGCGTCTATAAATGTAAATTATTATGTATTATATGTATGTGCTCAGGTTGCACTTGCACTCCTTAGTTATATTATTATTAATATTTTAAAACATTTAAACATCACTACAAAAAGGTAATGGAGGTTAAGGAGTGCTAGGAAAGACCATAGAATAACGGTCGAAAAACGTATTCTCTCAATCAAAGTTGTTATATATTTTAACTGTTTATACGGCTCTGAAGGGCTATGGCCCTTCGACAGGAGGTATACATAACTATAAAATACGAAAAACTGTCCACTGTTATAAATTTGCATTTCCCTAGTTTCGTCTCATAAATAAAATAAAAAGTACTGCTTAGGCGCCTCCTCGCCCTCCCTTATTCTTAGGTAACCATTTTTTTTTTTTGTTAAGTCGTGCTGTGTTAATGCTAAACCACTTTAAATAACTATAAACTGTTATAACTTTTATAAATTGGCATTTCTCTAGTCCCATCCATAAAAATTGTGTTACTAAGGAAATGCCAATTTAAAACAGTTTAGTTCATTAAGTTACTGTTTATAATTATTGTTATTAATTTGCATTTCACTAATTTTATCTTTAAAAATACTCACCTCTAAAAACTAAATCAGCTTTTGGCAAGTCCACTTGGTAACCAATTGTAGCAGTTGACTCCGCCATCCTCAAACTAGTCTCAACCTCAACTCCAATTTGTAGCTGCTCACTGGCCTTTTGATAAAAGCATACATGAACACCGCCGGCTCCAAGGGTGCCAGACCATGTTGAGTCACCGTTTGTGTACTTTGCTACGGCCGACAAGACTGCCAATTGTCCACCAGGTACATTTTTACCATACTGGTAGGCTAATTCCCCACCCAGAGCAAGTTTCTTTGTCACAGATTGCAGGTAATGTCCAACAATAATCCCTGAATTGTTTAACAAATTTGGATTGCCCACAGTCAGAGTGGCAGTAAAATCATCACCACGGTAATCAGTTGAAAGCTGAGAAGCTGTTAGTTTGCTGTCTTGAATCTGGAAGAGAAGGAAAATATGATGAAGAAAACAAATATTTCTACGCACGCCCTTACCTGGGAGACAAACTTGCACCGAACTCGCTGATTGAACTGATGAATTATGTTTGCATTCAAATTGCCCGAAGGATCAATTTCGCCCACGATCATTGGATATACTTCTGACGGTGATATATATTTGCCATAGTAATTCGCAGTGAATCGATAGCCACTCGGTTGGGTGCTGCAAAGGTTAAGCGCATGCGAAACTTGGAAGTGATTGCTTAGACCTTTGCTTAGTACTACCTTGGCGCCTTCGAAGGTCACCGCCATTATATCTGCAAGTGGAACATTTTTCGTTTTTTTTTTATTTTTGCTTAAATCAAACTTTGGAATTACACAAATATTTGCACGCAATCAGGAAAATAGGTTATGTCATCATTATCGCACCGCGGTTATCAATGAATTAATTCAGCGTTGTTTATTGGATTTTTATATTTTTCCCAACTTACCCTTAGTTTTCCTGTGCAATTCTTCAACTGTTCCAGGATTCTCAAGGATGGTCTTCCCGTTGGGGGCATCTGACTGGGTTTGGACTGTGGCTGGTGCTGGTGCTGGAACTGGAGCCCCAAGCAAAGGATCAGGAAGTCCGATTTTGGGGTCATTTTTCGATGCAGCCATTACATTGCCCATGATGAAGGATTTTTGTTGGTTTTATTTATGTTAATATATTTATTGACGGTGACCGCTACTGGAAATGTTCGATTTCGACCCGTCCGTAGTGAAAATTTTCATGAAGAAAAGTATTAAAAAATTTTTGACAGCCAGGAAGACGTGCGTGTGTTGGTTGTTTAAGCTAGTGTGCGGTTGACACACACGCACGTGTCTGTTGTTGAAATAGTTGTCAATTGTTGGTGTGATTAGGAGAGGTTCACATGGATTAGCATTGGTGCGTTTCTTTTTTGTAAAATGTTAACTATTGTTAACACGCCGACTCCACAGAGGTGTGTTCTTTTATGTTACTGTGGTTAACTATAGTTAATGTGTCAAAAATAAAAGTTGATGTGCCATAGTTAAGAAAGTTACTCTTGGTAACTTTTTCATTTAGGAACGACCAGAGTTAACAATAGTTAATCTGTCAAACGAAAGGGGTTGACAAAAAAAATCGAATTGTATTTGGAATGAATAACCAAGAAAAAATGTGATTGCATTAAATTTATTTGAAAAAATAATTATTAGGAACTCAAAATGACATGTGTAATATTTCCAAATTAAATTTCTTTACACTCAGTTTTGTATAAAGGCTCTCCCAAACCAACGCGATTAATCGCTGCGACAATAGAAAACAATAACAACAACGTGTTATTTTGTTTGACAGCCACGTGTTGTTATTGTTGTTTTCTTTTGTCGCAGCGATTAATCGCGTTGGTTTGGGAGAGCCTTAAATCGAACAGAAATAAGTGCAATTTTCTTCATTGCTTATGGCACAGAATTTTTTGATGAAAAATTAACCAAATATGAAGAAGAAAATGCCGACAGAAAGAAAATGCATCAGAAAATAAAAGAAAACTATTCGAAAAATCAAATTAGGCAAAAAAAAATCAATGAAATTGATTTAAACATATTTTAAATATTGAAAACAATTCCAAATCAAAAGGGCAAAAAGTAAACAAAACATCCACCATTGCATTTCAGCTGTGTTTGTCAGATCAACTATTTCAATTCATATCGAGGAAATGAGTTGGAAAAAGTTACAAAAAGTTACTTTTTGACACTTTTGCTTTGGAATTTATAAATTAAATAAATAAATTTGATGGCACAACAGCTCATGAAGAACTAGGGCCTAGTGACTTACAACTCTCAACCATTCCTGTGTGCGTGTCTGCAGGAATGGAGGGGACCTACAGTTTATTGCCGAATCCGAACGGCTAGCGAGCGGCACTTTTCTGTGACAGGAGATACTCTTGTAGGATTTGTCAGTTCCTCGCAAGAGGCAGTAGCCGTTTTTTTTTTCTTTTTAAATAAATAGGTGGCGAGGCTGGGGATCGAACCTTAGACCTCCGGCATGACAGTCCATCGCACTAACCATCACGCTTTGGAATTTAGGAACGATTTTATGACGTCATAAAGTTACTCGAAGTAACTTTTCTGAATTAAAGGAACGACCGAAGTTAACTATAGTTAACCACACTAACATAAAAGAACGCACCACAGGACATACAGATGCCCAAAATCCAAACCACAATCCAATCAACAATCAGCTTGTTTTTTCGCAGTTGGCACTTTATGTCATGTCGTTAGTTATGTCGATAAATTCCACAAAATAAGTCAGAGCAAGAGAATCACACAAAAATTCCTTTCAGTACTACTTCTACCTCTCTCACACACATGGAACGTCAAATCTCATGGCCAAAAGCTTTGAACAGAGCTCATGTATTGTTCAAAAATTAGTTTTCGTCGACGTCATGTTCATGACATGGTCATGGATTTTTGTCCCTCCATTGGATTTTTTGTAGACATATTCATAATCCTGCCATCGTTCATGGCCTGTGGAGGCGGCATGTAACTCTGATCGTTCCTAATACTATGTTTTCATAAGAGCTGTGGCGATATCAATAACGACATCTATTCACCACATTATTATAATAACAACGCCATATCCCGACCACGCAAAGAATCCCAATGTAAATCATCCCTGATAAATCTTTGTATGTCTACTATTACACGATGACTCTAGAGTCATGACTCTTTTCGAAAGAGAAAAAGAATGAGATGGAAAATCTTTGAACCGGAGAGTCGTGAGCCAAATTTTCGGCGACTCTTTTTGACGTTTTCCTTTTCGCGTTATTTTACCATGTCGCTTCATTTCTGTTCGTTTCTTGTTGAGAGCACATGTATACTTGTATGGTGCGGAGACAAAGAGCATTAACACGGACAACAAAACTAAAAGAGAACTGTCAAATTTGAGTCATGAATCGAGAGTCAGCGTGTAATAGCACGCGACTCACAGAATGATTTTTAAAGAGGAATTCGAAAAAAGAGTCATGACTCTAGAGTCAACGTGTAATAGCTGACTTCAGTATTTTTGATTTGAGAGCTCGATTTGCAACATTTCGACTCGACTTCATTCCTGAAGCGGATATGAGTCGGTTCAAGCTCATTTCAACTCGATGCTGGTATACAAACGGTTGAAGTGAGCTTCAAGCTCGCTTATACACCACATGGAAACGTAGTATGTGAGTAGGGTCGAGTCGATGTTGAGCAAGACGACAAAGCGCCAAACGGCCAATCGCCAATTGCGAATGCGCAATCTTCACTACAGTCATTCTTCAATTCAAAAATCAATTCAATCTCAAATTTAAAAACAACAAAAAATGCCTCCAAAGCGCAAAAGAAAGGCTGCCGCAACAACTAGCAAGGTAATACTATTTTTATTAATTTTATATATGTATGGAAATCACCGTCAGCAAATTTTAGGCTGCAAAAAAGCCCAAAGTATCTGACCAGCCTGCAGCCGATCCAGCAACCGAACTCGCCAATACCGCTGGTCCAGTGCTCTATGTGGAGCATTGTCGTAGCTGAAGCGTATTCAAGCGGCGTGCCATTGATTTGCACAGTCAAATCATTGAGCATTTGCCGAATATCCAACTCGTCCTTAATCCATCTGGTTCTCCACGTCGTGGTGCCTTTGAATTATCCTTTGCCAAAACTCATACTGAAGATGTTGATACTAGGAAGCTGCTATGGACTGGTCTTAAAAAAGGCCCACCACGAGCTCAAAAGTTCCCGGCACCTGATATTATCATTGACGCCATTAAGAACTCACTTTTAGAATAAGATTCCGTTTTAAGTTTTTCTTTTTTGTTCTGTTTGTAAATCCTCCTTCAGCTGTTGTTTGGAATGTGGAACCCATGACCGGCATTGGTTAAAGCCATCTAATGGAAGCCAATGTTGTGAATTTATTTTTTTCCCTTTTTATCTGACGCTGGAGGAGGACCTTTGCCACTTGTTTACTTTTCTGTTAATACATCATCTTTAGAACACCAATTACACGTAGTATCTTGTTGTTTGCCGTCGACTTTAAGACAATCCTCGTATTCGGCCAAAAGGTCTTCCAGAGCCGATTGGGCTTCGGTGAACTCGTGCTCATCCATTCCCTCACCGGTGTACCAATGGAGGTGAGCTTTTCTCTTAGACATGGTCACAAATCCGTCTGAAACCCGCCCGAATAGCTGCCGAATGGCTGTTGTGTTGCCAATGAACGTCGATGACATCTTCAGACCCCTTGGAGGAATATCGCAAATGGCAGTCTTAACATTATTCGGGATCCAATCGACGAAATTTTGAATATTCTTATTCCTGGCACTGGTCATCAGTGTGTCCACCTCTTTGGGTGACATTCTGCCTCGAAATATTGCAGCAACCGTGAGGAGCTTCCCAGATTTGAGGTCTATTGCAGCTAGGAGATTGTTGGAGCTGAATATCTGGCTCACAAGCTCACCCACCGATTGTTTAGCATACTTGGCAGATCCCATTGAGGTCAATGGAGCAAACCCCGGAACTAGGAAATGCAAATTCGGAAAAGGCACCATGTTTACATATAGTTTTCGGAGGCCGGAATTCAACTGCCCAGGAAATCTCAAACATGTTGTAACTCCAGACATGGTGTGGGCTATGATGTGGTTAAGATTTTCGAGGGAGGCTCCGTTAAGCTGTAATCTGTTGTGGCAGATGTCGTACAAGGCCTCATTGTCAATGCAGAAGGTCAACTGAGTGTTTCGCACCAAGTGTGGCAGACACAGCACTGAGTTGTATGGCTCTACGACAACATCAGAAATCCTCTGGGATGGAATCACACTAAATGTGCAAACCAGATTATCTGGATACTCTTCTGCAAGATTTCGCATAAGCAAGGATCCAAATCCAGATCCAGTTCCACCGCCCAACGAATGAATTACCTGAAAACCTTGCAATGAATCCACGGATTCCGCCTGCAATCTTGTAACATCTAGCACTCGATCCATTATCTCGGCACCCTCGGTATAGAATCCTCGGGCAAAATTATTACCCGTTCCTTCTGTGCCAGCCACAAATAATTCGGGATTATAAATTCCTGAATTCGGACCACTTTTGATGTGATCCAGACTAGATCGATCTGTATCGACAGCAACAGCCCTAGCATAAAAAGTTCCACGGTCGGTTTCGTTAAAATACACATTCATACGTTCCAATTGAAGATGAGAAGTGCCTGCAAACTCGCCGTTGGGTTTGATTCCATGCTCCCGTGAGATAACATCCCAGAACTTATTGAAAGAAGCATTGTATTAAAATATGGAAGAAATGTGAAATTTCATCGACTTACTGCGTCACCAACCAGATTACCACATCTGCCGATCTGCAAAGTGATAATTTCGCGCATCACTAAAAATTTAGAAATTATGTTTTCGAAAGAGCAAAAGTTTTCAACTTGAAATTCACTTCTATGATGTCTGGTTGTTTTGAATTTCAAAAATTGAACAAGCAGTAAGTACTCAGCACAATATACATACATACGTACTAGGTAACATATTAGTTTGTTTTAATTTGATAATTCCAGGCCACTATTTAAGAAGGCCTAACAATTTATGCCTAATTATCTATTTAAGTTTGTCTCTCTCTTCAGTCTTCACGATTTCTAAAATTTTAAATTTTTGGAGGCAGTTCATTCGCAGTACATATGCATCTTATAAATAATAAATAAAACTTTTATGAACATTTTGAACTTGCTTGCGTTCGTATTTTTATTTGCAAAAAAAAAAACAAAGAATAAATAGATACAAAAAAGTGTGGATCGTTAACAAAATGCCTTCTCCTATTCTTCTCTACATCGATTTCATTTGAGCCATCAAATCATCCAAGTCAACTACAGGTCCACCAGCCGTGGGAGTCGCCACACTTTGTTCGTCATACTTTTCCGGGGCGTCGTAGGCAAGTTTCAATCCCGCAGCTACGGTTGACGAACTTGTTTGAGCAGAAACTTCCTCAGGTGCTGAATCACTAACCAATTCAATTCCCCAGTCGTTGGTTTCGTGCAGTGGAGCTTCATCGGCTACTGCTTCTTGGACTTCTTCTACTTTGGGTCTAGATTTAAACTCTTTCTGCCTTGCTTGACAATGACGATCATCGCACTGCAGATTGGGTTTCAGGGTCATTTTGGGGAAGAAATCGTTCATGGCATTATAACCCAGATAATCCGATACCTCACCAAAGCCCAGAAGATACTTGAGAGTGTTCTGCACGAGCATGCCAGCTGTGATGCCCATTGTAGTAGGCAGGCTGGCAGCACAAACGCCTTCTCTCTTCAGAGTCTTCTCGTCGATATTCTCCGCAACGACCAAAGGAGGAGCACAAGCAAAGCAAGCAGTGTCTCCTGGCCTTATGAACTGAATATGTCCAGAAACAGCATTCTCCGACACTCCCGATTCGAACCAATTGAGACCCAATTCATTGCAAGCCGTGTTGATGGCCATACGAGCTTCAAAATTATCCACACAACTAAGGACCAGATCCACTGGGGTGTTGGGTTGGACGCCACCAGTCTGGATTGTGTTGAGGAACTTTTCAAATGACTCCACAGTGGTTATATTGTAGTTGTGGGTTTCAATCCGAACATCGGGGTTAATGAACGTAAGTGTTTTGGCAGCTGCATCGACCTTAGATAGGCCAGCCTGGTCGGGTGTGAAAAACAAACGGTTCATGTTGGCCAGCTCTACTTTGTCATAATCGAAAAGAATCAATTTACCGATTCCACACCTAAAAACTTAAAATTTATTTTGAATTATAAGAAAAAGACGCAGTAATTTACCTTGTTAGCATATCGGCAGTGACACTGCCAACTCCTCCTACTCCAACTACAGCTACCGACTTATCACGAATCCTCTCGTACTCCTTAACTATGCCCATTCTTTGTAGAGCCATAAGGCGACTGTAGGGATTGGAATCGACGACTTCGGCGGTCATTTTATCGATTCGTTCGCGGAATGTCTTTGCATTAGTTTTGTGTTTTTGGAGTTCCTCTTGCAGGTCGTTGAGTTTGGCACGAAGTTGGTCGAGTGCAGCCATTTTTTTAGAATAAGTTAAATTGTATTTTAAAAAAGAAATATAGATGCAAAACACAAATTAAGGGGTGTAGTTTCCAAAGGAAGACAAAATTAAAAATCGTTTGCGTGTCACTTTCACACTTTTGATTTTTGTTGTCTTTTTCCTTGGACAACTTTTTGAGGAAATCTAGAGCTGTCAAAAGATTTTGACAGATTCAACAGGTGTTTTGATACAGCGGCTGTTTTATTTTGCTAACGAAGGCTGACTGCACAATGCAGATATTATAGCAGCATGACGCGCGTGGTTAACGCGGAGCAATGGAAATAAATAAAAACGCACTTCTCCACTTCAAATTGGATTTAAGTAAATTTTGAATTCAACCGAATTTATTCAATCCGAAAATTTAAATCCATAGCCAAATCATTCATTCACTCTAATCCATTTTTTATTTTTGTTTACCGCTATATTATTCACTCGATACATCCAGAGTTAAGCCTAGTACGCAGATCGCGCTAAAATTTATCTTCCATACAAATTTCCTCCAAAGATAAATTTTAGCGAGGATATTTAGCTAGGCAGTACGCAGTTCACGCGCTAAATTCAAAAAGTCTCCACTTAATTTAGCACGCGAAATAATGCTCAACGCATTCTTTCACAGATAAATTTTGACATTAGTGCTCTTAGCAAACGATTGTAGAGATAAGAATTGTAGAGATAAAATTTAGTTTAGCTTGAACTGCGTACCTGGCTTTAAACTTAAATCCAGATGAATTTACATTGCATTTGTATGATATACATCCAGATTTGAGTTTTAATCTGGATGTATTGAGTGAATAATATAGCCGTTAATTTTCCATTTTTTCTTACTTTTAAACTATAATTTATTTATTTTTGAATAATTTTTTTTTTGAGCCCAAAAATCAAACACTTGAAACTTGTGACGAATTATAAATTGAGTTTTAATTTGGATGTAAGTACTTAAACTGTCTTTCGGAGAGCAGTTTAAATTCAATTGGATTTATTGAATCAGGACCCATGTTCTGTAACTTCTCGCATGCATAAAATCGGTCGAGAAACGATGGAAACTGAAACAAAATACATGAGTTTTGTTCCATTTTTCAGCGTTTCTCGACTGATTTTTTCGATGTGAGAGTTACAGAACATGGGCCCAGGATTCATGAATTTGAATTTAACTGCGGATTTAACGAGTGAATAATATTGACTTAGATTTTATTATTGGATTTAAATCAATTCACATCTGAATTTAAGTTTAAATCTGGATTAAACGAGTGAACACTACGGCCGTAAATGCTCACAATTTCGTTTAAAAATTACTTTTTGATTTTTTTAGGGCCATTTTACAAATATGGTTCAAATACTTAATCAATGGTTCATAAATATATACATGTGCGGTTTTTTTTCGAACCCCGAAAGGAACATATACTATCAGTCCTATTAATAGAAAATCACTATCCGCTCTTTAACACAAGTGTTAGCTAGCACACGGATAGAGAACTTGTCCGTTAAATAACTTTTATTAATAATAAACATATCATAATTGTTCCAGTCTGTACCACTGAAAGTATAGAAAAAGACTACGAAAACATTACTCGGAACAGATATTGATGGCTTTTGGAATAGAGGGAGTGAAAAAGGAGTCCAAAAGAGTGCTCCGATTCCAATCGTCCAATATTATCCTCGATTTTTTTTTAGGCCAATGCTTTCCTGTGGAAACCACTTAAAATTGGTGTCATTCGAAAGATCTTGACTCTCTGAGTATTCACAAAATAGAACTTGCAAGAGTTGTATATTACATAACATAACACATTATGACAATTTATCTATTTAATAAATTCTATATATCTAGCTTTAATTAGAATTGTAGATATTTTGAAAAAAATATATCTGAACTTAACTTTAACAATTTACAAACAATAACTGACCTAAATCCCACTAAAGGTACCTTGAAGGCTTGACCTAAAGCCCACGAGTTACGCCAAAATTCAACCAAAGACTACATATACAAGGAGAAATAAAGTAAGGAACAGTCACTTTTTTTGGTTTCACTTTTATACGTTCTTTGTTAATTGGCAGTGCCAAATCAAGCATGAACAAACCCAATTCCAGCTAATCCTTGATTAAATGGCGCTAATCAACCAAAATCAGGTGATAAGCGAAATCCATGATTAGCAACTCTAATCATGAATTCCTTGATTAAAATTTTAGTGAACAAACACAATCAATGATCATCAACTGGAATAATCCTTGATTAAAGATAATCAACTGTGAAAAAAACTGGCCCCAGACCAAGCAAAACATTCAGAGCGATTGTTCAATCACTCTTATTTATAAATAAATAAATAAATTTGGTGGCACAACGGCTCATGAAGAACCAGGGCCTAGTGACTTACAACTCTCAACCATTCCTGTGTGTGTGTCTGCAGGAATGGAAGGGACATAGACGATGTTTACATTGTATTTTTGACGAACGGCGCATCCAGTGAGACGGGTAGATTTTGTGTGAGTAAGAAAGAGGAGAGAAGATCCCACCCAAATGGGCGAAATCTACCTTTCTCTTTCTAACTCACGATAAAATCTACCCATCTCACTGGATGCGCCTTTCGTCAAAAATACAATGTAAACATTTTCATACAGTTTATTGCCGAATCCGAACGGCTGGTGAGCGTGAGCGGCACTTTTCTATGACAAGAGATACTCTTGGAGGATTTTTCACTTCCTCGCAAGAGGCAGTAGCCCGGAAAAAAAAACTTAAGGTGGAAGCGGCTGGTATTGAACCCAGACCTCTGGCATGACAGTCCATCACACTAACCATTACGCCACGGGCTACTACTAATTTATAACAATGTAAATAAAAAGGGAAAAGTTTCGTCGTCGCTCCGAATGCTTCGCGTTAGTAGAGGAGAGACTTTAAAATGTTATCAACCAAAATATCACGCTAAAATAGAAACATATTTTTTATATTATTTATCTACATATTATATCTTACTGTTAGCTACATAGTAAGTAACGTTTATTCTAGATCTATATTACCATTAACAATTACTTACCTATACTTAAGGAAAAAGTGCAAAACCACTAAAGTAAATATTCTAAAGAATATAATCTCAAATTTCTGGAGCCGCAATACTGTAGTATGATGATTGGATAACAGGTTTGTAACTTAAAATTAATATAAACTCATTGTTATGATATAATTGGGTTTTGCAAATATTGGATTAAATTCCGTTCTTAGCAATAGTCTTGAATAAAATCTTCTAATTGCGCACTTTGATATCGATTACCTAATATTTATAATTTGTATTTACCAATTTATTATTGACTTCAATGATTCTAGTTATTATAATACAATAATTCTATCCTGTAGATATTAAAAAATTAAAATAATTAAAAACAGTATAATAAAATACTAACACCTTTTTTGGGAAATTTTATCTGTAGGTTTGATGCTGAATCATTAGACAATAATATGAAATTTCAAACGTGGGTTATTTTTGCTGTTAAATAAACAGGAAAGGTCGCATCAGTATATCGCCATACCTTATTTGCATAATATGTACAAATGTATTATTGTTTTGTTATTTTTTGGAATCAATTCTAAAATCAAATCAAAATGTATAATACTTGTGGTTGTGAATTCACTGAACAGACATATTTTCAATTTAACATGAAAGCCTATTTAGGGCGAATGGAGATCATATAGTCTTCTAAATTAGAAGGATAAAACATGACAACATGGAAAATAGCCAATATTTCGTTGTCGCTTCCAATATATTTGAGATTTGAGAGACTATTAAACTTGTTCCAAGATTTCTTAAGTTTAAAGCTTAATTCAAAGAGCATATACCTACAAGTAATAAAGCTGCTGATGCGAAACGAAATCACAAACGAAAAATTTCTTTCAGCTTTTCGTTGCGGTACGCCGTTGTCATGTTGGAGACTAACTAAAAATTTCCTTTCGTAACAGCAGCGTACTAGGTTTAAAGAGTAAAAACTTTGTACCTTTTTAAGGCATTGATTTCATAAAGCCCTTTTAACTCTATTAAACAGGCTTTAAATTTTCAATTGATGTTTGTTCCATACAAAAAACGTCATTTAAAACTTTTGGCACGCCAATACTTTGACCGCCGCGTTTGCAATTGATGCAATTGACATAGTACATAAGTTCTGAAAAATAAGATACCCATTTAAATAAAAAGCATACTTTCAATTATTTTTTATAAACATTTCGTTTATTCATCATGGTTCTTTTTTTTTAAGACATAACACTTTGGAGAAACAAAAGAAAATTAAACATGTACTGTACACACACAAAACCAGAATAAAAAAAATAAAATATATTTTTTTTAAAAGCTCATCATTAACCAAAAAAAAAAAAGAGAAAAGAGAAAGCATAGCAAAGAAAAGGAGGTCTAGGTTTTGATGTTCACACCGCACTGCAAAGTTTGAATTTAAATTTAATTTTTAATTATTTTTGGTTCTGAGGAGTTTTTTTTTATATCCAAAAGTTAGGTGTTTTTCGTTTTGTTTTATACATTTTGTTTCTTCTCTACAAACTACTCGTACATCATCCGCATTTTATGTTTGGGTGGGTTTTGAGGGTTGATGAAATCTTTGGGACTTAACATTATAATCGTGCTTAGGCAACCTTGGCAGTTCTCTGCCGTGGTGTCAGCCGAACTTTGAAGCCTTCTTCGCGCTTCAGAATGATATCAGCCTGCAATTTGAAGTCCTTTTCGGGAACATCCGAATGAATTCGGTAGTTGCGAAGAATGGTGGAGAGGAGAATCTTCAGCTTAAGCATAGCGTACTTGCGACCTTTGATTAAAGCATATTTTATAAAATATTATAAAAAAAAAATATTAAAAACAAAAAAAAAACTTACCAACACAACTCCTTGGCCCAGCAGAGAAGGGCACAAATGCATAATAATGCCTGTTGGCTTGTTTCTCAGGCAAAAAGTTGTCAGGATTGAAGACTGTCGGATTTTCCCAGATCTTTGGGTTACGATGTAGCTTGAAAGTTGCAACCACAACAGTGGCTCCAACTG
Source organism: Epistrophella euchroma (assembly GCA_947049315.1). Lineage (NCBI taxonomy): Eukaryota > Metazoa > Arthropoda > Insecta > Diptera > Syrphidae > Epistrophella > Epistrophella euchroma. The sequence goes on along the minus strand of OX346247.1, from coordinate 110,563,869 downwards.
GAACTACATAATTTCCAGATGCTAGTTTTAGATCTTCCTTAAGCTGACGAGCAATAATTGGCACTGGTGGATACATACGAAGAGTTTCCATCAAACAACGTTCCAAGTATTTCATTTCGAGGGTATCTTGGAAGGTTGCCGGCCTATCGGAATCACCAAAGATTTCATCCAATTCAGCCAATACACGATCTTGGACATCTTGATGAATACCCATCATCGAGAGGAAGAATGAACTTCCTGCAGCTGTGGTGTCATGACCTTCGAACATAATTGTGTCAACTTGTTCCTTGATCTCCGTGTCAGAGATGAGAGCACCATTTTGTGCGCTTTCCAAGAGCAAATCAAGGAAAGCCAAACGCTTCTTCTCTCCAATATCATTATCTTCCACATCCAAATCATCTTTAAGCTGCTCAGCTTGTCCATATGACAGACCCTCAACAACGGTAGACTTCTTTGAATCTACTTGGAAGTTAAAAGCTTCGAAAGACTTGCTGGTTTGTGCCAGAGATCCTCGGGTTCCCTTGGCAAAAGCTTCCTTTTTGTTTCTAATAACCTTTGAGGTTAGACCATGAATAATTTCCAAAAGCTTGCCCTGATTCTTGAAATGCTTGGTTAGACTGAAGAGGAATTCACTGCGTAATAAGATATTACGATGACGCAAATGGAGGATATCACACATCTTCATGACAGCCATAGCATATTCGAAACCACTCTTGCCTTGAGTTTTCTTGGAAACACCCATTGCAGTTTCTAAAAAAATAATTATGAATTAGAAAACAAAAAAGCCAGAGTGATCCGAGTGATAAAACTTAAAAGCGGGATAAACGGGCTGATTTGTTATGGTATGACAACTGGCGGAAACATTGAGAATTACAACGTCGCATAAGAAAACAAGAAGAATAACAAATCCAAACCGAAAAGAAGACTTGCAAAAGAATCAAGTTTTTCAACTGCCTTGAACATGATCATTTTAGCAATTTCATAAAAAATGACAAACTCTCTGCACTCTCAAGGCCATTTCTTTTTTATTTTATATTTGAAATCCTACCAAGAAAACTTAAGAGTTTTCAATAACTTGTTCAAATCTAGATATCCTAATAAGGCAGTAAATAGGATTTTTAACCTCATGCATACTTTTTTATCTATTATAAGGAAGTCTCCACACTACCAGCAGTAGATAACCTGCAATAAAACAACTCAACAAAATATAGGTGATTTAAACCAAACAAAAACAGGTCGTCAGTTTTCTTTATTTTACACGTGCGGACATTGAGTGAATGATACAGGCGCTTGGTGCTATCAAATGTAATGTTACATAACTTTAAATTCACAACATCACAGACCCAATCGCATGATTTCTCTTTCTCTACGAATTTGCAATTATTTTTCCCACTTTCTTCTCTATTTTCCTCTAAGAAAAAAAAAAAAACAGCACCAAATCGTTTGGACTCAAACTCAGTCCCGGACTGTAGAAATTTTGAATGAGGAATTTTTTAATCCCGCCGATGAATTTCGTTTGAATGATCTATCATCTTTTGATATAAAAGAGTTTATTTTCGTTGCTCGAGAATCAAGCCTAGAGTTTTTATACCTTAAGATAGAAAAAACATTGATCTTTTTTGGTCCTACTCATTCTTATTTAAAAAAAAATCTTTCTTCATTCGCAAATGGGTTGCCAGATAGGTCGTTTTGTAAAATATATTTCCATAAGACCGGCATCCGATCCGACACGCTAGGTACAATGTTGCCAGTTTTTTAGGCTTGAAGTTTTATAGCAGACAATATTGCCTTATGTTAACTTCGATTTGCTGCTGAAAAAGTCCGGAACCTAATAAAATGTTTTTATATTAACAAAGGATAAAAAAACTGGGTAAATTGTGATGCACCCATCTAAAAAATAAAAAATAAATCGGACTTCTTTTTCTGGACTTAAAAGCACTCCCAATTGATGGAGTCGGGTCTTTACCGCCTTTTTCAAATATAAATTATCCGGGACTGAATGTACCGTATCTGTATCAGGTGGTTGAGATTTTATAATTTGGCATCAATTTATTTTGCCAAGAGTGTGTGCCCGCACAAGAAAGTTATGTAAAAGTTACTTATTAGAAATATATCTATAGAAGGAGGTGAAGAAAGGCCAGTTTTCCAAGAAATGACGCGTTTTCGCAAAAAAAAAAAAAAAAAAAATTGTTAGATAATAGAAAAAAAAAATAGTAAAAGAAAAAGGAGGTCATTCAGGTTCACTGGCATGATTTTTCTTTCGTTTGGCATTATTCATAAAATTTTCAACAATAATTTATGCATTTTGTTTTTAATTTCCTTCGAAAAGTAGTTATATATACAACAGGTGATATAGAGATATGCGATTGACAAAAGCTGACACCCAGAGAGACATGATAATCATTTGTGAATTGGCTATGATTCAATGGATTATTTTTTTTTTTGTTATGTTCGGTGCCATTGTGTTTGGTTAGCTTGTATTTGGGATTCAGACTATAAAAATAAAAATAATTCTATTTAGTTTGCAAAAAACGTACCTATTTGGATAAAAAAAAATACTTGTATTTGATTATCTCATGGCGGCAGGGAATGAATGCACTTATTTAGTAAAAACCAATGCCACGGTCACAGACAGCAATGACTTGCTTGATGGGTGTGGGAGAAAATGAATCGTGAATTTTGAGTTTTAATTTGTGTGCATGTTTTGGCTGCTAAACAAGAATGTTAATAAACATTCATGATGACCATAGTTTGTATTGTAACCAAACTTAGACGACAAAGTTGACCAATTTAAATAAAACTTTGATTTATTTATTGACAGGAAGATGGCAGTATACAAAATTGACTTTTAAAGACTCCCCGAAGAGGATTAGTTGTATTTAACACGTTACATTTAACACGTAGCTAAATCTTTTTGCTCTTCGCTTCCACATGCAAATGGAATGGTAGAGAATTCGAGACAACTTAGATTGTTTCTAAAGCCGAAAACAGATGTGCAGCTTTTTCTAATGCAGCGAAAATAAATTTACACAAGTTCTTATGAGGGCAAACATATTCCAGGCTCTGCATGCAGCGTTCTCTGCACGATATCTCTATTGCCGAAAACAGATGTGCAGCTTTTTCCAATGCAGCAAAAATAAATTTACACAGTTTCTTTTGAGAGCTGACATATTTCAGGCTCTGCATGCAGCCTTCTCTGCACGATATCTCTATTTCTAATTTCGCTGCATGGGGAAAAAGGTGCACATCTGTTTTCGGCATAAGGCTTGTGCGTAGGTGCATCTACGTATATGTTTTAGGGTAGCGCTTATTTTGGTAATGTTCGAATTCGGAGGGGGGCGAAAAATAAGAATACAAATACACCCGCAGCGTCTTTAGTTGGCCACATTATAACGGAAAATGTAAAAAAAACGAAAAAAATTTTATAAAATATAAAAATATTTTTTTTATACTTTACTATGTTTTTAAGACTTTTGCGAAGTTTCATTTTTATTCATCGACAATTACAATTTTGCGGACTAAAAATCTACCTGTAATTTTCATGGGAAAATTCAAGTGCTCGGTGGCACGTGTTAACGTTAACCGATTTCAATGAAATTTTGCCGACAAGTTTTTTAAGTCAGTCTCATCACTTTTAGAGGGGAGAAGGCGGTGGCAAAAGGAATGGGCAAAATAAGCGCCACCCTAATACGTATTTGTAAAAAAAAATTATTTGAAAACAAAACATTCTGGAATGTTCCAAAAGTTTCTGAACAAGTTTCAAGTTTCACGGGTATATTATCTAGAATTCTAACATTTCGAGATTTTACAGTAAACAGATATGCCGATCTTCATATACCTTACGAATTAAAATCTGCCAATGAAATCATCACATAAAAAGAAATAAATAATTTGGATGTTAGAATTTCTTCCTAGGTATCGTTTAAAATTAAACAGAAATTCAAAAAATTCCATGAACTGAACATCCTTTTTGTTATTATTTCGTTCTTCAATCACCTCAAATTTATAGAGGTATATGTGAAAGCAGGTTGTACGAGTTTAAAGATTCCACTCAAATCGAAAAAAAAAGATCATTCAGTAGATATATTACTCACCCAATAAAATTTCCACGGTTGCTTCACTCATGTAATCATGACAATCGAATGTCTTTTCACCTTCGGCCTTGAGTTTATTAACAACGTTTCTTGAGTTTTCATTAAAGAGTTCAATGAAGCTCTTCAGAACATTCAAATGGAATGTTGGGGCAATGAGTTTCCTGTGTGAGCGCCATTTGTGACCTGTAAATTAGAATAAATAAACAAAAAAAAATTAAACAATACCAAAGCAAAAATATAATAGAAATTGGATTTAAGTATTCAGAATGAATAATTAATCAGGTTCTTAAGTCAATGAAGTCAATTTTTTTTATAATTTACCGCGCAGTAATTATTATTTACTACCTGAAGTTTTTTTTTTTTTTTTTGGAATAATCGAAGTGTGATCCTGAAATTTGCATATAAACGTCTATAAAACACCTTGTTAAAGTTAAAAACAAATTTGGCTTCTAAATAATACCAGTTTTTTTTTTGGGAATACCACACGAAATATATGCAAGGCTCTGGGTGTAACCCAAATATTTCTTGTCTAGAACGATCAATTTAATTTTTATTTTGTTATAAAGACACTTACATACACATACATACGTACATATGTATGTACACCGAAAATGAAAGAAGAACTTTATAAAAAAAAATCTTCAATGTGATTTCAGTCGAAAACAATAAACTCCGAATTTTCGGAGTCAATGAAAATTGATAATTCTAAGGTAATGAATAGTGTTAAATTACACTCAAATGAATAAAATAGCTGGTTTTAGTTTTAAATTTGGTTTAGGAATGTTAATGAGTATTAAAATTTCCTAGTTCTGCTGTTTTATTTAAACCTTTCGGAGTACTCATTACGTCACAAACGATGCTTGGCAAACTGCGTTGCTTCGTCTTTTCTGACAAAGTTAGGACGAAATAGGCGAGTTGGAGTATAAAAAAAAAACAAAGTTCACCAAAACATCGCTAAAATAAGATGAAATAGTGAGCACTCCGAAAAATTAAGCTTGATCTGAATTTTTTGATTAGATATTTACTTTTTTTTTTGTAAATGCTACTATGCAAACTACCTTCACTTTAATGCGTCTTTTAATTTTTTCTTTATTAAAAACGCTTTTTTAAGCTTCAGTTGAGACTAAGAAAAAAATATAAATATTGAGTTTGAGACAGTTTAAAAAGAAGGGTGTAAGATAAAGTTCTGCAACTTAAATAATTTTATTTAAAAATGAATACAAAATAAAAGCAAATAGAATAAACAGGGTTGTTAAATATGGTACGTTATTTTATGTCTTGAAACAGACTGTTCATAAATTCGCTTAAATAAGAAATTCTAAATTTATTTGAGAAAAGAGACACTGACTTCAATTTTCAAAATGAAAGAAATTATAAAAAAGGGTTTACCGATCATTTTCATTACACGCGACTTGATTAAAATCTTTATTACATTTTTAGTATAATAATGAAAGTGAAAACAAAGAAAAATATGGTTAACTATTCGAACAAAATATTTTCCGAAAACGCAACTATTGGATCTTCTAAAGAATACAACAATCTTCAGAAATACTTATATTATTACTTCAAACAAATCAAATTTTAACTCGATATGATACGAAATTTTTTCTTTGAAAACTCGAAATAAAAATGTTCAATGTTTACTCACCGGTACTAATCAAAAGACCATCTCCCAACCATGGCTTGAAGAATTCATATTCTGGTGCCTTGTCAATGTACACCTGACTGCTAAGTAAGATCTCAACATCACGGGGATCATACAAGAATATTACTAATTTTGGTCCAATCCAAATTCTGGCCACATAATCAAATGGTTCACCCTTTCGGATAACGGTCTGGAATACCTCTATAATTTATCAAACAAACATTTTAGGTGAGTTCAATTCAAACACTCCGAATTTCGTTATTTTGTTATCGTACTTGATGGTGAGCCAATAGCATCGAATAAATTTCCTACTAAAGGTAATCCATCGGGTCCTGGTAATTTGGCTGCACACTCATACAGATGTCTGCGCGATAGGCGCCAATAGACAAACCACAAGGCGAAAGTTGGTAGGAGTAGAAAATAGAAAACACTTGACGCGCTAACCATCATCGGCTCCTTGATCACTTCCTGAGCGATCGACATGATTGTTTTATTTTTTTTTTTCTAAATTAACTTAAATCACTTAAAATTCAAATTAAGTCCGAACGACTCCGAAACTAATATGCACGTTTGCTTAGAATCCGTATCTTAATATCGTTTTACCCTCCTGAAGTATGAACGAACCGAACCGGACTGTTGGCTCAGGTGAGCTGATCGATTTCTTATATAGGCTTTCCTGTTAGTTGCAGCGACGAATAAATGCATAGGTAACAAGTTTTTTTTTTACATTTCGTTGTTCGATTAATTCAATTGTATTTTGAGCCGTTCGAGTGATAAATTTGATAGAGCATGTGCGGTGACAAAAGGGGTGATATGCGGTTGTTTAGTCGAATATTGTGATGATGGTCGTGGTTGGAGAGTTTGGGGTGATTACCTGGGTTATTATATTCCATGTGCAATTGCATTTTTTAGGGAATTATAGAACTAAAAGGTTTTCTAAATGTGCTATTTCATTGATTGCTTTCGGAATAAATTTATTATTCGGAATCAATTATAATTGTTTGGACTTAATAATTTGACTTTGAATTAGAGCCAACACGTACTTAACATTGGGTGCAAAATAATGTAAGCATTACGTAGATTAATGAACCAATATAGCCCTAACAACAATGATTTTTATTGGTTCTGACGCAATGATTGTGCTTGATTTTGTTTTAAACTCAAAATATATTTATTAGGTATATATATATAATTGTGATGAAGTTGTATCGTTCGACATAGACCACTTAAATTTGTTTAAAGAACAACTTTATCGAATTATTCAGAAGCAAGAAGATTCAGTGCGCGATGCGTTCATATTGAGAGCTCGTGAATCGGAGAGTAGAATTATATACTCACAGCTCAATTATAATTTAATGGAAAATAACTACTTCCACAACCAGCTACGCAATAATGAAATATCCCTAATTTTTAAAACGAGGTGTGAACTTCTCGGTCTAAACGGAACCCCTTACAACGGAAGTTTCAATCAATTCTGTTCTCTGTGTAACCTAAGAGCGAAAGAAGACTGTTTTCACCATGTTAGTATATGCCCCATTTTCTCCCCCCAACGCCTTGCATACTTCGGAAAGAAAACTTTAACGATGCAGGAAACAATCGAAATTTTGAACAAACATAACTGGAAAACCTTATTTAACTTTTTGAAAGAACTAAATACCTATAGAATGTTATTGATAACAGAATTTATTTAATAATTTTTATATATTTCCAACTATTTAAATTAATAAAACATTTACATATATTAAATTAAATTTGCTAACCGAGCTGACGGCAAAGCCATAGCTTATATATTCATATTATTGTTATACAATGAAATAAGTTAATTGGAAATAAATGAATGAAATAAAAAAAAAAAAATAAAAAATAATTAGGTATAGTTGTACGCAGGTACATATGTTATTTTGACATTTTTAATATTTTTTTTTGGAGATTTTCGATGATTAAGAAACCAGATAGTTTTACTTTTTTATTTTAGTTTTTAGTTTTTTTTTTAATTGAATTTTCGAGCAGTTCCTTTAAATAATTGTTTTTTTTTTTTTTCAAAGCCGTTTTAAGAGGTTATGATTTATTTTTATTGAGATTTTATATTCCTAACAATTTCTAGTGAATTAAAAAAACTGGATTGACTAAAAATTTATGAGAGCATTTAATATTTAACACAAAAATACTACTTAATTACGTGAAATTTTGAACAAAATTAGTTTGACTACAATTTTTAATTTTTTTTTGTCAAAATTTTAAAATTAATTTTTAAAAAACTGTCATTGAAACAACCTTATTTAGAAATAAAATAAAAGAAGAGATTTCTAACGATACAAAAAGGTATACCATGTAATTTTACCGGTTACCGTTGTTTTTTAATAATTTTTTTTCTCTGTTTTAAGTCAGTGTTTTTTGGGAAATTGCTCCAGGCGCGGACCCAGGAATCCAGTTGGGGGGGGAGGGGGAGGCGAATAGTTCGCACGAAATAATTGTTATGGTTCAAAACGTTAGCTGCTTTTAAATTTAAATTCAACTTAAATTTCGATATTTCTTCCACAAAAAACACAAACACACAAAAATATTAAAAATTGTATACCTAATCGAGATGAAACAAAAACAAAAAAAGTTTTAAGTTTTTAATTTTGAGATTTTTCTGCAATTTTTAAAATAGGTGCTGTTACATATTTTGCTAAAATAATTTTGGAACCAAATTTTCCGTTTTTCTTGGAAAGGGTCTAGCTATATGCTTCGGAAAATAAATAAAAACAAAAAATGTCGACTTTTGTTACTAGTTTTAGATTTGACATAAAAAAAAAATTCGTCCAAAAAATGTTAAAAGATTAAACCGCACTTTTTCATTCAAAGTCATATTGTGTCTTCTAAAATATGGAAGCGGTAAAACCAAAAATTATCAAATTAAAGTTGAATGAAGAAGCTCATGTACCTAATGTACTGTTCAACTGGAATCATTTTACCTGGCCCCAATAACAAAATTGCGACTTAAGTATGCTTTTCGCTTCATCTCGATTAGACCATTTTTAACAGAGATCCATGAACATATGTAGCCAACTCGTTGTGGATCTAGGGTTAAAAAACTCTTAAAACAGGAAACATTTAAATTTTAAAATCAAATAATCGTAGAAAAGTGTTATAATAATTTTGCTAAAACTAAAACTATTGATTTTGGACGAAGTTGAGGATTCCTACATACATTATTTCTTTTCAAAAAATTATGCAGACCAAAACTGAAAAGACACCTCATTTCAACAGGGACCCTGCGGATTTGATCTTGTGAAAACAACATTTTGTTTTAGCGCACCACTTCTGCCATAATTACAATTACTTACTTTTAAAACTATACAAGCGGAATTAGAGTCACCATTGCTTGGAAAAATTTATTTGGCTTTTCTATGTTTTGCCTAGTCGTTTAGTATTTCCTTTAATTAAAAACATTTAATTGATAAATTAAATTTTTTTTTTAATAATTTCCCAAAATTCATTAATTGGCACTTTCTTCTCCAGCTTTTTTTTTGTTAAACAGTGTTTTTTTTGTTAAACAGTTTCTTATTTGACCATTATTTTTACATAATATCGCCTAGCTGTTTAACTATTTCGCTGATAGACCCCTATGACCCCCCCCCCCCCCCCTGTATCCGCCACTGGATCATCCCGTTGTATTTAATTTTCTGCAGAAACCAGACTTAAGAAATAAAATCTTTTTTCTTACCTTAAAATTATATGTGTTATTATTATATTATTATATTTGATGTTCACATTTCGTCCGTCTGAAAACTTTTTAAACAAAATATGTTGAAGTATTTACTCTCGTTAATTATCAGTGATCACAATGCACAAACTTATCTAAAAATCCATTTAATACACCTATATACAAATATTGTTGCTGCTGCAGTAATCTTTAGGAAGACAATTTTGCTTAACACAAACAGTCCAAGTAAAGCCCTAACAAAATAACTGGTTTACTAAAAGAGCATCTACCTATAAACAAATTTTCCACTCCATATGAAAGATTTCTAGATTTGATAAAAATGCTCGCATCCCATCCACGCAAAATACATATTTTTATTTTTATGGATTTTTTTTTTATTTTTATGGAATTTTTATTATGGGAATTGAAGTTTGTTTCACGTACAACTTCCGATAAAGGTGACCTTCAAAGGTCTGTAGTCCCTATTACATGATTTATATGCCTACGACTGCATTTCTACTTTAATTATACTTTTGTATGAATAACCATTATGCATAATACTCGTAGGTCAATTTAATGATCTGGTTAATCAGTGAGTATAAGCTTTGTCTTTCTTTGCAGAAACAAAGAGTTCTTTTTTAGATTCTTGAATACAACTGAGAGCTCTTGATAGGTTGATAATAATTATATTTAATTTAAATTAGCCCCGTGAGGTCGGTTATGAATGAAAATGAGTCGTCCTTATATCTACTTACCTTACAGTCATACAATAATTTTTTTTTTTTTTTAAGTTATAATATTCCATTCCTGTATTTGCTTTTAAATCAAGTTGTTTAAGGTAATAGTGTTTGAGAAATTAAATTTCAAAGTAAAAGTTTTAGCATAAATTTGTTTTTTGGACGAAATTTGAGAAATGCAAATTTATAACAGTTATATTATAACTGTTTTTTTCCATTGAAAGTGGGTGTGCATTAGAGTGCTTTGTTTCAATTGAAAAACAAATAACTCTCGGTGCCCAAAGTATACCAGCCAGCGCGGATAGAAGGACATGGTTGAAAGTAAGGGCTGCTGCAATAATATTAGTACATTTTCATGAAGAATGTTTTATATGTCTACCCACTCGAAAGGTGGCCTTATTGTCAAGTAAAACAAAATCACTTTTTTTTTGTGTTTTTTGAAGAGCTGTATCTCTGTGAGAAGTGGTCATATTGAGATGAAACAAAAAGTCTTCTGAAGCTTTATATTTTGTATTGAGAAATTTTAGCAAATGATATTTTTAAGGTACTGTTATTGCGCAATCATAAGAAGCAGCACGACACAAAATTTTTTTTTTTGAACATTGACATTTTCTTTGAAAACTTTTTTTGAGCCAATTTAAGGTAGTCTTTTTTCATCATTCTACAATTTTTTTTCAGAAGAATATCTGGCTTTGAATGAAAAAACAGACTTTTGACTTTTGCTACCAATATCTTCGCAAGGAATGACGACACTGAAAATTAAAGGGTGGTTTTAAAAACTGGAATTAATATTCTGCAAGATTTTTCCAAAACTTTATAAAGATTATTTTTTTGGCTCCTCATCGTTACATTCAGAAAAGGTAAAAAAAAACGACTTTTTAAAGACTTTTTGTAAATATTTTACTACTTAAATACACTTACATATGTATGTTGTTTTAGTGTCAAAATAGTAAACCAATGAACAAATTTACCCTAATGGGGACATTTGGTGCAATTTTACGTTTTCAAAAATGGTATTCATTCGAACTTCATGTACAGTCGAACAACATTTTTTTAGATTTTATGCCATAAATATAATATCCTTAATTTATTTTCTTCAAAATCAACGACAAAAGAGTGCGGTACACTTGGGCGTATACGTACTTTTTTATTTTATTTTATTTTATTCAAAAAAAAATCTCTATTTTTATTTGTGCACGATTCGTTGGCTTAGTTGAAATGTTATCATTTAAAGTGATATCACGGTTACTTAATTCAGATCATTTTTCAAGTAACTAACCTAAAATTTGACATAATTTACCTGTAAATATGCCGTGTTATTGATATTTTCTTTTATAAATTTTGTATGCAACTTAGAATTGTCTACTCATTTCACTTACTTACTTACTTTTTATATTAGCTTCTTTTTTTCTTTTTTAATATGGTCCTGCAAGGTTAACATAATTTTCGCGAGCGAATTTGCAGAGCTTTTAGCTAGCTATAGGTGTTGGATTTATTTAAAAATATAATAATATATTTTATTTCGAAATCCAGTAATAAATATCTCAGATTGAAATCTCAAAATTTTGAGTTTTAAAAACGTTAGATTTTGATTTATAAAAAAAAAAAATTGATGGCACAACAGCTCATGAAGAACTAAGGCCTAGTGACTTACAACTCTCAACCATTCCTGTGTGCGTGTCTGCAGGAATGGAGGGGACCTACAGTTTATTGCCGAATCCGAACGGCTAACGAGCGGCACTTTTCTGTGACAGGAGATACTCTTGAAGGATTTGTCAATTCCTCGCAAGCGGCAGTAGCCGTTTTTTCTTTTAAATAAATAGGTGGCGAGGCTGGGGATCAAACCTTAGACCTCCGGCATGACAGTCCATCGCACTAACCATCACGCCACGGCTAATGTGCTGAATAATTATTTCGTGCGCTAAAATTTTAGAGATTAGTGATTTAGGTATAGTCACAGAAATAAAAATTTGATTTTTAAGCTCGGCTAAATTTTGGCTTGGCAAATTTTGAAAAGAATTTTGTATGGGAGCTAAAAAAAGCGCAGTAGGTTATATTCCCTTACCTTAAAATTATTGTTTAAAATAAAATTAAAATCATTTTTTTGTTATTTTATGGTAGAAGAGAGTATCACTTTTAATATACCTATTTTGATAATCTTCCTACGATTTTGAAAATAAATTTGTCAAGTCGAACCTTTTTTTAACGAGAGATCAAAATTTAAGCTATGAAATCCATCAACAAAAAAAAACACGAAAAAAAATTAACTTTCTCTCAATTTGTGACCAAATTTAAAAAGATTTTCAATAAATTTTAAGCCATTATCTACCGAAATTTTAAGTTCAATACTGTGAAAACTACTTGTTTTTTTTTCATAGAAAATTCCTCGGTTGTATGTGTTTACGTAAACTAATTTCAATAAAATTTGACGAAATTTTTTTTTAAAGTAGATCACTTTAAATGGGTAAAATAAATTCAAAAATTTCCGAAATAAGTGCAACCCTAATATGTATGTACATACATATGTACATATATAAGTTAAGTTTTTAAGTTAACTTGGGTTTTCCATTCTAAAAAAAAGAAAAATTGGTATAATTTTAAATATTTTTTTTTTTTTGTAAAATATAAAATTCTTCTTTTCTGAGAATAAAAAGTATGATTAATACTCTTTCGGATTGGGAGTAGGTCTAGGTATGGGTACAGTTAAGAATTTTTGCATCAATAAAATGATAAATTCAGCTATCCAAAAAGGATTTCAATGGAAGAAGAAGTGTTCAGTTGAAATTACAATCGACTTGGTATTCATTCAGAGTTGTCATCTAAAAGTTATTTATTAAGCAAGTTTGTACATATAATTTGTATTTAACAAAGACACAATTATAGAAAGTTTTAAATGCTGTGAGAGAGTGAGCTTCAAGGTTTAAAGGTCATTTATATTTTAGGAAATTTGAATTTTTTAAAAATGCTACTTAAAAATGTGAAAGATTGTGAAATACTAAGACCACACACACATCACGTGTATAAGACTTTTATAAAATTGGCCATTTTGGTTATGCGATTAATCAATGACGAAACAACTTATTTATTGTGAATAGGAATTCTATAAACAAATGTGTTGAAAGAACAAGTCATTGTTTCAAACTTATGTTAATTCTTACTCTCTTATATTCGAATCAGGTCGACAAAGTTCAATAAACAAATAAAGAAATAAGCTTTTTTTCTGAATTTGCATACACATATAGAAAGATAGACGGGGTAAGTTAAATACATAATTATATTTTGTACTTCGTAATAGTTTGTACTTTGAACTTAATTAAAACTGCAGGAACATAGCGTGATGGGTTAAAATCAAGACGGAAACAATTATAGTTTGGAAAATGACTATGATATCCTGAACAAAAGAGAACATCTGTTGTAAGTAATTTATTCCTTAATGGTAACAATTCTAATAGGAACTGTTAAAAACACTGATTCAATAATGTGTTGTCCTTTTAGTTTTTTTTTTTTTTTTTTTAATTAAATTTGAGTATCTACGCTTATCACAAAATATTCGTATATTTATGAGTTAAAACTGTACGGAAGATATAAAGTTAAGGTAGCAGTTGTACAAATGTGGTTCAAATATTGATCCGTGGTTCAGTAATTTTAGCTCACCAATATCGGGGGTTTAACTGAGGTTCAACGATGGTACAAGGATGAAGTATGTATTAATAGCCATTGTACATGCATGAGCTATCTTTAAATCTCAGTTAATCCGCCGAAATCGGTGAGTTAAATTGCTGAATCGTGGATTAAATATTGAACCATGTTTGTTCAACTGGTTCTAAAGAACACTGGGTAAGAGGAAAGATTTTTTTATAGCGTAATATGGGGTGTTCCATTTGTTAATTTAGACTTCAGTCTAAGAATTTAAAAATTGAAATACAAATTAAAAAGATTTTTCCGCCTGCTGGATTGAATGTAGAAAATAATGGAAAAAAATTTCTGAGATATCAAAAAGTTTTGATTTTTAATTAATAACTAAAACCAAGTACTAAGAAGAAGGAAAATACAAATAAAAGAATTATTTTTGTTTTTGTTTCAATGGATTAGTGGACTGTATTGAATGAAATTGAATGTAAAGATTTTTATGACCTTTAGTCCTATGCGTTTCGCCCAGGCACGACAGTTGGGCTCATCAGTATAAGATATACTGTCGTATACTCTTTCGTGACTCTAAAGCCCAAAACAGATGTGCAGCTTTTCTCTTAATGCAGCAAAATTAGAAATAGAGACATCGTGCAGCAAAGGATGCATGCAGAGCCTGGAATATGTCAGCCTGTGAACCTGTGTAAATTAATTTTCGCTGCATTGGAAAAAGCTGCACATCTGTTTTCGGCATAAAGAGGCATTTTGGCTCCTTTGTTCATCGCCGACTCTTTGCCACCACTTTTCTCAAATCATCCAAAAATGGCTCTTTTTGAAATATGCTTGACTCTTTTTCCTCTTTTCAGAATTTCTTCATATTTTCAATTTTCTCAAAAACTAGAAAATTTATGCGCCAGTTACCTATATCTATCGTAGTAGCTCGTGGCGTATTGGTTAGTGCATCGGACTGTCATGCCAGAGGTCTGGCTTCAATACCATCAGCCGCTTCCACCTTAAGTTTTTTTCAGAGCTACTACCTCCTGCAAGGAAGTGACAAATCCTTCAAGAGTATCTCGTTTCATAGAAAAGTGCCACTCAGCTTAGCCGTTCGGATTCGGCAGTAAATTGTAGGTCCCCTCCATTCCTGCAGACACGCACACAGGAACGGTTGAGAGTTGTAAGTCGCTAGGCCGTATGTGCCACCAAATTTATTATAATTTATTTATTTTTACCTATATCTATCATTGAAATTTATAATTGTTAGTTTTGAGCGGTTTAGAAGGCAATATCAGTATTTATTTGTGTGCCAAAATGAAAGTTATGACTCAGTTATTATTTCCAGGCAAAAAAATGTTTAATATTAGCTAAACCTTCCACATAAAATGACCACTGATCCTTAAAAAATTAAAAATGACTTTATGTTGAACTTTGTGCTGGATTTGCATTTTTTATGACTAGAATAGAAAGTCAAGTAATAAGCTTTATTTCGGCATCAAAATAATTACCTCTTCTAAAAGTCCGAGAACTAACAATTAAAATTGTCAATGACGATTTTCAATAATAGCCATAACTAGTGGCTGAAGATTATAAATTTTAAACGTTGAACTAGAAATTGATAAGAGCATTGAATATTCAAAACAAAAGTAATGTTCCTTAACTTTGTAACTCTGTGCATTTTAGTACAATTTTTTTGTTTTTTTATAAGAACTTTGGACTAAAATTCACACAAATGGAAAGAAAATCACAGAGTTTCAAAGCAAAGGAACGATCCTAGTACTTGAAAAAAAAATCTGTTGAAAAAAACTTTGTAATTTTAATTTTTAGTTTGAAAATAGATTTTTCAAAAGCTAGCAATTAAAACAAAAAAAAATGAATTAATGATTTTTTTTATAAAAATTTTTAGCATTATAAAGTCAGTGCTGTCGAATTTTTAATACCAATTTTCTTTGAAATTCGACAAGTTGTTGATACACTTGAAAAATAGTACTTTGTCTGCAAAAGAGGGTTTCAAATTCTATTGCGGTTATTATTATTGGCGTCCGGTCGGATTTGGCTTTTTATTTTCATTTTCATTTTGGGGACATTTATATTTGTGGCTCTTTTGTTTTTTTTGAAATCCTCTTTTTATTGCCTCTTTTTTCCAAAATCTAGAAAGTAGCCCTGGTTGTAACTTTCTAAGACGCACGAAATATTTTGGTAGGTGACTACCGACTCTTAGTGCCAGTTGTACAATCGTGGTTTAAATTTTGATCCGTGGTTCAGGAATTTTAACTCGCCGATTTCGGCGGGTTAACTGAGGTTCAACGATGGTTCAAGGTTCTAATATGCACTAAAAGTCAATTACATACCTGAACCATCGTTGAACCACAGTTAATCCGCCGAAATTGGTGAGTTAAAATTCCTGAACCACGGATTAAATATTTGTACAACTGGCCCTTAATAAAATCTTTAGCGTATATGCTCTACAAATTATATTATTCTAGGAGAATATTGTTACATTTTGGCACCTAAAAAAAATAATTTGTATGCCCGTGGTCTGGCATGCGAAAACTAAGAAGAAGGAAAATGTAACCATGTATAATTTGATTTGAATCCATAAAAATGTTCTATTTCTTTTATATTTGTTGAGCAATCCCGCAATTACAGACAAAACGTCATCTTGTGAAATTTTAAGGAAAGTGTCAGTGTTCCAAGCTATTTGCCACACATATCATTTATCGTTTACTTTGAAGCTTAAAGCTTCCGATGAAAAAAAGGCTTTCCTGGGATAAATTTAATTTTCTAAAACAAAAGTTATTCCTTGCTTAAAGTAAAGTCTTTTATTTTTAAAATCTATCTTTAAAAATAAATTGTATAAATTAATGTACATTACTTAAAATTTTTAAACATAAATAATTATACTAGGTATTTTTATATTAACTACGCTTTATGATTTAAAAAATAGTTTCTGACTTATAAAAATGCATTTTACTATATTTTACAGCTATGCTTTAAACAGTTTTTTTTTTGTCATTTTTTTCACAAATAAAAATTAATATTATCTCTATTGCACTTATTTTATATACTAAATATGTACACAATAAAAAAAAAACTTATTTAAAAATAGGCAGGACTTCGCAGGCAATGATTTTGTTCAATATTTATATGTAAACAGTTTTGTATGCATTTTTGTGTACACAAGAGTGTTTATGATTAAACTTTATACATACACGCGCGTTTATTTATTTATATAAATATATATACGAGTACGTTAATTTAAAAATAATAATTCTTATTACACTTATTACTAAATTTATTTCTAACTATACTGATGTTTCGTATATAACTATTTGTAAAACTTTTGGTTTATTATTTTGTGCTTCCTTAACTTCTTTCAGAATGGCATTTGTGATTGCTTCTAGAGCAGCTATTTCTTGTTCTTGTGTGGTCTTTTTTGAAGTATTCCATTTAGGCATTGAAACCTGTAAGGAATTAAATGAAAGTTAAAAAATTAAATTAAAAAATTGACAAAATGTTAAATACAATTTTTAATATTTAACGTAATCAAAATAGCACTGGAATTAGTAATTTTAGGATATAGGTTAGGCTTATAGCCCGGATTTTGACTCGGTGAAGTTTTATATGAAATAGTTGTTCTGGTTTGGTCACGATTTTTTTTTTGTTATATAAGAAAACTTTATTTTGACGATACGTAAGTCTGCTAATATGAAGCTAAACTTTTCTGTAGTCTCGAGTACATCAACGAAAATTTGAACTTCAGCATGGATCATGTAAACCTTAGTTACGATCAATATTTTGTAACACATACATACGTCAAAACTTACAAGCAGATAATGACAGAACTTACCGTTAGCACACGTTGCAGTGCCATATAGTCTAGACCCGTACCAGCTGTTTCGCCCAGTCTTCTAAGTGTTTCCGCCATTGGTCCAGATAATTCCTTCATACAAACAAACAAATTTGACTCATTTCAATCATAAGCAATTCATTTATTCTTCTTACCTGTATCTTGGCCCAACTATCAGCATATTGTCTCCTAACTAATTCAATAATTGTCGAAGTTAAAGCTAAACCAATTAAAATATACAGCGTGCAAATCAGCATGTAGTTGGGTTTTTCTATATAAACGTGGAAGAATATCTTGAAGCTATATACAAGTACAAAGTATCCTTTTTCAATATACTCACTTGGAACTAAGTCACCAAAGCCTATTGTGGTCATTGTGATGAAACAAAAATAGAATCCTTCGAAAAATGTCCAATCATCTTCCCAGAGCAGGAGTAGGCCTGCTCCAATGGCCAGATACACACCTAGAAAACAAACAGCAGCTATGGCGTAAAACCACGTCTTGCCTATCACATTCGATATAGATGGCTTTTCTGTAACACAAAAAAAAAAAAAACCGAGTATTTTGGATTAAATTTCTAACATCAAAGAAGGTTATTTGGCAAACATATACATACTTGGTAAATATTTTCCTAAAACGGAGACGGCAGTAGCGAATAGACGACCCCAATCGGCTATCACAGTTAATGTAAATGGAATGCCAATCAAAGCAAAACAAATACAAAATACCCTGCCCCCGGTGGTAACTGGAACTATGTTACCATAGCCTGAAAAAATGTAAACATGTGAGTATTATATTTTTAATCTATGGACTTTCAAAAAGGATATACAAACCGATTGTTGTGAGGACAGTGGAAGAGAAGAAAACAGCTTGCAGGATACTCCATCTCTCGTAGAGCTGAGGAAAGTCTTTATCGGCAACAATTAGAAGACCACCTTCTGCAGCTTCCTGAACTGCCTACAAAAAAAAAGGAATAAGAAGAAATAGGTCAATGAAATACAAATCGATTATTTCTTTCGTCAAAGTTAATTTATGCAAGTACATTTTATAAAGTCGAAACCAACTCGTAAACATTGTGTACGAGGTAGCATTAGCAGGTAGCACCTAGAGAATACCTATATGAAAAATGTTAATATACTCTGAGTTGATTATAGCACGTTTTCTGAGTTCAAACTTTCAAAATGACTGGCAATTTTCTTTGCATATAGCTTCTTTCTATTTAATATACAACCGCTGGCACGTACCCAGAGGGGGGGGGGGGGGGGGCTTGAGGGGCTGAAGTCCCTCCCGAAATGATTTTGATATAAGGAAATCCTTATTTCTCTTAGGCCCATTTGCTGAAACGAAACTTAAGTATTTAAGTTCAACATAAGAGCTTATGTGACAGTTTACGCTGAGGAAAAAGTAGAACATAAATATTTAAATTTCGTTTCAGCAAATGGCCCTTAATGACATAAGACAAAATTCAGAAGATGTTTTCAAAAATGTTTTTTAATCCGCATCACAACTTGACTTATTTTAAATTTAATTTCGTAAAAACAAACAACACATTATAATCCAGAAAAATAATCTACTGATGCATTTTTTTAAATTAGAAAAATATGCTCTGTTATTTTCCCTAAGCTTAAAGACTTTAATTTTCACCATCAGATTAATAGAACCCAAGATATTAACATTTTAAACGAACATTATCAGCATTTTTTTTTTAAACTTTTTTCGTACGTAGATTTTTTCGTTGTATATAAAATATCTAAAAAATTCCGATATGGTTCGCTTAAGAAGCTTACATATAGATATTTTTAGTTATATTTATCTGATGGTGAATATTAAAATCTTTAAGCTCAGTGAAAATGACAGAGCATCTTTTTCTAATTTAAAAAAAATGCCCCTCAGTATAGATTACGTTTCTGTAAATCTATGTCTGTGGATTCAAAAAATTAAGGCTTCTACTTCTGCTAAGAAAAAATATAAACATGTAAAAAGGTAATAATGTACTCGCGTTCATTAATTTAAAAAATATAATATTAGAAATTTAAAAAAAAAATAATAAGTTTTATATTTTTTTATAAGGAGCCCTTATATTTGCTAGAGACATAATCAGGTATTTTTAAGAGGCCTTGTTAAATAACTGATTCAAAAAAGATTTTAATGCTCTTAAGTCCAAAAAATTCAGGATGAAACACCAAGTTTTGAGTACAGCTATGAAGAAAGCCCACTCCGAAGCAAAATGCTGGCTACGGGCCTGACAACGGTGTAGAAGTTAAAACTATTGCAATTATAACTGAATCGATATAAAAGGCACATTTACCTTTTCTAATAAAACTGTCTGCATGAGAGTAATATGCTGCATGATAAAGGATACGAAAGCTTTGTTTATTAGCATACCTATGAACATTATGTAGACATATAACATACATACATACTTATAGTTTTATTTCTCATAATAAAGCTTATAGTACTGCTCGAGGCGTCCGTAAGATTACCTATCTCATATGGATTTTGAAAAAAAGGATACAAAACGATAGTTGTATCCCAAACATTAACAAAACCACTTTGGTCGGACAAGTTTTTCATGGTTGCTTCGGTTAGAATATTCACTTTTACAATTGAATATTGGGCTAAATATACCTATTTCCATAAGGGATTTCTATGAATAGGGTATCTAATGAAAGGTAAAAATGCCGTCTATACGAATCCAGTGATTGGACCGTTATTCTTTCATTTGTTTTTTAAATCAAGTTGTTAAAGTGAATATACTGGACGTTCAGTATAACGAATGATTTAATGTTCAGCCAATTAGGAAATAATAACTGAAGCGAAAAAATGCCAAAGATGTTTTACCGTATTTGTGCAGACAATATCAAACGCAGAAAAAAAATATTGAGACCTGTAAGAACAAAAAGGAACGATTTTTATGTTTTTTTTTTTGTTTCTTTTCCTTGAAATTGAAAATATAGTGATTTGTTATACTGGACATTCTTTAAATCTGCATTCGTTATGGACGTCCACGTCCAGTGTAGTTTTTTAGAAATTAAATTTTAAAGTCAAAATTTTTTAAACAAATTCTAAATATTTTTTTCAAGTTCATTTTTTTTTTCAAAATTTTGTATAATTGAGTGCCACTGTTGTTTTTTAATATTAAATGGTCTTATTAATTTTTAGTCAGTGAAAACTATATATGTACATATAAGCTTCTTGAGTTTTTGAGAAATAAAAAATAAAATGAAAGGAATTAGCCCATAAAATATAGTGCACGAATTAGAGGACACCCTGTATGTACCAAAATTATTTTACAGCTTTGTACATATGTATTGGATATATGTACACATACTACACATTTGAATTTTTGCAAAAGCATTTTTTTTTTCAAATCAAGAGCACAGTTTTTTAAAAGGTAAACTTTTTTATATAATTTGTTGTTAGATAAACATTAATTATTATTAATTTTTAAATTTCGTTGACTGTAACTGGAAAACGAGGTTCTTATGTTTTAAACGCTCCATGGCACTCCACTTAATGAATTAATAATGAATTTAAGTGAACTTTAGTAGCCGTGGCGTGATGGTTAGTGTGATGGACTGTCAGCCTCGCCACCTATTTATTTAAAAAAGAAAAAACGGCTACTGCCTCTTGCGAGGAATTGACAAATCCTCCAAGAGTATCTCCTGTCACAGAAAAGTGCCGCTCGTTAGCCGGATGGATTCGGCAATAAACTGTAGGTCCCCTCCATTCCTGCAGACACGCACACAGGAATGGTTGAGAGTTGTAATTCACTAGGCCCTAGTTCTTCATGAGCTGTTGTGCCATCAAATTTATTTTTATTTTTTAAGTGAACTTTTGAGTACATTCAACATGACGGAACTCATTTCTTCACTGAAGTACTAAGGCTTAGTCCTGTCAATTTGGTACCGAGTACTAGTTAGGACTCGGTACTAGCTAGCTCCTCAAAATCAGTTAGGACCTGGTTATTATACCAGTTGTTAGTACTCAAATCGGTACCAAATGATTTCTTCACATAAGAACTATGCCCTAGTCCTGTCCAATTGGTACCGAGTGGTGACAATTTTTTCGCTTCGAGAGATATTGCTCAGTTTTAAAAACTTCTTGACCATTTAAAAAAATTTTAAATAGATGTAAGATAAGAGCGTTTTTTCTAATTTTATTGGTTTTTAGATTTTCAATTTTGGATAAAAACCGGCAACATTTTCAGAATTTGAAGTGGCTGCTCATGCATTTTACCGATTCATTTGCCCTTGACGTAACCGGAAAATATCATTTGGCGGACCAAACGTTGTTAAAAAATGGACCGGCATTGATGTTCGGTCAAATATTTCACCAATATTTGAATTAGGCGCACACATTTTGAAGCCGGCGAATTTGGTTATCCCATCAGTAGGTCCGTGATCAAATACGAACACGCAAAACTTAAGTCAAAATAATACGAAAAATCACAAATTCGGCGGAATCATTACCACAGGTACAAAACTGAAGAAGAAATTCAATGCAACACCACGACAATATTATAATTATTATATTCATCTTCTAGACAAACATAAAACATAATAAATAAATCAAAGACAGGCAAATTCTGTCGAAAATTAATAAGAAAACTTCACAAAAACTGACGTACATAAATGTTAAATAAATAGCAAAAATGCCAAAATGTTGTCAAAATCAGTATTAGACCAGTTTAGTTCCTAGTATACCGCTGTGTGAACTTAGATCGAGTAATAGGGATGTAAAGAAATGCTCAGGTACTAAGTTTTCGTTAGGACCGAGTACCAGAGCTAGTACCTGGTCCAGCTAGACCGGTTTCTAAGCTAGCTTAGTACCTATGTGAAGAAATTGGGCGTAAAACTTATGAATTTTGTATAAGCAACAAATAGTATTATATTCTTAAACAAATGCAGCCCTATTAATAAAAAGTCACTGTCCGCTGCTTAACACACGTGTTAGCTAACACACGGATAGATAACTTGTTCGTTGGATAACTTTAATTTATTAATAAACATATCATAATAGTTCCAGTCTGTACCACTTATTGTACGGCAACTCTTCATCGAATCGTGGAATTATTCTTATACATGTGTCACACGCATGCACTGATTGATGAAAAATATGCTTGTAGTTGAACCAGTTATTATGAAATGTAAGCATGTGTGTGTTATGAAGTTATCCATCCCTTAAACGCCAAATTTGGAGAGTTAAAGTTATCCGCTCGCTGTCACCCATGTCACAGCCCATTACATATTTATTAATATGAATGGCAAGTTGACAGATGTGTTAGTCTTATCCTTACGTTGTTTTCCGTTTATTGATACGGGGGATGATATTTGGTGATACTGCAGCTCTTGAAGCATATAAGGCCTTATTCATAAAATGCCAAAAATGTAATTTTAATCTATCTCCATTCTATGATCCTCTTTCAGAAAAAACCTTTTTTTTGTTTATTACCTACTGTGTATAACTAATTTATTGGTATAAATTATTTCATTCTATTGTAGTAAACTATTGTGATTATGAGAAGTGTTCGAAACATTCTTTTTCACCATCAAACACAAGGGCGTCGGTGGTGTAATGGTTAGCATAGTTGCCTTCCAAGCAGTTGATCCGGGTTCGATTCCCGGCCGACGCACACTTTTTTTTTTTTTTTTTTGAGAGAAAAAATAATTTCAAATACCTATAGTTTGTGAGATTTATGATATAAATGAAGTGTTAAAATGTTTATTGAATAAAATTTCAAAATATTTTCTATCTACAAAACAATAATAAAATTATATTGAAAGCGTGTTTTAGATAATAAAAGCATAATATTAATTATGTTTCTATAGATAAGACATGGGGTAGTTAAAAATTTATAATATTTGCATAGTTGGTCTTACAATTAGTAAAATGTTAGAAATGAGGCAGACAATATAGAAAAATCACATGGAAAACGTTCTTTAAATTGCTAAAACAAGTATTAAAAATGTTTTAATATGTGAAAGTCGGAAACTATTTTTGGTATTTTTTTTTAACTAAAATGGAGACAGTACTAATTCACACACAAAAACTTTATTCAAAATCGTTAGAGCAGCTTTCGAGATAAATAACCTTTTTCAAAACGGGAAAAACTTAAAATTTTAAGTTTCAAGTTTGAAGAAAATCGCTTGAGTGGTTTGTTTAAAAAAAAAATACATATTTTCAAAACTGTTAAATGAAATATTGTTTGAACTACCCAGAAACACCAGCATGCAAAATTATAATTAAATCAGTCAAGCCATTAAAAATCTAAAAGTGAAAAACATGAAAATAATTCCTTATTTAATAATTCCGAATTTAATCCCACGTTGTTAAATTCAAGTTGTTTTTTAACCCCAACTCTGTCGACCAACTTTGGAAGAAAAAACGTTCGTAGTTCATACAGTTAAAAATGCTGTTATTTTTGTGGTCGATATAGTCGAAAATTAAATTATAATTGTAAAATTGTCTGTTTTTTGTAAGTAAATATACATACTATAATTATTCCCCTTCCATAGCAATTTTTCTTTTGCATTAATGTACTGTATAATTTAATTGTATTTTAATCTTTTAATCTTCAACTAATCAAAATCTTAAAGGAAAAATAATTGAATTCTTTTGGAAACCCCAGAATGTTTTTGATCCACTCCACTTGTAAATAGCTCTTTAAAGCTTACGTTTTACAATTAATGGCTATATTGTTGATTCCATTTAATTTAACCGGGTTACACACAAAAACTCCTCTAAAAAATAAATTGAAAAGTAAAACCATTTAGCCTACATAATATTAACTTTATCTCATCTCATATAATCCAAGTCCCAAAAGATTTTTTTGTTTCCTTATTTTTATTCTCAGAAGTAAGTTCCCCATAATTACTTTTGAAATTTTTCCTGCAAAACCAAAACAGCCTTTCAAAAAGAAAAATTTGAATTAAATCTCAAGGTCGAGTGCTTTACTAATACCCTACCCTACACTCATACCGAATTTATCACAAGGAAAATAAGTCACATCACCCACACTTCGTCAGACACGCAGAGTATAGCTTCAAAGCCAAAGAATACCAAAAAAACCTAGTTTTTCTATGAACGAGTCATCTTGAAATTGGTATAAAATTGATGCCGATAAAATTTTATTGTCACTAATAAAATTCATGGCAGCTTCTTGAGGAAAGTTGGCTAAAAATTTGGGTATCATTGACCTTGTTTCTGGAAAGGAAACAAAAAAATTCGCATAACTCAAGGGGTTTGGCCATAGAAAAAATAAAATCGATAAAATTAGGGATTTACCACGGTATGCTTCTTGAGACTAAAAGGTACTTAGTCTTGACCTACATTTTAATTTGTTTGCAAAGTATAGTCTTCGTTAATTGGAAATGTGGTGCATGGGCTTTCGGGCTTGCTTCAGGCTGCTTTTTGTATAGACATAAACTGGGGGACTGTCTGGGTTGTTTCCTACAAAACAAAGGCGTCAAATTGTCTACAAGACAAGGATTAAGTATGGAGGTAGTAGGAATGCCTCGTTAAAAGGAGAAAAATAGATATTTACTTTTTTTTTTCAATAAAGACATCATAATCGAATAGTATTTCTCAATAAGTCATGCAAATAAATCATCAGTTGTGCATTATCACGCACCTTGCGTGACTTATGCTAATTTATGCCAGTCGTTTCATTAAATTGAATAATATAGATAAGGATGGCACATGTTTCGTGTAGTTCAAAGATTGGTTTATATTTTAAGTCCAAACTTTGGACCTTAATACCTACTTAATGTTGTTAGGAAGGAAGCTTTAAATTTTGTTAAATGTATTAACCATTAATAGCGGTGAATAAAACATTGCAAATTAATTGAAACACTAATTCTTTTGCATGATTGAATAAAATGATTTGGATATCAACAATATTTGATGGCAAAACAAAGTTTATGACTTGAATATAATTATTCTATGTAGTAAAAAAAAAACATTTGGACATGACTTTTAATATTTATCCTAATGGATCACTGATATTTTAAATGATCATTGAAATATTAAAATTATAGATGGCTTCATCAAAATAAATTTGTTTGATGCCTTTAGAATAAATTATTATTTAAGTCAAAGGCTTAGTCTGCAGTTGAGAAAATAAAAGAATAAAATTTTACATAATATGTATATATTATACTAGTATTTTTTGTTAATTATCAAGACTCACCTCTTCGTATTTCCCCAGTTCAAATGAGACTAACCGATCAAGGTTACTCATGTCTGTGTTGTTTAGAATCGCCCATATGAAACGTTCTCTTTGTGTCTTTACCACTTCTTTTAAATGTGTCACTCTTTCAACTTCCGCAGGTCGTTCCAGCTGTCGAAATATCTAGAACGAAGCAAACAATCCATAGCTTAGAAAAATGTTCATTAATCATCAACAAAAAAAGAGGCTGGGTGCGACTAGTAACTTCCCATTGGTGTGCTTGGAAACTCGATTTCAATATCACTCTCATTATGAATAATGAAATTGAACCAAAGTAGATAGCATTTTTGTTCTCGAGATATTGCTTACGTCTCATTTTACAACATTTTTTATATTACTAGAATCAGAAAACCACAATTTGAATTTTTTAGACCATATTATCTGTAAAATAAAATTTATTTAAAGTCAACGGCGCAAAATTTTAAACAGCCAAATGTTAAGATATTAGCATGACTTAACATTTTTCTAACTTTAAAACTCTTTACTAAAATATTCTTAGTTTTAAACATTTTCTAACTAGTATCATACTAAACCTATATTTTTTTAGCTGAACACTCTTAAAACAGTGACAGTTCAACCCATTTTTGCAATTGTAGCTGCCAAAGTGACACTTGGATTTAGTATGATACTAAAAAAATAAAATAGGCATAAAGGTAAAATGAAGTTATCACAAAAAATATCACCAGATTAAAATGTATGTTTCTATGTTTCTAAGTAATATTTAGACATTGAACTTTAATGATCACTCAAGGGCTAGATATTTTTCTTTCAAAATCTAGTGATGAAGCGAAATGGGGAGAAATACAAAAAGAGCGGTTACAAAAAAGTGCCATACAGTATTTTCAGGATATAAAAACACTTAAAAACGTGTCATTCCCTTCAAATTTACTTTAAAATTAAACAAATATAAGATACTCGCATAGAGAAAAAAACACAGTTATAAGAAACTGAATATTAAATTTAAGAGAAAAAAATATGTAGGTATGGATCTTATCTCATTCTCACTTTCACACTATCACATTTTGCACAATGTCACACTTAAAAGCGAATGTTCCCAACACTGTTAAACTAACTCTATTAGACTGTCTCAGCCTTATTTATTAAATCGTTTTAGAGACGGAGTAACTGGCTGAACAGAATGGTGACGCAGACGGAGACGGAGCCGGAGCTGGAATAGCTGTCAAAATATTGAATACACGCAAATTCAATGTTGCGAACACAACGGAACGTAGACGCATACGGAACTGCAGACGCAGACGGAAGAGTTCACCAACTTTTAACTTTTCACGTACGGCACTTTTGACGTTTCAAATTATATGGAGAATAAAAACAACTTTTTGGGTCGGAAAAAAATATTGTGGTTATTTGTATCACGAAAAAAATTATTTATTAAAAGGAAAATTATTGGAAACAAAAAATGTGAATTCTGAGCTTGTACACAAGAATATTCTTTTTATTTCTTCAAAATACTTTCAAAGCTGTACAGCTCCATTGTGGACATGTAAAAAAAATAACGTACGACACTTTTTGACTCTTCCAGTTCCGTCTGCGGCTTCAGTTCCGTCATTCTATTCTGTTTAGTCAGTAAGGTTACTCCGAATTTACGGCACCTCTAATCCTGAAAAAGTTATTTATAAAAAAAAACACGCGAAATAGAGGCGGAGTAATCTAAAACTGGTAAGTAGGAGGAATAAAGCCGGAGTAAAGCCGTTTTAGTATCTCTCATTTTGACATGAAATCGGCATCGTGTGCCATTTACAAAAAGGTGTGCAAACGAAATCCCATAGTTTTCAGACCGTTTTCTTTTATTTTGCTTATCCACTCATTAGACAGATAGATATGTACATATGTAGATAAAATAAAACCAATAATAATTAAGTACTTAAAATGAATAATTATGGAAGTTAGCTGGGGTTTGCTTACGTTTATAATAACCAGAGTTTTAGATTAGTCATTTTTTTGATAACATATTTTATAAATAAGATTTTTTTTGACGTGGCGTAAAGAGGGAGCAAGTGCTTCGACTCGGTTTAGCTACTCCGAGGTTAAAACGAGTATTAGTGAAATCTAATAAATAAGGCTGTCTGTGTTATACTACTGTCGATCTTTAAACGTAATATTATGTATATTCGACAGTATCACAATGTCACATTTAAAGCCGAAGTTATATGTCGATTTTCTCAAGTATTATAGCATCCCATGCATGAACTCGGATTTAAAATTCCTTAATAGCAGTGTCCCGAAATTTTGCGTAGTATGTCTACAAATAGTAGGTATATATATAAGTAGTACACACTGCGACCAAGTATTTTAATAAAATACTTTCTTTATTATTATTCACAATCAAGTAGCGCAGAGTGTAATTTAAATAAGATACTTTTCGCAAGCAATTTTAAAACTCCGACGCACGTAGCGCTCTTTCTAATGCAATCATCATAGTATATCCAACAAAATCTTGGAGAGGTCATAATTTATAATTATTTCAGTTCCTTAATTCTGAAGCATCAGTGCATCCTCCTAATCTTGAGTGGTTGTCAAAACACTTTATATCACTGCTTCAACAGACCAAATCTTAAAAGCAGTGTAGTGGTGGTGGCACTACTAAGTACATATATGTTTATTTTGCCTCATAGAGTGGGTTTTCAAAACAATTCATGATTTTTCAAACAAAAATTATCTACAATTTTGGATTTTCGTGTTTTCTTTGTTTTCGAAAGAAAATGTTTCTGTTTGAGGTGGATGACTTAAAAATTGAAAATGATTAATTGGAAAACATCAAAGGCAGTATGGTTTTTGTGTTAAATATGATTGGATCGATTATGGTTTCGTTAATACGGTGTTTTAAGATTTTGCAGCTAATAAATCAAAATGAGATGAAATGTTGATCATTTCATTCGAATACTCTTTCGATTAATTAAAGGAAATTCTTAGACTTTAAAATAAACATAAATGTCGAAAAATATGTGAATTTCTCTCTGAAATTGTGACATATCTAGACCATATGTCATATATAGTAACACAATATTTTTCAATTCACTTGCTTAAAATATGTGAACATACCCGAAATATTCATGCATAAATTTATATGAAGAAAATGCCTATAATTCATAATAAGTTTTGATTATTAAAACCACCTGTTATACAGATACGATAAAACCACAGTGCTAATTCCTTTATGGCTGCTTCTGTCCTCATAAAACACATAAAACAGCTATTAATTTTAAAACTTGTGCTTTTTTGAATAAATTAGTCTAAAATAGTCGAGTGTTTCAACAACATTCATCACTCATACGGCCGTGCTAAAGAAATTTGTTGTTAAATCATTTTTTAAAAAGACGTTCACCATTTATTCACAAAAGAGAGGAAGCATCATGAAATATATTTTGACATTTGACAGCGCTTTTCTTTCTTTCACCAAGAAGAGTATGCTCAATGAAAGGTTCTTCTGTGCTTCGCGATCTATTTTCGTTAAATAGGGAATTTGTTATTGTTTTTTTTTTTTTTTTTTTGTTTGAAAGTATATAGCTATGCGCACGCTTTTTTGGAACATCATCTTCAGGTTAAGTAGTGCAATGCACGAAAGATTTTATGATAATTGCTTGCAATTATATCTGATACGTGTGCGAGTGGGAGTAGTATTTTGGGGCATTCTTTGAAGAAAATGGAAGTGCGGTCGTATTTTTAGATGTCTTCGTTCATCATGCAAGTCTATACCGGAAAAGCAATTATTACGGACTGGACTATTTTGAGAGGTATTTGAGTAGGTGTGAAATATGTCTGATGAGATATATTTCTTTGTTTATTTATATGGGAATCCCCATCAAGGGAAGGAAATTTAAACACTATGGAATTTATTGGTTTTTGGTTAAAATTTTTCAGCACGTTTGCAATTAAAAACCTTTCCAAACAATATGTTATTTTGTAAACTAAAATCACTTCTTAGTGTTTTTCATTCATTTTTAAATTAATTAGAATGATTTAAACAATCTATTCAAAATGAGGAAATTCAAATTGTAAGCATGCAAGCTTAACTAAATTTGAACCACAACCGCTCTTGATGTTCTATGAGTTCTGACAACAAAATGTCAAAAATTGTGAAAATTTGCAAGAAATTCCACGTTACCAAACAGACTAATTTCAATGGCTTCATACACTTAAGCTTGCCTCGGCTGCCTTATGAGTAAAGGCTGTTTCACAATGCGACGAGAAAACGAGACGTCAGCGTGACGAGATCTCTTCGCAGTTGTTCTCTTTTTGAGTTGTTCTCAATTGAGTTACAGAAGTTCGAATTACGGAGGGAAAAATTCATGAAAATAAAGCTTAAAATGCAAAGTTCTCAATAAAACTTTGAGTTATAGAGACTCGACTTATGGAAGTTCTACTGAAATGAAAAAAAAAAAATTGGTGGCACAACAGCCTAAAAATAAAAAAAATAAATTTGATGGCACAACAGCTCATGAAGAACTAGGGCCTAGTGACTTACAACTCTCAACCATTCCTGTGTGCGTGTCTGCAGGAATGAAGGGGACCTACAGTTTATTGCCGAATCCGAACGGCTAACGAGCGGCACTTTTCTGTGACAGGAGATACTCTTGGAGGATTTGTCAATTCCTCGCAAGAGGCAGTAGCCGTTTTTTTCTTTTTAATTAAATAGGTGGCGAGGCTGGGGATCGAACCTTAGACCTCCGGCATGACAGTCCATCGCACTAACCATCACGCCACGGCTACTACGGCACAACAGCCTAGTGACTTACAATTCTCAACCATTCCTGTGTGTGTGTCTGCAGGGATGACGGGGACCGAATCCAAACGGCTAATCTGAGCAGCACTTTTCTATGACAGGAGATACTCTTGGAGGTTTTGTCAGTTCCTCGCAAGAGGAAGTATAGCCATTTGTTTTTATTATTATTTGGTGAGTGGCTGGGAATCGAACCCAGACCTCCAGCATGACAGCCCTACGCAATAACTATCACACCACGGCTATTACTACATTATCTAATTTATATTTCGAAAAAAAAAATTAACAGTTGGACCCTCCCTTCACTGCATCCTGCATCCACCACTACATTATTTATAGGTACAATGGTTTCAAATGAAATTGGTCATTTGCCAAGACGCTGCGTGTATTCCCACATAATGTGCATTGTACAAGTCATTTTCTTTCAATATTTTTAGAACTGCATATGTATCATAATATCTAAAAAGCTCCTTAAAAATCTCCCTGCATACTTTCTTAACAAAACAAAAATAAAAACAATTAAACAAATTCCTTACAAAAATAGATTTGAAATCCGAAACACACAAAAGAACGAAAAACACTCGGTGTAAGTTCTTTGACTGTCAAAAATGTCAAATAGTCAAACACAGCATGATGTTCTATTCTATATGTGATAAAATAGTATACAATATTCAATGTGATAGATACTTTTAAATCAGACGAATGTTTTTAACATAAAAATTTATTTATTGTGGAAGATGTTTAGAAATTTATTACCATGTTATGTTTAGCTTGATGACAGCTTTGTCTATTAAGTAATTAGCGTTGTGGCTTTATGATTTCAGGTGGGCTGTGACAGAATACAAACAAGTCACACATTGGAATTTGTCGCATTGTTATTTTTATTTACTATATATCCATTTTATAGATATCTTTCACTAAGATGTGGTTTTGGAAAATCTCCAAAACCATCAACATGTCGAAAACGATATCTCAATTTTCAGAAGGAGAATAATTGTTTTATCTATGGGATGATGGAATGTATATTTGCTCAATTTCAGAAAGAGGCACTTAAATAATTAATTTATGCATATAAAATTTATGTTATGTTTTTTACGAGTAATTTAATTTACATAAATGTGCTTATCTCAGGAAAAATTGAATTTAAATTTAAGCGAATTATGAAGCTAAACCATAAATCTTGTTGGTGTTAATAAGCGTCATTAATACTAGCTAATAGTCTGCTGTTGGTTTCTGTTAAGATAAACATTTATTTTACTTAAACAGACATCCATTGGAACAATGGAATTGTTTTATAGTTTTTTTTCAATATTAAACATTTCAAGAATACTGTTACCGTTCACAAAATAAATCACTTCGATAGTCACAAAAAACTATATTTATAATTCGCTATCGATAGAAAAAATCACGCGTGAACTTATAAACTGACAGTGAATTATTATTTTTTTTTTTTTGCATATAAATGTTATGTCCTTATACTGTAACTGCATTTTATTCTTTCTCCCTAAAAATGTCAGTAAAAATCATTTATAAAATAAGTCGACACTTATTCCTTCTAGGCCGACAGTGCTTTATTATCGCCATCCCCACCGCCACCGTGCGTCGTCGCCGCCACCGCCATTGTCGTCGTTGCGTCTTTTTTTGTTTTTTATCTTTTTGGAAAATCTACTCAAACAAGTAAAAACAACCACAAAAGTTATTTTGCTAGTATTTTATTTCATTGGCTGTTTTTGTGGGTTTTAACAGAAAACTATTCTGGAAATAAAACCTTAATTAAAACCTTTATCCTTAAGGGCACTAAAGTTAAATTACACATTTTAATCCAAACAAAGTTGTTATCACTTTTGTATCCTTAATTCTTATTATTCATATACCAAACTATATCTATATGCTGACTCTTAAAAGAAGAGAATTTGGAAGCGAGTCGATGTTGCATAGCTATATCCACAATTGTGTATGTAGGTACTACAACACAACGTTTCCCTCTGAAATCAGGATACAAAAATACACCTCAAAGTTCAGCAAAACACACTGAAATATTCATATCATCCGTTGGAAGGTATGGCTACGCTAAAAAGAAAAGACAATAAACTTGGCCAATCACCTCACCGGTGTGTGTGTCTCCTTTTATTAGAAAGTTGTGTGAAAAGCTTATCAGTGGACATTTGAAAAAACATATTTAAAAAAATTAAGGTTTAAGGGCCTTGAGAAAATACATTTCAATTAGTTTCACTGGTTTGTGATGTGACCTGCTTTTTATCATAGACTGGGTTTTGCTCGTCGGATCCATGATTTTACCAAAGAAGCAACAAAATTTAGTGTATTTGAGGTTTAGCTTTATTCACAAATCACTGGCTCTTTACAATTCCTTTACAATTTCTTTATAATTGGTTCGTGATACTTTCTGTAAAATGTCTTTATACTTTCCATATTCTTAATACTTTCTTCACAATGTCTTTATAGTTTTCATTTTCTCTTATATAATTACATAATCGCCAATTCATATACTCTTAAGACTTTGTATATTGTATAATTCAAATATATGAATGAGATAGCAAATTCAAAAGAGAGACCCACCCAGCGTTGCCATAATGTGCCCGATCGGTCCATTTGGCCCTCTGTTTTTCATTTTGGCCCTTGGCCCCGCGCCACCAAGAAATGGCCCGCACTTCGTTATTTATTTCAATTTCATTTTTTTTTTAATTTTTATTGTATTTAATACCATTTTCGTTTTATATTTATTTACTGCTTTGATATTGATTACAATGTGGCTGTAAAACGAATAGCCGTTTTGACCAAAATCCAGATGTACAACAACCGTGGTTTAGATTAGACTTTAAACTTTAAAGTTTAAACCCACCAATTTCAATGCATTATCTGAGGTTCAACACTGGTTCAAGCATGTTGCCATGTTGGCATGTGCCCGTTGTACAAACGGGGTTAAATATTTAATCCGTGCGTCGTTCAGGAAATTTAATTTGCCGATTTCGGCGGATGAACTAAGGTCAGCGATGGTTAAGGTTCAAGTATGTGATAGTAGCCAAGCTCATGCCTGAACCAGCTCTAAACGTCAGTTGATCCGCCGAACCAAAAATCCTGAACCACGAGTTAAATATTGAACCACGTTTGTACAACTAGCCCTTGTTGGCTTTACCAGTTAATCCGCTAAAATCATTGGGTTAAAATTGCTGAACAAAGGGTTAAATGTTTGAACAATACAAACATTTTTATAGTAGAAATCTCCGAAAAAATCTCAGCTCTTAAGTGGGGTTTTTTTCCCCCTTAAAAAAATCTTTGAGCGCCCAGATGTTGCTCTCTATATAAGACAACAGATTTTCTATAAAAAATAATTGATTTCTACAAATTTTCAGCAAAAATAATTCAATGTTCATATACATAAAAAAATAAATCGTGTACAAATTCGTAGTTTTGGACAGTATACACGAACAAAGCTAATGTAAACGTTGTTTGCCAAACTATTAGCGACCTACTTACCTACATATTTAAAAAAAATTTCTCTGATGGATTGGCCCACACTTTAAATGGCCCTCAATAATTTGGCAACGCTGGACCCACCGTACTCTTGATTGGTGCTATTCCTACAATGGCAAAGCTCGATTTTCCTCATATATATATATACAAAATTTTTATTTAAGCTCAATATTTTTAACATTGGTTATTATTACTAAATATTTACAATAATTAACTTATTGATTTTAACGGCCTTTAGTCCATGAAAATTTGGCGTTTCGTCCCGGCGATCTCACTTGGACTCATCAGTTGACTAGTGAGGGCCTTGTCAATACGCAATTTCCATTAAGTTCAGTTCATCTTACATAGATTTCACGGTGAATACCTAGTGTGAACTATATCTAACCAGATTAGAATTCCTAATCATTAAAGCTAGAAGTTAAAAGCTATTTTGAATCAATAATTCAAAAAGTCCAATAAAATAGTGCTAAGTCTTCTACTTGGCTGATTTATTTCAGTAGTATATAGAATTTGTATTATTAAAAAAATCTTCGTATAAGTTATTTCTTAAGTCTAGTATTTTTTTTTTGCGAGCACAAAAGGGGCTCTGCTTTGATATTTTGGTTATAATATTTTATTTACATTTGTATTGCAAAAAGTGCCTTAAGTCTAACATAAAGTTTTCTTAAATTAAGGATATCCACGTCGGCTTGAGTAGTGCTGACGGTCATTGGCGCTCAATCTTCCTCTGTTTGTACACGGTCTCTTATGCATAGTTCGGTTGAAACTGAGTGTGAATTACATTTTCAGATTTCACAGAAAATGCAGTATGTATTACTATTTTCATTCACTGTGTGAGCAATGGCTTCAGTGATACGACCAGGGGTGTAGATAGTTTTGGCGGGTACTCGTTTTGATTTCATGCTTAATTCTAGAGTCATTGGTAACGGTACTTCGGGATTGCTTTAAATGCAATTTGATAAACGGCGGCGCGGCGGTAGAGAAGAGGGTGTTAGGCATAATTACAGGTTTCAAATATCAACTGGAAGAAAAATCGATGCATCAATTCGTAAATGACGACGAAAAAGGTTCTTTATAACATCAAATCATTGGGTCTTCTAAAGCTAACCAGGTTAACTACTGTAATGGGCCTAACAGTAAGCAGATCAGCCGTAGAACGTTTGTTGTTAAAAGAAGCAATGTAAACTCTACCAGAGTATTTGAATTAAAAATAATGGCGCCAAATTTTAAACAGCCTGATGTTAAGGTATTAGCATGATACTACTTTACAATTTTCTAACTTTAAAACTCTTTACTAAAAAGGTCTTAGTTTTAAACATTTTCTAACTAGTATCATACTAAAAGTATTTTTCTAGCTAAACACGCCTAAAACAGTTACAGTTCAACCCATTTTTGCAATTGTAGCTGCCAAAGTGACACTTGGATTTAGTATGCTATTAAAAAGATAAAATAGGCATTTGGCGATTTTAACTTTAGTAAAATGTAATAATACAATGCTAACTCGTTTAAACTTTGGAAAACCTGTTTTTAACCTAGCACCATACTAAAAATGCTTTAACATATCATATCATCTTTTTAATGTGACATTAGATTAAAAACTAAAGTTTGAATTTTTTAATTTTTTACAATTTTTGTTTTATTTAATAAAAAATCAGCTTTAAAAATAAAATGATGTTCATAATTTCATTAAAAGATATGTAGCTCTTTTTAAAGCAAAGACAACAATATAAATTCAAAATAATGTACAAGTTTTTTTTTTTACTCTAGTCATCTGATTCAAAAAACTTATTTTCCAAATTCTCTTGTAAAATACATTGAATTTCATCCTTATGATGTCGCAGTTCACCCTCTTCGTTCCAAAATGGCAAAAGTTTTTGTTTCCATTGCATCAAATCATATAAATAACAAAAACTATTCATTGAAGCTCTTTTAATTAGTTCCAAATAATTTGGAAAAATTTGATACGCCCTTAGTTGTGCCATCAAATATCTAGCTAGTTTCTCCTTTTCAAAATCTCTTAGTCTTAGAAACAACTCTTTGGCTTCGATGAAACATTCTCTTGCTTGATCATGAGTTGATGATTTCTTCGAATGAATCTTTCCCAAATACAATAATATTTCAGCTTTCAAATCTGCGAAATTATGGTTATCACTCAAGTTCAACGATAACTTTAACTTTCTTAATGCTAAGGTTACGTCGTCAGGGGAAATACTGAAATAGAATTATATTAAAGAATTTTTTTTTTTAATTTAAATTAAAGTTTTTACTTAAAATGGCAAATTCCTAGCCAAAGATAAAATTCACACTTATTCCGTGGAGCATCGTTTGACATAATGTGCCTTTCAATGCTATTTAAAATATTGCAGGCTTCTTTATAGTTGCGATTTGCTACTAGGTATTCAGATTGACGTATTTTGGCAAAACAATACAAACTGGGACTTTCTTTTGTTCCAACTAAATTATAATTATTCAAAATTTTTATATAATGATTCTTTGTTTTGATTCAGTTCAATATTTAAAAAAATATTCAAAATTTCTAAGTTAAACCTTGTTCAACCGAAAGAAATATATTTCAAAGAAAACTATAGCCGTGTTTTTTTGCAAGCCCGAAAGGAATTGGATGGAAAAAACGATGTCAGGGCTTAACAGTTTACGTGTTAAATGTAACAACAACTAAGCCCTTTCGGGCTTAGCTAAGCACGAAGAATTTTCGGTGCTTAAGCCTAGTACGCAGATCGGGCTTGTACTTCATACAAAATTTTTCCCAGGAGAAATTTTGTCTTCAGTTTTTTTTCCAGGCAGTACGCAGTTCACGCTCAAAATTGTGACGTTTGTACTCCTCTAAATTTTGAAAAATAATGTTCGAAGCATAATTTTGCGGTAAAAATTTTGACAGGTCAATGATTTGCACGATAAACACGATCAACTATTATTTATCGATAATTTTACAAAAAGAAGAAAAACATTAATTCTGCGCGATTTGTCCAACGTTATTGTAAATATTAGAATTGTAGAGATAAAATTTGTCTTTTCCCCATCTGCGTTCTAGGCTTTAACTTAAGCACGAAAAAAAACTGAGTTACCGGCATGAATTCCATACATGTTATCGATATTTTGTATGGAAACTCCATGTTTTTTTGTGCTGGCGTCGGTAGTCTCCGATGTCGTTTTTTTCGACCAATTTGCTCCGTGCTTGCAAAAAATTGCATTGAAAAATATTTTGGAAAGTACATAAACAGGATTAATTTTAAGGTAGCTGAAAACTTGGCTTTTTACATTATATTGATAAATATGGACAAAGTTGTAAAACATAATTATTTTCCATCTCACGGTAGTAAATTTTATTATTTTTTTTACATCTCGTGAAATGAAAACTGAATGCAACCCATATAATTAAACAAATTCATGAATTCCTGCTCATTGGTATTCAGATATCTGAATTCTTTAAAAGATGATGTTTATTCCTAATACGACAGTTGACCAGTCAGAAACTCAAGAAATTCAGAAATTTTAGCATATTTAAGTAACACGCTGTTCCTATTAAATGTTTACCTCCATAAATTGCATTAGCTGCTCTCTCTGCAAAATTAGCTGACATTTCAGGGTTTTTCTTAGAATATATTTCAGCATTTCGTAAAAGCGTTTCGCAAAGCTTTGTAGAGACATCTTCATGTAAAAAATTCCGATCATTATCGTTGGTATACCACGTGGTTCCTTTACATTTTTCTAAGGACTTTTCCATATAAGAGATAGCTTCTTCCAGACAATCATCTTAGGAAACCCAATTAAGTTAAAAATAAACTTGTCTCAATAACACTTATTTACTTTGTACATATTACCTTTCTCTGCCAGTACAACACCATACTCAAAACATGTTCTAGACAACGCCTCTGAACAGTCTTCGTCCCAATCTTTTGATATTTTCAAAATAATCTTATAAATTTCTTTCACTAGCCAATTGAAGGCCTTGTCTTGAGCTTGAATCATGTGAACAGTTTGTATAAGCAGTCTAAGGGTAAGCTTTTGATCACCCACTGTTCGATATGCATCCTCAGCAGATTTAGCATTCTCAATTATGGCCAGTAGTAAACAATGAGAATCTCGAATACGTTTCTTGAAACGGAAATCTGTTTTAATGAGAGCGTCTTCAATTGCAACAAGTCTCTTGAAGTACATTGCCGCTACTGGATATCCGTCATCTTGAAGATTATTTTCGAAGACTTTATAAATTTGATCTTGTGAAATATGGTTAAAGTTCTGTACAGTTTGACAGGCGGAGACGAGTCTATTGCCAGATGGACGACGAGTTGAATTGTGAGTTGAGCTGGGTTTTTTATGATTTGATTTAGGCATTTTGTCAACAAAATTTATGGAAAATATAATATGCAGGTGTAAATTCGGAATACAAAATATCTGCTTATTGTTTTGACAAACAATGTAAATAAATAACATTTTTTTCAAGGTTCAATATTGAACACATGATTTGAGTATGGTTGAATTTAGTTCGGAATTAAAGGTTAAGTTGCTAGGGGCCCAGTTGTAAAAAAGTGGTTCAAAATTTAATCCGTGGCTCAGCAATTTTAACTCGCCGATTTCGGCGAATCAACTGAGGTTTAACTATGGTTCAAAGTTCAAGTATGCGCTAATAGCCAATTCATGCTTCAACCATCGTTGAACCACAATTAATCCGTCAAAATTGGTGGGTTAAAATTCCTGAATCGTGGATGAAATTTTTCTACAAATGGTCAGGGCTGGGTTTTTTTTTTTTTTTTTTGAGAAATTGAAAAATCGTCCAAGAGTATTTCTTGCCATAAAAAACTACCTCTTTCTACTAAAGTGTAGTAAGCTTTATTTCAAAGTAGTCGATCTACTTACGGTTCCTACTGTAATATACATATATTTCATTTTTTATTTACTAAATTGTATGTATGTGCCTTGAGTACATAGAATACGCTTACTAAATCATGATTGGGCCGAACGATCGAATGATCTATCCGTAATAGATTTACAGCAACATTTTCTCTAAGTCATGTTCATATAAGAATTATTCAATAAATAACCTTCGAAGCAGCCAAGTCGTTTTTATTTTGCCTTATCTTCCGAAAATACTAAAAAAAAAAAAAAAAAAGAAACCTCTATAAAAGCCTACTATATTTCCTCTCCATCTCTTCCTACAGACACGTATTTACGCCGGCGTATTTACGCCACACGTATTTACGCCTTATAAGGCCCATAATTTCAATGGTTGATTCTCGTTAGCTTGAACATAAGACACGTTGAACATTCTAATGACTTGAACAAATAAGTTTTCCCTTTACGCATTCTATAACTTGAACAGATTATTTTTAAGACTCGATACCTGGAATGTTTTCCTTAGATACTCTATAAGTTGAACACATACAAAAAACTTGAACAAAGCTTATTTTTCGAATTTTTGCAAGGTACACAATGTTGGCAATAAATGCAAACGGTTTTTGTAAAGAGGAATCGCAGGAAAATTCTTTTGAACTTCTTTATAAGGTTTTACATATTCGTTATTTAAGTGAATTTCATTTAAGCAAGTGCGTATTAAGAATGGGAAGTTTTAAGAAAATGTGAAAAATGGGAAGTAAACAAAACAAAAAGCTGAAATAACTGATAAAATTAAAAACGCAGTTCTTATGCAATTAATTGAAATGTTCAAAATCAAAACATTTTTTCACAGCTTCTATTTCTCCAGGATCTCTGAAAAAACTGCTTTTCGAAGTGTGCTGATGCGCAAATCAAAGCAATGTTAAATAATAATTTTTTTCCCAAGTCATCTTAAAAAATGAGACAATATCTATTTACGTCTAAAATTATTAAAAATAATTTAAAAAAAATCAATTTTTTATATTGGTCCAGTAACTTGAACACCCTATACCTTGAACAACCCTGGTATTATATGTTAAAGATTCCATCAGACGCGCTAGTCACTTTTTCGTATTCTCCCCCAAAGTCACAACTTGTAAGAGTCACAAAAACAATCAAAATTGTTATCTCCTTCAGAGCAGGTCACACACAACTCACAAATTTCATGTGTATTGTGTTGTCACTTTGATTTTACACTCGTATATATTTTGGAGAAATATTTCAATTTTCTAATATTTTCGAGTGTAAAATAAAGTAAAATGGAATTGGGTTTGATTCATATTCTTTGGCAAATAATGAATCATTGTCACAGTTGCACATCAACTTTTTTCACAAGTTAAGTATTGCAGCGTCGGCCTGATGGCTTTAGAGATCTTTAAGAGGTACAAATGTTTTTTACTTCCATTGTGAAATTACACAATAAATGAATTCTTGCATTTTTTAAACTTTAAGTAAATTTGTATACATTAATTTAAAATCTTTTTTATGTTTTTGATAATCAGCTGTTCGAAAAATGACACTAGAAAAATCAACTCTGTTGTGGTGAGTTGCGTTATGACTTTTCTTGCGAGGATTATGGGAGGATTCGGAAAAAGTTATTGAATCACAACAATCTTCACAAGGAATTGTCACAAGAGCTTGTTACTTGTATCTATATAGCATTTATTGCCTTCATGCAATAACTTTTTTTTTATTTTCTTGAAAACGACTCTAGCATAATATGGCAGTTGTTTTTAAAAGTACAAACTTAATGTTTTTTTATTTGAATATTATTAAAAAAATTAGAATTCATAGCTAATTAATTATTTTTAATTAAACATAAACAGCATACCTAATACAAGTCCTTAGGCCTAAATATATCTTATATTTTAAATATAAAGAAATGCGTAAATTATGTATGTTTAAATATGTTTTAAACAATGGTGACCATCTGTTCTGTATTTGAAGACGTTGTTCAATATGAATTATTTTGTATTCGAAAGCATAACAGTGTTTTGTATTTTAGCAGTTGTTCATTATCTGTTCTTTATTTTACTTAAATTCTTGAAAACAAAATTCAAAAAAAAAAAATGGAATCGTATCTTAAATCACTCAACAATCTGATAATTTTTTCATGCAGGCAATCTGTCGGTTTTTACATCATAAACTGTTCAAAATTCAAAAATATATCGGTTATTTGGACAGTGCGAAAAAATGGTACTTAGTTTTACTGAAAATTATAAAATATTAAAAATAAATTTATGCGGCTAATTTTATGTTCTCCAAGAGAACGAAAAATTCTTGCAAAGACATAGCCATGAGAACTCCACGAATTACAATAAAATATCAACAAAATCCATGCGGTAGAAAAAAAGAATAAAAGAAATAAACAGAATAGAGAGCAAGGACTTCTCCAAATATCTACATAGTCTATTACATACCAATTTAATTTGTCAAACAGCTTAGATCATGGTCAAATGAAATGCAGCAGGACGAAATTTTTGTTTTATGACTCTTTTTTTTGTTTAATCTTACCAAAACTGGGTATTCAGTATTTTTTGTTTTGATTATTAAATGAGCTGAGTTTATTTTTTATTTGTTCATTATTCGGCATTCTAAAATATGGTCACCGTATTACTAGATATAAAAAATAATAATATACCAAAAACTTTTCTTTTTTATCTGATTTGCAATTGAGCTTTAAGAGTAAGTTCGTGTGACCCAGTCGAGCATTTAATTTTTGATTAATTTT
This sequence comes from Epistrophella euchroma, assembly GCA_947049315.1. Lineage (NCBI taxonomy): Eukaryota > Metazoa > Arthropoda > Insecta > Diptera > Syrphidae > Epistrophella > Epistrophella euchroma. The sequence continues at coordinate 110,522,150 of OX346247.1, read as the reverse complement.
GAACGTTTCCCTTTAAATATGACGTACTACGAATTAAAATAATATTATTTATGCTTCTTTGTGCTTTATATTATTTTCTTCTGACAAAAAAAATTAAAAAAAGAATAATTCCCGTATTATTTCTAAAAAGTCACTGACCAATTTTTGTAAATGTTCGTTAGCGCCAACGGCCAACGCAACGCCAAAAATATTTTTCTTTGATAATTAATTTTTCTCTTGAAAAACAAATGACAGGATTTACTTATCACCTATTTGTCGGAAGTTTGTTTTTAATTTTTGCTCATATTGTATACAAAATATAATTAATATTAAAAGCTGCATTAATCATCAGCAATTTATATGAATAATATTCCAGAAATTCCACATTTCCCAAAAACAAAAATTTTTTTGATGGACTTTTATTAATTTTTCGGCGTGTACGTCTGTATTTTTGAAAAAAAATTGCCAAGATGAAATATTTATTTGGATTTTTTAATGTTTTGTCCTAAAATCTAGGAAATTGATTAATCATTACGAAATTTCTTTGTTTTTTTTTTAACTTTCTTGCGTAATTTTTTTTTAAAATATTTATGGAGAAAACTTTAAAAGAAAAAATCTATATAATTTTTTTATAGATGGCGTTACAATATGATGGACTAACCTGGGTTTTGTTTGATAAAAAATGACAAGGGTGAGAGGTAACAATCTGTTAAGTGACAAGTTGACATCTTTCAATATTTTTTGAAGTAAAGATATGTCATTATCACCTAGATCAATTTTTATGAAACAGGGCCTGGTTTAAATCAACAAACCTATAAACGGTTTGTCCGGTCCATAGTTTACTACCTTCAGTGTTACTGGCTGAACAGTGTTACTGGCTGAACAGAATAGAATGACGAAACTGGAGCCGCAGACGGAACTGGAAGAGCTGTCAAAAAGTGTCGTACGTTATTTTTTTTACATGTCCACAATGGAGCTGTACAGCTTTGAAAGTATTTTTAAGATTTCACATTTTTTGTTTCCAATAATTTTCCTTTTAATAAATAATTTTTTTCGCGATACAAATAGCCACAATATTTTTTTTCCGACCCAAAAAATTGTGTTTTTTCTTTATACAATTTGAAACGTCAAAAGTGCCGTACGTGAAAAGTTAAAAGTTGGTGAACTCTTCCATCTGCGGCTGCAACTCCGTATGCGTCTACGTTCCGTTGTGTTGGCAACATTGAATTTGCGTGTATTCAATATTTTGACAGCTATTCCAGCTCCGGATCCAGTTCCGTCTCCGTCACCATTCTGTTCAGCCAGTTATGTGCACCCCATACGATTTTAATTCAAATCCTAAATATTTTAAAACGGAGAAAGTACGTTTGTTTGTATTTTTATCCTTCATTGTTGTATCTTATAAATTGGGATTTCTTTACTTCCTAATTTTCATATTTGGTTTTTGCGCTAGTGTTGTTTTCAGATGTGACTTTATATCCGGCAAGTCGAAAATTCTACACCTTCTCGTTGGATGCATACACCTTCAATTAATTTAAGTTATAGTGTCGTCGCTAGAACCCCCTGTTTAAGGTATGAGTAATCCCTAAATCACAACTCTATTTGATATTATTAAAACTGATACACAATTATTGGTTTCTAATTTACTTTCGCTTCACCCAAGAGAGGCCGTAATATTTGTAATAATGTATCACTCTACAAAGTTCATTATTTTAATCTATTATTAAAAGCTCCGAAATAATAATATAGAACCATACAACATGTTGTCATAAAGGTTCAACCCTAATATCAAAGTCTATTCCCTTATGGTATTATCTTCTTACAAGACAAGACAGTTGATATTAGATCTTCAGCTCCAACAGTTTATACACATACCCAAATTAGCATCTCGTATATTATGTCTCCAGATAATTGAAACTGCTCATTAGAATTATTTGCTCGACTTACATGAAATGTAAATTTTTTCAATGTCCTTTTGCCAATATAGACACAGAAGATCCTTTACTTAATTATTTATTAGTATCCTATTACAGGCGCCTCACATATGGGACGGCAAATATAATTATATAGAGGTTTATTGCTATATGCTACTCTATTATACAATCACTTCACTGTGGATAATTTATATTGTTTGAATTTATTGTGATTGTTTAACCCACACGCACATGATGCTAATAAATATCCTTTAATCTTATCGTCCTTATGACAGGGTACTTGAAAGCGAAAGGAAAAATAAAAAAAAACAACATCATGAAAGTCAGCACTAAATAGGAAGTGAAGGTGGTGTACTTAGAGTAATATTAAGATTAATGTTGTTTGGGTTCAAAAGTTCAAAAGAAAAAAAAGGAAAATGCTCTCGAAATATTGCGTCTAAAGTAGTTTTTAACATGCAAAACGGTAGGTATAGGAATCTATGATGAATTCTTGTAAAAAAAATTAATTTGTTTTAAGAATATTCAACAGGCTTTCTAAATGGAGACGTGCCTTGACCAAAAGGAATTCATCATCCACCCTTCGTGGCATAAAACATAAAAACTCATCAATCATTTGGAAAACAGTGTCAAAGTTTTGTTGGTGTTAAGCAAATGACATCCAAAAGTTAAAGAAGCAAAATTATATTTTATAAATAAAAATCCTGACTTCTAAATGTTGGGAATATGGATAATGTGGTATGTATTTAGTGATTCCTTATAAGCCGATACATGCAAAAATGCTATACCATACCAATAAGGTAAGGTACGGTTTTCGGGCTAATCGAAATGTGTTATCTGATTCGAGGGTAAAAATTTGGTATTCCGTTTTTAAGAATATAATAATATACAGCTATTACCATAATTTCAAAAAAATTCACTAACCCCTTTTCAAAAAAAATAATTTTTCAAAAAAAAATTTTTAACTTTTTTTTAAAAAATCCAAAAAATATTTTTTTGGAAATATTTGTATGCAGTGTTATTCATACTTGATAGGATCTCCTAAGTCAAAATTTTTATCTTTTTATTTTTTTAATTTAATTTAATTTTTTTTGCACCAAAATGTAGACGATACCACTAGCACACACACACAATTTAAAAAAATCTATTGAGCTGTTTTTGAGATAAAGAACTTTTTTAAAAATGGTCCTATGGCAAGTACCGTTATTTTTTGAGCTAAAAAAAATCTCGATTTCCCCTTTAGGGAATCACCCAAAAATCTTATGATATACAAGTTTGAACAAATTCGCTTCATTGGCTTAGGCTGCAGGCAAAGGTACAGACAGACATAGAGACATACAGACATACATGCATACAGACATACACACAGACGGACAGACGGAATTGCGGGACCCACTTTTTTCGTGTTCTCTATCATCGTAATGTCAAGTTTGATTGTTATCTCGAGTTCTATTTTTTGCACAAATCCATAACTTGCCCTATAGTACCTATATCGCAAGTAAAAATATTATAAATAGGTAATTCTCTGAAAACTTTTTATGAGATTATGGAAGGGGAAGCACTGATTTAGATTCGCTTAATTCATAAGCGGTTGTTATTGTCTCCGCTAACTCAATAGAATTATTGTTGTTGTGTTTTGCATGGAAATTTATTATTTTGGGCGAATGATTATTATAGAAAGAATTCAGGTGACGAGAATCGACTTGAATGGTAGTAAGGACCAAGGCCGTAGCCAGACAAATATTTCGGGGGGTTATGACTTTTTGAAAAATTATTTTTCGCTTTTTAGTATGCAATCTACAGAGTCCTCTCTATGATATGATATGAGGATATGAGAACCTCTTACAGTAATTCAACAAACTGTTGAACTTCTCAGTCAACTTTTTTTTAGAAAAGGCTTCCCTCTTCTAAAGAAAACAACCAATTATTTTTTGTAAGAAAATCAAAATCAAACTTGCAAATTTTAAAATATATGTGAGAAATTCAGTGATGTAGTCCATGGTACAATAAAATAAACATAGAATTTGATTTTTACTTAATATTTTTATATCTATTACTCATCATCACAAAACGAGTATTTATCACAAAAAATAACATCACATAATACATATCTATACGTAGGTATTAAAAGCATTTTTTACAACAGCAAATTAAGCCGTCTAGCCTTCTGTGCAGCAAACACAATCATATATAATTTCTTCAGTATTGATATCAATTTCTCTATGAATTGACATCAAAGCTAATTCTGTCAGTTCATCGCCGGTAGAGTTTCTCAGATATGTTTTTAATCTCTTCATCGTTGAAAATGTTCGTTCCGGTGTGCATGTCGAAACTGGAAGGGTAGCCAAAAATTTTTAAAAGTTTGTGGATGTTTGGAAAAAGTTGTTGGTTGCATCTTTGAAGAGCTTCTATTGACTTTTTCGCACGGTCTTCTGGTAATTGTTGGTGGCATTTTGTCTTGCATAGTAAGATTTCAGCCTCCATAGTGTCCCAATCCAAAAATTTCTTATACAATTTAAAATTTTCTTCATTAAAATTAGTTTCATTTTTACCGATAGTCGATGGTATTAAAATATACAAAGAAGAAAGTGCGTCGACTTATGATTCTCGAATCTCATTTTAAGTTGACTAATAAAGTCATCTAAGAAAGGAATCAAAATTATTATCCTAAAATAGGTCTCTGGATCTGTCGTACGTATGTTTGACCTATTCTGTTGTCTTCCCACAACTCGAGGATTTTTTATTTTTTCTTCTGCAATACTTGATAATTCTTCTGCTGTCTGGAAAATTATATTGAATTCCAAAATAAGATCCTCTGGAATTTTTTGGAATCTGTTTGATATCAATTCAATATGTTCCAGAGCAGATACCAAGTCGCATGAAGGGGACTGTAAGATCTTGCAAAGCGGCAATGTGTATGTAAATAAAACACTCAAGCTGCACAAACTTATCAAAAAATCACTAGCTGTAACAGATCTTAAAAATCACAATTTCGATTGTTTTTGTGACTCTCACAAGTTGTGACTTTCGGGGAGAATACGAAAAAGTCACAAAATTAATTTCAACACCTTGTGAGGTATCAGTGATGGCGTGATGGCGAGGAGAATCGGACTGTTAGTGCAAAAATTTGGAAAAAAAATTTAATAAAAAGCTATTAATAAAAAAAATATCTTCTAAAAATATTTCGGGGGGGGGGGGGGGGGGGGGGGGTGTTTCACTTCATCGCTGTATACTGAGTAATTTTATTGCAAAATATGAAATATCTGTCGGTTTGTCTATAAATTTAAATAGCATTTTTGTTCTTTTTTCAAAAACACTATTCTTATAATAAAACTCATGATCGTCAAAAATGAATACATAAATAAAAGTGATTTAATCAGATTTCCTCTTCTTATAGGAGCATATTGATGTTTGGATTGCTTTCTCTTTGCCATCATATCCCCCTTTATGTAAAATTTGACTGACAGACATTTACTGTCATGACGGAATTTGTTTTGCCATCAATAATCTAAAGTATGGTGGTCTTCATAAACTTGCCAATGATCTGAATTTAATTTGTTTTCAAAACTGCTGAGATTAAAAATGCCTTTGGTTTTTGTGCGGGAAAGTGGATTTTTTTGGTAAACTTAATTGTTTATTAATATGTTGCGGTTTACCATCGATAAATCTGATCGAATGGGATCAAGATGCACTTAATTTTGTGTTGGATAAGTGAATTTTGCTTAAATTCCTGGAAATACAATAAGACTTTGCTAATTGGGAGTGTTTTTGTAGTTGATTATTAAGATTATTATGAATGACTAACGGCTATATTATTGACTTTCTTCAAAGTTTTACTGAGAAACTAGTTCTATAGGGGTTTCAAAATTTAAGTTTCTCAAAGAAAATTATTGATTTGATTTAGATGTCAAACTATGTATGAATATTTTGATTTAGACGTCAAAGTAATACAAATTTGTGACAAAATTGAAACTCAAAACCGCTATAAATCTAGTTTTTCGGTAAAACTAGTTTTGAAGAACGTCAAGAATATGGCCGTAAGCAAATTAAGTAGGTAGATTTATTTTTTTTCCTCTCAATTATTTTAATTTTTCAAAAAATGCGAGCTTTTCAAGAAATAAGTACATCATAGTTCCCCAAAATGATGCCCCTACATTTTTCAATAATTTTAATTTTTCAAAACATGAGTGTTTCTAGGAATAAGTACATCAGAGTTCCGGAAACTGAATGCCCCTGCGCCAATGAAAATAAAAAACCATTCCTCTCTTTTTGTCTTCCATTTGAGAAAGTTCTGAAGATGTACCTATGTAATTTTTATGAACTAATTCCCAATGAGGGAGTTTATACTTATGAACTGTGGCCCACTATTTCAGGGCGAGGTCATCAAAGTTTCGTGGTTCATTCACCAAATGGGTCTAATGGGAGTAAATTCTTATGGGATTCTGTTCATAAGTCTAACAGTTCATTTTAAAAGTTATCTTTTAAGTTAAGCTAACCTGCAGCCCACAAGAGGAAAATACAATTTTAAAACAATTTAATCCACATGGCCCTTCCATTTGTCATAAATCCATAAAATACCATATTTTCTTATAACTTATAGATAAGGTCACCTTAACAAAAAAAAGACCTATGCTATCCTATAACTCATAAAAAACAACAGACCAAGTTAATGCTCAAAAGTCCCATAACACTACTTTTAAAATGGATATGAATATTATGTGTAACTACCTGTTTATTGTAAAAAATGTTTATACCTTTTCATAGGTTCATTTTAGAAGACAATTTGTCATTTCTTAAAATGACACAACCCATTTAAAAGACAAAGATTTTCCCCTTTGAGAATATTTGATCTGTAAAACCAAGACCTCCGAAGCAGAGGGGTGCTTAAAAAAGATGGAAAACCATATCGTCGCTAGAAAAACAAACGTCATATCGTCCTCCATCAAATGACGTAGCCTTTTCCTTATTTAAGAAGATTGAATGATTTCTGAAAAAAATCATCAGTACAGGGTGTCCCAATGATATCTTTTCAGGTGGTAAACTACTTGTTATGACTAAATATTGGGATGTCATTAAACATTATAACTATAAGCATATCTACCAATTTAAATTGAACACAGAATATTTATAATTCTAATTTCTAATGAAAGCTAAAATTATGCAGGATTTGAATTTCCGAATTTTATTTATACATAAATTTTATAATATTTACGTAAAAATTATCTAATTTCGAAGTTTGAATTTGTATATGAAAAGAGAAATGAGGAGATTCGGATATAATATAAAAATTTAAAAACGATAATTGTATTTGCTTAGTAAAACGGTAGTATAATTTATTGAAATTAATCTCAGAAAATTCAATTAAGCTTATTGTGAACTTAGCAATAGTTTAAAAATGACTATAAATGCACCTAAATTTATTCATTTATTCTTTAAGAAAAACTAAAGCTATTTGAATGTTTTCGAAAAAAGATTCAAGCGATGATGATAATAATATGTAATAATAAAACAATATTCCCCGCTTAATTGTACTGACCTTTGTCAGATTATTCGATCAATTATCCGGGTAGTTCAATTAAGCGTAAAAAAGCTACTTAGGTATACTAGAAATATTCTAACGGTTTTTAAACGGTCAATTAAGCGGGAAAATCAATTAACCGAGGTGCAATTAAACGGGGAATACTGTAATGTAATTTTTGCCCATTGCCTAGTATCTCGAAAATCATAAAATTTATTTTTATTCAGGTAAAAAAAAAATAATTACATATTTTTTATGAGCTTCATTCCACTACACCAGTAAATGTATGTATGTGTCGGTGATTTCCTAAACACCCTCTTTAACAATTCTAAAGGAAAAGTGAGTCTTATCAAGAAAAAAAAAATAACTAAGATAAATGATTATAGAAGGTGATTGCATTGACAGCAAATAAATTGAAAATGAATAAATTTATCTAGTGAGTATAAGCAAAATTAGCATGAATCGAAAAAAGGTAGTAAACTTTACGGCAGGACATCACAGCGAATATTTAATAAAATTTAAGTTCATTCGAGTATAAACTGATTCATTGAATTCTTACAACAAAAAAGGGTAGAGTGTAATTTATATTGATAGCAAGAAATGTAGGTATTCGAAGCATAAGCATTCACAAACCATTAAGTAAAAATTACATCATATCAATATCATATAGCACATGTTGAGCTTAAAAAATCATTACACGACAACTACTTAAAGTTAATGATGCAAATGATGTTATGCACAATTGTAAGATATTTTCGGAAAGATGCCGTGACATAAGGCCAAGTGACATTCAAATGGTGGTCGAAATTATGACACCTTTGAGAAAGTGACATAAGGCCAAACACACATATTTGGCCTTATGTCTCGACACCTCACGGAAATAAATACAAATGTTAATTGATGATAAATAAAAAAATCACTTTTTAATTAGAAATAAATTGATAAAATTACTTTTCTTAAATTGCTTTGACACCAACGCGATGTAAACCATCTGAATTTTTAACTAATCTAAATTTATATTAGAAACAAATTTCAAAAATCCAAGCGGTTTTTTAAAAACTTTTTTTTTGTATAAAATGTTGTAGGTAAACATTTTTAAGAAAAGAAATTAGAATTAAAAATTTAATTTAAAATATGTATCATCATTTATGAAATACCAAGTTTTAAAAAATTAATTTTGATTTTTTTTTAAATCCCAAGATTGTTTTTTTTTTTTTGAAAATAATGATATGCAATACAATTAAAATTCATTAACAGTTTTTGCATAAAAATTTTATTCAAAATTCAAGTCAAAAATAAAAAAATGGTTATATGGAGGTACATATGTTCATATATGTACATTACATAGGTAGGTACTGTACTAAAACCTGCTCACAGAAAAAATAAAATTAAATAAATTTGATGGCACAACAGCTCATGAAGAACTAGGGCCTAGTGACTTACAACTCTCAACCATTCCTGTGTGCGTGTCTGCAGGAATGAAGGGGATCTACAGTTTATTGCCGAATCCGAACGGCTAACAAGCGGTACTTTTCTGTGACAGGAGATACTCTTGGAGGATTTGTCAATTCCTCGCAAGAGGCAGTAGCCGTTTCTTTCTTTTAAATAAATAGGTGGCGAGGCTGGGGATCGAACCTTAGACCTCCGGCATGACAGTCCATCGTACTAACCATCACGCCACGGCTACTACTAAAATTTAGAAAAATTTAGTCAAAATCTTAGGACTCGTTTTAGAGAAAAAATTGATTTTTCTTAACAGATTTTCAACAACTGATTACAAGGTACCGTTAATTTTGGCTAACGGAATAATTTTTGTAATTTTTGTTTAAGATCTACTATAGAAATCAAAAAAAAAGATTGGTGCCATGCCAAGTCTAATAAAAATCATACTTAGTAAACATTTCAAAAAAAAAATAAATTTTTTTTGAAAAATTCGAAAATTAAAATTTATTATTTTGAAAATGTATACCATACAATAATGTACTTAAACTTAAAATAGAGTTTCTGAGAAATTTCAACTAGATTATCCTTATTTTTCAAGTTTGTGACATTCAATGTCAAGAGAGAGCAATCAACGACTGCATCAACATTGAACCAAAAATAAAATAACCTGTTCACGGTCTGGATAGGTAATAAAAGCAATTTCTTAAAACGAAACTTATCCCAAAAGAGTACATACAGTGTGGGGCAAAAGGTATGAACCGGTTTTAAAAAGATGTAAAACAAAAACAATATTCAACTTACAGAAATTATGTTTATATTGTTTAATTCAATACAGAATCTTGTTACATTATGTTTTAAAGATGATATCACGTAGGTGGCGGCCGTCAGCCGTGATGCACTCTTGAAGGCGAATTCTGAAGTTTTCAACCGCTCTTCTGCACAACCGAAGACTTATGATGGGTATTGCCGTAACTTCCTTTCTGATTCTATCACTAAGTTCTTTCAGGGTGTGTGAATGAAGTTTAAAAACTTTTTATTTTATGTACCCCCAAAGAAAAAATTCACAAATGCTCAAATCTGGTGAACGCGCAGGCTGAAAAATGTTTAATTTGCTGGAATTCTGTCCAACATTTGTTGGCAGCAATTTTGTCGATGTGCAAAGTCACGGGGCAACTGCTCTTGAACCATCATTATTTTGTATGGGTGAAATTGTAAATTTTCGTGCAAAATTCTCCTTAAAGTTCTGCTAGACATGCCCAAAGTAACTGCATGTCTACGGCTGTTCGATAGCATTTCTTGCCAAGCTGACATTTTCAGGAGTTCTTACAGTTCTGGGTCTTCCAATTGCCGAAGGAGTTGCTGTTGAAGCAGTTATTTCCAATGTCCTAGCCCAACGTCTAATTGCATTACCGCCAGGGATGTTTCCCCCAACATTGAAGTGCTTTCAGAAGGCTCTGCGTGGCGATAACAGAACGGCCATTTTCAAAAAAAAAGGTCCTAACAGCAAACCCACGATGCTCTTCCGTCAAAACTATGGTTGCTACTGAAAACTAGACCCTCTCACTGCCACAACGAGACCCCTCCCCTTTTCCCACCACAACCACAGGCTGAGCACCAGCCGGTCAAAACTGGTTCATACCTTTTGCCCCACACTGTATTTAACTTTGACTGCATAAAATCGTCCTTAGCTTCTATACAAACATCTACTTTGTGATTTATACTTTCAAATATAAATATGAACATTACAAAGTTTTTAAATTTGGAAGACATTTTCAGTTAATTTATGAGTTAATTACATGGTCTTTGATTGCATACGCATACTCAAGGGAAACTAAGCCCTTTAACGTTGTTAGTCAACAAATTACATATTTTAATAACTCAATGATTTTTTTATTCCATCCGCATTCAAAATTCAACATAAAATAATAATAATTCTAAGATAATTTAGCAACATTGACTAACTTCATATTTTGCAATCAGTGATACAAGGGTGATGGTGATGGTACCTTAAAGGAAATAGAGTCAAATGTCCTTTTTAAAAATATAACTCCTAGAAAAAGTTAAAAATTTTTTTTTTGTTTTATCCAGCCTCGTATGGTGGACATAAACTTTGTCGTCAAGTCAAATTTAAGCAATTTTATTTAACTCGATTTGGACAAAACCTCATTTCATTTAAATTCGCAGAACGTATCAATTTTAAGATTGCCACGCTTTTTCCTAATAAATTTTTGTGTTGACGACAAATAAAACAAAATGTCTATTTTTATCTGACGCCAACGCCACTCTTCAATTTTATAACCCCCCATTACGTCTAGTCAACTATTTAGTAAATCGTTTTATACGGGCGACGGACATTGACGGAAGCATGGAGTCAAATCATTTACATCATTCACAACATTATACTTTTGTCAATAGTCACCACACCAACCGGATAGCTCCAACCGAGGAGCTTCCGTTACAGGAAAACCTTTATTAAGTTAATTAGAAAGGATATCAAAAATGTCTGCTTTTATTAGTTCTATTCACATCACAGAAAAGTTATTCAACGTTTTATGGAAAGTTCAAAAACAAAATTGTTAATTAATTCGTCTTCCTGATCCTTAAGGAGGCAAATCCTAAAAATAAATCACCCTCCTTTGGGGCTTATAGTTAGAAAAAAAAACTATAAATGACCTTGATTTGGCTTTTTACAACTTTTTGGTCTCGTTTTCTTTAAAAATCATAGTTTTTATCATTTTTTTTTTACTGATTCGATGGCCTATGTATTTGTTTTCAACTGAGCCCGCCAAAAAGTAGGCAAAACTTTTATGTAATTATTTGGACAGAAAGTTCTTTCAATAATAATCAGATCTCGGATGTTATGTAATTTACCAACTTTAAGCATTTCGTCAAGCCTTCTTGATAAGGTTATTTTTTTATTTGTGTCCTAATTTCAAGTTTTCTTTCTATACTACTATACGGTTGACGAAAATTACCTGTGCGTGTGTGGCCCATGTTTTGTCAATTAGGTCAAGTAATTGAGTATTCAGGATAAGATATTTTTTGTTTTTGTGAAATTTTTGGCGAAAGAGAATTAAGTTTAAGCTTTAAGGTGGTGGTTTTAGGTATAGAAATCAGAAAATGTGAGTTGGCAACACACCTATTTTCTCTATGTGTTGAAAGCTAAAGTGAGAAGAAAACGTTAGCAAAATTAGCTATTGATTGGAATTTTAGATAACAAAAATTTGTTTTATGTTTGAAATGTGCGATAATGTCTTGAAAGGGACTTTTTAGTGTTCCTCAACAACTTAACTATATGTCTATGCCTTAATGGGGAGGGTTCTGTGTGCTAAAATGTCTTAACTTAGTCTATATGTCAAGATGCCGGAAGAAAGAAATGTATTAAAATTATTTATGGTTTATATTGTGATGGCAGAACTTTTTTGTTTTTATTTGAAATTTAGGATTATATTATACATATATTCCGCCTACAGCATTGAACATTTTTTTGTATTATGGTCGAGAGCAAGATGAGATAACTTCTGAAGGAAAGTGATTCGATTTATATATTGTATTTAAATTTTAAATGAATTGGAGAAAATAAGAAACCCCTTATTTATAAAGAAAAGGTAGAATTTCGAACTGTTTGAAATTTTATAAATTTAAAAAATAAATTATGGAAGAAACTGTTGGTAATAGTTTTTCATGAAATTGTTTTATTTACCCAAACGAATGATTTCGGGATGAAAGTCTTGAAAATAGGTATGTACGGATTTATTATTTTAACAAGGCCCATACTTTTGCACTATTACAGCAGGGCCAAATTAAGGTCTTATAAAGGTTTTTTTTTAGAGAACGATATAGTGCTTAACCAGAGGAAGCCAAGCTGGAAGGAAATTGGCTGTGTTCTTGCCGATTTTGTCCGTTTATCTCTTTTGGTTTTGTAGGTTTTTGTATAGGCTACAACTTATCACAACAATATTCACCAAACTATTACCGTTTCAGCTGCAAATTCCTAGCAGGATAGAGTGCTAAACTGGGCCATTTGCCAGAGGCCTTATCCTAAAACATATCTTTTAGGTATTTTACATGAAGAAAATTATTTTAATATGCTGTCAACGAAAATATATTCACCGTGAACTTTTTTTTTTTTTAATACGTGAAAGGTGAGCAGAAGGTCCACTTCAAGAAAGACACGTGACCAGGATAAGTCGTGCACAACTTAATGTGCAATAGACGGTTCATATATCAAAGTTCACATAATTAGAAGCACTGATTCACGGAAATGTCAATAGAACATTGCATCAGGAAGTGAATATGTTGAAAATATTTTTCTTTATGCTTTTCTGGTTGTGTTTTTGAATAAATAATATCCAAAAGGCTATGGCGCAAATTTTTAAACATCCTGATGTTAAGGTATTAGCATGATACTATTTAACAATTTTCTAACTTGAAAACTTTTTACTAAAATGTTCTTAGTTTTAAACATTTTCTAACTAGTATCATACTAAACCTATTTTTCTAGCTGAACACGCCTAAAACAGTGACAGTTCAACCCATTTTTGCAATTGTAGCTGCCAAAGTGACACTTGGATTTAGTATGATACTAAAAAGATAAAATAGGCATTTGGCGATTTTAACTTTAGTAAAATGTTAAAAATATAAAATGATGCTAGCTCGTTTAAAATTTGGAAAAGCCTGTTTTTAAGTTAGCATCATACTAAAAATGCCTAAACATCATACTAAATCGTCTAAAATTTTGCGCCTATGATTTTACACATCCTTGGTGACTACTATTCCACTCCTTAACTTTTCTTTGTATAATGTTCAAAATTGAAATAAAAGTTCTAAGAGAATTATTAAGACTTCAATATTTTTGTGGTAATAATGTATTTGAAATGCGTTCCGCCTTTTAAATTTAACTCATGTCCCCACCAACATATGGTCAAAATATAAAAATACCATTAATTCATCTCTTTGCTATTTACAAATCGATATCAATATGTGTATGTTGCATGTCCAAGTTTTTTTTTCAAAATCTAGATATCCAACAGATATGTAAACTCAATTGACCCAATTTGGCCGCAGAATCGTGTAGACGGACATTCTACAACTTTGCACTCTCTTCTCTATAATGTAGAAGGATTAGGAAAAAATGTCACAATGTCGGATGTGCATGTTTTTACTGGTGCTTACTTATTCAGAAAGCGATTTGTCACGTGAACGTGACTACTTTGCAGGATTAGATATTGAAATTCTTTTTCTTGCGGGACATAAGTTGCTCCTTGGTGTGGCAACAACTAAAAACATATTTTGTATACAAATTCAAAGAACAGTTCTTAACTTCGACAACTCAGCCACAATACACAATATAGGGAGATAGTATTGCACATTTCCAATAGATATTCTTCAGATCCACAGAGACGACGACGTTGACGTTTTCACGATTATAATATTAGACTGAAGAAAGTCTTATAGTATTTTGCTGCAATGTTTTAGGAAATTGAATATAAACATACAAATGACAACGGCATCTATGTGAATAGGAAATGGCAACAGTTTGAATAATTTAGAATATAATTTGTTGTTTATTTTCATTAAATTTGTCTTATAGTCAGGTCCAGATTTAGGATTATGGGGGCCCGAGGCAAAGAAAAAAAGTGGAGGCCTTTTTAAATAATTAATATTTATCGATAATAATTTTATTTTGACGTTTGAAAAACAAATTTACATAGCACTATTAAAATAAAGATTTTATTTGTCATTTTTTGAAAATATTTATTGCATGAATGACAACTTGCGTGCTTTTTTAATGAAAAAAACGTTAATGATTTCTCCGAAGTCTATTTCTCGAAGTAAATAACTCTCTATATGAGAGAACCGTGAGAAGAATTGAATATAAATTCTATTTACCCAGCTCGGAAAATAAATTTTATACAGAATGAAAGTGTCCAGGGTTCTGATATACTTGGGGTGCATACTTAATTGCTCAGCAATTTCTTAAAAATAGAAAATTGTGTAGCTATAAAATTTTTAAATCCACGCTTTCTTTCGGCCCTCAATACGGGAGAGCCCTGGTTACCCCGGCATACATCCGTCTCTGTTTATGGTATAGATTCTTCAGACATTAAAGTTTGAACTACATATTTATGCAAATATGAAGAAGTCAAAATGTATGTTTATAAAGTTATGACAGCGGAGTTTCTTGTATTAAGTCTGCTGTAGGTAGGTAAATGTAACATTTTAGTTGCTTTTTATCCCAGTTGTCATCTTTATCTATGAAATCTAAAGTTAAAAATTTTTCGCTGACAAATATCTTTGAATATTTCATATATATGTATATACCTATGGATTGACTCTCTCGAAGAAAAAAATCAAGTGATGATGATTTCATTATTTAAAAAATTGGTCTAAAAACAGAAAAAATTGTTGATTTTTGGCAAAGTTATATCGATAAAAATGTATGGTCTAGGTCTTATTATAGATTACAATATTCTCCTCAAAAACGAGCAAAATATTTTTTCCATAACATGGCTAAGTTACAAAACATTGTCAAGTCGAAAAAACCATGTTTTCGACATTTGAATTAAAATTTAAAAAATTATCATGTAAATATTAAAAAAAAAAAAATTTTCAAAAAATAATTTTGAAATTATTGTCTTCTTGAACTCATAAAAAACCATCATTAGCGTTTTCATTTTTGTTCTGTTCTGTGCATCTACAAAAATGGTGGATCCAGTGCCCATTTACATGTCAAATTTCGATATTTGTTGTTGTTTTTAATATTGCGGTGTGAAGTGAAGTTTGTGGAAGCACTCGAGCAACCATTTTTTAATTTCTGACAACCTGCGCAAGATACTACATTAGATTTGTATACTAAGAAACTACTTTCGAGTTTTGATTTTGTCACAAATTTTTATTAGTTTGGCGTCTAAATCAAAATATTCATACATAGTTTGACATCTAAATCAAATCAATAATTTATTTTTGAGAAACTTAAATTTTGAAACCCCTATATGACTAGTTTCTCAGTAATACTGCGTTTGCATTAGAGCAAATGAGGTAATTTCGTTCAAAATTTCCAAATTCAATTCAAAATCATCTCATTTTCCATACAAATTCAAATTTCCAAATGAGGTAATTTTAACCAAATTTGAACGAAATTCGGTAGGAAATTACTATTATTACTTTTATGAACACACCCAAATGAATTCCATTCAAAGTGGAACCCATTTGAAATGACAGAATTCAATGTAAAAAACAACAAAAACAAGCGATTGGCAATCTGGGCCTTCAAACAAAATTAGCAAATTTGAAATGTGAACACTTTTTTTGTAATTTTCAAAATTACCTCATTTCAGCTCTAATAAAAACGCAATATAAAACTAGCTTTAAAGAAAGTCAATAATATAGCCGTTAGAATACAATAGAAAACTAGTGTTAGCGCCGCATTTTATACTTAAGAATATAAAATGTAACAGCTTTTAGGAAATTGAAAAAAATACCAATTATAGGTGCCAATTATCTTAATTGCTATGAAACATTTGGTCAGAATCAACTTTGTAGAAAATTTTACAATCAGTTTTTTTTGTTTCACAGTGAAGCACAAAAAACCGATAATAGGACATGTTACCCGCTCCTGCCATTAGAGCCCACCTTGGATTCATGGGGACATTTGTACATTTCATCTCTTATTAAGTGTGACAAGTTTCAAAACTGTTTGACTTTTTTTTCAGGTAAAGGCATTTTAATAAAAAAAAATGTTAAAAAAGTCAAAAGACCTAAAGAAATATGCACAAAATTTTAGACGATTTAATATGACGTTAAGCATTTTTAGTATGATGATACGTTAAAAACAGGCTTTCCAAATTTTAAACGAGTTAGCATCGTATTATCTTTTTAACATTTTACTAAAGTTAAAATCACCAAATGCCTATTTTTAGTATCATACTAAATCCAAGTGTCACTTTGGCAGCTACAATTGCAAAAATGTGTTGAACTGTCACTGTTTTAGGTGTGTTCAGCTAGAAAAATAGGTTTAGTATGATACTAGTTAGAAAATGTTTAAAACTAAGAACATTTAGTAAAGAGTTTTAAAGTTAGAAAATTGTAAAGTAGTATCATGCTAATGCCTTAAAATTTTGCGCCATAGATTTTTGGCTTTATTTTGTAATTGTTTTTTTGCCAAAAAATTTCAAATATTTTTAAGAAAAAAAAAAGAGGCTGGATTTGACTCACACTGATAACTTCCCATTGGTTCCCTTTGAAACTCAACACCAATTACCAATTAAAAATCTTCGAAAAACTTATCAGTTGTGCAATCAAGAGAAGGCTGTTTGCTCTAAATATGTGCGACACGAAAAATTTCAACAATAATTATTAGCATTTTTTTTTTTTGCAGTTTTTTTGGCCTAGAAAAAAACTGTCAATTGAATTTTTTTACAAACTCTCCGATTATCAACAATAACTTTGTGTATTAAATAAAATTAACCCGAAGTTAATATCTTTGTTCTCAAGATATTCGATATTTTTTAACGTATTATTTTTAAAGTATTATTTTCACTACGTCATTATGCATAGAAGGAAACCAGGCCGAAGTCGATAGAATTATACATTATTTGTTTTAGAGATATTCGAGAAGTAAGCCACAACTTTTTTTTTTAAATTACTGTAATAAAAAAACCGCTAATTGAATTTTTCTGAAAATCTTTTTTGCATGTTATGATCATATTATCTGTAAAATAAAATTCATTTGAAGTCGATATCTCTATACGTTCAAGAGATATCGTCGGCGAAAAAAAAGCTCCGAACGTACGAACGTAGATATACGTAGACATCTCTCTGAAAACAATGTAATCCAACTCCAGAGGTTTCAAAACGTCGAGAAATGTAAAAATTTTAAATTTCACACATTGGACCGATTACAATAACTTCCAATGGGAAGTTAAAAATACAT
Source organism: Epistrophella euchroma (assembly GCA_947049315.1). Lineage (NCBI taxonomy): Eukaryota > Metazoa > Arthropoda > Insecta > Diptera > Syrphidae > Epistrophella > Epistrophella euchroma. The sequence continues at coordinate 110,504,344 of OX346247.1, read as the reverse complement.
CGAAAAAAATTAAAAATCGGTTTCAGTTTGGCAAAGTTAGAGCCAGTTAAAGAAACGAAATCAAAAATCATAAGCAAAAACAAGAAAATTGCCTCCTAAGTTTTTCGACTTCGAACGATAGTTTTAGTCTGCATCCGCAACTGTGGCTGTGGGAGACCTTTAATAAAAGCAGTTAGAACAAAAATCTGCTTCAAAAATTCTTTTTTTTTGTAAAAATCGAAACATTTTGTGTGTAGGTTAGGTTAGGTTTGGAGGGGTGATAATACGACAAGCCGCATTATCTCACTCGGATCTCAGTGGATCCATTGTGCTCCCCAGGACATATGTAAGGTAGGTTTAAGGACGGGTAAGGAGAGGAGTTAGTGGAGCTTAGGGGTTAGGTGTACGTATGGGAGCCTCCCTAAACCATTTTGAGTTCTGAACGAATTTCAAAATGTTTTTTAGTGGCAAACATGAGATCTCACCCAATTCGTCAAAAAAGTATTCCCCGAGGGCTGTCTTTCTGGCTCTGGCTAGGCTGGGGCATTCACATAGAAAGTGATAGGAGCCCTCTTCCGCCTCTTCATCCTGACACCCTCTGCATAAATCAGATGTGGTGATACCCATTCTGCTCATGTGGGTTCCCATTGAGTTGTGACCCGTTAGGATTCCCACCAAGAGTGACAGTTGAGGTCTGCTTAGCTTGAGAAGGTAGTCTGTTTTTTTCTTAGAGATTTCCGGCCATAGATTCCTCGAGATCCGACAGGTATCAATTGCTGACCATCTGTTATTTGTGGCTTGTAGGAAACTATTGTGAATTCTACTTTTCTCTTGTTCTAGTGGCATAAATACAGAGGAATATGTTTGGCTGGGGTCAAGAGATGACCCGTTCTTGGCCAATTCATCTGCCCTTTCATTCCCACATACATCACAATGTCCTGGGACCCATCGAAGGGTGACTGTATTTGTTGCGCCGAGCGATCTTAGCTCGTTACGACAACGATTTTTTAATCGCTGCCTGACTGTCTATAAAGAAGTCGATGTTTCTGTTTGCTAATTCAAATGTGGCAAGACTCCTTGCGGCTTCATAAACTGCAAGGACTTCCGCTTGAAAAACACTGCAGAAGTAAGGAAGCTTTATTGATATATATTTAGGGGTGGATTGTCTGAAAAGATACCCGACCCTACCCCCTTATCCGTCTTTGAGCCATCCGTGAATACTGAGACATGATCTTCGTTTATGACCTCGTTTTCCGTCCAGAGGTCCCTTGTGGGGATCTCTGTTAGGGCTACTGGTTTGAAGTAAATGCTCGGCATTGTGTAGTCTGTTTGAATGTCTTTGTCAATAAAGTTTGAAATCGTACTGTGCCCGAAGTGGCCCCCTTTCCAATTATTGTGTGTAATATGTATGAAAAAGAATGTTGAAAGCAAAATTCCAACATGGACAGAAAAAAAAATATATAAAAGTAATTTTGATTTGGGTTTAGGTATAAGCGCCTTTACCTACTTCACCTTGCGTACGCATTTGCCAATATCATCTTAATTTCTTGTTATTTACTACTTTATTATCGTTTTGGGTTAAGTAAATAAAAGTTTCCAAGTGTCAATTTTATATTCTTTTTATTATTATTCTTCCGTAAATGATTTATTTTTGTAAGCACGAATTTTTAATTCTAAAAATAAAGTGCCCAAATATGTTTATGTAACAAGTTTTAGTTTAGCTTTTAACTGCAAACAACAAATCAGTAAAGATTATTCATAAGTTATCGTTATCTTGAATCAAATCAGCAATAGGTACATACATACATACATATATTGTGAATATATTATCAAAATATGTATTGCTTTTTTTTTCTAGATACAAATCCAAGAGGTAGGTTGAATTAAGAACTATACTACGTTAGGACAGTTATCTTCTTTCAACAGAAATTATACTTAGTAATGTGGTCATTATCCCTTGTTTTATTTTATATTTATCTTCAGGTTTGAATAATGCAGAACAACTGATGATGAAATGAAATCATGACTTCCATTTAGAGAAACATGCAAACTTTAATTAAAAAGATTACAAATTATTTTGTCCAATTTGTTTTTTGATCTAGATACAGATTTTTTTTTTGAAATTTGACACATTTAATAAAACAAGTCTGTATCTATTGGTTTTACCAAAAAAGTTAAGTTACATGCATGATAATAATAAACATTGAAAGTTGTGTGTCAGGTTTAAGGGGGTTTTATTTGATATAAATGCAAGAATTTTATATAATTTATTTATTTGTGATTAATGTTTGAAATTTTTGCTTTTTTGGGGTTTACCAATAATTAGAGTTGCTGTCGATATCATCATATCTAAAATACCTACACCTACATATCCTACCAGTATACTTCAGAAATGGGATAATCAGAATACTGCAAGTAAATTAAGTGCACTCACTGTTTAGTTGCATTCAAATCAAATAATTAGAAGATGTGTATTTTTTACATCGAGATTACCTGGTCAGATTGATCTTGTCTCAAAGTATTTCGTCGTTCAAATAGCTTGAGAATGAGGTATGATATTATAACACATTAAATGTGATTGTGACTACAGAGACGAGACCATATATATTTGTTTGGCCAAAATTGTATGGTCTGGACAGGGCAGAAAAGAATTAAAATTAAAAATGGCGTTTTTAAATTATAGGATAGAATTAACTCTTATTTTCTCAAAAAAAAAAAAATCGAAAGGGTTTTCTGCATATAAAAAGGGCTGACCACGATGAGAGACAAAGAAGACACTTTTCTGAGTGATATTTTGACTTTGATTTTTCATAAATAAAAATTTAATTGTAGTCATCTGGAAGTAAAATGCTTTTATCATTTTCCACCTCTATCTTCCCGACTATCACTTTAAATTATTTTAAACAAATGAGATTAGATCTACTATAAATAAAAATTTTGTATCCATGAAACATTTCATCGTGATAATTAAAATGAATTGATTGAATATCACACATGTTGTCGAGATAAACAACACAAAAAATTACGTCACTATAAAGATCGAAACAAAATTCAATGACGTATAAGTGAGTGAAAATTGTTTCTATCTCTTCACACAATTAATACCTACTTTATTCCATGAAATATAAAAAATGTTTCTTTGTATTTAAAGTGATGAAAATCATTAAGTGTGTTTTGTACGAGTAAAAAGAGTAAATATTTGGAATTTAAAAATATTAATGCAATATTGGCTAGAAGTGGCAGCAAACAAGAATTTAATTAAAATATGATTTAAAATTTATATTGGCATATTGCTATTTTAAATTTGTATAGAATTGAAGAAAATAATTTTGATATTGAAATTAGATTAACTGTGGCAGATGTTGACTGTCACATTTTAATTCATTTTTCTTTTTTTTTTTTTTTAATATTTTCAAAATGAAAGGATAATGGAATTTTTGAAAGATGTAGATCAATTTTGAGTGGATCGAGGTTTTGTTCAATTATAAATTTGCTTCAATTCTAAATTGGTAAATAGGTTTTTTGTTCAAGGACTTGATGAGTAAAAAACATTATAAAACGTATTGATAATTGAAATGATGTTGAAAACACTTTATTACTGTGATGTCTGGCTGTTGTTCTAATATATACGAACATGATCTTTTAAGACGAAAAAATTTTGTAATGTACTGCACATTCACTACATCTGTTGGGCCCTACTTATGGCTATCATTGAAAACTATTTGAATTGTTAATTTTGAGACGTTTATAGAAAGAAAAATTAATGACAAATTTGATGCCAAAACATTAACTTGAATTATTATTTAACGAAAAAAAAATGGTTTTTTTTTTTATATTGGTGATCTGTTTTTTTTTTTTTTAAATAATAAAATTTGTATATATGACAGGCTTTAAGCCCCATTCACATGAGAGCGACCAACGAATGACGAATTTATGAATAAATAGAATTTTAAAACCTTTAATAACCTAAATTCTTCACAAAACCTAAATAAAATGATAGAAAAGTAAATTAAATTCATGTTTACATACTAAAATTTTCCGTTTTAATTACAAATGCCAGATAAATTTGAGAAAACAAACTGGTCGTAGCGAATTGCGATCGTTCGCGACGATCAATTTATTTTCTCAAATTCATCTTGTTTTAGTAATCATAATGAAAATTTTAGCATTAGAAAATTATTCTAGCTTACATTTCTATCATTTTATTTAAATTTCGTGAAGAATTTAGGTAATTAAATGTTTTCAAATCCCATTTAGTCATTAATTCGCCATTCGTTGGTCGCTCTCATGTGAATGGGGCTTTACAGCCAATTTTTTCACAGAGTCCTAACGGTAGTACCGGTGCTAGTCCTAACGAAAGTACTCAAATTGATATCAACTCATTTCTTCACACAAGTACTAAGGGTTAGTCCTGTCAAATTAGTACCAAGTACCTACTAGTTAGGACTTGGTTTAAGCTAGGACCTGAAAATCGATATTCAATTGCAGGTAAATACTCAAATCAGAGCAACGCAAAACTGTGAAGATAGTTGACAAAAATTGTTCTTTTCTTTCCCATTTTGATGACAATTTCACAATGTTTATAAAGCACCCAATTTGTTCCTTAAATTGTTTTTTACGAATTTGATCATTCGGTACTGGAAAACGGTTCAATGGATTAATTTGAAATTTTACAGAAATATTGGTGGTCTATAGTTCTTTAAAATGTTTTACCAAATTAAGTCCCGCAGTTAATATTTGTAAAGCAGTAAAAGATTTACAAAAAGTCTTTAAATAGTCCTTTTTTTGACCTTTTCTTAATGTAACGGTGAGGAGCCAAAAAAAATAATCGATATAATGTTTTGAAAAAATCTTATAGAAAATTAATTTCCGTTTTTAAAACTACCCTTAAATTTTCCGTGTCGTCATTCCTTGCGAAGATATTGGTAGTCAAAGTCAAAAGTCTGTTTTTTCATTCAAAGCCAGATATTCTTCTGAAAAAAAATTGTAGAATAACGAAAAAAGACGACCTTTAAACTGATTAAGTGTAGTTGACCATTTCTTGTATGTTGCTCTGAAGAAATAGGTAATAAATGCGTTTTCTTTTTGTTAACATTATTAATTTTGATTCTAGTACTTTTTGTTTTTTTGTTTTTCAATTTTGTGTAATCGGTTATGTTCTTGTGTAGAAAATGGATTTAGTTTTTGGTGGTGACAATTTGATTCGCGATTTCAAAAACTATAAAGAGGGAGAGGAAGCGTGGTACGAAAAATATTGTTTCAGTTTTGATAACTTCTTGGCCATTGCTTTTTTTAAATAAATGTAAAATAAGAGCTTTTTTTCTAATTTTATTGGTTTTAAAAAATAGTCAAGACGTTCGATGCATATAGCGGTTGCTGATTTTATGAAAATATTGGCAACCAAAGGTTTTGCATAGCATAATTGCGACATTTGGATAAAAGCACGCAACATTTTCAGAATTTGAAGTGGCCACTATACATTCTACCGATTCCTTGACCTTTGACGTAATCGGAAAATATCTTTGGCGGACTAAGCGTTGTTAAGAAATGGACCGGAATTGATGCTTGGTCAACTATTTCAGCAACATTTGAATTGTGCGCACACATTTTGAAGTAGGCGAATTTCCGTGATTATACGCAAATACGCAAACTTAATTCAATATACATACATATATGTAGGTATACTACGAAAAGTCATAAATTTGGTGAAATCATTACCACAAACACAAATTTGATATTCACATATTTTGAATAAGAAGAAATTGAATTAAAGACAATATAATAATTATACAAATTAATATTCTAATATGAAATGTATTTTATTAATGGAACAATTTGGCAAACAGAAAACATAATAAATAAATCAAAGACAGGCAAATTCTGTCGAAAATTTATTAAAAACTTCACAAAAAAATGATGTAAATGTTAAATAAATATCAAAATAATTTTTAAAATCACAAAATGTTGTCAAAATCAGTATTAGACCAGTTTTAGACGTATTAAGTTCCTAGTACCGCTGTGTAAACTTAGATCGAGTAATAGGGATGTAAAGAAATGCTCAAGTACTAACTTTTTATTAGGACCCAGTACCAGAACTATAGTACCTGGTCCAGCAAGACCGGGTTTTAAGCTAGCTTAGTACCTATTTTAGGAAATAGGGCGTTACCAGATCTTTAAATTCCGAATGCAAATAAAACTGTTTCATTCTTTCCCGACGTTTCGTTGGCGGGTTTTTCCAACTTTTTCAAGGGTAGTTTTTAATTAATTTTTTTAATTTAATTTAACTTTGGACATTAATAAAAATAAACGACGCAAATAATAAATAAATAAATAAGTACGTTAAACACTAAAACACAACTGACAATAACTTAAATGCTAATATGACAGAATTTACTTTATTGCCACTAAATTGGCAATAAAGAAAAAAATTATTTATGTATTTTGGTTTTTTTTTTTTATAAAACTAGCGGATCCCAGTGAACGTTGTATCACCCAATAGCTCCATGTATATAGTTATAGGGGTGTTCCAGCAGGCAACCAATTCGTATCAATCGCCAATGTAGAAAGACCGTTCGAATAAAAAAACAATTAATGATATGTATGCAATTTATTGCTATCACGACTTTTCGACTTTTCCGGCCTAATTTTCTAATTTTTATCTCTGTAATGTGGTTATCTAGTTCAATACAAATCCAAAAAAAAATCCCCAACAAAATCGGTTGAACAAGTAATGCGCGTACGAACACAATTAGGTGTTCATTTTAATAAATATAGATACTGGCTGACCCACCGAACTTTGTTCCACTTAAAATTGATTAAATTATTAATGTCCCTTTTGAAAGTCGGGCCTTTCAATTAAAATAATGAAACTCTTTTGGAATTAAATTGAATTCAATAAACGTAAAATGGATTTCACAGTAAGGTCACTGGAATATTTTGTGATAAACAACGTATGTTTTGTTTTCCGGCGCTTAAACAAAAACAATGCAAACGACCTTCTAAGAAAGTGTGATATAATTTTGAAAAATAATATTTCGATTGACATAATTTAATGTAATGCATAAACAAAAATGGAGAATATTATTTTAAAGTTCAATAGAAAAAAGATATTGCGTATACGCCTAAGTGTACCGCACTATTATATAGTCGTGTTAAAGAAAATAGGTCTACGACACATAATATAATATAATAATAATAAAATAATATTATATGTGTAATATAATAAAATAAAAATAAATTTGATGGCACAACAGCTCATGAAGAACTAGGGCCTAGTGACTTACAACTCTCAACCATTCCTGTGCGCGTGTCTGCAGGAATGGAGGGGGACCTACAGTTTATTGCCGAATCCGAACGGCAATGTGTAATATAATGCTGATCATAAATTAAAACAAAAATGTTGTTCAAAGAATTTGTTTAAAACTAGATGACTTTCCGACATGGGTACAAAAAACTTTTGTCAACTTAAAAGCGAAAAAAAAAAAAAATAGAAATAGTCTGCGAACTATTGACCTTATTGCGAGACCAAATATACTCCTCAGCTGTCAAATGTGAGTCTAAGAACGTAACGCCATCTGTTATTAGCTATCCTATTTATTAACCGATTGTCAATTCAGTATTATTTGACATTCATCATCAATATTCACTTATTTCTTACCTAGATGCAATTTTCAGATATCAACACCGTTCCCTCTAGAAAGTGTAAGATTTCGGACTTTCACGATTTTTTCCATCGAAATTTCCGGTGAAAGCACAGATTAATGTAGTTGACAATGATCTGAGGTCTTTCATTAAAAAAACAACTCAGAGGAAATAATTTTCAAACTTTGTTTCTGTTGTTTAATCAACACAAATTTTGACCACAAATAAAATTAGCTACGATTTATTCTCTTTATCATATGTAAAGTAGGTAAGTATTCCAAATCTAGATTTACAACTTTCCTGCTCCACTTGCAAAGAAAGAACCTCATTAAAAAACATCAAAAATACACCAAAATGTAAAAGACTTATTTTAACATGAATCAGCCCCTATTTAACGTACCTACTAATACTTTTTGCAGTTATAAAATACAAAAAACAAAAAGTAATACCCGCACCTATAAATTATATTAACAAATTACTTAAACAAAAAAGAAATTAATCAGACGTCAAACTGATCCTTATCGGAACCATCACATTCAACCAAAACAAACAGAACTAAAAATAGAACAAGTTCCAAAATTACGCTTTTGAAAATACCCCTATGCGAGGCATACAAATAAAAAAAAGGAATGCCTACCACTGTCACTTTCCTTAAACATACACATTATATACAGTGAGACATATTGAAAGACATTATGTGTCATACACGAACAGATTTATTCACCCATGACATGTGGTTTTGCGAAATGGCGGACAATACCGTTATTTTATAGTTTGTACAATCATACTAAAACTGGATTATTTAAATATGAAATTTGATTTACATAAAACGGGGCCCACTTATTTTGTGCTGGTTGTGTTAAATTCCAGAGGAGTGGTGTTTGGTATTATGTACTGCGGGCGGTAGTCCGAGTTTATGTCCCGTCACAATCTAGCACATCGATTGCGTGACCGATAAATGAAATGAAATTGAGATTTCCACGAGTAAAAGAGGCCTACCGCAGGGAATTTTTTTTTTTGCGTTTTGATAGAGACATACCCCAATTGTTAAGCCACGACACATCATCCCATGGATTCCTCGACGATTTGGCAAATTGTTTGTGTTATCTGATTATTTTCAGAAGTCGTGTTGTGGTAAGACTCTTTTTGTGCAAATGTCAACGTGACGTATTCCGAACATTTATCAAAGATAGGGAGAAATGGGAGCCTTCGGGATTTTTTTTTGTGTCACGAATCATGATACATACATTATAGGCTGAATTTTTTGGTTAGATTTTAGCTTCTTAAGGATTTTTTTTTTGTTTTTTTTTTGTTTTGTAAAACAAAAAACCCTTTTTGATGGGCTTAAGTTTTATACCGAAGAAGGCATGTGATAAGATACACGTTTAACCCGGCATGTTTTTCTTTTCAAAATAAAATGATTTTTAATACCTTAGGGATTGGCATTGTAATTGCTTTGGTGTGATAAAAAAATGTGTCATTAATAAAGCTTAACAAAAGCTTCTCAAATTCTTTTGTCAAGAATCATGTTGTATAAATTTAAGTATCTAGGTAAAATCTTGGTTTTAACTTATTTTCCATGCTACCCGTAAATACAAGGTTAGTATGATGTCAAAATGAATAAATTAAAAAGATTTTCAATTTATATAAAGAGAAAACCGTGACAACTTCCTGACTATTTTGTAAAAATGAAACTAAGTAATTATTCAAATTTACCAGCAAAAAAAAATATATTTAAGTGGTTAAAATGTACATTTCAACAAAGATTAACGATAGACTTCTGGCAGTTAATTATACATACGACTTCATAGAAATTTAATGAAAAAGCGAAAAATTAAATTTTATTGTTAACAAGCAAACTCGTGGTTGTCTTGCTTCGCATTCGGTTAAAACTTTTTCATTTCAATCACTTTTTTGTATATTTTAGTTATTTTTTTATAAATTGAAAAAAAAATATGAAAAAAAAATTAGATTATGTCCATCTTCATGCTCCAAGTTCTCGCTCTACCAGTTCTCATTACAATCAGTTAGGTATTTTCTGATATTAAGAAGGACAGACAAACAGACTTTCACATTTATAATATTTTTGATTTGAAAACATAAATAAAAGTATTACAAAAATAACACAAGACCCAGGTCCGTTTGATTTGGATTTCAAAATCCTTTTTTGGACACTACCCCAGCAATATTTTAATTTCAGAGGTATCAACCACTGCCGAGATTTACAAAAAAAATCTTAAACTAGAGCTTATGCGGAGTACAACTTTAAAAAATCTATTTCGTCTTAAGCCTAGTATGCTGCTGATGCGAAACGAAAAATCCTATACAAAAATGACACAACGAATTCACAAACGAAAAATTTCTATCTGCTTTTCGTTCTGCAGTGCGCTGTTCGATGAGCGAAATCAATAATTGTGGCAGATTATTTGGAGAGATCACCACTCTTTTTTCGCACAGAATTAATTGCCTGTACCATTTATTATGTGCGGAAAAGTGACATTTGGTCTCTATTCCCCTTCATGCAAATTCACTGACCCAACTTTCTCGGTCTTTACCCCTTGAACACAATGAGATGTAGCTGCAGCAATAGGAATCGCTTTAGCACAAGCTATCACTAAAATCGTTCATTCATGTAGCAAAGAACGTTTACAATGGTGTAGCGCGACTACATCACGAGCACGACTAGCTTGAGTAAGAAAGAGAGAGCGTTGAACGATTCCATATATGCCATCTCACGTGCAGCTTGTAGCGAGTAGAAAAGTTAAAGTTGAGTCAACTTTTGCTGCAGCGACTTCTCTTGCTGCAGCTGCAGCTTCACCATTGTGTTCAGCCAGTTATTCTTGGATCTTTGCTAAACTAAGTGTTTCACGCACACCTACAAAAATTCTTTGTATCATTTTGCATTTTCCACTCCTTTGTTTAGTTCTGATCTTTGCAAGTGGTGTAGCGAAGACATAGTATTTTTGTGTTCTCTTTTCTTATGAAAAATTGAGAAATGGTGGTCGCTTTATAAATAAAATGTTACTGTTTTTCGTTCATTTAGTCTTTTTGTAGTGCAATAAAATATGTTAGTAGATTGTATTTATGTATATAAATGCGATGAAAATAAAAGTGTCTTGAAATAAAAAAAAAAAAATTTTCTTTGTTTGTTTTAGGTAAACTCGATTGGAGAAACTGTGAATCAAAAAAGTAGGTAATGCAATTCGTTTTGGTTTCGATTTTCGCTGAGCATGGTGAACTCTCACTCTCACACACAACACATGTGCAAGTGGGTCAGTGTGATTCTGATTTCAATACTAATTTGAGCCGACAAACGCAAGTTTTACGGATCCGTATTTGAATCCCTATGCGGTGTCCTTCATACGTTGTTGACTACGTTTGCGGATCCAAAATGGACTCTTTTGCTTAAAAGGGCTTGTTTGTATTTGTTGTTTCTTTCATCAAAACATGGCTTTCTGTGATATTTATGCGATTTTGTTTGTTTTTAGTTTTTGAAAACGGTAGAGGGGTAATTTTTCGTTGTGGTTTTCGTAAGCATTTTCTTGTCATGTTGGAGACCTACGAAAAATTTGGTTCCGCATCAGCAGCGTACTAGGCTTTAAATACAAAATATTATTTTAAATTATAAAAAGAAAACAAAATAACAGTTTCTTAACGAAAAATATACATATAAACATTTTTCGATGTACTGACTTAAATTTCTTGCGTAACCAATCGTGGGTTGTTATTTTTTAATTTAATTTCCTTTCAAGTTCCTTCTTATTTTGTATATGAATTTATTTCTTTATTTTTAAATATGCGATCTTCATTTTAGCTTTTTTTTGCTTTGTTAAACTCTTTCTTTTTAGCTCAAATTTCAAAATAGGATTATATACCTACTTAATATGACAACCCTGGTTATCAAACGATTTTCAGAGAAAAAATTCCGTCGGTTTCACTGTTGACAAGTTATCAGGTGAAGAGCCAAGCCTCTAAGCCTTTTCCATTTTTGACAAGAAGAATGTATTTTTTCACAGATTTTTTTTTTCATATTTTGCGTATTTAACGTGTAAAATAATTTTAATTAATTCGATTGTATAAAAGAAATAAATATTGACCAAAACAAATGCCGAGCTTATTTTTTTTCTTCATAATTCCACTTATTAAAATTAAATAAAAGACCTTTCTTTGCACAAGACTAGAAGATTAAATTTAGGAATTTGGATACAAGCTTTCCCATATACTTAGTAGACTTAATTATTGTTCATACCCAATGTTCTGCACTTGCAAATATAGGAATCTATGGGTCTTGTGGATAAAAAAAAGGTAAAAGCTGATTTTGAAATAAGCTAAAGCTAGCTAGTCATAGCTTTTCCTAGTAGCTAAAGCTAGCTCGAGCTTTGTTTTATGTGAATGGGTACGTTCAATAAAAAAATCTGAAATTTCAGAATCTGAAAATTCAGATTTTTTTCGTTGAACGCAAAAAAAAATAAATTGAAATTTCAGTCAAAAGCCATTGTGTCGAATTCCCGTATTTACCTATTGAATTTGCATTGAAGCGAAATAAAATAGAACTTTATATATTCGTAAATTATTAATTATATAAGCATGAGCTTTGTAGATGAAATTTTGTGTAAAAAGATTAGCAACAGGTTTTTTTGTTATTAGATATGCAGTAAATTTAAATACGATGGAGAATCATGGGAACACTTTTGTAAGAAAAAAATCATTCCTTTTACTTAAAGAGTCACTAAACAATTACCAAAAAGTTCATTTAATCAAATAAGTAAGTATTACAAATTTATTATAAAAACTTATAAGCACAAATCAACCACTAACCACACCGAAAATCATAAAGTTCAACTTTGATGTTTAGCACTTCATCTCTTTTTACACTTCCCCCACCACAATTTTCTTGTCTGAAATTTCATAATAAACGTTACTAAATGTAACTAAAAGTCACTACTAAAAGTCATCTAACTTTTTATGACAGCTGGCCAATCAGAAGCTCCAAAAATTCAGAAGACTGAAATTAGTCAGGGCGTCTGTACATCAAGTTAGAACCTAAACGGGTGAGCCCATTTGCTTAAAATTTGGTAGAGATTGTTTGTATGTGATTCCCTAAAAGGAAATTTCAGATTTTTGTGTTAGCAATTTTGTTTGGTTTTGAACAAGTAATTGATGTCCGTGAGTCATGTCCACTGGACTTCTACACGTGCGAATTCTTCTGCTGAACGGATTGTCGCTTGTATATGTATTACGGCTATGAGTGGAACGTGGAAGGCTTTCCGATCATTAGCAAATTTAAAATTTTTGGAGATCGAAATATGGGTGCGATCAATAGCCATAAAATCTCCAGGAAACGTCTATTTTATTCACAGTTTTGACCTTTCTGATTCAACAATATTGTTGTTAACTGACACCAGGTTAAATCAGGTATCTGAAAAATATTCTTATTCTCTGCTCAGAGATCTGTGCCCCTCTTCTGCACTTTGCCGAGTACCCGTACCCTTAAAAATATTCAAAAAGCCACAACCCATTTTTTTTTTTTGAAAACAAAACTATGAAAGTAATCTTTACTAATTTACTAGTTTCGTATAAAATGTTGGTTGTCTTACGCGTATAAAATCAGCCATATTTTCACTATTACTAAGACGAATTCTTATAATAAGAACTAGTCAAAAGTTTTTAAACAGGGGTGAAAGAATCTTGAAATTTTTGTAGCTTTTACTATAATATTCTAGATAAAGCTATTTTTAATAACAAAAATTTCAGGTTAAGCTGGAAAAACAAGCTAAAGCTAATTAAATCTAGCGTAAGCTGTTTTGAAATAGCTATTTCTGAAATACAGATTTCACTAGCTAGCTTAAGCTTAGTTTTATTCACGCAAAACCTAGCTTTTACTTAAAAATCTGAGTTTTAGCTTTAGCTTTTTTTTTATTCATAAGACCCTATATATCTGTGAATTGTAAAAAGTTTGTGAAGTTAAACAAGTACAAAAACATATGACATCCAAAAAATTGTTCTTTAGTCTTCTAATCGTCTATTGAAAACCTAAATTGTTAATATACCTAGACGCAATCAAGACTTATAAGCTGATTCCCGAAAACATTTCAATAATGGATTTGCTGGATGGATAGAGGTACCTATGTATGTATATACTTGGAAAATTAAAATTTTACACTAAGAATGAAAATAAATAATTTCCATTGTCCCTTAAAAGTTATGATTTTTAACGCATTGATGCCTTAAAAGAAAATTCAAAATCTATAAAAAATTTAGATTTTTAGCAAATAATTTTTTAGAAGACTATTTTCCCTGCGAGGTTTTGATGGTGGAAAACTCGGATTTAAGATTCCTAAGGTACTCTCTCGATGTAAAATAAAAGATGTCATTTCAATATTTTATTTACATACGAGACATGACTAGATATACTGCATTATTGTACCTTTTGTAATTTGAAAAATATCAATCGCAGTTTTTTTTAAATTTTAACCAAAAAATCAAGGTTAATATATATCTCAAAGGATCATAACAAAACAAAATACGTCTCTCTCTCTATTAAAGGCAACTTGACGCCTTCTTACTTTTGTGCCATTATGTTTTTGAAAGTTTTTCCTTTAACACCAAGGTGTTAGGTTTTCTGCTGACAACCCTCTCACGCTACTTACTGCTTCGATATTGGGGCGTCAAAAAGCTGTCACGGTTATTTTAATTTCATTTCTCAATGACCTTTTCTTTTTCAAACAATTCCAAGGACACATTTCTTGAAAGTCACTTTTCTCATTATTATTCGTATAAAAAAGGAGAAAAAATAACGTGTATTTCACAATAGCGCACATTAAAAAAAAAATACATTAAGCAAACGTAGTGCAATCCACTCCTCATTCAAAATAAAACATGCATCTGTCAATATGTTAACATAACGTCATCTTGCACAAGTTCTAAAAGGACTTTCCGTGAGTTGGGGGTATTAAAGAAAATGCATTTTGTATAGCTTTTCTTTCATGCTATAGCTACAGATATCAACGAATATAGCAGATAGCAATATTTGTAGCTGTTGTCAACTATACTGTTGCCAGGAATGGTTATGACTGGGTAAGATAGCTTTTTGAAGTCAGCTAATGAACTCAATTTTGTCAGTTAATATTTCCATTGTGATTGATTTCTTTAATATTATTTAAATTTAAATACTTTCGGAATAAATTGTTTAGCCATTTTTAAAGAATTTTGGATTCTATCTTAGTTCCTTAGTTTTTTAATAATCTTTCTAACAATGCATCATATTTATTGAATAATATTATGAAAGAAACAATTATTTGAAAAAAAATAAATTAGCACAGAATATGCTATAAATTTAGCACCCTAGCAACAATATGTTTTTTTGTTCCTATTTTGCAAAGAAACACAATAAACAGATTATGACCAAACACCCGGCAGCATTCCCAAATCGTTTTGAGATTAATTTTTCCACCTCCACGCTTCACGTGATTATTCCTTTTCTGTCTGGTGTGTCTGGGCCAATATCCAAAATAAATTCCATACATAATCAGGTTTTGATTATACAAAATGTATTTTCATAAATTTTGGCAATATGTGATTCACAGATTAATTAAATAATGTTTGGATATATTTGATTTGAACTATGTTTGAACATATTGGGCTTTAGCAATAATCAAATTTAGTTATGATGTAAATACTGCAGTGAAATTAGCCATAACGTTATGGATCCTAAATAATTAACCATAAGTACATTATATTCTCAATTTTTACTTGCGATATATAGGTACTATATGGCAAGTTTTGGATTCGTATTTTCGTAAACAAAATTGAACTCGAGATTTTGATCAAACTTGACATAACGATGATAGGGAAGACGAAAAAAGTGGGTCTTGCAATTCAGTCTGTCTGTCTGTCTGTGGAATCGCCTACAGCCTAAACCAATGGGCCAATTTAAATTTCCAAAAAATGGTTTTAAATGCTACCTCCCATAGAACCATGTTTTCATTTTCGATTTTTTCGAAAAGGAATAGACTGATTTAAATAATTTTTTTTTATGGAGAATCTTTTGAAAAATTTAAATAGTGTTTTATACTAAAATTTTCAAATTTTTTTTTTTTTTTGATTTTTAAAAAAAAGTTTCAATTTTTTTTTTAAACCAATTATTTTGATAACGACTTGGTTGATTTTTATGACATTTGTTAACATTATCTAAAATATATTGAACAAAAATTTTTCTTATGGGTAATCAAAATTAACGGTACCTTCCATATAAAAATGTTAAAAAACTGTTACAGAAAATATAAATTTTCTCGAAAACGACTATTACGATTTTGATTAAAATTGTTCTAAATACTAATATTAGTATGGTCTACGATCTGCTAAAAACAAATTCTACAGTTATCCAACATTAAGAGTACCTCTCATAAAACCATTTTCTTTATTTTGGACAATCTCATTATGCGTGTAACCGATTTAAATTAAATTTTTTATACAAAAGCTTCTCAAAAGTTGAAATCATACTGCATATAAAAATTTTCAAAAAAAAAAAACAAACCTTAGATTTAAAAAAAAAAATTCAAAGTTTTTTTTTTTGAAAATTCGATATTACTGGTAGATAATTTTCTTCAAAAATTAATTTTTAATTCAACATAAATAAATACTAAAAAATGGTGTACCAATTGTGTATTAATTTTTTTTCTTAAAAAATTTTACAAAATTTTATATATAAAACATTAATTTAAAAAAAAGCGCTCCTATGATTTAAATTTTTTTTTCACCAAAACTAAGATTAGTTAAAGAAATCAGATGTGTACTTTTTTTTAGCTCTCAAAACAATTGAAGAAGAATTTTTGTAATAAATTTATTTCGAATTATTTTGATTTTTAATAATTTTTCAATTCAAGAATAAGTTACATGTATAACACTAGTTTAAACTTAAAGCTCCCATAAAAAATTATTTACTTATAATACACTCAATCTTTTAAATTCGAAGAAACTTTTACTACAAGAGCAAGTTTGTGCGATCCATTCGTGCGTTTTGTTTCGAGTCAATTCGATATAAGGTTCATTATTATTAGTTCACGTAAATATTTATGTAATAGCATGCATGGTGTATTATTAAGAGCATTAAGTTCCTTCCAAGTGAACAAAATTTTAATATGAACAAACTTTTATACCAATTTAGTATTTGGTGGCTCTTTCAAAAAATTTGTTTGCATTAAAAAAAAAAAAAAATATTTATAAATCTTCAATGATAACGGGGAATTCACGTGATCTTGCAATATTTGATTTTTTATCAAATTTAACTGAATTTCATTAACATAATATATTTGCATTCACTTAAACATATAAGCGGCTATGAAAACGAAATTATATTTTAAGTTTTTGAACTATAGAATATGTATTATTATGACATAGTAATAAAGTAGTTTTAAATACATAGCTTGTTCTTATAGACGTATAAAGTTAGCATGCCAACTTTCAAAAAAGTCACTTTTGACTGTTTCAGAAATTGCCGTATAAATGCCGTAAATATGCCGCGAAGAGTAAAAAATTTCCGCGCCACTAGTTCTCCCAAAAGTTGATGTCATGCGATAGTGGTTCTCCCAAAAATGGACAAAAATGGTTTTCATACAAATTCTTCATAATAAAGTTAGCATGACACTTTTCAAATTGTTGTTATTTTGACAATCTTGATTTTTCTACTTGATTATTTCAAATTTGTACTGATTGTTTTATTCCGAATAGACTCTCAAAATAAGGCCAATATTGCTTAAATTTATTGTTGTTGTTTATTAAATATTATATGCTGATAAAAAATTACGTATACGCCCACAGTGACTCCACTAATGCTTGTTTTGTATTATTTATTTTAAATGGTCTGTGAAGTATACTTAGGTACTAAAAACAGGCAAACTTTTATAAAGAGGATTTTTTCACCTTATTCTCTTCTTATATCCGCATGTAATAGGTTAAAAATGTTCCAAAAAAAATGGAAATATGTAAAAAAATGTATCAATTTGTAACACGTGGCTACATAAAATTTAGTTATTTCCTTCTTCATTTGATGGTAAATCCTCTAGAAGTAGGTATGTACAAATTTTTTTATTTATTATCTTTTCTATTTCGAATTGAGTACGTTCACAGTTACGATTGAGGTACTATGAATGTTGAGATGCACGATAAATAAAACATATTCCTTCATATTTTAATAAGTAATTTATTGAAAAATAATCAAATTATTTATATACACAAAAAGTAATATTTAGAATGAATAAAACTATAAAAATATTAATAGATAATAATGTTTGTGAAAATGAAAGTCATTGACTTGAAAGTATTTTTATAATTCGCAACCACTGTCGCGGCAATTTTTTTTTTCTTTTCCCGGCATATCTACGGCAATTAATTTCAACTATATGGCATAGTCAAAGTTTATTTTTAACCAAATTTTAAAAAGCGTCATGCTAACTTTATACAAAGAATTTGTATAAAAACCATTTTTGGCCATTTTTTGCTATGATCGATTTGGAAATAAAGGAAATATTGTAGGTAGGTATAAAGATACAAAATATTGTACTGTCTTTTTCTGAAAAATGTTCTTCAGTAATTCATTTTGTCCAAACATTTCTGAAATATCTTTACGCAAAAAGAAAAAAATCATTAGCAGATTAGCACCGTATGGTTGAATATCACGAGTATAGTTTATATACTAAAAAAAAAAAACTGTTTTGTTTTCATTGAAAAAAAAAAATGTTTCCTTATAATCAATTAATCTCCAATAATCTATCAAAAACCAATTCCGAATGTTTTTCGATCTCAAAATAAAAAAGCAAATTTGTGTTATAAGAAAAACAAACAATTAAGTGTAATCATAAAAACTTGAATAAATAAGATTTCTACACGAAATTATCGTGAAAGAACTTCTTCTATCAAAATTTAGGAGGGAAAAAAAATACAACAACAGCAGTATTCATTTTTAATTTAGCGATGGGGAAAGGTGTTTATTCTATTTTCTGAAAATGAAACAAGGAACAGAAAAAAAAAATGTTTTCATGGTCAAACAACACTTATAATGCAAATTACTTCTGAGTATTTGTATCCCATATGAATGTATATCAAAATTATATTTATGCACTCCAAGAAAGGAAGTCAGATTAAAATTAAGAAAAAAAAAAAAAATAAATGAACTCATGCTGTCTTTGAAAGTGAATGCAAATCTTGTGAAAACAAACTTATTAATCCTAGAAAATATTTTTGTTTCTTTGATATATTTATTAAATTTGAGTTCAACAAAAATGCGATATTTTAGAATTATGACCTTGAACTTTAAAAAAAAATCAGTATCATATTTTGATATTTTGAACTTTCACTGGCACCGCCAGGTCCGTACAAATTTTAAGATTTAAACAAAAATTGCTTTGTCACTTTGTAATTTTTTGCAAAAAAGTTAAGCTAAAAAATTCAAAAGTATTTCAAAGGCGATCATAATTTTCCCCTTATCTTTCCTTTTTGTAGGCAAATGTTCACAAAATGGTGGAATTTAAGTTTAAAGAAAATCAACCTATCGGCTCAGGCTGCAGCTGAACACACATACAGATGGACAGAATTGCGAGAGACCCAATGTTGTCGAAATGTCGTTTCGCCCAACATTTGGGGGATCCGTCAGAACGATAAATCGAGTAAATGTCAAACCACCGCCAGAAATAGTGGTAATTGTAACAATTTTCAAGAAACCATTTTTAAATCAGAATGCCAAAGAAAGAACCGAAAATGTTCTTGTAGATGATTTAATATATTTAATTTTTGTGCAATTTGGTGTAATGTCATCATCACCCAAAAGTTCGTTATGTATGTGGATGATTTGACATTTATAAAATATATTGCTCTACTCCCTTATAAATTCGTAAAAATCTAACTTCAGATTTTGGTCAAACTTGAAATTAAGATGAGGGGGCAGATTGAAAAAATGGTTCACGCAATTATTTTTTGCTTTTCTCAGAAAGGCTCATCTGATTTTGACAATTTTTTTTTAAAAGAATGTTTTGAAATGTTTAAAGTAATACCTATGTATATAGCCCAGGAAAATTAGACAAAAAAATGGCAAAACTACGAAAAAATTCCGACAAAGCTGAATTTTGGTGGAGATGTTTATTTTTGTACCTTAAGCATTTTCTAAAAAATACCCTAAATTTGGACCGGGGCTAAAATTTTTATGGGGGGTGAAAGGGGTTGAATTTCAGTTTTTTGCTAGTTTCTCAAAAACTATCAGTGTTTTTTAAAAAAATGGGAAGGCAAAAGTTGTTGCTTATGTAATTTTACATTAAAAATTTTATAACATTTTTTTTCGTACAATGAACAGGTTTTGAGAAAAACGTTCACAAACTTTATAGTGTACTGGATTTATTGAAAAAAAATTATTGAAGGTGCATGTTTTGACGGGCAAATATTTTTTTATCGTATGTGTTTGGGAACATCTCCACATTATAAAAAAAAATTGTCGGGTGGTAGGGGCTAGGAAAAAGCGGCCACATTGAAACAGCCCGCCATTTTGTGTTCATGAAATAACTCGCCTGAATTTTTTTTGTAACAAAATGGGTAGTAAAAAACTTTTAGAGAATCAAATTACCTACAAAATATGGTATTAACAATGTACGGGACTTTTTTCATCTTTAAGTTATAGCTGGTCAAAGTTCACCTATATGTAATGGGGTTCAATGGAATATTTAGCTTTAAGGCACCTCACCTGCCTCTTCTGTGGCATTTACTCCACCAAATTCTATGACAACTTTGTAGAAGAGGGTTGGTGAAATATCTTTGTGGAATATCATTTCTTGAAAATGTAAAATTTTTAATCAACTTTTGCATTTTAAAAATCTAAAATAACATTGATGGTGGTTTCAAAAACCCCTCTCGTGCGAAATTTGTTACCCCTCCTCAAAAATTTGTATTCGAGAATATAGACTGATACTTTGTCTTAATTTAAAAATTCCAACCTTGCAGAATTTTGTATGACATTTTTAAGAATATAATAATATACAGCTAAAACCATAATATGAAAAAAATTCATCAACCCGTTTTCAAACAAAAAATTGTTACTTTTTAAAAAATCACAAAAATATTTTTTTTTTTTAATATTTGTACGCAGTATTATTCATACTTGATAGGATCTCCTAAGTTAAAATTTTGATCAACATCGGTTCAGCGGGTAAAGAGAAAGTAGAAAATCAAAAAAAAACGGCCAGTACCGTTAATAAAAGTGTTTGGTAAATTTTTTTTTTCACCAAAATGTAGACCATACCACTACTAGTACCTACACATACAAAATTAAAAAAAAAGATCGTTATATGAGCAATTTATTTAATTTTGTATGTTTAAACAATTTTTCAGTTTAAACCGCATGCATGCATATTTGAAAAAGTGCTATATGTATGTTATTAATTTTGGTTTACTTACATAATTATAATTTAAACATATAACTTAACTATATTTTGGGGTGGTGGTATTAAAATATAGGTTCCCATAGTTAACTTCATTTTCCTTTTAAAAACAGTGTTAAGATAAAGTTCGTGCGATCCAGTCGAGCAGTTTATATTTTAAACTTGAAGTAAGGTCTGCATTGTATCACGCATGACATCAGTTATTAAGAGGAAATCCTAACTGACAGAAAATATTTTATCTGAAATTTAAACTAGACCTGAGAGCCAGTATTACCACTTTACTTCAATTGAAGTAGATCTACTTCTTTTTTTCGAAAATTTTTGAATTCCTACTTCGCACCATCACCAAAATATTAAAATCTACTTCATTTTCAAAATCTCTGTTTCAACTTACTTCAATTTTACAAAATAAAGGCCAAACCTACTTCTGTTTTCTATTTCAATCCAGAAATTTTTTTCAGATCTACAACTTTAATTTTGTAAGTATTGCTTTGATAAATTTTTTAGGTTAAAATAAATTAAAATAATCAATTTTGGAGAACTTTGACACCCTTTAATTTTTCGGGCAGTATGATTACTAATAATTTTTTGTCACTTTTTTTACAAAGCAACAAATGGGAATGGGAATCGAATAAGATCTTTTTTATTTTTAAAAAAAGGTCGCAAAGGGGGAAGCTTTAGGAAAAAAAAAAAGCTTAGAAAAAAAAAACGGTTTAAAATCAGTTGAAAATCGCAAATAAAAAACAATACAAAAACGCGCTGTTTTAGATATTGTTTGGTATTAATTGTAGGTAAAAATTAAAATATATTTCACAAAAACTTCTGTCTTTGGCTATAAAATAACATCTTTAACGTAAAGATATCTTTAATAGAAACGTTTTAAGAGCTAAAACCTTTAAAATTAAAATCAAATATGGATTTGTATAAGAAAGGTTAATTTTGAAATCTACTTCGATTTTTCTCAATCTACTTCGCTTTTTTCTTCAAATCTACTTCGACTTTTTTTCCGGAAGTGGTAACGCTGCTGAGAGCCCACGAAGAGGTCTTAATCATTTACATTCAGTTTATATCAAATCAATCATTTGTTCAAAAAACAAATTGATATAAAAATGGCGCTGGATAAATAAGTATTACTAAAAGCTTCCAACTTCCGAATGTGTGTGTATTATAGCCAAAGGAAAAAACCTTTGGCTAATACACACACTTCAGCTCAATTAGATGAAGACTAACGGTTATATTATTGACTTTCTTCAAAGCTAGTTTTACTGAAAAACTAGTTCTTTAGGGGTTTCGAGTTTTCAAAAACAATTATTGATTTGATTAAGATGTCAAAATATGTATGAATATTATGATTTAGATGTCAAAGTAATACAAATTTTTGAAATAGAAACTCCTATAGAACTAGTTTTTCCGTAAAACTAGCTTTGAAGAAAGTCAATAATATGGCCATAATAGTTTTCTCTTATTAGAACAAACTTGTACAAATTTCTTGTAGTAGCCGTGACGTGATGGCCGTAGCCGTAGCAGGAGGTCTAGGTTCGATTCCCAGCCTCGCCACCTAATAATTTTTAAAATAAAACGGCGACTGCCTCTTGCAAGGAATTAACAAAACCTCCAAGAGTGTCTCTTGTCATAGAAAAGTTCCGCTTAAATTAGCCGTTCGGATCCGGCAATAAACTGTAGTTCCCCTCCATTCCTGCAAACACGCACACAGGAATAGTTGAGAGTTGTAGGTCACTAGGCCAGACCCTAGTTCTTTATGAGGTGTTGTGCAAATTTATTTTATTTTATGTACAAATTTCTTACTTTAAGCCCCCGAATTATTAAGTTTGACGGGAAAGACATAAAATAATTTTCAAACAATTATTTTGAACATTATGGCGCGTATTTATAGACGTTATTTTCTAAACTCATGTTTTTCTAAACTATGCAGTTAAAGACCTATTGGATGAATGAATATTCTTTCTATCTATAACACGGATCTAATTTTTTAATTATCAAAATAAGAGTTTACTTAATTATTCCAATTTAAATATTGGAATATACTTATAACCAGAAAAATTAGGTATTTAAAATATGGCCTTTGCAATTGACTTGAGGTGTATTTTGATATTCTTAGATACAATTGAATTACTATATAAACAAAAATATAATCATTATGTTTTACTTCTAAAATATAAACAACAATTTTTTTTCATTTTCTCATCTTCATATATGTATATTCATGCTCGAATGCAAAATTAGATTATTTTATGTTTTGAATGAATTTTTTCTTTTGTTTGTTTGCTTTTTTGGGTGATATTTTTAGCTTTTCACAAAAGAAAGCTAAAACCATATCGCGGGGAGGTAATACTTAATCGATGAGGTGAAAATTTGCAAATTTGCTGAGTACATTTTATATTGAGAAAATCTTATTTTGATAGAAAAAAAAAGAATAAGATGAAATATTTGGCGCCATTAAGTCTATTTAAATTTGTTTTCTTAAAAAAAAAAAGCTACAAAACATGTTTGTTATTAAGGTTTATAAAATAACTTGCTTTATTTGGTTATTTAGAATACAAATTTCAGTTGTTATATTACTTTGTTTACCACTTTCACACATCAAAAAAACAATCATTTATTTTATTTATAGAAAGCGTTTACAAAAATTAAGTATAGTAATAAATGATTTGTTTGTGCTGTTCGTACAATGTATGAACTTTACGTCAATTTTGAGGAATTTTTTAAATTGTTGTATAATTACATGCATCCGATTTGAAATCCAACAGGAAAGAGTTCTTGATTTCATTGTCTTAACGTACGTTTTTGTTTCACGTTTGTGTTAATGAAAAGGAAATACGTATTTGGGAAGTCTGTCAATGGTATACACTGGAACTGACTTAATTTACAATCATTATTAGTAATGGTCTATAAGTAAAGTAGATGAAAAAAAGGGGGGCGCAAAGGCGTACGCCGGATTTCGATTAGGGGAGGGGGAGGGGGCAAACTAACATTTCATTTTATTTTTTAAACAAGATATCGGGCGGTACATATTATACTAATTAGTGAAAAGGAAAGTAAATGATATTTTAAGCTATTTTCTTAAGAAATATTATTTGGCTTAGGCTTATAGTATATTCTCACTGAACGAAATTGCGCAATTTTGGGTTATTTTTCTGAAATAATCTTCAAAATTGCACAATTTCCCTTACAATGACGCAATTTCAAAATCATCTCAAATCACCTCAATTTCAATGAAATTGCGAACAAAAATTGCGTTTATAACAATTATTTCCCAATAAAGTGAACGAACAGAGCTACAAAGAATGACAAAAAAAAATAGTAGGCGCCAGTTATAGCTTTCATTTAAAAACCATCATGGAAAGTTTTGTCTTTTCATTTTGAGGCACTTATAGAAAGAAAATTTGATGGCATTTTGGTATCAAAATGAAGGGAATTATTCAGTGAATTTTTTCGTCAATTTAAAAAAAAATTAAAAATTAAAATTATTTAATATGTTTTAAAACTTTCTTTTAAAAGCAATGGCGCAAATTTTAGACGATTTAGTATGACGTTAAAGCATTTTTAGTATGATAATACGTTTAAAACAGGCTTTTCCAAATTTTAAACGAGTTAACATCGTGTTATCTTTTTAACATTTTACTAAAGTTAAAATCGCCAAATGCTTACTTTTAGTATCATACTAAATCCAAGTGTCACTTTGGCAGCTACAATTGCAAAAATGTGTTGAACTGTCACTGATTTATTCGTGTTCAGCTAGAAAAATAGGTTTAGTATGATACTAGTTAAAAAATGTTTAAAACTAAGAATATTTTAGTAAAGAGTTTTAAAGTTAGAAAATTGTTAAGTAGTATCGTGCTAATGCCTTAACATCAGGCTGTTTAAAATTTTGCGCCAATTTTATTATTTCAATGCGTAAGCTGTCAGACGAAATTATTTCATTTTCAGTGTGAACACTTTGCGTAATTTTGAAATTGAGTTCTCGAAACTGCGTAATTTCAGGCTCAGTGGGGACATACTATTAGCGCTTAAAGCCCTATCCCATTAAGTATTAAAATACAGTAAAAAAAAGTGGGAAGTAAATCATGGATAATAGTGTGGAAACAAAATATGAAACTTCATGCCACACGACTTGATAGCGCATCTCACACAATTTGACATGTGTTAAATCACACATTCTATCCCATTTGGAAGTTTGTGGTTATGGTGAATTGTTTTGTTTGGATGCAAGTGTGGAAGCAAAATATGAAAATCATTTTTTCACGCAAATTTGGCTGTCGTAAGTAATTCTATCCACTTTTTTTTGACATGAATGTGTTAATACTCGATTGGATAGTAAGGAAGGGATTTTAGGTCTATTTTCTAATTTTTAATTTTCTTTTTGCTCACTCCATTTTATGGCTCTATCTTTCTATTTCAAATGGAAGTTCATTTTATTTGCCAATATTAGCTTTGTACGTGTACTGTAAACAAAAAACAAAAGTACGAATTTCTACACAATTTTTTTTTTTTTTATGAACTGTAAAATTTTTTCGCTAAAAATTCGTAGAATTTAGTTATGAATAGAATTCTATGAGGAAACAATTTTCCGCTTGACATGTGAGTTTGTTTCAATTTTTTTTTATTTTGTGTTTTTTCGAATGGAATTTATTAATTATAGGTACTAAGAGGAAGTTTTGGTCTTTCTCTTGTGGATTAAAAAAAAATTAACAATGAATCAATTGTTTTAATACTTATCCACGTTTCGTTGACTTTTGGTTTCGTGAACAAATAAGGCTCCCTATTCTGTATTGCTCAGCTAAAAGGGGTCTCCACGTAAACTACTAAAGCCAGTGCTGCCAAAGCTGATAAAATTCGACTCCGCTAAAGTTCTCAGAGTATTTGTAAGACTCTTTAATAGGGAAAATTTTCTTTATCAAAATATGTTTTCAGGAGCATTAAAATAACAAACATAATTTTTCAGTTAAAGAAGCCTCTAGATTAATAAAACCTCACGTCGTGCGCCGAATTGAATTTTGTATTCGCCGCAACTATTTTCGCAAAAAATTCAATTTTTTTTTCAAATAATTTTTTTTTTGATTTTTGCGCCGCAAATTTTTTCGTGAACGCCGAAAATCTATCGAAATTGGATAGCATGCATTAAATGTGACACAAAAATTTGTGTGCCCTCAGGCGTCCATACTGACGTTTTTTTTTTACGTCTACACAAATATTTGCGACGAACGTGACGCACAATGAAAATTTGTATTGATCTGGACGTGGCTTAACACACCTTACCATTTTGATTTTGTATCAATTGCTTGTAATTTTTTACTATAATGAATGGCCATTATTAAGGCCAAGCTAAAACCTTTCTCATAGTTTACAACAAAATGATGAATTTTTTCTTGTTATCCAAAATTGACCTTATTCTACGTACAAATATTTTACCCTGCACATTTTAACGGCTATACTCAATTTTATTGCTGAGATCTCAGTATAATTTCTGATGCATTTACGTCCATAAAAAAACGCTCGTATTTGCATGCAAAATTTGAAAACAATCGATTAAACATTCGGAGATTTGAGATGAGGAACAAATAAACAAATATGGTTGACTTTTGAAGCTACAACTTTGGTTCTTATAACAGTGAGATCTATTGTTTGAACTGTTTAAAAGCATACTGAAACCCAAATTATAACAAAATTGGTTCAGGCAATAAATAAAAGTGAATATAAACCTAAGACTATGTGGCAGTTTTCTAAAAATTGTTAAAATCCAATTTCCGTTAGGCCAGGCGCGCACATGCAACTAAACAGTTTGGTCTCGATTTTGAGCACAGCAATGGGCTTATATGGGAATGCGTGCCGGTTTATGTGCGCGGACTCTCATATAATTCTATAGTACTCAAAATCGAAACCAAACACTAGGGCCCTATTTCATAAACATTGACAATTGCGACAGGTGACAGTCTTGTAATTTACAACTTGACAATTGTAAAAATCCTTTCCATAATCAATTTTACAATTATGTAGAATTTTCGCAAAATACCTTACAATTGTCATCTTTTCGGTTCATAAAAAAAAAATGTCATGACAATGAATTGTCAAATATTCTTCTACAATTGTCAGGAATTTTCTGACAAACTTGTAGTGGCAAATCTTTATGAAACGAAAAAAAAAATATACAATTTACATATTTGCCGGTATTTAACTGACAATTGTGACAGGAAACTGTCAAAGTGTTGACAATGAAACGACAGAAGTTGAGCTAAAATGTTAAATAATATTTTTTTCAAGTGAAAATGATGCCGATTCTCAGTTTTGTTCCATTTTTCATTGTTTTTCGACATAGACACTGCATAAAAGTTATGTAGGCCATGACAAACTTCAAGATCATACAATGCCAAAATTGTCACGACAAATGTGTCAAAATATGACAATGACAAAATATCATATCATGACAAATTGGTCATTGTGTTTTTTTGAAAAATTTGTCAACTGTTAATATTTTATGAAATACAAATTTATCAGACAAGTGTGACAAATTTGTAGAATTTTCACCTGTCAACTTTTATGAAATACGAAAAACAGAGGCACAGACAAAAAAGATAGACGCCAAAAGCATTTTAAAAATTTTTCTTAAATCTTAATTTTAGTTTTGATTAAAACTCCGATTTTTTTTCTACACAAAAACATTGGTACCCTATAGTTCAATTAAAAAAAAAAAAACAAGAAAACTCAATTTCACTTTATAACGCTTTATTTTCCAGAACAATGTTTCATTAAATTGCTTCTCATGCAACAACATGTTTTTTTGACAAATAATGTTACTTTCGTTTGCCACCTTCTTCACCCTCTAAAAAAAACACCGTTATACGCGAACATCGCACTTTATTACAAATTGTTCTTTCTGGGTTAGTGAAACTCTTTACTTTAATTTCTGCCTTGTAGTTTATGTATTTTGGTGAGTAAGGCAAAAATTTCATAGACGAATTATAATTTTGGGTTTCTAAAAATAGTATACAACCTTTCTAGCTTCTAAGTGTTTTAATACACGTAACCTTCTTATGCTCATACTCATTGTTGGAAAACCACTTGATTTAAGCCCAACATGACAATAATTTGTGTAACAACTTTTGCCTTAAAGCTATAAAGCACTTTATTTCTAGACACGAGTTTACGAGTATCTTCCAGTTAACATGTCAAAATAAAATAACATTTCAATTTATCATAGTTAAACAACTTTATGACATGCGTTAAAATAACACACCTCTTTCGAAAAAAAATATAGATAGATAGTAAAGAAAAATGCGAAACAAGTTTCCAACCTGAAAAATTTCATTTACCTATGCCCGAATGTAAATAAAATGGCCAGCACGTGTTAATTTGGCATTAAAATAATATAAAACAAGAAACACCAATGGAATGTGTTATTGAATAGTTCCAGACGAAACGAACACCTTTATAATATTTTGTTGATGGAAAATCCACCCACTCGAGCCCAAAAAGCAGGTGGAAATAATTTGATAGGAATTTTCTTTTTTCCTTTCTATAATTTCTATATACTCACCACACCACCCACACCGCAATAGATCGACAGTGAGATCAATAATCCAATGTGATTTAGTGCAGACTTCCATTTTACTAGTTTCCAGGAGCCTTTTTTAAAAACCCCACCTCCTTCAGGGTTTTCACCCGCTTCAACTCGAACGTCCAGATGTTTTAGTTTCTTGAGAAGCTCCTGGTTAACCTCATCTGCTGAGTCGTATTCTACCATTTTCTTATGATTTTTGTTACTTAATTACCTATCATTCACTTAATTATTATAATTTTGGAAAACTGATTTTATTTTGAAAAACACACTATATACTATCTGGAAACGGACATTATTTTAATTAGAATTTATGATTGCACTGGAAAATTTGAAATAACAAAAATATTTTCCTTTCCTTCTCCATAAACACACCTTTCACTCGGAAGACCGATCACGATATTTTTTTTTTATTTTTTTGATTTTTAAACAATTTTTCCGGGATTTTTTTTTTTCTTTTATTTATTTTTATTTTATTTTTGAAACCGTTAACCGTTTAAATTTATTCGCTCCGGCCCACCCGAAGTCAACGCATTGACTGAGGAGGCCAAAAGCGAATACGTTGTCGGGCAGAATTTTCCTTTTTCCAAACACCATTGTCTTGGGACTTGGGAATACTTTTATTTATTTTCTTTTTTTTTGGTTGAAAATTTTGCACAAATGTGGAACGTGTTTGAAGAATATTTTCGCCAGATATATTTCAAACATGTTCGATGTGTCGGCGCTTATCCAATATCAAACCAAAACACAACGTCAAAAACCACGTGCTCAGCTTTTGACCTTGATAAAGATGCGTGCTCTTGCAATGCCGGTCGGTGTTTCTTTTCAAAAGTGTATAGCACGTTTTTGTGTCGCTCGATTTTGTTAAAGGATATGCGAGGAACAGGGTTGCCAGTTATATATTTTCTAGTTTTAGACAGTTTTTTATTTCAATTTTGAATTCTTAAAAAAACAAAATGGATGAGTGATGGGTCGTAAGAACTTCCAATTATTATTTAAATATATTATAAATTCTGAATATTGTAAACCTATTTATCAGATCAAAATCATAAAAATCATTTTCTAGATCTAAAATTTGATTTCCTTTAACGGGTTTTAAAACGTTGCGGAAGGTACCGTAAACTTTGAATATAAGACTTATTTTTACATAAAATAAAAAAAAATTAAACTTTTATGTATCCATGTGCTTACCGTTTTTTTTTCGGTCCTCAAGAGAGCTCTAAAATAAAAAAATAATTAAATTTGGCGCAAAATTTTTAACAGGCTTATATTAAGGTTAACATAATACTACTTAACAATTTTTTAATTTTAAAGATCTTTACTAAAATGTTCTTAATTTTAAACATTATTTAACTAGTATCATACTAAACCAATTTCCTTAATAAAAATCCAGCTGACAAGCCTAAAACAGTGACAGATCACACCATTTTCACATTTGTAATTGTCAAAGTGACATTGGGAGTTAGTATAATACTAAAAACATAAAACAGCCATTTGTATATTTTAACTTTAGTAAAATGTTAAAAAGATAATTATTATCTGTAACTGTTTATGCTAAAACAGCAAGGAAGCACAATTGACCTTAAGATGATTGATATGACCAATGCTAGTCATATAAAATATGGCACAAAATTTGAATATATGATATAAGTATGCCATATATATGTTTACAAATATGAATCACTAGCTACGAAAAATAGAATATTAAAAAAAATATGATTTATTTGACCAAACGCGTTTCATGGAGTCATATATAGTTTGTCATATAAATATGACTATCACACTTATATGACATTTTTGAGCCATATTTATTTGGCAAACTTGCCATATATATATATGACAATATAATACTGCCTTTACTAATAATCAATCACTAATATCGATTATTAGTAAGATGTAAGGTTAAAAAAGTGTAAAGCTTAAATAGAATCCTACGAATAAACAATTTCACCTTCTGGTTAAAAAAAAATCCCCACACTTTCTTCGAATCTACTACAATTTCCATCAAAGTTGCTACCAATTGAAAAATCGCAAAGTGAGCTGTCAAAAGCATAGACCCTGACAAAAACGGATGAGAATCTACTTGGGTGCTTTGAAAGGAAGATTCTTCGGGTGTTTTTCGGTCCAGTCTGTATCGATGGAGTATGGAGGAGAAGATTCAACAACGAGCTTTACGGGCTTTACAGCGACGTCGACCTGGTCAAGAAGCTGAAAATACAGCGGCTGAGATGGCTGGGACACGTGGAGAGTATGGACACCGACGCACCAGCCCGACGAGTCTTCGAATCAACCCCTGATGGTCTGCGCAGCAGAGGAAGACACCACCTTAGGTGGCGCACACAAGTGGAGAATGACCTCAACCAACTTGGAGTACGTAACTGGAGGCAGCTAGCTAAGGACCGCGAGCTGGTTGGAGGGGCTTGTTGGTTGAGGCCGTAGTCCATTCTGGGCTGTGAGCGTCATCTAAAGTAAAGTAAGTAAGTAAGAGCTGTCAAAATGTTTTCAATACATTCAAAGTGGAGTATTGCCGTATTCTTTTTCAATATTAATTATTATTTCAGTACTTAAAGTAAATTGTATATTTAATTTCTATTTTATTTTATTTTTACTATATCACATTTAGCATTCACAGCTTTTCTTTTTCTAACCTTCATTATTTTATCTCATTCGCAACATATCAGTAAGAAAATCCTATAAAAAAATTAATTTTCGGTTCATTTTTCAATGCAGTATTTTCCCTCTGATCGATTGGATTATAGAAAATCTCCGTAAGAAATTCAGCTATCAGGCATCAGTGTGTGTTTTGGCTTATTTTTTATCTTTGAAAGAGACGTTTAAAGTACTTAGTTTTGGTTGTAAAAAAATATTTAATACAAAATTGCTATTAAAAAATACCAACAAAAACGAAATAAATAACTATCTGCTTCCGTTTTAACAAAAATAATAAAATCTTAAAACTGAAACTAAGGTCGTGTGCGAATAGGTTTAAAATTTCGATTAAATTTTATCCGAAATTAGGTTTTGACGTTTCAACGTACAGATTCACCTCAACAGTATCAAAAATTAGTCTTCGGATAAAATTTAACGCAATTTGAATTAAATTCACACACGCCCTAAAATATGCATACCCAATCAAAATCAAAATATTGTTAAAGTTATTTTTTGTCCTAACCCTACCCTAAAGAAATCAAAAAAACAATATTTTTCTATTTTTATTTCAATTTTTTATTCCCCCCCCCCACGATGTCGATTTTTTTCATACAATTCTCTTCAGACGTGCAATGAACAGCGCTAGTATGAGAGTAGGTATATTTAAGTACTTAATACATTACTTTATGTACCATGAAAACGCACAACAGGCAACACTTTCATTGAAACGCCATTTTGATGTGTTTAATGTACAGCTTCAACATGCATTTCCATGTATGTATTAAATTTTAACGTATTGCTAGTGACTAACCTAGAGACTTTTATGAAATCTGGAGATTCTTCTTTAACTATTAACTAAATTTGATTATTAGTAAGGCCAAATATAAACTATGTCATTAGGCGATTAAGGTTTATTTTATCACCTAGTACAATATTCAACACAATTTTCCAAAAATTATAATGTTCCCAAATTCTTTCTTCTTGCATAAGTGATAGGGTATGTGTATTAGAATAAATAATTAATGATTATTGTTGGTGAACATCTAAATTAAATGATTTCCGCATAGTAAGCCCCTTGACATACAAATGCTTGTCACAAATTTAAATAACTATGAAACACGTTAATTTAAGTAAACATTTTTTTTTGCTTTTATAAAAAACACTGAAAAGTTATTGAGTTTGTATACATGAAATTTGTTGGCAAGATTTAATTAAATTCATTTGTGATGAATTTAATGTATTCGGAGTTTAAAAAATGTATTTTAGCTCCCTAGGGTGCTTATGAGATTCCTTTCAGATTTATTATTCTAGACAGCAACTGCTAATGAAAATTTTTTTATTTATAAACGTAATTTCTTGAAAGTAAAGAGGGTTCATTGTTTGTCAACATTTGAAAAGCTTATTCCAGAGTTAAAATGAAAAAATTATATTATTAAATTATTTTCATATTCCCTTTCTTCTATATTATTGCAGATAATATTGGTCTTTTTTGTTGCACTTATCGCTGAGAATTCAGTATATATCCATCGTGGTTGTTATGAATGTTTTTGTTAAGGATCACATTTCTTTCTCGTAGAGTTGGGGGGTAATGGGACCAAAACTGAATATAACTCCTTAATAGTATGACAATTTCGTTGAAATTTTTGAGATAGGTTTCTTCTTATTAATGAAGAAAAAATTGGCACTCAAACAGAAATAGGTGGCGCAAGAGCTCTTGAAGAACCAGGGCCAAGTGACTTGTGTTTTTAGGCAGGAATAAAGGGGACCTACAATCTCAGGCCGAATCCGATATTTCATGATATAATATGGATATGTACTTTTGGAAGGTTTGTCACTTACTCGCTACAAATTTCTGTTCAATATGTAAGTAAATTTCTTTCAAAGTGAGCGATCAGTGACTTAGGTTTTAAAATCCAAAGATATTCTCATTTTTGTCCATACAAGTTTTATGGAAAAATCAAAACAAAATCAAATGGCAATGAGGGGCTTCTTAAACTATAAAATTTCACCTTGAATTTACCAATTCTTTTTATTCAAGGAAATCTATGATTTCACCACGGACAAATTGCAACAAAAGCAAATCTAGTTCGATTGGTCTAAGAACACTAAGACATAAATTACATCCAAAATTCAGCAAAACAAATACCGTGGAAACATTGGTTATTTCCAATATAGCTTCCTATCGTAAACGAAAATATTAATTGCGCATAAACCAGATTTATATGATTATGATACATCTGCTTAAAATGATTTCTTTCAAGCTGATTCTAATCCAATATTGATATCTATTTCATATCTACTTATTCTTTATTTTAATGACTATATATATATATTTGTTTTTGATTTTTGTAAATAAACATGGTACGCCACCAAAACCTAGAACGTGTAGATTTTGGTGGAGTACCCTGTTTATTTACAAAAACCAAAAACCATACGGGAGGGGAGTTCTTTTTCCTCCTGTTTAAGCGGATTGCAAAATTTTCTAAAAATATTGAAACACAATGACAAAATATACTTAGAATATCATGCTGTCTAATTTTGTACAGCCCGAAATCTATTCTTTAATTTTTATTTCAAATCAAGCTTATTTAGTGAATAGTTTTTAAAAAATTAATTTTCAAATTCAGAAAAAAATAAAATTATTTTTTTTTAAACTGTGTTATTTTTAATTTTC
The DNA here is from genome assembly GCA_947049315.1 of Epistrophella euchroma. NCBI lineage: Eukaryota > Metazoa > Arthropoda > Insecta > Diptera > Syrphidae > Epistrophella > Epistrophella euchroma. The sequence goes on along the minus strand of OX346247.1, from coordinate 110,470,407 downwards.
ATAAAAAATAGAAGACATTTACGTGGTTTTTATTTTTGGCCTGGAAATTGACAAGATCATTGAAAATAAATAAAAAAATGGTACTTAATATGACATTACATGTTGCCGGTGTTTTTAAACATGTTTTTTTTTCTATTTTAAGTCAATTTTTTAATAAAATTGCCCCTCCCTAAACGGGGGAAATAGGCATATGTTATCTGCATACCTATTACACATATGCAAAGTGTGTTTTAAGCCATTTCCCGGTGTTAGATTTTGACGAATTTCGAACCTTATTGCGAAGAATTTGCATTTGTAACAATTTGTCCGACGTTAGCCCTATTCTTTCGTCTTTTTCTCAGAGCCCAAACCAACATTCATTCAATTTTTCAAAAGATTTTGTTCAAGTTGCTCCTTTCTTAATCCAAAGTTTATTCGTATGTAGGTACTTACCTATATATGTACAGTGCACACCCTTAAGAAAATATACTTTATTTTTATGAGCAAAATCTGCCAATTAATTTAGAGATAGATATAGCGCTACACCAGTGTCGTAGCTATGGCCGGCGGGGTGGGGAACAAGGATTTTTTTCTAAATTTAACATCTATTTATGAAAATTTAGCCATTCACAAGGGCAGTCAATAGTACAGATAAAATTAGAATAGATTATTTGTACCCACTCACAGAAAACATCTGCGTGACGCGGGCAGTATAGTCCACAATGACCTTTTGACTCACTTGGTTGGGTTACAAGTCCACATACTTATATCAAATTTGGACTTTTAAATTACACAAAAAAAAAATAAATAAAAACAAATGAATTTGGTGGCACAACGGCTCATGAAGAACCAGGGCCTAGTGACTTACAACTCTCAACCATTTCTGTGTGCGTGTCTGCAGGAATGGAGGGGACCTACAATTTATTGCCGAATCCGAACGGCTAAGGTGAGCGGCACTTTTCTATGAAAAGAGATACTCTTGGAGGATTTGTCAATTCTTCGCAAGAGGTAGTAGGCCGGAAAAAAACTTAAAGTGGAAGCGGCTGGTATTGAACCCAGACCTCTGGCGTGACGGTCCATCGCACTAACCATTACGCCACGGGCTACTACTTTTCAAATTTTAAATTACACTGATGTGCCAAAAGTCTCGAACTAAATGGGTCAATATGTAATTGCATTGTAAGTCCACAACAGCTTTCGCAAATTCTTTAAAACTTATTTTGAAAAATTTAAATTTAGTTTTTGTTTGAATGAATTAATTTTTGTAAAATATCGAACCCTTTCCACCAAATTATCGTGAGCGACATTTTCATATTGTCACATAAAAATGATTATTTCATTTTTTCCTGTACATTAAAAGCAATCGGACCTGTGTTATCTATTAGTAACAGTATTACTAATGTTTAATGCTGAAATTTTGGCTAATTAGTTTCGTTGCTGAGCAAACAAGAAACAAAATGTCGCTTACGATACTTTTATTTTTTTGCCGCTTAAAATAATATGGCGGAAAGGGCTCAATATTTTAATAATTCTTTTTTAAAAACAAAACTATTTTTTTCAAAGATTTTCTAAGTAAAATGGGAACAAGTTAAGAGCAGAAATAATAAACTTTACAAATAGTTTTCTTAATTATTTCTATTTTCGATTGTCTTTTAATTTTGTCATTCTTTTTCTAGTATCGATTTCATATATATGAAAATTGGTTTGGGGGCAAAGACTCTCCCCAGCCGCTACGTTGCTACGGCACTGTTATAAATCAATACATAGACAAATAACTTCATTTGACTTCTTCTTTTACTGACATCGAAATTTTTGTATACCTCCTTCAAGTGTTAATGATGTGACATGATAATAAATTCAAATACGTGTCAAATTAATAGGAAACAAAAAGCGTTACAAATCGAAATGTCAAGTTACTTGCTTCAATTGAAATCGAATTAGGGAAGTATAATTTGTAACACTCGTTGAACATTCAACGAATTTGTTGGATAATCTATGATACGATTAAAGAGGAAGTATTCTATCTGGTTAAAAGTATCTTCAGTCTTCTTACTTTTTTAAGATAAATGCAAGAAATATTTAAAACGATGGTAATATATCATTTTTATCCTTCACTAAAGGTTGCATGCTATTTTTCGTATTTTGTGCTTGCAACTTCACGCGAAGAATTCTTTAATTTCATCGTCACACCACGTTACTACATTCGCTTGAAGTAGAAATAGAATTGAAAGAGATGAAAAATTACATTCAGTAAAATTACTTTGAAGATAAGGATTTCAGATTAAATAACTGCAATTATGTAGCCCACCACCGAAACGAATTTAAACTTGAAAGTTTCAGTAACTTTACAGTGTTTCAATTGAGTTTAAAGCTTTTATAATTAATAGTCACTTGAAGACGGAATTGCCAGTTTGGATATTTTTTAAATGAATCAATTCAGCAATTCAGCAAACAAGAAATGCGCTATAATGCTTAGAAAATGGCAAGAACGGAGGAAATATTTACTTTTCACAGCGAATTTTCATAGTTTTTGAAAACAGAAAAAAGTGCAGAAATATAAGCTGCGTTGAACAGAATTTGCAAAAATGTGATTTTTTTTCTTTGAATTTGAGAGTTATGAAATGGTTTTGTCTGGCTACTTTATAAACTTTTTTGTTCATACTTTAAATCTTTGAGCATGAAATTTAGTTTTCTTATTGTATTTTTAATAACTCTTTTTATTGAAATTTGGTTTACCAAGACACAAGCTAAATTTAAAAAAAATCATACATATATAAAACACTATCCCAAAAGATAAATCGATATAAAGGTTCTCAGCATGAACAAGGAATGACAGGCATTTATTGTGTTTGTGAGATGGACGGGGGTATCCTCACTTGATGCCAAAAACCACTCAATACTCTTCTATAAAATTTTATTTATTATTATTATTTTTTTTTTTTTCAAATAAATTGGTTTGATTTTAAAATTAAACTGGAGGCTAAAAACGTCTTCGAGTGGAAAGTGAATTTTCTTGGAAAGATGAATTGATTTTATACGATGCGGTTTTTAATCTATTATCAAATTAATGTGTGCGGTAAGAATATAAAATTGTTGGCTTGTTGAATGAATTTTGATTAGACCTCTTGAAATTTTGATTATATTATGCGGTTGAACAGAAGTGATTTTATTTGTACTTAGCGTGATTTTTATGATGGTAATTAATTTTCTGTATTAAAAATGTAGAAGTGTTGGTTTAGTTGTTAATTCAAGCCAATTTAAATGAAAATTAATCAGGTCAAACTGTTAAGATTTTCAGCTGATGATTGAAAAGATTTTTCATTTTAAATAAACACGATGTAACATAATGATTTTTTTTTATCAATTTCATATAAAATATCAGCATGGTTCTATGAGATATTGAAGTTCGACTTAACACTATCGAAATGTACTAATCGTAATATTCCATTGTATTCTCATGTAAGCTGCTTGATAAAAAAAATACATAGTTTAAAAAAAGAATCAGAAATACGTTACAAAATTTGTGTTCTTTCAAATAAATTAACATGTAGGTCAGGTATTAAATATTTACATAATATCCTTTCTCTCGTTATACCAGAAGTATGAATAAGCAAAAACGAAAATTTTACGATACCATTTTTAAGCGTTTTACAATGGAGTCTTGATGAAAATTATGACCAATTCATATTTGACAATATTGACATCGAATATCGAAAGATTTATACAAAATTACTTATCACTTCAAAAAAAAAAAAAAATAATTTGCACATTCATGCTTCTGGCTAAAGGGGGATGAATTGTTGTATATTTTCATATCAATTGGGAGTTAAGACAGAAACATATTTATACAAGATTCTTTCTCTTTCCTTATGCTCCAAAGTCAATCCCCTATTCGAAACTAATGGACTGTTCGGAGCAATAAATATTTATCAATTTTAAAGTAATAAATTTTTATCTTTCGTCATCCCCCTTTCGAAAGTATTTTTTTCTCTATTGAAGTAGAAAATCATATTGAAAGTGACAAGAAAATTTAACAAAATGGAAAAAAAATTGTTTTTGGTAGCTTACTTTTAGAGATTCATATTTTTGTTTTATCTTTGATGGCTTTTTAAGTAATTTACCAAGTCCGTTATCTTTTAAAGTTTCTTTTTTGCTTAAGCGCACAAGGAAAATAACACTGTAATAATATAGCATGAATAAAGAATATATCTAAGAAATAATTTTTGGACACTGTGGCGTATGAGTATTTTTTTAATGCATTTCGTTATATTTTTTTTCTGCATATAGAAACTCCTCAAACAAAAATATTAGGCAAAAAGACTAGTTTTTCTACATTTCTTGCATCCTTTTTTTGTATTTTTGTATGTACCTACATAGGTTGTCAGTACATTTTTGGTCAGTAAATCTTTATTTTTTTACAAGTTTGTACCTATTAGTGTTGTTAAATACAGCATTAAAAAATACTTTAATGTTCCAAAATCCAAAAGCCCTTATAAACTCCTCGTTATCCCATTAAAAAATACCTTTACCACCTGGATATTTTTATAGACACTTGATTCTCTATTCTTTTGGTAAATAATTAAATAAAACGTATTCATCAAGTTTCCTGAGTGTATAACATTTTTTTTTGTTTTGTTTTGTTTGTTGTTTCACATACATGGAAAGTTATGAATTTGTTAAAATATTAACTAAATTTGACTCCTGAGAACTTAAACATGAACACAGGAATGGTTGAGATTTTTAAAATTGCTTTTTCGAAATTGTTAAGCAAATAAAATTCGCCAAAGTACAATATCCAATCCATTACAGAAAAAAGAACTTTCATATTCGTTTGCTATGAGTCATGACATGGCTCATTTATACACATATCCCAAGGTTTTCCTTCATATTATCTTAAAACACAGTTTAACAGTGCGTTTCCCAGTTTGTTCCAGATCAAATGGTCCCAGTTGGGAATGTGTCAATGGTTGCATAATGGAATTAAGACAAAGGAAAAAGGTGAAACCAAGTTATATCCTTATGGATTTATGATCGATGGACAAGACAAATGGATTAAATTTGTTAAGTGATCTAAGAAAGATAAGGAAGATAAAGTTTCTTTTAGGAATAATGCAATACAAAAATGTGGTCTTTTTTTGAGGAAACTTTATTGAAAGTTGTTTTAAAGGTTTTTTTTGAATTTTCCAATCTGATAATATTTACATTCGTGATATAATTATTTCTATATCAGTGACCTTTTGTTCAATTATTTAGAATATTATAATTACAGGCCTAAAGAAACGTCGCAATTAACAGAAAAATAAAAACAAAAAAAAAAGACATTCGAATTCCGTATTTTAATCAAACTTATTTTTATCAATCTTATTACTCTAATGACGAATTCTGTCCGCAGTTCTATTCGTCTGTCTGCATATCTGCACGGTTTAAGCCGAAAATTCAGTTAATTTGATAAATTATTATAAAGGCTATCTTTTGAAAAAATGCGGATTCATTTTCTTAAAAAAAAAAAAAAAAAAAAAAAACAGAAAAAAAAAAACAAGTTCTTTATTTCTTTTCAAAAAAAGGTACCGTAGTTCAATATAATATTATTATGGCCCAAAAATAAGAGATTCGTTTGGAACAATTTTCTTTGAAATTCACAAAAATTTGAAGCTTTTTGGTCAGTACTTGTACTTACCCCAATTATAATAAGAACTAAAGTAAAGCTTTATTTATTTACCATAATTTCTTGAAATCTCAACTAACAAAGTCCAGAGTTTAGCTCTTTAAATCTGAAAAAGAAAATCCCATAAGACTCTTGTTCAGCCCATAAGAGTTTATAGCATTTTTCAAATGTCAAAATACTTAAATCCTGTATCTAGATCAATTTAAGGCTTAAAATTATCCCATTATGAAACTCAAACGCTAAACGTCATTTTTAGTTATCACAATCCCATAGCAACACATAAACAGAAGTTCAAGAGTCGAATAGGAGCTAACGTTTACAAATGTCAATTGAACTGCTGTTTTAATTGAATTATGTTCTTTTTCCGATTTTTTGGCTTGGTGGTAGTATAAAGAGAGGGATTAAAAAACTTGGTTTATTTGTATCAAACAATATGTACATCGCTTTATACAGATCGAATTCCAAATGCAGTCGAATCTGACTTGTTGACTGGATTTTTTTCTTGCTAATTCAGTCAAAAAAAAAAAGAGTCAAGCATCAAACATTTTTTTGTTTGCCAAAAAACAGTCAAATATCAAAATACCAAAGATTAATGAAAACAATAATAAAAATTTGTTCGGGTAAACTTAAAGGTTAAAAGTAGTCTTCTGATTCTATATTTTGGTAGCACTTGTTCCATTTTTTTTTTTTTTTTTACATATTCAGGAATAATAAAATTATTGCAGCATTCTTTATACCGCAAATGGTTCCTCACAGTCAAAAAAGAGTTTGTTAATAAACAAAAAATTCTGTCTTCTTCTGCATTGGAAATTGGCAATACCAATACGAATAACGTTCTTTAAACAACGTCGTTAAAATATTTTGCAAAAAAAACTATTTAAAATTATTTTTTTTTAAATACAAATATTTTTCGGCATTCCCCGATTCCATGTCCAGAAGAAGATTTCAACCAGAATCGAAACATACGTCGCGTCGGCAGATATTAAATAATTATTGATTCAAAAAAAAAGACTGTATTTTGTTTTCTTTTTTATTTAATAAATATTTGTTTTCTTATATGAGACGAAAAGAAGAAGACAAGCCTTTTCTTTTCCTTTACGAAAATAAAAATCTTTTTACTGAAAAAAAAAAAAAATCACTACGAGTACTGATACTGACAGCTTGAACTCTGCACCATTTAACCTAGGGGTTACATTTAACACTTAGGTACACTTGTTCGCGTGTTGATATCTTATCGAAAGCAATTTAAGTTTCCATACATTCTACTTGAATTTTTTTATATGTAAGTATGTTAAAGTAGCGTAAAGAGGGAAAAATTTTAAATTGTTTTGTATTGTCAATAATGCAGGAATCTATAGATATACCTTTAAATGTATATATTTTGGTTTGAATACCTGATTTAATAATTATTCAACACAAATACAATGAAGCCAGTTGACAAAAAACTAAAACATGCTTTTGGACTATCTAACGAAAGAATAAAGTTTGCATTTAGTCTTTACATTGGTAAAAATTAAAAAAAAATGTACAATGTCACTTACCCCCTTCTTCATCTCAACGCTTCAATTTTTTTTCGTAAATATCGCTTAAAAACATGAATAAAAAGTCATTAACGTATCAAAAAAAAACTTTTTTATATAGAAGACAAACTAATGTAACAAATCAGTGAACCAACTTTTCATAAAAAAATTAGCTACTCAAATCAAAATTATAAAGTCCATAAATTAGGTAAGTAAAAATCGATTAACGCATTGATAATTTATTTTATTTTTAAATCTCGAAATGTTTATCAATCCATTTTGTGTTGGCCCTCAGCCAAGACAAATGCATTCCATAGTCCTTACCAATCAGGCAATTTTTCACACAAAAGACTGCTGTCGCCAACTAAATTTCTGGGGTTTGTCTAAAAAAACCTGATCCTTTCCATTCAAACAACTAACTTTATGATGCAAGTAATTTTTTTCTTTGCAAGTGATTTTTTTTTGCCAACTGGCCTAAACCAATTTCCGCCTAAATTCCAGTTTTTATAGTACCTATTTTTTACCTACACGCAATTCGTATTTTTATACTAATTGCTATAAATCATTCCTTCGAGTTATTTAGTGACTAAATATTTTATCAAAGTAATGGGTTTTTGTTATCCTCAATTTGGAATGATACGCTTTTTAAATTCAAATACCTCGTAATCCTTTTGTTAAAATTTATTAGATCATTGATTTTTCACACAATAATATAGCACATGAGAAGTCATCCGATGGCATTTTGTAAATCAATATACATAGATTCCATGTGCAATTTAGCTGGAAATTAAAATGGCCAAAGGAAATGCAAACTCAATTGACCCAGTTTAAAGGTGCACGATTAATTCCTGTATGCGGAGGATGGGAGCATATATTTCCTTAATGTTGAATGTGCATGTTTTTTATTCTGTTGCTTATTTATTCAGAGAACAATTTGTCACGTGAACGTGTGCGACTGCTTTGTGCGAGAAAAAATTTCCTTCGCTTGCATATTTAAGTTATGTTATTCACAAGCTACACTAAAAAAGGACTTAAAAAAATATAAAAACAATTTAAATACATAGTATATACTTTTGTACATAAAAAGTATGTACTTCTGAAATTTATATGTATAAAAGGAATGTGTAATATACAAAAATACTGTTTCATATATGTCTTTGTTAAAGTTTTTTATTCCAGTTATAAAATCTACTAGACTAAGGGCCAGTTGTACAATTGTTGTTTAAATACTGATCCGTGGTTCAGGAATTTTAATTCACTAATTTTTGCGGATTAACTGTGGTCCAACTATGGTTCAGGGATTTAGTTGGCTTTTTTCACATACTTGAACGTTAAACTATCGTTGAACTTCAGCTAATTACCAAAATCGGCTAGTTAAAACTGCTGAACCACGGGTTAAATATTAAACCACGATTGTACAACTGGACCTAAGCTAATATAAGTAACATAATTAATTATAATGTGAATATGATATATTTTTTATTAAATACTTTAAATAATATATGTAACTAGCTTACCCGACAGACGTTGTCCTGTCTTAGCTATGAATTCGAACTGGAATATATAATTAAATAAATATTGAGTACCTAGTAGGTACTCAACACATAGACGGACGGATACCTACTTCTAGAGGATTTACCATCAGATGAAGCAGAAAATAACCAAATGTTATGACCCTTAAAAAAATATAGCCAAACGTGTCACACACTGATAAATTATTATATTTCCATTTTTTGTTTGCGATCTTGTAATCTATTACATGTGGTTATAAGAAAAGAGAGAGGTGAAAAAACATCTTTATTATTTTTTGCCTGTTTTTAGTTCCTATGTATAATATTATAGACCTTTTAAAATTAATAATACAAAATAAGCATTAATGGAGTCACAGTGGCGTATACGTACTTTTTTATCAGCATACATTAGTTAGACTTAAAAATCTGTACATCACAGTTTTACAGTTCATTTTATATAATTAGAGTTAAGTAACAAAGGTTCGATCCCCAGCCTCGCCACCTATTTATTTAAAAGAAAAAACGGCTACTGCCTCTTGCGAGGAATTGACAAATCCTCCAAGAGTATCTCCTGTCACAGAAAAGTGCCGCTCCTTAGCCGTTCGGATTCGGCAATAAACTGTAGGTCCCCTCCATTCCTGCAGACACGCACACAGGAATGGTTGAGAGTTGTAAGTCACTAGGCCCTAGTTCTTCATGAGTGCCATCAAATTTATTTTTTTATTTTTTACATTGGATACAAAATAAATATTCAATTCGAAATACTTTCGTTGTGTAAAATTGAAAAAAAAATAGCAATAACTTGTGCACTATTGGTCTTATTGTGAGGTTCTATTCGGAGTAAAACAATTAATATAAATTTGAAATAGTCAAATAGAAAAATATTAACGATAAGATTTTCAATATAACAACAGTATAAATTAAGTCTATTTGAATAATATATTTTTTTATAGACTCGCTCGCAATAAGCTTCTGTATTGATGCACTACGTATCAATCCACAATGTAGAAAGACTTTCCGACTTTTCCGGCCTAATTTTCCAATTTTTATCTCCGTTGTGTGTTAATCTGGTTCAATACGAATCCAACAAAAAATTCCCAACCAAATCGGATGATGGCCGAGTTATGCGCGCACAAACACAATTTCGTTTCACAAATTATAAAATTTCAAGGTGTTTTCAGGATTTTCCTACTTTTTCAGTGGAATTTTCTAATTTTCGGTCAAATTTTCAGCTCCGTTGTGTGTTAATCTGGTTCAATACAAATTCAACAAAAAATTCTTAACCAAATCGGATGATGTTAAGCTGAGTTATGCGCGTACGAACGCAAAAAGGGATTAATTTTTATATATAGGTATAGAAGATAACAATATTTCATACAAAAAAAAATTAAAACCATAAGATGAAATACCAATCATTCAATTCAATTTTTTGTACGCAAATAATAATCAATCAATTTTCCACATGATTCTTTTCTCTGTTTTTTTTTTTTTCTTTCGATTCAAAATTGATTATGAGAAAGAATTTAAAAAATGCTACGTTAAAAGCGTATTATTTTAAAAGTGTAAAGTCTTAATTTTTTTTTTCTAAAATATCAATTTTATAAACATAATTAACCATCATTCATCATCATATACTCGAGATAACTTCAAATATTCATATTTTAATAACAAAGTCTTATACAGTGAAAAATGGCTCGTTTTTAGAATTAGGTATATGTATTTCGATAATCCCATCCCACAGATAAAGCCGCCTCAACCTGCGCCAGCATAAAAATGAGGTGTGAAATCGATTAAATAAGATAAACAAAATAATTAAGCAAAATCATTGTGGGGATTTCATATGAGATATTATTATGAGACAACGAGAGGTAAAATTAAAATATTTGGCATCTTTTTATCTTTTTAAATTGCCATGAAATTTTTTGCAAAGCGTGAAATATTTATATAGAATTTAATTAAGAATTAATATTTAACAAATTGTGTTGTGATTTTATATACAAAACCCAAAATTGTTTTTTCCAAAATTTTTTCTATCAACAGATTAACTAATCTGTGTGTGTTAATAATATATTTTAAAACTAAAGATTTATGAAAATTATATTTGAAAGGAATATTTTGTCATTTAACTATTCTTTTGATATTCCGATTTTAAATAATGGTGCATGGTTGATTTAATAAGAATTTTCGCTGTCAGATCTTAATTTGAGTACAACTTCTCAATAAATTTAAATATACTTTTTGTTTTTGGAAAACTCGAATAAGTGTGTAGAACGTGTTGGAAAAGATTCTCGCCAAAACTGCCTCAAACATGTTGAAAGCTCTAGACACGCAGGCGCTAGTTTGAATTCAAATCATAATACAACATTGAATACCACGTGCTATTGGTGTGTTTCGCTTCGTGCGCTTCGAGTTTGATTCTGATTAGGATGCTAAGTGCGTGTGGAGTGCCGGCTGTTAATTTTTTTCAAATAACCCAGGATATTATGTGACCCAATTCTGCTCACAAGGATACAGGATGGAAACATTTTAACGCGTGTTTGGTGGGGATGGTGGATTATATGTAGAATGTCGGTCTTTTGTTCTTATTACTGCAGTTTGGAGGCTCTTTATACACGTTTATTTCATGTCTCTAGCTTTATACAGACAACAACAAAAACGAAAAGTACGCTGATGGAATATGAACATAGAATAATTTATGGATTCAACCACTTTTGCCATAGGTATACTTATTTTTGTTTGGAGTTTGTCAAAAAGCTTTTGTTTTTTCTTACATATATCCCTGTAGGCGTTGAGCCTATAGGCCCTGGGATTTATAATAATCATTATACTACCTTTTTAAATCTATAGGAGAGGAGATATAATATTCCAGAAAGGTTTGGATTTACACATTTCACACAAAATAACGTTTATGTTCTAAATACAGTATGAATGTACTCAAAAATATAAGCTTGTCATAAACTTAAATGGCCGGAAACAAAAAAAAAAACATGGATTAATGAACAAATCTTATATTACATTATTATTCATTTGGTAAAAATTACTTTGTAAGGATTTTTCTGCGCTGTCGCACATACTTCTTTTTTATAGAGAGAAGAAGATAATAGTTGTAACTGATTACTTTTTAGAACGAAGTTCTATTTAGCGATTCTTGGTTTGGGAAACGAAAAACTTTATTGTAATTAAACCTAACTATTATGGGGAAGTCCAAAAATTGATGATGTTTTTGGTATAACGTCCCTTTTTGATCCTTGCGTTCATGTTTTCACCCAGTGTTGCCAGATGAAAAAAAAAATTCCCCCCAGAAAAATTAAAAAAACCCCCATATTACCACATTTTAACAAAAAAAAGCCAATTTTTTTTCAACGTTTTCTTTTTTATTCACAGCTTATACTTGTACCCATCTTTGTTTCTTGCACTACTGTTATTTTCCCACAGCTTTTTCACGAAAACGACATTTTCATTTATCTCGAAAATCATATTTTGAGTTATGACGATCTTGCAACAAATGAGCGATATGTACCTACAGGTACTTTGGTATTAAAATAGCATTTAAAAAATTGTTTTTATATAAAATTTAATTGAGTAGTAATTATTGGATATTCTTTGTTAGTAGATTCAATTTGAGAAGAAATAGCAGGTATTGGAATAATTTAACTCTAAAATTATTCCCCCCCCATCAGATTTCCCCCTAAACATCTCGTCCACCCAGATTTCCCCCCGACGATGAAAAAAACCCTAAATCTGGGGGGGGGGGGGGGAAACCACCAAACTGGCAATTCTGCCTTAACCTCACAGTAAATCAACTTGAAGTTAAAAATTATGGATGGTTGTGCTTGAAATATTGTATTTGTATAGCAAGAAGATGTTATATTTAAAATTATTTTTTATTGAATTTCTTTGTAATATCTTTTAAACGATTTTAAAATTTTTTTAAGAGGGGCAGATTTGGCTTTCATACTTCAAAGTACTAAAAACAATACAATTTTATTATTTTTAACTAAATTGTTTACCTAGAAATTGGTTTTATGTATTAAAAAAAATAAATTGTGAAAAATACATCGATTTTGCTAGCAACAAAAAATTATAACAAATTATAACATGATTGTTGGATATTCTAATTTCAATTAGGGTCAAAGGGGGTAATTGTAAACGATTTTGCAATTTTTTTTTTTTAACTTGTAGAATATATAACAGCTAAACTATGCGATGTTGAAAATTTTTGTTGCTGCAACTTACGTTTGGATTGTATCATCTATTGAAAAGTAATAATTTTAAACGTGTTGGCTTATTAATTTTCATAAAATTTGGTAATTACATTTACCCCCGTCTTTTTTAAGGAAAACGAGAAAAATGAAAACAAAGAACACGGTAACTAAGGCAGGTAGAATAAAAATTTTTGGTACAAAATGAAAACTAAATCATGTGATGAAGAAAAGAAATCAAAATAACGATGTTCACATTTACCCCAAAAAATTTAATACACATCTTAATTTATAGGCGAAAATTCTCATTTCAGTGTTAATTTGAAACAAATGATAAATAAGGTAAACTTTTTAAAAAAATGTTAAGTTCAAATATTACATTTCAAAAACTGATACTTTTGCACTAAACTCTACAGTAACATTTCCTTCGATTATAGTTGTTTTTGTTTCTAGCAACAATCCACAAATTTGGTTTATAGTTTATACAAAACTTTATAATCGCTTAATGAGTGGGCCATACGTTACTGAAATATTTGACATCGGCATTTACTGCTCCATTTAAAATACACTGTAAACAGGACCCATGTTCTGTAACTTTCACATTGAAAAAACCAGTCGAGAAACGCTGAAAAATGGAACAAAACTCATGTATTTTGTTTCAGTTTCCATCGTTTCTCGACCGATTTTATGCATGCGAGAAGTTACAGAACCTGGGTCCAGTAGTGCCAATTGAAATAATTTAGAGAGCTAAATGGTGCAGGAACATAAGGCCCAGGGACATAAAGCCCAAAATTTTATTTTTGGGCCTTATGTCTCACTTAAGTGGGACATTAAGCCGAAATTGAATTTGGGCGTTAAGTGCCACTCAAGTGAGACATAAGGCCCAAATATTTTTTGTTAAAAATGGGACATAAATCCCAAATTTGTAAGAAGCATAGAAGAGTAAAAAGATTTCGCATTTCAATACAATCAACAATTACTTTATGGTATTTTATTTGAACGAAAATTGGGGAAAAAAAAGTCACGATTGCGAAAACTCAGGCGCCGAAAAATAATAACGGTGGGGGTTTTAATGCAATAATTTTTTACTATGAGAGGGGGGGTCTAGCACCAAACAAAAGAAACTTTGCATACACCCAACCTTGCACCTAGCCCAAATCCTATAGTGGGCCAAGCAGGGGGGTTTTAGGGGGGCAGCATACTCCCCTTACATACCTCACTGTTTATACACGGTTATTCCTATCGTCCAAATTATATTTCGGCTTTATGTCTCACTAAAGTGAGACATACGGCCCAAAAATAAAATTTGGGCTTTATGTCCTTAGGCCTTATGTCTCTGCGCCGAGCTAAACAGCTCACAGATGCGAGAATTTTGCCCCAGGTTTTCGGCCTCGAGATATAAGGCGTTTTTCTTTTTTATTTCAGAGTTTGTTCAGAGCAGAGCCCTGAGTAGACTCTGAGCGAACGGAGTAAACTCTGAGCAGAGTATGTTTTCAGAGCACTCTGATCTAATTATGAAACACACCTATGCACTCAATTGTCATATCTGTCAAATAACATGGAAACTGTATGAAGTTGGCCGCGCTCAGTTTTTACTCCATCTACTCGGTTATTTTATTCTGAGCTCATGGAGCACGCTCTGAACGAAAAAAGAAACACAAATTCCAAGCCCTGAGCGCTTTGAATTCAAAAAGAAACACAACATTTTTGTGTGACAGTTCGAACTCAGCTCTGAACTGCTCAGGACCAAAAAAGAAAAACGCCTCATAGGCAGTAGGTTTTTTCCTGCTACCGATATTCTTGTCGATATGTTTTGATTCATTTTTTTTTGCACACATCTTGTACTGCATAAATGATATCTTATATGTAGTTTTTCATTGATGTACGTGACATCTTTTTGATATAAAATATTTTTAGATCAGCACCAAAGCTATTGAAATAATAATTACCCCAAAATGTTCACTTTTACCCCATTTCGGTGTTTACATTTACTTTGAAATTTTGTTATAAAGAAGAATAAAAACAAATGGCATGCATTAACACTTACATATATTTACTTTTTTTATAATAAAATTTAACTTAGTTTGATGGCCTTTATTTATTTTGGAACAATAAGCACTGAAAAACTTAAAAACGCAGAAAACCGAACGACTCACATCTTTGAATAAAACACATATAACTCTTTGATAGATAACGCCTCCCAAGCGTCAGCATATTGGAAATATAATGTGTTTTCAAAGAGTTCCATGGCATATTTAAAATTATAAACGGTTTTTAGAGAATTAAGTGTGTTTACCCTATTCTCACAATTAACTGGACACTACTAAAATAAAGTTAAAAATCTACAAATATTCATTATAATTTTTTAAAGTACATTTATTTAACCAAATTCTTAAATTGTCTGCTTAAATTTGAACAAAAGTGTGCTCACGCACCTGGACCAATCACCAAAATTTCGCGTACTGAATCTTGATAGAAGCTTTCTTCAATAAGAATAAAATAGTCATTGAAAATTTTGAAAACAAATAAGCATACTTATGTCAACTTACATACATACCAAGTAAATAAAAGAAAAATCTTTTTTGTCATGTGTTTATAATGGGAATTTCACTTCATTAACTCTTCAAACACAACAATTTCAATATCAAGCAGCGAAGTCAAACATCAAAAACAATCCTTCAGTTCCCTCTTCCAAGCTAAGGAATTAATTGATAATTTCGATAAATTTATGACTTTTCTGCAGTACCTAGCATGTTAAAACTCGATTGGAACTTTATTAATTGATAGTTTAGGTCTATAATAATTATGACTTCGACATCATGGAATAATTTGAGATATGTAGAGGCATACGTAAATGTATGCGAAAAAGTTTCTAAAGTATCCAAAATCACGAAGTCGGAAAAAGATTTAATGAATAAAGTATAATCGTGCTAATTACATCTATGTTTATGACAAATTATTAATTTATAAAACCTTGTAGGTATTTTGATTAAATTGTTCGATTTTCTTTAAACAGAAATGGGAATTCAGCAAAAAAAATAAATCAAATAAAATATATTTTCAACATTAAAATTAATAAATAAAACATGGAATATTTGACTAACATCTCTTGTGGGCTTAAGGTCTTTGTTCGTTTTTATTTTATATTTTATGCAACATTTGGAGTGTGATAACACTCTTCTTCAGGTCAATTTTTTCAACAAAAGGTCAAAAAAATAGGAAATAATTTAAATCAAGGAATATTCAGGCCGTGTGTGATTTGGTTTAAAATCGCTTTAAATTCTACCCGAAGACTAATTTTGACACTAGTGAGATGTGTCTGTACGTAGAAACTTCAAAATTTAATCTGGGATAAAACTTAATCCAAATTTTAACCCAATTCGCACACGGCCTCAGTCACACGGGTTGGCTTTAATGTAGTAATGCAGAGCTATACAGTTGTTAAGAATTGAATAAATACATATAGTAAGTATGAAGCAGTGATTTGTTAAAATAAAATTTTGAAGTGAAAAATTTTAAACTAAAATCAAAATTAATTTTATTTTAATTTAAGATTTTAGCTTAAGTTGGTGGGTATTTTATATAATCTACTTGAGTTATTTTGAAAGGCTTTTTTCACAATTATTAGACTTTAATGAAAACTTTAACGAAAATTGAAAAAAGGCGTTTGGGAGTTTCCAGTTCCTGATGAGCTAATCTGAGGCATAAATATTCTATTACATCAATGTAATTTGTAACGGTTTCGAAAATTCTAATTTTCTTCTTTAAAATTCTGTTTTACTTAAAATTCGAGTTCAGCACAGAAAACTTGGAAAAGTGTACTTTGTTTCTTGGCAACAAAAAATTATTAATTTTTTTGACGAGTGTAATTTTTGTTTGTTAATTTAACACGCCGCCTCCACAGGACATACAGATGTCCAAGATCCAAACCACAATCCAATCAACAATCAGCTTGTTTTTTCGCACTGGGCACTTTATGTCATGTCGATAAATTCCACTAATAAGTCAGAGCAAGAGGACCACACAAAAATTCCTTACAGTACTACTTCTACCTCTCTCAAACACATGGAACGTCAAATCTCATGGCCAAGCTTTGAACAGAGCTCATGTCTTGTTCAAAAATTAGTTTTCGTCGACATGTTCATGACATGGACATGGATTTTTGTGCCTCCATTGGATTTTTTGTAGACATGTTCATAATCCTGCCATCGTTCATGGCCTGTGGAGGCGGCATTTAAAGAAGCAAGTTTTTACTATTAAAATGATTAAAAATAAACAAATCTTAAGTCAGGGTTCAACTTACAAAAGAAAATTTTAAGTTCAAGCGATTAAAACAGGTAGAATTTCGGAAACTATTTTTGCCTTGTTTCATTTGATTTTTAAGATAAATATTTTTGAGAATGCAAAAATAGGTAAACCATATACATACATATATTGAAGGTTTGAATGAAAGAACAACAACTTGAGTGAGCTACCGCCAAGTTTTTATAGGCTGGAGTTCAAATTATTCTAATTTAATTCTTAACCAGCGTCAAATCTTTCATACAATGTCCCTCCTTATATGTTCAACGAATTGTTGACTTATGAAAAGAGTATGGAGAAAAAAGAAAGAACCCGAATAAACAACAACAAGCTTGTGTGGTGGCTAGTAAAAATGTTAGTTGATTCAAATGCATTCGTCAAACAATAAAGACCTGTACTCGATCGACATGATCACGTGACCCTGGAAACGAATATGGTCTAGGTTCGAGCCTCAGTGGGGAAAATGGTTTTTCGAATAAAATTGACCATTAATAGACTAAGCACCACTAAAGGAGTCTGATGATCGGCCTGGCGACTGTGAAATAGCTATAACTCCAGCCTATAAAAACTTGGTGTTAGCTTACTCAATTTGTTGTTTCTTCATTCTAACCTTCCATATGCATACATGTCAAAAATGAAAATATTTAATTCCTACTTAAACAAGTAAATTATACGTCACAAAAATATGAAAATATTTAATTCCTACTTAAACAAGTAAATTATACGTCACAAAAATAAAAAATATATCGGACTAAGATACAAATTACTCATACGCCACAGTGACCTCCATACCAAATATATAATTCGATTGAAATTCAAAAAGAAATTTTGATTTATTTACATTATTATATTAATAAACGCCAGTATTACCAATGAGATAAATTAGTTGGTGAAGCTGTGATTCTGAAATTAAAGGTAAAAAAATATTTAAAAATAAAGTATTTTTTTCCCAGAAGACACTTACAGCCCGATTCTCCCCTTGTGAGGAGTGATAAGTCACAAGCTCTTGTGACTATTTCTTGTGAGGATTGTTGTGACTCGATAACATTTTTTGAATTCTCCCCCAATCCTCACAAGAAAAGTCACAACGAAACTCACCACATCAAAGTTGAATTTTATTGTGTCATTTTTGGAACAGCTGATGAACAAAAAATATAAAAAAAATTTTAATTGGGCCATACAAACTTTTTTAAAACTTATAGAATGCAAGGTTCCATTTATTTTTATCAATAAAGTGAGTGAATAAATACGTTTATGTAGTATATTTTTCCAAAATGGAAGTGAAATATCTTAATAAAAATTGTTTGGAAAGCAATTTTCGTCTCTTGAAGTTTTCAATAGCCGTCGGACGGCAGCGATGTAGGTGCAATGATTAGTTTTACAAAAATATTGTACAATTGTGAAATTTTTTCGATTCATTTTCGGATAAATCGAATCGATTGCTATTTTACTTTATTTTAGCACTCGAAAATACAGAAAGTTACAAATTTTTAGAAAAAAATATATAGAATGTGAAATCAAAATGACAAAACACATGTAATTTGTGAGTTTTGACCTGCTGTGAAGGAGATCACAAAATTTCGATTATTTTTGTGACTCTCACAAGTTGTGACTTTGGGGGAGAATACAAAAAAAGTCAAAAGATTAATTTCACCACCTCTTATGACTTGTGAGGGGAGAATCGGGCTGTAATTGTTTTTTTTTTTATGTTTAAATGGAGATATTGCATTATAATTTTAAATATTTCTTTTTTTTTTGACAAGAAGGAACAAGAAATATTTTAGCCACTGAACTCAGGGTACCCGGTCGAACGCACGATATATCAAAACCTATATGACCGACAAGGCCCTTCTGTTGTTAAACTTAAAGTGGGACAATATATGAGAGATTATAAAATAAATCAAAGAAGCCATGTTCAAAAAGGAAATGAAATAGAAATGAAGATTATTTTTCAAGTTTCTACATACAAATATACCTATGTATGTACATAAATCAATTTCGAAATAATTTTCCATTTCAACAAGCTGAGAAAAATATGTTTGATAAAGAAGTCGATGAAATAATATCTATGTAGTGTAGGTACATAATATAAAGCTAACCCTATATCAATTTACTATAAAGATTTTTATTTATTGCTTATCTCGAATGTCTCAGATCAAATACACCCTTTTAAAGGATAAAAACGATACCTTGTGAGAAAGGACCTTTTTTTTATTGTTTCTGACAGAAAGTAATCTTTAGTTTTCTAACTGATAAAAACGAATATGTACTACATAAATGAAGAAAATGGAATTTATGATTGATTGTCAAAATAATCTATATTGTTGGCAAGAGGATTTAAGAGTACATTATAATCCAGCTCAAAGTAAAAAAAAAACTTTATCCTTAAAAACCTTTCACAACTGGATCAGCGACTATACAAAATCAATTAAAATAAGAATGTATGATAATTCATCTACTAAAAAGAGGCTGGGTTTGACCCACCACTGACAATTTCCCTTTGAACTCGACACCTGATGTTATTTTTTAAATTACCAATTAAAAATCTTAAAAAAAACTTATCAGTTTTGCAATCAAGGGAAGGCTTTAAATATATGGAACAGGAAAAATTTCAGCAATTATTAGCAGTTTCTTTTGCAGCTTTTTTGGCCTAGAAAAAAAACGTCAATTGAATTTTTTTTAAAAACCTCATCAATTATGGCATTGTATGTAGACTAAAATTACCCGGAAGTTTATATAATTGGTTGTTCTGGAGATATTCGAGCCGAAAAATATTGTTTAACAATTTTTAGCAGTTTTTTTTGCAGTTTTTATGGCCTAGAAAAAAAACCGTTAATTGAATTTTTTTACAAAGTCTTCTGATTATCGACTATAACTTTGTGTATTAAATAAAATTAACCCGAAGTTAATATCCTTGTGTGTTTTCAAGATATTCGATTTTTTTTTAACAATTTTTAATGTTTTTTTTAATTTAAAAAAACAAAAAAAAAACTGTGGGTTTATTTTTTTAAGTATTACCAATTTTTCACTACGTCATTATGCATAGAATGAAACCAAGCCGAAGTCGATAGCATTATTTGTTCTAAAGATATTCGAGAAACAAGCCATTTTACAACTTTTTTTAAATTTACTATAATAAAAAAACCACAAACTGAATTTTTCTGAAAATCCTTTCTGCACGTTATGGCTTTATTATCTGTAAAACAAAATCTATTTTAAGTCGATATCTCTATGCGTTCCCGAGATATCGTCGGCGAAAAAAAGCTTCCAAACGTACGAACATACGAACGTACGTACACAGAAATCTCTCTAAAAACAATATAATCCGACTCAAGAGACCTCGAAACGTCAAGAAATGGGAAGTTAATAAATGTTTTCTTAATTATAATTGTTAAATAAAATAACTTTAACGGTGAAAAAATTGATGCCATTATTCTCAAATGCATTCATTAAAACTAACGGGATTTTCACTAATTTCCACTGCCCAATTTAATTTCTTCAGAATACAAATTTTATTTAAATTTTGTCTCAAATGCTTCTATTTTAAATAAAACACCACACTAAATTTAAACAATTAAATAACTATAATTCAAAGTTTTCTCAAAAATAAACAACACCAAACAAAACTGGGTGTCATTTAAGAAATGTTGACAGATTTGGCATTTTTCCAATATCGATCGTGACAAATAATAGGGGGTAATATTGTCAAAACCACCTGGCACTATAAAACCAAATTGTTAATTGCTTTATGGACACTGCTGAAAACATAACACGGTCATAAATTTTAAAAGTTTTCCTTCTGTTTGTAAATCAGTCTTAAACAAATCATTCGTGTATTTTCACAACATTCATCATGTACAGAGGGGTCGTGCCAAATGGTGGTAAAAGAATTGTATGACATGACATTTTTTCAAAAACGTCTTGTCATTTTATATTAAAATTAAATATCGGATTGAATATTTTGACAGTGAAACAACTTTTGAGAAGTGTGTTAAATAATGTGTCTTGTGTATTTTAATACATTTTTGTATTAAGCTTGTTCTGATTTATAGGTTCTTGTTTTCTTATAGTTTATAACAGACAAAATGAGAATGGTTTTGTTTAAAATTATTGTTCAGCAGACATTTTTAAGTTTTTAATATTTTTTGACATAAATTCTGAAAAGCTTTTGAGGATTATTAATATTGCAATAAGTAACTGAAGTTTAATATTTAAAAAAAAAGAAGCAGTTCCATTATCAAAGGGCACGTTCTCGGCACTACTCCCTTTTTACAGGAACCAAGTCAAACGCTTTTCGACCCCCCTCTTACTTCGTAACCAATAAACTCAGAAACTTCAAAATCGTAATATTTGCTAAGCTAGGCGAGTACAAGCGCCTTACCAAATTTCAACGCCCTAGCAATAGTGGTTCCTGAGATATAGGACGCCAAAAATCGCGAAAACCGTAACTGACTATGGCTCACTAACTCCCTGACTAACAGATCATCAGATTTATGAAGCACTTCTAGACACCGTAGAATCTTGTTATTTCGCACATCAGTAGGGATTTTCAATATAAGGGGCGTGGTATCCGCCCACTTTCACAGATTTGCCATCAATTTTTTAGAGCACTTCTGATTGTTATAGAATGATAAAATTTGGTAGAGCGGTAGGTTTTACAATTTAAGCACAGGAAAAAAAATAAAATTTTAAATTTGTCGTTCAAGGGCGTGGCATCCACCCACTTTTCTGAAAATAGTTATCAATCATATGGAGCACTTCCTGACACCATTTTTTTATTTATTTTATTTATTTTTATAAAGACGGTCTAAATTTGGTGACGCGAGAGCACTTTTCTTAGTAATTGATTTCTTGACAAGTTCAGCATCTTTTTCGCATGTGCTAACGCAAATAGAACTTGTATTTAAAACTTTATCTGGCACTTTCATGTAGGAGCATGAATCGCTAATGACTAATAGGGAAGTATTTCTTAAAAGAGCACCCATGTTCTCTTGATGCATGAATGCAAAGACATCAGATAAATTTATTCGCAAACACATCAGATGTCAAATGTATGTTATTCCATTTAAAGAAAATGTTAACATTACAAATTCAATAATATTGCTTTTATGTTTTTGACCGTGAATGCTTGTGATACAAACAACACACGATACGAATTCACGATGAATTCATAACTGACAGTGAAAGAAGACCAAATATGCTTGTGTGGTAGCTTGCTAAAAGTCAGACTGAAACTGATATATGATATGATAGTGTAATATTGCCTTACTGTCTAACGACAGTAATAAAAATGTAATTAGTTATTTTTTTTTTAAATTACTAAAATACTCTTCTATTAAATGAGCATCAGTCCCTACAGGTTGACTTCGAATATTAAACCACCTTATCTGGAAGCTTAATAAATTTCTGAAACACTCATGGAACCTACACAAAGAATTGGTATATGAATTCCAGTCTTGAAGCAATGGTTTTAGTTTGCGTACCTTTTGTATTATTCCTTTGTTCTATTTCTTTGCCAATAAATGGTCAAATCTATTCACTTAATGGCAACACCGTAATCAATGACCATTTAACTTTGGCTGAAACCGCTACACGTCTTGTTCAAAAACACTTCAGTAAACATACCACAACTGTTGTAGTTATCGAAAGAAGTCTTAATTCTAAGTTAAAAGAATCAAATAAGAATATTTTTGAATATTTCTTGCAAAATTTAGGCGAGTGTATAACAGTTCAGCTGGCTTTTGGCAAATCCGAGAACCAACCTTCGGAATATAATACTTTTATTGTTGATAGTGACCAAGCGTTTATGTGAGTTGATAAACCAATAGCTTTATTTGATTTAAAACTATATGGTTCTTTTAGGAACATTATAAGGAACCTTCTAGAAAACAGTTTTGATCGTGAATTTCGATATCTCATCGTTTTAACAAAAGACAAAATCAATTATTATCAAACAAAAGAACATCTTCAAGGCATGCAAAGATTTCCGGGTTAATAATGTAAATATTGTATTGAACCATAAACGTCTGGGTGTTTGTTTGTACAGCTACAATATTTTCTCCAAGACGAAGTGTAATGTCGTCCAACTATATTTATTTTTTCGAGTCAGTGATGGTCTTGAGAAACTAACTGATATGTTTCCACGGAAATTCCTAAACTTTTATGGGTGTCCGCTGAGGGTGTGTGGTCAGGAACATTATCCCATGCTGATATTTTCAGGTAACAAAAATAATCCAAAGCCTGCAAAAAATTGGAGTAATCTTCGAGGAGTAGATGGACTACTAATAAAAGTCCTCTCTCAAAGTCTCAATTTTACTATTGACTTGTTGCCATTTCCCAAGGAACCAACTTATTTTGATAAAAAAAAACTGGATATGGGTGCTTCGATAAGGTAAATATTTGAATTGATAGATTCCCAGAGAATCATTCATTCGTCATGTCGTTTACTTGCAGCTCCTCAACAATAAAGCGGATATTGCTATTGGAGGATTAAGTGCCTCGGATCCTAACCGGTTTGGTTTAACACTTTCAATATTTTATAATTATGCACCGATTGTATTCATCGTTCGGGGTAAGCGGGAGCTTGATCGTGCTAATAGACTTGGAAGACCATTTAGCATTCCAGTTTGGCAGTCAATTTTTGGACTTCTAACCGCTGGTTCATTGATTATTGAAGTCTTATGGATGCTCGAACCTTCAGCAAGACAGTTTTTATTCGGCGATAGAAACAATACCCCATTGTCGAATTTCTTTGCAGTTTTCTTAGGCTTTTCGATTACAAATGTTCCTAAGAGAAATTTCGCAAGATATCTCCTCATACTGTGGCTTTTAATGACAATGATCCTTCGAAATGCATACCAAGGTTCGTTATATGACTCCATTCGGATTAATCGATTTGAAAAAATACCACAAAAATACGATGAGCTATTTAAGAGAAACTATATATTTCTTATTTCAAAATTCTACACTGACATAGATATGTTCTCGGGCAACAAACAACTTATTATTATAGATCACCATATCAAAAGGCTGAGTGCACTTGAAAATCTTAAGGGTAATTATGCAACAATTGTCCTTCGAGACCATGTTTTGATTTACTTAGAGATGAACATCAGACACGGTTGTGATTTGAAAATTATCGATGAAACTGTTTATCTATATCGAAGTGCGATTTATTTTCAAAAGCACTCAATTTTCTTGACAACATTTAATGATAAGTTAAGAGTATTCCAATATATAGGAATATTAAAGCATATTGAAAGGAGTAATTTAAGCGACAGTCAGATGTTTAAGGAAAATAATATGGCAGTTCCTTTAAAACCAATGACTAACGATCGAATATTGAGTTTGTATATAATGTGTATGCTGCTGCTCGGAATCACTGTTGTCATTTTTGTATTAGAATTATTGTCAGCTTATGTTAAAAAAATACGAAATATTTTAAATTGGTTACATTGAAAATTTGTAAATAATCTTTATTATGCAGTTTGAAAAATTAGGACACAAAAACAAAAATGAAAATTAAAATAAATATTCCCACAATCACAAAAAGATTTATTTTAAGTTAGAATAGATTTTGTAAATTTTTGAAGTTGTGCCTAAAGTTTGTTAATAACCCCCACACAGGAATAACTGAGAGTTGTTATTTAGTTTGTTCTATACAAGCTGGCCCACCACCACCAAATTATTTTTTAAATTTGATTTTTGGACTCGTTAAAAAAATCGACTTTAAAATTTTAATTAAACTTGACATTATCAGCCCTATTTTGCTATTGGATCCGATCGAAGCCTTCGATTCACGTGAAAGTTTCTTTCAATTTGCCTTAAATTATTTTTTTAAATCTTCAATCTTTAGATTTTAAATCTTAACTGATATTTAGTTTTGAAATTCTTATGAGTATCAAAGTGTTTAAATGCTGTTTTTATCGAAATTTATACAAAATGTAGAAAAATTATTTCCCTCCGACGGATAGAAAAATATAAAACTTTCACGTGAATGTTTAGCAGAATAGGGTTGTATGATGATAGAGAACACGACCAATATTAGATCCAAAAATTCTGACTTTGTAGTTTTGTACCTTGCTCTACACAGTCTAGAATACTGATGCTATTTTCTTAAAATTTTGAATTTGAAATTTTTTAGTGATAGGCCAAAATTAAGTTTTTTTTGTGACATATTTGTAATAAGATAATTCTATCTAAAAGGTGCGTAATTCGCCCAAAAAAAATCATCTAATGGGTTTTCCATTGGTAAAATAAATCAATTTATTTTTGATTTGGATCGGTCAAAAAGACAATTTCCCCTTTTTTTGCGTTCCATTAGGCAAAATAAATTAATTTATATTTGATTGTAAATCAAATTTGGAAATCTAAATTTTTCGGCAGATTTACCCCTTTTTGTACTAATACCAACATAAATCCAGCTGTCAGTTTGCAAATGTTAATCGTTGATATTTCGTTTGGAATATGTTGAAAAATGTTGGGTTTGAACCACTTCCTATTGGTTTCCTTTGAAACTCAACACCCGATGTTATTTTTATAAGAACGTTACCAACAAAAAATCTTGGAAAACCTCATCAAGGGAAGACCAAAGTTGGTCAATTGAATTTTTTTTTTAACAAACTCTACGGAATATCAACTATGGCATTGCGTTTAAAATAAAAGTAACCTGTAGGTAATATCTTTCTTTGTTCTCAAGATATTCGATATTTTTTAACATTTTTTAATAGTTTTTTTAATTAAAAAAAAAAAGTTTTTGTTGATTTTGTTTTAAGTTTTACTAATTTTCCACTACGCCATTTTACATAAAATTAAACCAGGCCGAAGTTGTTAGCATTATTTATGCTCGAAATATTCGAGAAAAAAGCAATTTCACAACTTTTTTTTTTAAATAACTGTCATAATAAAACCGCTAATTGAATTTTTCTGAAAACCATTATTTGAAGTCGATATCTCTATTCGTTCTTGAGATATCGTCAGCGAAAAAAAGCTCCCGAACGTACGAACGTATTTACACACAATACACAGACTCAAAAGACCTCGAAACGTGGGGAAATGTCATAATTTTCAATTCGACGAATCAGACCAATTACAATAGTTTCCAATACGAAGTAAAAAATCACAGTACAAGCATCTGATTTCTGGAATTGAGAAAAAAAAACAAGCGGGCAGTTAAAAAGGTCAGTAAAACGTCATAGAACGTAAAGTAGTTTCAGTAATTTTAAATTTGGTCAAGGTCATAGCGATTAATATAGCACCTCATTGTGGGATGTATTCGAAAAATATATATACCATCTGAAAGGTAACGCAACAACAGGTCCAGCTAGTTTCAGAAGTTGGTCCGACTTATAGATTTTTCTATGAATAAAAAAAAGTCAAGGTCAATAATCTAAAATTTTTTGTAAAATTATTTAAAAAAAAAATTTTTAGCTGACCGATTTCAAAAACTGCCTCGTTTCATATTATTAATTAAGTAACCTTTCAGATTGCATAAATTTTTTTATCGAATATCACACAAATGGTGCATCTTGAAAATAGTTTCTTTGACAGCAAAATTTGAAACGTTGTAAAAATGTATAAGTAGTATATATTCTACGTTACCAGACAGGTCTAACATGCAACAGTAGGGGTTATTCCAAACTCTAAGTCGACACTTGAATCAAAGCCATAATAGTGCCCGGCCTAAAGTTCTAGACACACGACACAATTCTTTAGCATCCACCACTTTTTTAGAATTCTTATCGATTATATGAAGCTTTTCTGATTGTTGAAACTTTGTAGAGTTTAAGGGCTGAGGTGCATGGAAAAATTGACAATTAGAGATTTTATAATTAAAAAAAAAAAAAATCATTGCAAAAGGGTGTAAAATTACACCAAAAACATAAATGCAAAAAAAGGAGCCAAGTTCTCATACATAATATTCAAAAAATGTAGGTCCCTTCTATTCCTGCCTAACAACACGCAAACAGGAATGGCTGAGAGTTCTAAGTGCCAGTTGTACAATCGTGGTTTAAATTTTGATCCGTGGTTCAGGAATTTTAACTAGCCGATTTTGGCGGGTTAACTGAAGTTCAACGATGGTTCAAAGTTCTAATATGCACTAAAAGCCAATTACATGCCTGAACCATCGTTGAACCACAGTTAATCCGCTGAAATTGGTGAGTTAAAAATCCTGAACCACGGATCAAATATTTGTACAACTGGCCCTAAGTCACTAAACTTGAAACAACTCTAAATTATGAAAGGAATTTCTGAATGATTGCTGACTTATTGACGTCCCTTATTTTGGCGGACACTTTTTGGCCGAATCAAAAATGTTGATATCTGTGTTTTTAGCTAATTAAATGCTAATTTTTTGAGCAAACCAAAAGTTTGTTGCTCGCATAATCTCCGAGTTATTAAATTTTTCGCTGAAATAAGTCTGAAGTTAGCGGACAAAAGTACGAAAATAATAATTCTCTTGGTGTCGAAAATTGTAGCTTTTTAAATGCTTTGTAGCTTTCACGGATAATTTTTTATTTCAATTTTAAGTTTAAAAAATGCTTTTCCGGTTCTACAATTTCTGGCAAAAAAAAATTTCGAAAATTCAAACTTTTTTTTAAGTTTTGACCGCATAAGGTATAATGTCTTTTTTTAGCGGAATTTTTTTATAAGAAAAAACCATTCGTGCAGAAAAAAAATTTTGGATTTTCTCATTATTTAACATTTTGTAGGCTCACTTTTGAGCTAACTTTAATAGTTGTTAACTTGAATAAAAAAACCGTTAGAGCTATACATTTCTGTTTATGCAACGAATTAGGATTTTAAAAGCTACAATTTTGGGTGTCAATCATTATTTAAAATTTAATTATTTTAGATTCCGTCCGCTAACTTCAGACTTATTTTAGCGAAAACTTTAATAACTCGGAAACAATTATAGCATTTAATTAGCTACAAATTCAGTTATCATTATTTGTTCATTCCGCCCAAAAGTGTGCGCCAAAATAACTCACAATTATTCAAAAAGTTTTGAAAACTTGACGATTTGGGGGAAAGCGATTATGATTTTTACATTTTTTTTAAAACAAAACAGAGGGTAACTGTCATACACTTCTTTTTTTATATGAGCAGCACTTTCTATTGCATATCTTCATAATTTTATGAGGTTCTATACTGATGGTTAGCTGTTGTTGTCAAAATACATAAACAAGATGTATTTTTGTATATTTCGATAAAATTTCTTTTGGATTTTTCTTTCATTAAGCCAAAGATGTTTTTACATCAACAAAGAGTTCATAAGTCATATCATAACCATGACAATGAATTTTTATTGAGCATTTTTGTTTTCCAATCAGTCATTTGTATTTTTTTCGCCAAGTCATTGATTAAATTTTTTAGTATAATGTCCTTTTTTTTAATATTATGAGTTCTTAAGTAGAAATTTTTCTTTCTTCTTTTATTGTGTGAAAAAATAACAATAGCATTAAGATGTCACTTTTGCTGTCAAACCGAGAGTAAACAAAATTAATAGCAAGACGTAAAGTGAACAGCCGCATATTCTATGAGTTGTGACTTGCGAGCTGAAGACAATGAAAAGTATGTTTGTACATACATATCGTACAGGGGTCAACGTAATTATTCATTTCTACATTTAGTAAAACATTTAATTTATTTTTTTCTTTGGTTTAAAATCCAAAGTTGTGTTGTATATGTTACTGTTAAAAGCCGAAATAATGAAATTCTAGAATATACCTGTAAATCCTAGAGCACCCAGCATTACGGCGTATAAACAGTAAGGTCTGTATGGGGGGGAGGGGGGGGGGGGGCATACTGAATTTGAGGTAGGATTTACCGGTAAATTCTAGAATTTCATTATTTCGACTTTTTACGGTACAGGATGTTCGGTATAAGGTGCACCAAAGTGCTAGAGCGAGTAGGTTGGGTTAAGACAAGAAAAAAATCGTTTGGGAGGCGGGGTACTTTTCTAAAAAATCGACTTGAGATAGAAAAAAAATTCTAAAAAAAAAACAAAGGCAACACTTACAATGTCATGCTATACTTTTTTTTTAAGCCATAGAAGCTCGTTCTTTTATTTTCTTTTTAATTAAATTTATTTGAAAGAACAGTTTTTGAAAAATTAATTTTGAAAGTCGAAATTTTAAAAAAATAATGAAAAAAATTGAATTAGATTTTACGTTATTGTAATATTTTTGTTTTTAATATTCGATGCTCCTATTAATTTTGAAACAAACACTAAAAAACGGATACCTAAATATTTTTTTGTTTTTTAGAGAATTGAAAATAAATTATATATGTACTTTACTACTTAATTATTAGAAACAGAATCTTTGGAGCAACAAAATAACGGATGGAAGTCAAATTCAAGAAAAAACTTACTTTTGTTATTTTCAATTTTCTCAAAAACTGGAATACATTTTGAGATCTGGTTTTTAGTGTTTGGCTGAGAATTGATGGTAGCATTGAATATTAAATACGAAAATATTACTTAATAACATAAAATTTTGAAAATATTAGTTTGAACACAATTTTTTGATTTTTTTTTTTTTTCAAAAATTTAAGTTTGAAAATTAAGTTTTGAAAAACTGTTCACTAAAAAAAACTTATTTTAAAAATAAAATAAAAGAAGAGGTTTCTGACCTTACAAAACGGTATAGCATGACATTGTAGTAGTGACCGTGTTTTTTAATAATTTTTTTTCTGTCTTAAGTCATTTTTTTAGAAAATTTCCCTTCCCGTAATTTTTAATTTCGTCAAAAACAAAAAGACACTTGAGTTATTTCTTTTCCTTGTTTGACTAAAAATTTACAGGAGCATTGAATATTAAAATCAAAACTATTATTTAATTATGTAAAATTTTGAAAAAAAATTAGTTTGAGCACAGTTTTTTTCATTATTTTTTCAAAATTTTTAGTTTGAATATTAATTTTTCAAGAACTGTTCTTTCTAATAACCCGAATTAAAGAAACATAAAAGAATGGATTTCTGGCCTTTAAAAAAAAGTGTAACATGACATTGTAGGTGTTACCGTTGTTTTGTAATACTTTTTTTCTATTTCAAGTCGATTTTTTTGAAAATTTCCCCTCCCGCCTAAACGGGGGGAAATAGATCCCCCCTTCCATACGCTCTTTTCTTGTCTTAACCCACCCTGCACCTTATACCGAACAGCTCGTATATATATAGTTTTTAATATCTATGGATTAAAGGCCATTTAGTTAGTAACTTTTTTTTCTGTCTTAAAGTTAAATGTGGTGACGCGACTGCTCGTGTAGAACCATGGCCTGGCCTAGTGACTTACAACTCTCAGTCATTTCCGTGTGCGTGTTATTCTTATTTCCAGGACTGAAGGGGACCTACAGTTCTCTGCCGAATCTGAACGGCTAAGATGAGAGGCAAATATATATGATAAGAGTTGCTCTTGGAGGATTTGTCGCTTCTACTCAAGTTGTAGTAGCCGTTTTTTTAAGTTAATAAACAAACAATATGGTGTATACTATAATCTTCATGTGGAGACTCATAAAAAACTATTAAGTTCTTGCAACTGGTTTATGTAAGGTTTTTTTTTGTTTCGTAAAAAAAAAATAAATTAATTAATAAATTGAATAAAGGCAAAAGCAAAATACATATTTCCAGACATAATCGTTAAAATTTCACAGTCCATAGAGCTTCTCATATTTAATTACCAGAAACGATTGTCTTCTTGCACCGGAAATTCCATTACGACTAGACTATATACGTTTTATGGATAAATTTAATAACTTGTTTACTGAATATAAAATTTTCTACTTTAACATCCTTGAAAGCATCAACGAGTTAGAAATGTGTTGGTGCTTTGGCCGACAGCCAGGTTTATAAGAAAACGCATAAAAGAAAATCGCTTATTTTGTGCACATAAAATACTTTCTTTTCGATGCCAATTGAATTAAGGAACAAGCTCTTTATAGAAAATAGAAAATTTCATCCCTTAAATATTGAATCAAATTATTTCACTATACCCTTCTGTTTTTTGCTTTGGGTTCACATTTTTTCAGCAGGCGGATACTGTATTGGTAAAGACATTTATGCAATTCTGATAAATCATTCTTGAATGTGGAATTTATAGGGCAATTATCCTAATAATGGTCTTTTTATAACTATCTCGTAAAGTTATTCGCTTTTGCATTAAGAATTGAATTCCCTAAAAATAGGCAACTTGTAGCCTATTACAAACCAAAACATAATGTTCATATTCGAATGTTTTAAAATCAAAATACATACTACCGAAATGCAAACACAATTGATCAAATTTAGGTGAAGTTTTGGTCTTATCCAAACAAAATAAGGGGTTTCGCAACTTTTTGCTTTATTTTCCTCCACTTCTGATGTTTATTTATTCAAGGAAAGATTTGTCACGTGAACGTGACTACTTTGAGGGAATTGAGTTCCTCTGAATACATTATTATTTGATAGTTTCTTTTCGCACTATTATAGTAAGAAAAGGACTCGAAATGGAAACAATTTTATGCACAGAACTTAAAGTAAAACGATTGATGCATTCTACAACTGCCAGATTGAAGGTATCCTTACAACCGTGGCGCAGTGTACAACAAATTAATTCTATAGGTACATACAGTGAAAGCTCCCTTAGCCGGACAGCGACGGTCGTAACAATTTTGTCCGTCTAAGGGAGTTGTCCCTCCAAGGGAAAAAATAAATAATAGTTATGTAAGGAAATGTATAATTATATACAGTGGCATCATGAAACATTTTTGCACCTACAAGCCACTAAACAAACATGAAGATTCAAGAAAAAAGATACAAAAACAGACTACAGCTGCAGAAATAAAATCCGTTATGAATTTGATCACATCAGACAGTAATTTGGTGAAACCGCATCTATGTCCGCTGTAAACCAGGGGGACCGTTTTTAATGCAGAATAAATTTATGTAAAAGTATTACTAAAAATAATGGTTGAAATGTACATAACAAAAAAAGTTTTTGTCTGCCTAAGGGAATTTAGAATTTAACAAATCGCGGCTAATATTTTTGTCCGCATACGGGTTAGGGAGTGTCCGCTTGAGGGCTCATAAAATATATGGAATTTACATCCAAGATCCACGGTCGTGAGAATTTGTCCGCCTAAAGGGATTGTCCGCTTAAGGGAGTTGTCCGCAATAGGAGCTTTCACTGTATTACCGCCACGCTACTGGAACAAAACACAACACAAGGGCTGTATTTCTTTGTGGAAGTGTCATTAATTCTCACAGTAGAAAAGAACGTTCGTTGCTCCCATTTCGAGTTGGGGTTGATAACAACTTGATTTTAAAAACTTCGCCTGAAATTTTGAACTATTTGCAACATATCTTTGACCCTGCTACAAAATGTGTGAAGTTTGTGTTGCATTTGTGGCAAGTCCTCCCTTATTCAATTTAAAAATGACAATGCAAAGCTATAAAAGGATAAGACGAAAGTTGGAAAAAGTTACGTGAAAAGTTGAGAAATTCAGCTGGGAATGTTTAAAGAGGAATTGAATAAATAAACGAAATACATTTGCATCCATATGGTTATAGAAAAAAGCAACAGTAGTTGTTGAAGTTATGAGGAGTTACATATTGTTTGCATTCCGAAAATTGTCTGAAATTGAATTTGAATTGAGCTTGACAAAGTGTGTTTGAAGTTAGGACAATCTATTTGGATCAATTCATATGCACATTGTGTTATATAACGTGTGGCATAAAAATGATGTATAATTTTTTATTTCAAGTTTTTTGCCAGGATAGAAAAAAATATTATAATTATTAGCAACATGCTTGTTTCTATAATAAGTACCTACCCACTATAATTTGCAAAATACACCAACATTAAATTAGTTCTATTATTCTCACTCATAAAACAAATGAGCTTTTAATGAAATTTTAAGTCCACTGGGGAAAGTCCTACATATCAAATACACGACAGGATATACAATATACTCCTACGCACAATGAAAGGCTGAATATACATACGCGCATATGTGTTCGTTTAGACAGTTATTATATGTAACTGAAGAACTATGAACTTCATTAAAGGATTTCATGTTTATTCAAATCAGGATAATGATAGGTTTTCATTTTGATTATAAATAAAGATGAAAATTTTAAGCTGAAATATGAAATATGTATTAGTTTACTTGTCCAAAGTTATTATCATGATAATGAAGTGTAATTTAATTAACCTTTTTGAATGTGATGATACGACGCCGACGGAATATAATTTTTTGAAAGAATAATTTTATCTGAAAAATAATACCTGAGTTCCGATTTTCTGTTTAAAATAATGGGTATTGTGAATAAAAAAAAAAAACTAAAGCTAAACTCGGATTTTTAAGTAAAAGCTAGGTTTTTGGGTGAATAAAACTAAGCTTAAGCTAGCTAGTGAAAGATATAATTTAGTAATAGCTTTTTACAATAACTTAGTTAGATTCTATTAGCTTTAGCTTGTTTTTCGAGCTTTAACTTCAATTAGAAATGCTTTAACTATAGTAAAAGCTACAAATAAAGTTTCAAGATTCTTTCTCTCCTGTCTAGAAACTTAGACTAGTTTTTAATATAAGAATTCTTCTTCGTAATAGTGCAAATATATTTGGTTTTATACGCGCAAGGCAACCAAATTTCATAGGAAACTAGTAGGTTAGGAGGGGCGTGCCCAGCCCAAAGGCTGCTGCATACACGGGGGCCTAATGGTCCATTGTGATCCCCATACACAGAGATGCTACAAAACTAGTAAATTAATAAAGAAGTTATTAAAGATTACTTTTATAGTTATTTTTTTTTGGGCTTTCAAAATAAAAAAAATGCGCAGTGGCTTATTGAATATTTTTAAGGGGACTCAGCAGAGCGTAGAGGAGGCAAAGATTTCTAAGCAGAGAATAAGAATATTTTTCAGATTCTTTTGTAAACATAAAGTTAGTTAAAAATAATGTTAGGCACGTTTCCAATAAGATAACTGAATCAGAAAAGGCAAAATTGACGGTAAAATAGACGTTTCCTAGAGATTTTAAAGCTATTGATTTTGATTTACAAACATCTTAGATTTGCTGATGATCAGAAAGACTCCTACGTTCAACTCAAAGCCCTAATATACAAGAGCCAACCAAGCAGGAGACGAATTTACAAGTATGAAAGTCCAGTGGCCACACAGCTTACAGACATCAATTACTTGTTCAAAATTAAACAAAAATGCTTACAGAAAAATCTGAATTCACCTTTTAGGGAATGACATACAATTAGTCTAAGTTTGAAGCATAAACCCGTTTAGGGTTTAACTTGATGCACAGTTAACGTACAGTTGGTGCTGACTTATCCATCTTTAAACTAGCTAAAGCTTTCTCTGCCGAAACATGTGAATAAACAAACAAAAGCTAAAAATATGAAGCTTAAACTAAAATTTTCTAACTTAAGCTAAAAAATTAATTATTTTTTTTGTATTCACATAAAACAAAGCTTAAGCTAGGACTCTCTAGCTTTAGCTACTAGTAAAAGCTATGACTAGATAGCTTTAGCTTCTTTCAAAAACAGCTTTTACTGTTTTTTTTTTTTTTCACCCGCAGTGAGTGAATAAAAAAAGCACAGAAATAGCTAAATTTTTTATATCATAGTGCTGAGATTGTTATCGATAAATCGTATGCCAATTTTTGCTATTAGCTGTCAACAGGTTGAAAATTTAAAAATTTGTGTGTGATACACGTGCGTCGCTGACACAGTTTTTCTCCGATTTAAAGTGCCGATAAAAATCTCTGTCGTCTAAAAGAAGTCTTAGTTGAGCGTGGCACACAATATCGATCATGACTCACAATTTGGTGATGATAAAATGAAAATAAACAATGTAAATAAGTAGGTGTATAATATATGGAATGTGCTGCAGTTTCAAGATATTTGGGAGCAAATTTAGTTCTATCAATTAGAGGATAATGTAATTATTATTGGCACTCGAATTTCAAGGGATGGACGTACAAGGTACAAGTGTTATTAATGAGGTAAAATTTTGAACGGAATTATTTCGATTAAAATTTTTTAATTGTTTTTTGAAAAATTTAAATTTGAAAAATAAATTTTTAAATTCACTAAAAAATTAAATTAACAACACGATAAAATAATGGATACCTGGCTTTAAAAAAAGGTATACCATCATATATAAATGTTACCATTGTTTTTTAATTTTTTTTTTTTTTTCTGTTTTAAGTCAATTTTTTAAGAATTGTCCATCCCGGCTAAACGAGCGAAATAGACCCCCTTCCCATACGATTTTTTTCTTGCCTTAACCCAACCTAAACGCTCTATAGATTCTTGTCATACCTCATGCGAATCACCCTGTACAATTGATGATTCTTCAATGTGTTTAGTTAGGTATTTAAAATTCAAAGACTGTAATATATGTATAATATGTTACCGTAAAAAGCCGAAATATGGAATTCTAGAATTTGCCGGTAAATCCTAGACACCCAGCATTAGGGCGTATAAACAGTGAGGTATGAATGGAGGGGGGGAGGCATGCTGCCCCACTACAACCACTATTGGGTTTGGGGTAGGTGCGAGGTTGGGTGTATGCAAAGTTTCTTTTGCATTTAAAGAATTTCGATTTAAAGAAACTTTCAATGTATCCTATTAACAGTGAAGTAGGATTTACCGGTAAATTCTAGAATTTCATTATTTCGGTTTTTTACGGTAAGATATACATACATATGTACAAAGAATATACATATATACATACATATGCCTTAAATTCGATTTGATTTACATAATCCGCAATTCATTTACACTCACTAATAGGTTTGTCGTGTTACAACTATCTTATAGCAATGTTTATGTCCAGAATTCCAACACTCTGATTGCGTGTACACGATAAATTAAATCTAAATTAAGATTTTTTACGATTTAAAGTCTAACCACAGGAGAACACCCTTATCAAAAATGATGTACACTAATCTGAAAGCCTTTGGGCTCCTTCCTGATGAGCTTTATTTCGTATACAGGCACTAACAATTTGCAACATTATTTGGTATTATCAGATTTTATTTTGGAAATTTGTGCCACGCACGGTGGAAAAAAATGTCTATGTATTGGTGACATTTATTGGAAAAACCAGCACGTTGTTTTCATTGACGAAAAATAATACAACTTAAGCTTTAAGAATTGAAAACAAAAGAAGAGAATTTTAAGGGATACTGTTTTGCGTATAACAATGGAATAATATCTTAATAGAAATTTATATATCAGAACAAAAGCTAATATATAATGTAGGTATATTATGTATGTAGCGTATGTTGAACACAATGTGGGATAAATTTTAAAGGTTTTACATCGGTTGACATGTCTGAAAATAATGAGAACCTGTCGTTCTAAGCTATTGTATTTTCGTAATAAAATGAGAAAATTACATTTTATTTTTAAAGAGAGAGGAACATTATATTTAATTCGATTAATAATGATAATTTAAATTGATGAAATGGATTATTATTTAAACCTGGTTGGCCCACACAATGGCTGGATTTTATTGAATTTCAACCTTCGTTATCTTATAACGAAAAATAATATCCTCTCAATTCAGAATCTACCATGTTGGTTTTTGCAATACTTAAGATTTTTGATGATTATTATACCTCAATTTGTTAAAAGTTTTTCGATATAGGGACAAAATATGAAACATTATGTTCTTTTAAAATTAAGAGTAGAGATATGGCCCTAGAAATAAGGAAAGGACAGAAAGATCTCATCGCTGGTCTTGGAAAAGGAGGCACTTACTTAACCTAATGTATGGATTTGAATTTCTTTAAATGGGGTATATCTATCAAATGAAACCTTAGGCTGCCTTTGTAACACCAGATAAATGCGAGAAGTAAACAAAGGATAACTGATTTTATTTAGTAGGTGTTATGATGTTTACCTATAGTTCATAAACTTAGTAGTCAAGATTTACCATTTAACGTAAACAGTATTGTACAAAGTATTCTCTTACAGTTTTCTTGCTGAAACCCCGGGATAGAAGAGATTTTTATTGGATTTTATGACGAGACCAATTTTATAAAAAATAAATCGCACGACTGGATCGCACAAACTTGCTCTTGTAGTAAAAATTTCTTCAAATTTTAAAGCTTGAGTTTGATAAAAGTAAATAATTTTTTTATGGGAGCCTTAAGCTTAAACTAGTACCTATTATACATTATAGAGCTTAAATTGAAAAATTATTAAAAATCAACATAATTCGAAATAAATGTATTAAAAAAGTCTTCTTAAATTGTTTTGAGAGCTAAAACAAGTGCACTATCTGATTTCTTTAAATAATCTTAGTTTTGCGGAAAAAAAATTAAAATCGTAGGAATATATAAAATTTTTAAGAATTTATTTATGTTGAGCTAAAAATTAAATTTTGAAAAAAATTATCAACCCGTTTTTGAAACATCGAATTTAAAAAAAAAAAAATATTGACATTTTTTTTTTAATCCAAAATTTGTTTTTTTTTTTGAAAATTTTGATATGCAGTATTATTTCAACTTTTAAGAAGCTTTTATATAAATAATTTAATTTAAATCAGTAACACACATAATGAGATCGTCCAAAATAAAGAAAATGGTTCTATGAGAGGTACTGTTAATAATGGTTAACTGAAAATTTTGTTTTTGGCAGATCGTAGACCATACTAATGATAGTATTTAGAACAATTTTAATCAAAATCGTAGGAGTCGTTTTCGAGAAAATTTATATTTCCTGTAACGGTTTTTTAACATTTATACGGAAAGTACCGTAAATTTTGCCTATAAGTAAAATTTTCGTCCAAAATATCTTAGATCATGTTAAAAAACTGCCTGTCACCAAGTTGTATAAAAATCAACAAAGTCGTTTTCAAAATATTTGGTTTTCTAAAAAAAAATTTTGAAACTTTTTTTAAAAATCAAAAAAAAAATTTTTTGAAAATTTTGATATACAATTTAAATTTTTCAGAAGATTCCCCATAAAAAAAGAATTATGAAAATTAGTTTATGCCTTTTCTAGAAAAACGAAAATAAAAAAAATGGTTCTATGGGAGGTACCATTTAAAACCATTTTTTGGAAATTTAATTTTTACAAAAAGGTAGCATATACCTTACAAAATGTATTAATTTTTTTTTAGAAAAATCTGTCGAGCCATGTTTGAGAAAAATAAGATTTTCCAAAAATGCTAAAAAAAATTATATGGTAGGTACCGTTATTTTTGGTCCTAAAAATAAAAGGAAAAAACGTGTCGGGGTAATGTCCAGAAAACACTATACCAAGTTTAATTAAAATCGGCCCTTGGGTTTAGGCTGTAGGCGAGTCCACAGACAGACGGACAGAATTGCGAGACCCACCTTTTTTCGTCTTCCCTATCATCGTAATGTCAAGTTTGATTGTTATCTCGAGTTCGATTTTTTGCACGAATCCATTACTTGCCCTATAGTAGTACCTATATCCGAAGTAAAAATTATTTGTTGTCTTTGCATCTTACATCTCAAAAAATATAAAAAGAAAACAAACTTACTAAAAAATATTAGTTAGTAGGTAGTAAAAATATTTGTATGTGAATGGATTAAAACAAACAACCCTTATTTTGACTCTCAGCATTAAATAAACTCTCCACTCTCGCCTAAACGGGGTGAAATAGACCCCCGCTCTCATGCGATTTATTCTTGTCTCGACTCAACCTACACGTTCACGTTTATTGTCACACCTTAGGTGAACCACCCTGTATACATATACATACATACATACATTCATATATGAAATAAATACACAAATACTTTCTCAAATATGAGTTGCATGGAGAGACACTTTGATCATGAAATCCTGCATTTACAATGGACACTATGGCGTATGAGTAACATTTTTTTTTTTTGGCATTGGTACCTTTTGCACAGAAGTCCACAAAGTGTTAAAGAAATGTTTATAACAATAAATACATTTTATGGCCCAACTCATGAAGAACTAGGGCCTAGTGACTTACAACTCTTAACCATTCCTGTTTGCGTGTCTGCAGGAATGGTAATGTTGGATTCCATCTAAAATAAAGTGCAGGGCTGGATCACAGATACTTGCTTTTATGTACAATCATACTATTATGGTCTAAGAGCGAGTAAGCTATTCATGATAAAAAAAAAAAAACCAATTACTTTGTCCCACATCGTTAAATACATTTCTGTAATTGTTTTGACATCAATGTGATGCACATTACCTGATTTCTTAATAATCTAAACTGGTGAGAATGAAATTAAAAAAACTGTTGGAGCAGTTTATTTTATAAATTAATATCTTACACTTACGATTTTTTTTTAATTTGTAAAAAAAAAACTTGGAACCAAAATTTAAAGAATTTATTAATCAAAATGTTTGGATGCTCTTCATTGCATAAAATTCTTAAAACAATTACCATCTAAAATACATATGTTTTGCTCTTATGTCCTTTGAATTTAGATAAAAATGTATAAATAAACAAACTCTGGCTAAGCATTAAGTTGAAATAATCCCATCAGCGTTAATTAGAAATGAGTTTCCTTTTTCTCCTATGAATTTGTTTTTAGCTTCCTACACTATCCGACCTAGTTATGTCCACTTATCCCAACATAACTGAACTTATAAGTAGCTTACTCAAACAAAATTGATTTATAAAAAAGCACAAAAATACAAAATAGTAACAACAATCTCTTCATCCTCATAAACACATTCAACTTTACATAAACTCTTTACATTATAACGAGTAGGTTAGGTATACAAATATAAGAATTTGGGGAAATGTTCATAAAAGTTCATAATCTTGCAAACCATCCAACTTAATTTTATGTTGTTGATTTTCCTTGGACAATAAGGTAAATCAATGCACTTAAAAAAATATTAAACGAAACAAAAATGTTCATTCTTCATTTCAGTTCATTTCAAGGAACTTTAGAATCCGAAAACAAAAATAAGGCAAAAATACATAATGTATGAAATCTGAGTGAATTCCTCCGAAAAGTTCGTTTGAACTTGTTTCAATCAAAAAAGCTTGTTGGAAATCGAACCATAATACAACATAGGACAAAAACCACGTGCTCTGCTGTGGTTCTGGGAGTGCTTCCAGATTGATAGGAAAACCTGCCGCTTTTTAGCTAGATTAAGAAATTTTTAACTAAATTTGTATGTATTTTTATATTAATAAATACAAAAATATTAACATTAATTTTTTTGTGTTAAAATAATTGTTATATGAAATTTTGTGTAAGATTTTTTTTGTCAAATAACAAATCACCCAAACAGTAAAAGTAGAATCGAATTACTCAAAATAACGGAAAAAACCCTGATGGGATTAATAAAACGTTTTTAATGCCCATTAGATTTAAATCGGGTTACTTAAGTGAAAAGGACAATCTAAAAGCTTAAAATTTGCAAAAAGGGAAATGTGTTAATTTCCATATGAAAAAGTCTCCTTTTCGAAGTCTAATTTCTCGGGATTATGTTGTGTTTGGAAAACCTTCATAAAATGTGGCCCCAATAAAAAAAAAAACCATGAGCAAAAAATATTCGTACCAGAAAAGGGGCTTTTTTTCAAAAAATGCTTTTGATTTCATCTCAATACGATAACTTCCCACAGAGATACAGCTCTTCAAAAAACACTAAAAAAAAAAGTGATTTTTTTTTGTTATG
Source organism: Epistrophella euchroma (assembly GCA_947049315.1). Lineage (NCBI taxonomy): Eukaryota > Metazoa > Arthropoda > Insecta > Diptera > Syrphidae > Epistrophella > Epistrophella euchroma. The sequence goes on along the minus strand of OX346247.1, from coordinate 110,429,585 downwards.
AAATTAAACCCCAAATGAAAAGTGAAAAGAGACCCCAAGACGATAAAAAATGACAACATTTCAAAAAATTAAATCAATTTTTTATTGTTGTTGGTTTTCATATAAATTTTTGGGGCCATTTTCCATTTTTAGTTTAGAGCTATTTCTCATTGGGGTCAAATTTTAGCTAGCCAACCTGCTGAATAGGATAAACTGTTTGTCTCTTTTTGGGCTGAAGCCAAAACGATTGATCCGCTCCGACGGATACCTCGATAGGGCCGAGTATTTGATAGAAAAAGAGGGGAAATTTCGCCGAATCCTCTGATTCCTCTGAAATATAAACTGGCAACTTGCCAAATACCGCGAACCGATATAAGGCCAATTTGGCCTTACCTATGTCACTTTTTCTTTAATTTCGTTTAAATTTTCAGTTGCTTATATGAAATTGCCTATATGGGACGCCGAGCATACCTGTTTGAAAACTTGTGCAAATGCAGTCTCCACAGCGGTTGATAAAGTTCAAACAATAAAATTTTTAAAAATCGGATTTTACTTTTTGGCGCTTTGCTTGATTTAAGAATGCGAATATAAAGGCGTTTTTTTATATACATTATATTGATTAATATTAAATTTGCAGATGATGCAAACATTTTTTTTTCACCCTCCCATTCCTTCTAACTGGTTGGTCTGTGCTCAGTATAAAGCCAAGCGCGAATCCAATCAATGGCTGTGGCGATCTCGATAGCATATATCGCGCGATGAAGAGGCGGTAAATATCCTATTTACATCTAATATAGTATAAATCATTTTTTGAAATTTCCGATCAATATACATACATACTTACTCAGCCCATAGGATTTAATTAATCCAAATCACAAGTTTTAATATCTGTGCATTACAGTTAAGTACTTACCTATCAAGTGTTTTCAGGAGTTAATTACTCAAACTTTTAATAAATTATAGAGACGACAACTTCTTTAATTTTCCGCTTGATTACTTTGCTGATCTTCCTCTCCTTTGCATGTTAAATTTCAGAAGAAATTTTTCTTAACACTTAAAAAACGTTCAAATTTGGTCTAAGAACTTGGTAAGAACTCATCCAAATGTGTATATATTTTTTATGTTATTCATACACATGGTGGCATCGAAAAATTGTATCTTCAAAGCATGTCAGCTGATATTTTAATAGTATTGGTGACGATTGTTCACACATATAGACTTTCAATTCACTGAACAAAGATATTTGACATGAGAGCTTATTTACATGTATATGGGTGAACGCAGATAAAATAAATCTCTCAAATTTAACAGATCGCTTCTGTCGCGTTCAGAACGCATGTTTTTGTGAATAAAACATGCAAAACTGGAAAAAGTGCAAATATTTTGCTAAAAGAAGAAATCTTTTCTACAATTAAAGACGACATTACTCTCTCGTGTTGAAAAAATCAACGATCCTTCACTTGGTATAATAGTTGATTAAAATTTTCTTTGAAATTACTTATTGACTTTATTGTTTTTTAAATTAAGCGAATTCTGTTGATTTTAATTAACCTTATTCGTTATTATTTAATAATTCATACATCCTTATTTAACTAAAATTTATTCAATCCGAAAATTTAAATCCATGTCCATATTATGCACTCTAATCGATTTTAATTTTTTTTTTTTTTTTTAATTTTCCACTTTTTCTTACTTTTGAATTATAATTTATTTATTTTTATATCCTATGTATGAATAACTTTTTTACATACATCTAGATTTATGTTTAAATCTAGATTAAGCGAGAGGCCGTTAGACCAGCCAATTTAAACTTATGTTTATAATATTTACTTAAAAAAACACATCGCACTCGGTGGAAAAAAAAAAAAAAAAAAAAACGTATGCATATAAAACTGTTAAAACGTAGGGTAGAGTCGCCGGTGGCCGGCCCCTTAAGGAATTTTTCATAGAATCACATAAAATCTCCAATTCTCAATCTTTTCGATTGATTTTGAAAGCAAAATGTTCCCTATGGTTCTCTTAATTGATCTGAATTCATAAAAAGTAATATTATTAGGTAAAAATTAATGTTTTATTAAGTTTTAATGAAAAAGTCAATTTTTACCAGTGGGTGGCCCCTTGTATCTTAAAACCGGCCACCTCGGTTCCTGATTTCGGCCACCGAAATCCAGAGTAGAATTGCTTGTTTTACATGTCATGGCCGAAGTTAGGACACATTTTTCCAGTGTTCGGCCCCCTAGTTTCCTCTTGCAAAAAGGCGGCCGAGAATAGGATTTTAATGATTTTTAACGAAAGTTTTTGATCTAATGTTGTTGTAATGGCTCAGTTATTCATAATTTGCAATTTTCTCAAAAAAAGTGGAGTTGCATATCTTCGGCCGGGGGCCGCTAATAGGAAACATGAACAAATTTCGGTTCCCTATTTCCGGCCCCCTTAAAAACAACTACAATTACAAGATTATTTCACTTTTTAAGGCAAATTGAGATAAAATATAATATTTTTCATTATTAAAACCGCACATTAATTCAAAAACTGTCCTTGAAAAACCTTAATTCCTGACACAATATTCACTGTTGTTAACCAACAGTAAAACAGTGGAAAAAAAATTTCGAAGGGGTCGGCCAGTTAATGCTCTATAACTCAGAAAGTGCTGGGCAAATTTAACCAAACTTTTGACAGATCAACAAGCATAAATGACAGATCTTATTGAGACTACAAACAGAAAGGTAGGGCTATAGGTTCACCAAGTACAATGGTTTTCTTGGTTGGTGGCCGGCCACTGGAGGGGGCCGGCAATAGGCGACTCTACCCTATGGCGTTCTCGATTGGCAATCCAGAAACGTCCGGAATGCGTGTAAACCCTTATGAATGTGTTCTATTGGGATTCGGAATGACAGTTCCTCTCCTGAGTAAAAGAGAGAATGTTTCTTGATTTGTTTTCAGAATCGAACCCAGAATTACTTACTCACAAAAGTTGTGAAGTGTCATAGTAGGTAAACAGCAATTCCAAATTGAATTAGGCAAATTTGTCACAATAAATACCAATTTGAATTATATACATACATACATATGTATGTACATACATACAATAAATAAATTGCAAATGGAAAATATAGAAGATACGAGTTGAATATTAATCTCCGTATTTTTGTAGATATAAGTTATGTATACATACATCGTACTTTTCCATGTTGGTTTCGTACATTTTAACATTTCACTTTTGGCTGCTGCATGTGAGGTTTCACAAATACAATGATAAGAAAACTTCAGAATCGAATCGGGACAGGTTTTTGTGTTTTATTGGCATTCCGAATCGGACAGTTCTTCCGAATTGCTAATCGAAATGGCCATTAATTGAAAAGATATTTAAAAGCTACGTTGTATTAATAATATGTCATTTTGTAAACATGTTTTTAATTTTTTGTCGCTTGCTTCTGTGTTTTGAGTTTACACTCGAGTTTAATTACTTTAAATGCTCCCTGGAAGCCTGTATGAATTAAATTGAATTAAACTTGACAAAAGTTGAAAACAAATGAATATTATGAGCTTGGTTGGGCACCTGAGTTTGACTTGCTTTAAATCCAGGTTCACATTTATAATGGGATTTAAGTGACTGAATAATATGGCTGTTAGAATTTAATTCGAAAAGTTAATAACTTCAAGTCGATAATTTAAGGTCTCTCATTTACAGCTTGTTGCAATACTTATCGGATAAGTGAAATCAATTGACATTGACAATTATTATAAAGGATCAATGGTGCCATATGTATATGGCCCTAATCTGTTTCAGTCAGCTTCTAATTACCTCAATGTAATGATTAAATTTTAATTTGATTTAACACTAAAACTGTTCAAAAATCGTGTTATCCATTTTTTGACAAAATTAATACTTTCTTCTCCTTGTTCAACATTTAAACGGCATAACCTTTCTAAACACTATTCTAGAATCTTTAATATTCAAGCTTTCCAATTATAAATTAGTAATTTTTATTTTAAGTTTAAATATATTACAACATATACATTTCAGTACCGTCTTAAATAAGTCCGCAGATCACAAATGGATTTATTTCCCGCTCACTTGGTTAAAAAGAAAATTGTGGACCTTTGTCTGTGAGATTATGAACCTTGTTATATGATTTTTTTTGTCGTATTTATTAGATTTTTGACTGTTTAAACAATAGGGGTATTTACGGCCTAGTAAAATTGCAAAATTTAATTTTTTTTGTAGATCGTGAACGCACTTTTATTATTCCGTTGCAGCACTGCAGAAAATACGCACTCGAATTACATTTGGCTTGCTATCAGATCACTGATCTCTATAATACACTGGATAGTGTATTCCCTACAAAGTATAACAGTTTTTTTGACTCCAATTGAAGATGATATTTATCTTCTGAGCACAAAAAAAAATCATTTTGACGTAAAATCTAGTGATGCTTAAACATCGATAGTTTCCATTTTCGATAGTTTTGGAAAAAAAACTATCGATAAAACGATAGTCAAATTTGGAAAAATTTACCCAATTTTTTGTTTTATTCAAATAAATAATTATGTAGCTTGCTCACTTTTAGACTAAAAAAAAAAGAAATAAAAAAATATGCGCCACCCTAAATCTTTGTTTTATTATTGTATGTGAGTCAAAGTGACATTTCGGTACAAAAATATCCTTATGTAGGCACTATTCAACCTCCAAACGCGTTTAGCTTTTAATGCCTCTATGCAACGTTGCATAAGTTTTCTGAATAACATTTTGGCGTTCAGAGGCATTATAAAGAGTGTATAACATTATGCACTCGTTATAATGCGATTATGAATTAGGCTGTAAGTATTTAACCATAGCCCATTGCAAACGAGTTTCGATTAATTTTTTTTTGTGGCTGTGAGCATTTCCAAGTACCTATCTTTGGTTTCTGTTTTTCACATATTTGATACTTGATGAGTTAAATAAAAAAATTCGAATTTACCCCCTAAAAAATCACATAAAAATGCTCTGGACCAAATTTAAAGCAAATCGGCCCTCTCGAATTTGAAATTATTGAAACTATCGATAGTTTTCAAGTTTTTTAAAACTATCGATGTACGTGATAGTTTTTTTACTATCGATACTATCGATGTTTAAGCAACACTAGTAAACACTGAGTAAAATTCTTGTTTCCAATTTATTTTTGTGGCGTGCGGTAATTGTGTTTAAAATGCATTTTGTAATCTTATGAAAGTTTATTTTATATCGATCGTTTTAAATACATTCATTTTATGCAATTTGAAATTATTATTTCAGAATACATGCAGTTAAAGCAATTGGAGTTTTGTTCAAAAACGGAGTCCAGCAACCGCAATGCATTAAAAAGCGAGTATGCGTTGATTTTTCATCGCCAAATATTGCTAAACAAATGCATTTACGATACACCATCATTGGTGAATCAATTTCTTGGCTATTGGAGTTTATTTTTTTAACGAAGATTAAGTAAATTCAGAACTATATAGTTATACTGTTATACAAAAAAGTAGGCAGCTCCACTATAACAGTTCTTCAAATGGGGTCAGCTTTCTTGTATGGATACGCTATCCAGTATATTATAGAGATCATTGTATCAGATACACGTTCGCAAATTTTACATTCTTGTATTTTTCTGTTGCAATGGGGTTAAGGTATGGTAAAAGTGCAAAAGTGTTGTAAGATTGTCTTCAGTATATTTTGTTGTTGGAGTGTAACATAATGTTATTGTTGCACTTTTACAACGATCAGTTGCACCGAATCGTAATATCTCTATTTTCTAAGTATTTCTAAACAGTCGGAAATATGCTTTATTAAAAAAAAATACATTTGTAAAGGTTTAGACAATCGACTACGTTGTCTAAAATAAGATAAGAAGTTGGACAAAATTTAACTAATGATGACATTTTGTAGCTTTTTATGCGTACTACATGATTTCCTAATAACTTTAAAAAAAATGGTTCTTCTACAAGAAAACCGTTAAAAAGAAATGCCGTGCTGCGGAAGAATGACACAAGTCCAAAATATTGTAGGGAAGAATGGCACAAGTCCATATACTTTTTCAGTTTCAATTTCTTCAAAAACAAGAATACAAAAAAGAATATTTAAGCATTAAAATTAATAGGAGCATTGAATATTAGACACAAAAATACTACCTAATAACGTAAAATTAAAAAAAAAATTGGTCTGAACACCAATTTTGAATTTTTTTTTCTAAAATTTTGAGTTCAAACATAATTTTTTCAAAAACTGTTCACTTAAATAATTTGAATTAAAAACAGAACACAAGAATGGATTTTTTGCTTTAAAATAAGGTACATCATGACATTGTAGGTGTTACCGTTGTTTTTTAATGTTTTTTTTTCTATTTTAAGTCTATTTTTTTTTAGAAAATTGCCCCTCCCGCCTAAACGGGGATAAATAGACCCCCTTCTATATGATTTTTTTTTCTTGTCTTGACTAAGCGTATACGCCCTGGGCTTTTGTTGCATTTTATGCCAAACATATTTTAGTACAGTAATTTAACACTGATATTATACTGATTACAATGGAAAAAATGACACAAGTCAAATACTATATTCACTGAAATAATTGTATTGAACGCAAATTTTTATGAAATAAAAATAAAATTATGTTATATGTCTTCGAACATCCTGACAGAACTGCTTTTACGAATTTTTAATTTCCCTTTCAATTTAGCGCATACATGTCAGTAGGGAAACTTGTGTTTTCACTTTTCTCGAAATCATTTTGAATTGACTTGTGCCGTTTTTTCCCTGGACCCTTCAAATATCTTCACACATCGGCATGCAACGCACTAATTTGACATTTTCAGCGAACATTAACTTTTTTTTCGTAGATCTGACCGATTGGCCTATCGGAACGACTGCAAAATACAAAATTCGTACATTTCGTGGAAATCGTAGAAAATTTCGTTCCGATTGGGTACGATTAAAGGCTCTCCCAAACCAACGGGATTAATCGCCGCGACAAAAGAAAACAATAAAAACAACGTGTTGTTTTGTTTGACAACCACGTATTGTTATTGTTGTTTTCTTTTGTCGCAGCGATTAATCGCGTTGGTTTGGGAGAGCCTTAAAACGCTGAATGTTTATAAGTATGACTATTCATTTTCATTTTGAATGTTTGTTGTTGCTATTGGGCCCTGTCGACAATCTCTAGGGGAATTTTGTTTCCCTAGGAATATTTTATTCCCGCGAAAATTTGTCTGCTATCATGAATGAAAAATGAAAACCAAATTATCCTGAAAAATTATTCTAAAACTTTCAAGTAGGTAGCAATCACCTTCTCAGTTTTCAAAGGAATACACTGTTTTAAGGCGCAAATTTTGTTCAATAAGTTAAGGAACCATTATTATGATAAATTATAAATTCCTTCATTATATGTAGTTTGCGAAACAGTTCCATTGTTCTTAAAAATTATATAAAAACATACTCATTTCTTAATTAATATTTTTTTTAAAACAAAGAAAACTCTCGTCTTCATTTTTCTTTTATTTATCTCAAAAATGTTTTTTTTTATTTGTTTTACAATACCTTTTCTTATTCCTTTTGTTTTTTACATATATATAGAAAAAATACAATGACTTTTGTATATAAATAATGTATATTATTTACATATACATGAGATAAGTGTTAGATCTTAAAAACAAACTAACATCCTTACATTAATAAATGGGAAAAAAGAGAAACAAAAATTAAAGGTGAAAACAGTATCCATCATAAAATTATAGATGTACATATGTAATGGGAAAACTTGAACTTTTTTTTTTTTTTTTCAATTAATGCTAAAATTTTGTATAAAACTTATGAAATTTTATATATATCTGTAGGTGTGAAGTTGGTAATAAAATCCTTAACAACTATTTTTTGTGTTTCATTGTTTTTTGTTTTTGAGTGATACAATTAAAGACTTTTAAGACTCATTTGCTGGGGCGCTACATAAATATTTAAATTCAACTTGAAAGCGTGTGTGCTACTTTTATCTCCACTTAAGCTGTCATAATGAGTATGTGGAACTTTAACACTTGAGTTTCGTTTGAGCAAATGGGCCTTGGGCCATTTTTTAAGTAACATTAGACACAATTATTGTTTTTTTTAACAACGTTAATTTCGGTCATATTAATTTATATAAATTAGACTTAAAAAATAATCAGTTATTAAAAAAATAAGACTTCTCGTGTTTTTTTTGTCAAATTCCAGCATTTTTTGTTCAAAATTTGTTGGTTTGATGTTGAATGTTTCTGAAAGAATAGAAAGTTATTAATATTAATGTTTCAGTAAATCAAATATAAATAAAGCTATACCAACTATACACTTTTTGTTAGCATTGTTTAGTCCTGCAGAGATGAGTTCTTATCACCGCCTGGTGACATCACATATGACTTCACGGATTGAAATAAACGTCCGAACAATTTTTTATTGGATTCTGGTGTTGAGGTGGCTCCAGGTAGCGTATCGTTGACTGAGTTCAATTGTGGACCATTCAATATAGATGATGCAGTTGTTCCTAGGGGTTTATCGAAAATAAGATCTGGTTCATCGGGTATAGCCATCACTTCGGTTTCGATCACCTGTATTGGTAAGGACTTATCATGGCCAATATCAATGCTGCCAGATGAAATTCGTAAACTAGACATGATGTCATCTGGAAATTGAAGGAACATGTGGGATTGGCCTTTTTTTGAATTAGGCAAACAATGAGGAGTAAATGGAGTTTAAGATTAATTTCATTAGTTTAAAATAGAAGATTCAGTTGTTGTTTTTTTGTGTTTTTTTTTTTTTTTTTTTTTTTTATTTAAATGCATATTTTTTTTTATTTTGTTTTAAAATTTAATTTAATTTATGGTTTTTAGTGTCACATTGATAATAGAGAGAAATATTGGAATAAAAAAACGGCGGACATATTGGAAGGATTCGAAATATTGAAATGAAAGTGATATTCTAAATTAATACAATGAATTACAATAGAAGCAAATTAATTTAAATTGAATTTTAAAAATATTTTAAATAACAAACTGAAATCAAACAAAAATTTAAGTATTCGAGTATTATCGATTGCATATTGTTTTTGTGCGAACTATTGTAAACTATCAGCTGCTTACTTAAGACTTTATTTTATTTAGTGTTTTATTTAAATTTACAATTAACATATTGCTATATAGAGCCTATGAAGAATGTTAGAATGATGCTGTTTTGTTTAATGAAGTGCATGTGTACCGAGCCTCTTAGTTAGAAATTTGGTTAAATTAAATAAGTATATTATGAAAGAACTTTATTTTAACAATTATCTAAAATTAAATTAAAAATGATTTTGGTTTCTACGTATTCACGGGGAAATATGAGAAAATAAAATTTATTATTTTTGAATAGAGGCAAACAAAGTTAGTTGTTCTAGTTATAGGGCTCGTTGTTATCGCGCCGCGCCATGATAACTGACTAATTGCTGACGACATTATTTTCAGTTCTAACAAGAAGCTTTATTGCGAAAACAATTAGGTGAGCAGTGAATTATATGCTCTGAACTGTTGAATTTGCCACCATGTCATATAACAGCTTTAGACTAGAGATCGAAAATATCCGTCAACCATTTATTTTCAATAGGTTTATGTCTGAGAGATATTTAATTCGCCAATTCTATTTTCGTCTTGGTCTGAGATTTATTTTAAAAAATATTTCTAAATTAATATTTTTTGACAAAGTATTTAATTTAGTGAAATATTTGTTAATTATTCAAAATTTATAGAAAACGTATTTTGCGCGTTTTGGCATTAAATAACATTTTAGGCGCTTTTATGAAGTTCTAGAAGAAAAACATTGATTTTTTTAAAAATATTTTTGACGAATCCAAAGAAATGGACAGGGCCACGGAAAAAAATGCCAAAAAGCTTAAAAGGCATTTTAAGCAAGAAAAAATATTCTGGAACATCCTCAAAAAAGTCTCGCTAAAAAGAAAAAATTACTCTTAGAATCTAGAAAGTGCCGACTTTTATCTTTAAACGCGATTTGCGGCTAAACTAGACGTGCTGGAGGCATCAAAGTTTACACGGATAAACTAAGCGACCAAGCGACTTCAGAAATGCATATTCGTGATAAAAAAAAAAGCTGGTAAAAATTTTTTTTCCAAAATTATCAAAACAATTAAATAAATAAATAAATAAATAAATAAATTCTTGCTGTCAAATTTACAAAATAGGGAAGGTAGTTTCAAAATGATACACTACCTGACCTGCTTTAGAAGTAAACCAGCGGTGGTAAACTGTCGAGAGGTAAATTGGCGCCTGTCTGGCGACAATTCACGACCGCCTTAAGCGGGGCAACGGAGTTCCGTGAGGTGGTACAGAGGGCGAAAAAGGGAGTTAAGATAATTGGATTCCGCGCAGCGGGCCAGGCAAGGTGCTTTTAATACATTAACCACTTCATAGGCCAAAAGTTTGTAATCTGTCGTGTTTGTTTTTTTTATGTGTTTTCTGTTTATTAGTGCTTTAGGGTTTCCGATTTGTTTTTCAGGGTGATTCACCTAAGTATAACAAAAAGCTTAAGTGTGTGGGTTGAGTCGAGACAAGAAGAAAATCGTATGGAAGAGGAGGGGTCTATTTCCCCCCGTTTAGGCGGAAGGGGCGAAATTCTAAAAAATCGACTTAAAATAGAAAAAAAATCATTAAAAGAACAGACTTTTGGCTTTAAAAAAAGTGTGGCATGACATTGTACGTGCTGTGTCTCTTTCTTTTTTAATGACAGAACCACCCCCCCCCCCCCCCCCCCCCTCTGCACCCATACGCTATTTTTCTTGTTTCGACTCAACCTACACGCTCTAGCTTTTCTTACACCTAAGACGAATCACCATGTATAATATTTTACTAAACAGAACTAGTCAATAAAATAAAATTAGTAAGTTCGGCCCTTAAGCAAAATCTACTTTTAAAATATCTATAAAGACCCAATTCAACTATTAAAATATGAAATATTAAAAATAAAAAAAATGTCTATGCTATTTGAATACAAATAAAGTGAGCTCAACTACAAGATATGGGTAAAAATTATCTCAATAGATTTGTTTCCTGATTAAAAATAATAAAAGTAATTGTAATAGATTAATCAAATAATTAGAAAACTACTGTATTCTATTTTAATCAAAGCATAAAATTGGCCAAACATCCATTTTTCATTTACTTTTTGCTCTTTAATGACGACGTTGTCGAAAAATTATTTATTTTTTTCGTTCCAGATTATGATATTGTCGACCAAAAGGATTGTGACTTGGAATTTTGATTGTTAAAATAAATTTTTCCTGAGCTACATTTTGACCGACTGTAGCGTTGTGAGCTTCAAAATGTCAGTCACTTCATTCATGTTCTTAATCAAAGATCTACGACGTTTTTAGTTCGACGATTTTTTGGCTCCCACTGTATGCTGTCGTGGTATAATTTATTCCTTAGCTACCTGACCTGACCAACTTGTCACTTTAATATATTTTGATCCTTTTAAATTTTAGTTGTGAGTGTAAGAGGACTATTTCATTTTGCATGTATTTCTATCTGAGGATTTCGGGAAAAGATCATATTAGTTTGTGTTGTTTATTTTAATTCGAAAATCCTCCTAAAAATACCTGTATCATAAGACTATACCATGGCCTAACTTGGGTTTTCCTTTAGTTTATAATTTCTTTCCTAGAAGGTAAAAATATTTTTTAAGAATAAAAAAAAATACTCTAAAACATCTTATTTATTAAATTAAACTTTATTAAATTTGACAGTTTTATTTATTATTTTTACAACATAGTTAAAAAATTAAAATGTTTTTTGGTTTTTTTTGTCAGTTTATTATAATATATAAAAGATGTTAAGATGATTTTGAAATTTTCTTGATTGTAGGATTTTTATCGTTAAAAATTTTTGATACAAATTTTCCACGCGATCTGTTTTGTATGTTTACCAACTCATGTTTTATTCTGAAAAATAAAAACAATTTCACAGCTCAATTTATATTTTCTTTTTTTGTTTTTTAATTTATTTTATATTACTGTTAAATGACTTTGGTAATTTTTTTTTTCATTTTTTTTATAATTCAAATCTTTTTGATTTAGAAAAACTAAATTTTTTAGTGTTACAATTTATAATTTTAAAATGACTATTTTTAGCTTTTAGCAAAATTATTATATACTTTACTTATGATTATTTTATAAATTATTAATATAATTAAAGTCTAACAAAAAAAAATCATGCAATCAAAAATTATTAAGGAAAAATATAAAAATAATATAAATTACTATTTAATTACTTAGAGCTAATTTAGAAATTAGGTCCAAATTATTTTTTTTTCTGTTGGTTGCGAAAGTCCCTTATTTATTCAAAAAGTGCAAAATAAGCGGATGAATATGAAAACATGAACAGGATGACGAGATGCTTGGAGCCAAGGGTTAATTTAAGAATATCATCAAGAAGCTATAAGCTAGTTCACACAGAAAAGGCTTCTTACTACATTAGTTAGGAATTCTTCTTCTCCGATCTGAAAGAAATCTTTAAAAATCCACACACAATGTTTTTTTGTTTGAAAAAAAAAAGAATTTTGTAAAATTGTGCTTTAACAAAAAATAAATAAAATTTTAAACATTGATTGAACGGAATTTCAAAAGTGTGCAATTTGCAAGCAAACAAAAATTATGCAAAAGAAATTTAATTATATACGGAAAGGATAACAACGGCCCGCGTTTTGCAGTTCTGAATTGTAGAATTAAATATTAGAAAACTGAAAAGATAAAATAAAAATATATTTGTTTCTAATTTGCAACCTGCATATTCTTTAAAAAATATGGTATTTAGCAAATGAATTAAGGGTACAAAAGTATTATTTGGAATAATGACCCAAGCCAGCTGAATATCTACACTTGCGAGCAAAAAAATTGAATCACTCTGTTTCGCCTTATAAAAGCAACAATATTTATGGATACAATATCTATGCTTAAATAATATTGGTCACGTTTTGAAGCTTGAACTTTAAACTTTAAAATGGTCAAAATCCATTGAATGGTCTTGGCGTTAATCGCCAAAATAACGAAAATAAGAAATTTATATTAAAAAAGGAAGCACTAGTAGGAGACATTGATACGATATATACGCGCTTATTATTGGATTTTGTTTAACGGTGTGCTGTTAAAAGTGAATTGGTACATAATCTCGATTTAACAGGCCTTCTAATCTTGGAAATAAATGGATACCACACCTGCAGATGTTGCTCAAGTTGTTACACTACTGCGACAAGGAATAACCCAACGCATTGTGGCCCGTCAGCTGCATCTAAGCAAATGTTGTGTACCAAAGATCCACAAAACGCTCAGAGAAACAGGATACTTTGTGCGAATACTAAAATCTGGACGTTGCCAGTGTACCACTTAGAAATATAAAAGATTCATCGCAATGACTTCATTCGAAAATCGTCATTTGACTGGCCTTAACGTCCAATAACAGCTCGAACAGGTACGAGGAAAAATTGCTATTGAATGGACAGGTAGAAGACGACTTAAAGAAGCAGACCTTACCCCGAAACGACCTTTCAGGGGATTGAAATTGACTGCAAACCACCGACAAGGTTGCGACTGGTGGTGGTCGAGGGGAGGTTTAACTTCGGATCGGTATATCTCCGATATTCTGCATCAAGTCGTTACTTATGCTGGATGTATTGCCAAAGATTTCTTATACTAATGCATGGTATGGCTCGATGCAACACTGCGCAGGGAACAGTCGGATTCCTTAGGGAAGTTGGTATTGCCACGATGGACTGACTGGCGCTAAGAATTAAACCCTGACGAGCTTAAAGGAAGGGTTAGAGGCAGAAACCCAGCACTTGAGACCATTAAACACTGAAAAGCGGCACTGGTAGACAAATGGGAAAGAATACCCCTAAAGAGACAGTCAAGAAACCCATCAGGCCATTGAAAAATAATTTAGAAATTGTAAAGAGTTTGGGCGGGGTAATACAAGATACTGAAACAATAAATTTTGATTTATTTAGTCGTAAATGTTTAATTTTCGAGCTACTACCTGTTTTAATTTCACTTTATTTTTTCTTAGATTCATGCATGTTCATTACATTGAGACAATTATTATTTTACGTGAAGCAAGAGGATGATTCCATTTTTTTGCATTTATACATATTGCGAACCTCTAAAGAGATTTTGTAATCTAAAGCTAATGGTTTTGCTTGAAATTATATGAAATAATGTATTGTGTGTAAGTACATACATATGAACTTGGAGAATTGCATATTGTGCATGGAAGCATGTGTATATGGGTGTGTATGACCTGACCGTGTATGGGTATCTACATATAGTGACGGACAAAACAATAAGACCAGGTGACTTTTGTGTGTTTATGGTTGCAGAGAATTTGATTTTAATTATTTTTTTTAAATAGCACTGCAAAAACGAATAACTATAAAAATATTTGAATAAAATAATAAAATAAACGAACCATGGATGGCAGAGTGCGTTGTTCAACAATCATGAGGGAATTGATCCTTAAATTCACACTGGAAGGAAATTCTCAGCGGGAGGTGTCCAGAATTATTGGGAGATCAAAACCATTTGTTTTAAATACGCTAGAGCCCCAAAAACCTTATAGAAAAACAGGCCGACCTCGAAAAACATCACTTAGAGATGTAGCCAAAATCAAACCACTTTCAGATACCGATCCCTTTAAATCACCCGCAGATATTAAATTGATTCTGAACTTGCACGTCTCTCTTAGAACTTTTCGAAGAACACCATCTCTTCGGAAGAAGTCTAAAGGGAAGTACCACTTCTTACTAGAAGACACCAGAAAAACAGTATTCAATTTGCCAAGGATCATCTGGCATCGATAAGTCCAGAAATTGGAAAAAAAATGGCGCAAAATTCCCTGGTCTGATGAAAGTAAAGTAAATTTAGTAAGATGAGATGGTAAGAGATGGGCCAGGCGTTCAAAAACATAGCATACCAGCCGCAATTCACGAGGAGATAAAGCAAAATATCTAAGTTTTCTTTTTTTAATCTAAAAGTTTATTATTGGTCCTATTGTTTTGTCCGTCACTGTATATGTATGAGTGTACAAGAACGTACTTTTACAGAAAAAGTTTTCAAAAAAAAAAAATCAATTTGCAATTAAAAACAAAAGTTGTACATTTAATTCGTCTCGAATATTTCGAGATAAAGCTATTGATTTTGAATCAATTTTATCCTACACAAAATAAAGAATTCACAAGAATTAAAAAAAGAATCAGCTGATAATTTTTTTGTTTTCAAAGACCTTGAATCTCTTATATAGTAAATTCTAGTTTCCAAGTGTCATTGGAAAAAATGTCTTTTTTAAAAACGATTGTCTAAAGTATTTAAACTAATTTTTTTAGTAATTCTGTCCTGAAAAATTGTTACACTGATTTTTGCAAGGCGTTTTCGACAGATAACGGTAAAGTTAATCAAATAAATAAAATAAATATTCTTTTAAACTACATCCATTACAATTTTTATTTGGGAAAACAGTTGATCTAACCTAGACTGAAATGAAACAACTAGATGGTTTATTTGAATTTTCATCTCTATATAGGTATGCGAGATTGATATGTTGAATTGAGATTTAAATAAAATTATCGTCTGAATAAACTTCAATTAGGATATCCAAAGCAAAAAAAAAATCAACAAAAGTATCTAAGGACACAAATTATAATGCCACATCTGATGTGGTTGGCGATACATTCTCATTTATAATTTTCCCCACGTTTTATACTTTATTCATATCTTTTTTTATCAATCCCATTCTGATAAAAAAGAATCAAAATTCAATGAAAAAAAATTTCACCAACGCACGTGTTCATTTTCAACGCCATCCCCATAACATAATGTACGTACAATAAGAAAAACACATGCTTGACTTGTAATCCACCCGCCTTCTTTAATCATATCCTCATCGATTGCAACATGTTTCTCATCAATTAAGTGTCAAGTGTCTCATATATGATTTGGGACAATTGTTTTGATTTGCATGATTTCTTTTTTTGATTGGACCTTTTCACAAATATAATGAACAAAAAATGGAAATACAAAACAAGGGAGATTTTTTCGAACTAATCAAGTCAAATTAACATTCAACCGAATTTTTAGGACAATTTTAGTTAGCTAGAGTTAGGGTATGTAAAGCCCTGATAGACATTCATGGTGTTAAATTTTTATATAAATTTGAGAAAATGAATAAGTTATTGATGATTATACAGGGTGTTTCGCATTAGATGTGACACAAGGCTAGTGCGTGTAGGATGGGTCGAGGCAAGACAAGCATGAAAATGTTATTTGGAAGGGGAGAGATTCTATTTTAATTCCTTTTGTTATTTTCCTTCTGTATGCAATGCGCACTATACAAATAATGAATTTTTAAGTGCGTCTTACATACAGAAGGCCCCACCTAAATAGTCTTGGGCCCTCATATTCTATTCATGTCTATGGTATTCAGCTCTTTTATTAAATATAATTTTTAAGTGCTATATCTTTTATCTGGGGCTTTCAGAAAAAAAATACATTTTGAATGCAGCATTATTTGCGAATGCCCAAACTACGGCTTGCAAGACTTGCATATTTTCAAATAAAAAGTAAAGACCTATCTTATTGCATCACTGAATTTTTGCTATACTTCACATCCAAAAATTGCTGTGGGCTCTCGGTTTATTATAGCCGATTATTTGGAGAATTATCCGCGCTTTTTTCGCACAGACACAGACTTCAATTGAAATTTATTTTTTAAATAAGGCTGTTTTCTTGCAAATGAATGGTTCAGCCTCATTAAATATATCCCCTCCCCCCCCCCTTTGTACAATTCCTGTCCATGGGCCTGGTCTAGCTAGCCATTTTCTAAAGAGTTGAAAATTGAAAATATCTCCTTATTTATAAACGCATTCCATCAGTTGTCTAAACACGACCTCATTATATTAAGTGACATACTTACAATAATTAATTTTCGAATGAATGCATACATTTTAGTGAACTTTTGGATGCATTCCATGAACATTTGATTCATTTCAAGATGACTTTCTAATTCGTAACTACTCGCCTAATCCTCCTCAACTAGTGATGATAATAATTAAAAATTTTTTAAATAAAACACTTGTTAAAAAATTTTTAATAAAAATGTGTAGAACTTTAAATTTCCATCAAGTGGCCAACCACCGCTCTATTGAGCATATAAAAGATAATAATTATTCGAAAAAAGTGTTCGTTTGAGAAAAATGGATATTGTTTATCTGAATCGTTCTCCATCTCCAGAACTCCACAGCGAATGTTTATGAAAATAAGCACACATGTTGCAGAAACCAAAATTAAGGCGAATATTTTTTTTTTTTTGGAACTTAAGAACGAGGGGCTAGGTACACATCTACAATATCGGTGTATAATTTATTTTAAGAAATTAAATGTTTTTGTGGAAGAAGTCCTCGACATAAACCTCTCAAAAAAATAATATTGTGTTATTTAAAAAAGCTTTCACAAGTTGTTAAAGGGTTTTACAAAGCAAATGTTTTATTACTACCTATTACTCAAATACTCATTAAAAAAAAATATTAGAAAATCAGATACAAAAAAAAAAACCAAAACGTGTAAACAAAAACATAAAAAAAAAAAAAAAAAAAAAAAACAACAAAAAACATTTACATAACTCCATTCAAACGATTTCTTTCCAAACAATCCAACTCCGCCAAAATAAAATGCGTGTCGAAATAGATATAATTGAATTAAAACTTACCATCGACATCATCGTCAAAAATGTCGTCCAGCGAATGACGGGCCTGAACATTATCCATCATAACATCGGCGCCAGTGATGCCAACATCAGCTGAATAGATTTCTGAATTTACATCTTTTGTGAAGCGTTCAACTTCGGCAACCACACTGGCAAAGGTATCTTCGGTTACATCGACATCAGCTGGGGCAACCATTGTTGCTTGTGAAGCAACTGCCGCCTCAACAGCGATTTCTTGTGAATTAGGCACAAGGTCTGACGCAGCTGTTGACTGAAGGGTCTTTTCAGTTTCGGGATGCGTCAGAAGCGGATTAAAGTCATCATCATCGTCATCTAAAACGCTATGTGGCGAACTATATGCCAGATGATCGGCTGGGCTTAGTAAAACCGCACTTTCGGCAGCTGCCATCTGACAGACGTCATTTAGAACTGCTTCGGCTTCGTTGCGTTCCTCTTCTGTGGAGTCGTTAAGTAGCACCGAGGCAACTAGCTTGGATGGATCGACAAAAGGCTCTTCGTTATCGGGACACGCTTCCTTTGATAATTCATCTTCATTCGTTTTATCCTTTTCTTGATCTTCTTCTTCTTCTACTTCTTGTTCTGATGCTGGTTCGTCATCTTCTTTGATGTCATCTAAATTTTGCTCCTCCGTTTCCGCGTCATCATCATCATCGTTCATTTGTAAATTTTGTGTTTCCTCTACAACTTTCGATTTGACAGAAACATCCTCGGTGATTGATTCATTTGCACTTTTGAAAGAATCTTCATTATCTTGGTTCTTTGTTTTTGTCGTTTCTTCTTCATTATCTTGATTACTTTTTACTGTCGTTTCTTCTTCATTATCTTGGTTACTTTTTACTGACGTTTCTTCTTCATCGTCGTTTGATTCATGCGCATGTCTTGTCGTTGATGTTTCTTCTTCTGAACTTCTTGAACTATTCAATTGTTCCACGTTATCTTCGTCATCGTCTTTGTCATCGCTAGTAGGAGGCTGATGTGTTGTTTGTAGTTCGCTTGGCGCATCATTGGATGTTGATGAATGCTCTAGGGAGTTGTGCTCATTATCATTCACGATACCACATTCTGGTACAGCTGAAGATTTTTTCGCTGATTCGGTTTCTGTAAGATCTGAAAAAAAAAAATCGTAGGTATATTATTAGAAAACTCCTATTGAAGATATTTTAGGAAAATACTATGAAAATCACAATATTTTTAAGATAATGTACATTTATCGGTTTCCTATGACGAAATTAAATTGTAAAATAATGTTTTACAGTTATTCTAGTACAATACAAGCAATCTTTAATACGATTCCGATAGTGAATTTTGGAATTGAACTAAAGCTATTTTTTATAGGTACATACTAAAAACCTACACCAATCAAACTAGTTGTGAAATACACGAGTTCCGGGCTCATAATCAAGAATTCATTTATTTAGACAATGATTGAAATCGAGAGTGAAAGTTAGAACGAAAGATTACTGTTTAAAATGTTCGAACTTAAAAGGCGTTAATTATAGCGTGTTAATCAATAGTTAGTCAATAATTAGAAAAAGGTATGAAAGATTTGAAAAGAATTCTTAAATTGTATACAAAATAACATTTCTGGAAAGTACTGCATTTTAGAATTTAAAAGTTAACATATTGTTCCACCTTAAAATTAATAAATTATTAATGTCCCTTTCGAAAGTCGAGCCTCTTTATTGAAAGAATTAAATTAAATTGAATTGTTTTTTTTTTTTTTTTTTATATAATACGAATTCTATATACTACCGAAATAAATAAGTCAAGTAGAAGACTTAGTACTATTGTGTTTTTGTTCATAATATAACTCGGCTTAAAATAATCCGTGTGTGTTTACATGGTTCAATACGAATACAACGAACAAATTTCCATACGTACGAACACAAAATTTCTTGAAACTTACTTTTTAACAGCAAATGTATATGTTACCGTAAAAATCTGAAATAATGAATTTCTAGAATTTGCCGGTAAATCATAGAATTTTTCAGCACCATTGGTAAGAATTGTTCTAGGATATACCGGTAAATTTTAGAATTTCATTATTTCGGCTTTTTACAGCAACATATACAATCACAATCACAAAAATAAACTGTGTCTATACGCGAAAAAACATAGCCTTTTATAGAAAGTTGAATATTTCGAGACAACTGTAGCCTTAAATATTCTAGTAAAGCAAGTTTCTAAAAAATTCTATTCCAGTCGCCAACTAATTTAGTCTATATACCTGGCACTTTATTTGTCTAAAAAGATGGCTTATCTCTCCACTCAGAATTATTGTGAGAGTCTACTTTTAGGCTAGGCGCATATTGAGAATCGTGCGACGCATGTGACCTGACACGTGTCACATGAAACGATTAATCTAAACGTGTCATGTCGTTATCATATTAAAGCTCGTGTCTCGTGCCAAAATATTATTGACAACATTTTTTTCCACATACAAATAATATATGAACAAAATTCGCAACGCTTTCTTCTTAATTTTATAAATACATATATCTGCTGTCAATTTACAATAAATAAACTTCCAAATTTACGATTTATGTAATTATTTTCAATTTAATTAACAGTTTGTTTAATATTTTTTAAATTACTTGACAGGAAATAAATAAAACACGTGTACGTGTAAGTCTCGCATGAAAAATTGTGTTTCAATCACTGTGTCACGCGTGTTTTGTAAAACGAGCATCAAGTAATGTCGCGTCGCTTTATCAATATGCGCTGCTCAATTGATTTATATTGTTTACAAAAGTTCGTGCTGTGCTGTGTCACGTCACGCAGGCGCCACTGGTCGCGTCTCAATATGCGCCTAGCCTTAGGCATTTCTTATCGACGTTAGTTTTAGGATTTTTTCCAAAATTAGTTAAGTAGTGATTTCATTGTTACATTGCCCCTCCTAAGACTGATCGTGTCGAACATTTTCTTGATTTTACATTTTCTGTACGAATACATGTGAAAAACTGATGTATTTCACATTTCACCTTAAATAACATAGCACAGGATTTCTTATTTAACTTTGCCCATTGGCCTATTTTTGTACATTTTTCTTGGGCTTTTCAGTATATTGCCAGAACTGCCATGTATACTGTATATGGTTCTTAATATTATGAAAGCAAAGACCTACTGTATGTTCGGACATATAACAAGGATTTAACATCGGACTTATAATTATATAAAGTTCCTTTTTGAATGAAACATTTTCACTTAAAACAGTTTAAAGGCTCAAATTCTTTGTTTTTAAACCACACATAATGCTTAGTTGAAAATCATGAAGTTCACCATTAATTCAAATATTATCACGGCTGTTCTGATTTTCGTTCGAATACCAAAACGTCCCGTTTTCGAATTTTCGCAGTTCTGAATTCCGTATTGTTTGAGATTTTACAGATTAAAGGATGTTCTACAAAACGAACGAATCTGCAATCCGCCAAAAATTTGACGTTTTCATTTCGGTCATCTTTTTTTTGGCGGATTGCAGATTCGGTTGTGATAAATGTAAGTTTTTATTGTTTTTTAATAAATAATCTTAAATTAAATAATAATAAATAGGGGGAAGCATACAACACAACAACAATTCGGCTACATGAAATTTGCCCCAATGAAAAATGGCCTCTAGCAAAAAATGAAAAATGGCCTCAAGAATTTATATAAAAAGGAACGGCAAGTTTTTGCCAAGTTTAGTCAAGGCCCTGGAATGTCTTCAGTATAGGGCAAATCTGCATTAGGAAAACTTGTCAAATGCATACGTTAAAAGTTGATCGGCAAGTTTTACCATTCCACATCAGAAATAAAATACTTTGGGGCCTCATCACGATCGAGCGACATCGTTTTGAAGATAGCTATCTTTATTTTTTTTTTACAGATATGATAGAGATATCAATGATGGTGGAAATGATATCGTCCAATTGTTTTTATTGTACGTGATGAGGCCCCAGGATCTTAAGCCACCATACAATCGTTTGAAATATATCAATGTATAAGGTTAATCATTCATGGGAATGGTAAACATAAGGCCCCAAAATCCAATTTCAAGTCATATTTTTTTTTTTTTAATTTATCTCTCGGGGGCAAAGGTACATTACTACCAAGGGCCTATCTTATTTCTATAAAAAAAAAAAAACCTTTGTAGCCCGTTGATGTTTTCTATGTAAAACTTTCCAGGGCTTCATTAAGAACTGGATTCGTTTTCCTGGGTTTAGATATCTACTTTAAAAAAAATCCCATAAAAAAATAAAAAAAAGAAACTTTAATCCTGTTAACTCTAAAATTTGTTTTAATATTATACTTTTACATAATTTGCATTACATAAAATTCATTTATCGTTGCATAAATTGAAGCGCTTCGACCTTAAACGTGTATGCATGAAATATTATTGACCCAATAATGTACATACATACATAGTATGTATATTTTTATCCAAAAAGGATTATATTCATTTAACTAGTTTTGCAGATTAATAATTTCATCTCATTTATCACAAAAACCTGTTCGCATTGCAGGACTTCTGTATGAATTTCGAATGCATGTATGAATATCCTAATCGGATAGACAAACACAAAATGAAATCCTTTTTTTAATAATTGAATTAATCTACCTTGGTCCTGATGTTTACACAGTAGATACATGATAAAAGCAACGGTCAGTAGAATAAACAAATATTAATGTCAGGAACATGAATTTCAATTTTTATCTCTTGACAGATAGCGAGGGGGGGGGGGAGTATTGAGGGAAGAGCATAAACTATTAAATAATTTACAGAGCTGTGCACATTTTTTTTAAATAAACATAGAATTTTATTAAATTCATGAGCTGAAAAGAATATAGAGGTTAATTGTTTTAAATGATCAAATACAATTTTTTCGATACACTTTTATTTTTATTTTCATAGAAATAATTGAAATACAATAAAAATACTATCAAGATTTTGTCAATAATTAAAGAGCGAGAGAGGTAGTGTATGTTATGCGGTTAAGAACAGCAAATAAAAAATAATCGATCTGTATTTTTACTTAATTTTTTTAAAATTTAGCTTTACCTGAAGAAAATTTTCTAACTTTATTTAGAATTAAAATATTTCAAAAATTTTACTCCACCTCTGGACAAAGAGTTTTTGAAAATTCTGAAGGAATTCTTTTCAGTCATATTTCATCTGCACATTAGTGTGTTTAAATAAAATTGTTATAGAAAAAAAAAACCGTTTATTCGGAACCCAGCAATGACTTTAGTGGATATTATCCAAATCATTGCATAGTTATAAGCGAAGACTGCCTCTCGCTGTTGGCAGTTAGTCTATTTTTCATTAAGAAAAAAAAAAAAAGAGAAAAATTCAAGACTGTGAACTATTTTTTTTTTACATCCCTTTAATATAAGTAACAATTTTGAAATCCTTCGCGGAAGTATATAAAGCAAATTATTTTCAAGTATTTAGCATTTTAGCAGATTCTCTATCTCTATTTTTTTTTTTTTCAAAGAAGAAGGAATCCATGAAAAGTTAAGTGAAAAAAAAAAATTAGATTAATTTCGCACGAACGGAAGTTTAAAGAGAAAATATTTCGTCACCATCTACTTTTTGGGTGTGTGTGTGTGTGTCGTATCATACAATCTATGCAAGTCCTTGCATTTCTGAAGTTTATAGTAGTATCATGCTTGAAATTTCGTTGAGCTCGATACTTTTTTGCGATGCGAGTTTTGAGAAAAAAAAAAAATGCGCGCGAGAATCTGATTCAAAAAATAATCCAGCAGTCACCATCTTTTCAACGGCAGCAGGCATCAGGAACAAAATCATCACCATAGCCATTACATCCCATTAAGGGACTTTAAGATACATTACAGTACATAAATGCGACTTTAGGTGGATGGTGACCATCTGTGTTTTATTCATATTAAATGACCATTTTTTCTTACAGCTTTTTTTTTAAATTTTTTTATACATAGTAAACTTAGATTTTGCTCACGACTGTGTGTTCACTCTGTTTGAAGGTTTGTCAAGCAAAATCATGCTCTCAAAAATGTTTGATATTGACTGACAGTCAGCGGACTGTCAGGCGTGTTCGGATAATGTATACCAGGCTTTTGAATTTGAGGCACAATAAATTGTGAAGTCACAACCTCCCCCCCCCCCCCCCCCCCATTTTTTTTTGCAATATTGACTGGTGTACCTACTATACGATCCACAAACTAAATTTAGATAAAAAGCCTATAGATACGGCACTTTAAAGCTTTTCTCTTTTTTTTTAGAAAATATGGTCACCCTTGGAATAGAGTAATGCCTGTCTATTGCTTGTGTTGTATTTAATTTGATGCGAAAGAACGCAAATGCCCGTAAGGACTGGAATGACAAAAAAATTAATTGCAGTTGTGGAAAACATTAAAACATTAAAAAATTATGCCGATTGTCTTCTTGTTGGGTTTGGTTAATGGTAGAACGTATCTAAATACACATACCTAGAAAAAAAAAAAAAAAAAAAAAAAAACTTTACACAATGAGTTGTGGTAGCTTGGCGCCTTGGGTATCTCTCTGTTTGTATCAGTTTTGTGTTACTAGCGTAATTATTGTGTCTTTGAAATTCATTCGTTTCGTTACTCTGCTGACTATATAGGGTTTTTGTGTGATTATTTTTATCCTATGTTGGGTTTTTCTTTTTTCCTTTTTTTTATTTGTTATTTATATTTTTTTTTTTAATATCCTTAAATACGAAATGCACAACATAGCAACAGTGTGTTGCCAAAGTAGCCAACAAGAGATGACAAAGTGATAAGATATTAAAATCGCGTGACATATATAATATATGTTCATGTATACCTATACTATGGTTCGTTCCAAGGGGGTTGGGATGATCTTAAATGATATAGAGATATTAATATTTATTTTCCTTTTTAGTTAAATTGATATACCTTAGTGTTGATTGTTATCTTTGGTT
The DNA here is from genome assembly GCA_947049315.1 of Epistrophella euchroma. NCBI lineage: Eukaryota > Metazoa > Arthropoda > Insecta > Diptera > Syrphidae > Epistrophella > Epistrophella euchroma. Next base: position 110,404,894 of record OX346247.1, on the reverse strand, counting down.
CAAAAGTTCAAAACAAACAAAATACATTAAAGTGAATTCAACAACCAGAAGGTTCGGATTTTGAAAGTAGTGGCATGAGATAAATAATGTATTTAATTTGTCGTTGAATTTGATGGTAAGTGATAACATATAGAGTAATTATTTTTATTTACGAAAATACAGTCCTAAAACTTCACATTCAATTTAAGAAAAGGTTTCAAACATTTAATGAATTTAAAGACAATATTATAGGAATTTTAAATTCATCAACGTGAAGTAAGGCTGAGTTCATAATTGCAACATTTTTGCACATGTAATGCATAAAATATTTATTCAATGCATTTATGAACAGAAAAACTGCTGCAAGTATGCGGCACTTCTGCATTGCAAAAAAGCCACTGCAAACGTGATCGCATTTTGACTGTCATGTTGCTTTTATGAACGCAAGAGTCAACTGCTCTCATGCACAGATAATGCAGTCAATTTTCATTTATGAACGCAAATCTTGCAGGACCTATGCATTTCTACATTTATGAACTTGGCCTAAGTCACCAAAGAAAAATTGTCCCAAACAGAAAAATTAGAAATCTTAACAAAAATTGGGACACATTTCATGAAAAAATGCTCGATTAAATATGCCCCAAATGGAAAATTGGAAAGTCCACAAAGAAAGAGAAAACAATTAAATGAAAAATTTTCCAAAATAATGTTATTTTTCCATAACCATATTCATTACATTAAAAAAAAAAAAAAACAATAAATTGGAATACAAAAATCTTCAACTTGGGGTACCTAGTTTTTCAATCCTTCTGCCTCTCATAAATCCTCCGAGAATTGCGAAAAATCTGCCCAAAATGGTCAAGAATTTGTTGTTTTTGTTTTTCATGAAAATTGTTCGTATTACATATTTTTTTATTTTCTGTTTAGTGCAATATTTCTTTGAAGAGTTTTTTGACGGAGCCCAAAGTTCACTTTAATTTGTTTTTTAATTAAGTTAAAATTTCAACAAATTTTTTTTAAGCCAAATAAAAATATAAATAACATGCGCTTTATGCAGAAATTTGGCAAGGAGGGTTCTTCGTCCGGACCCTAGGTGATGGCCCGCCGCCTAGGTGATGGTAAAATTCCGTAACGAATAATGAAAACAAAACATGTCATGCTTTTATATATGTCACTGAAAAACTCAAAGCTTCACCGGAACAGTCTCGAAATTCTACATTTCGGGTGTTGGTGGACATGTGTTTAATTTTTACATTAATTTTATTACTGAAGAAAATTCGATTGATCGATTAATATAGTCGATCGGGGTAAGTTGGCGGACCTTTGTTTGAATAAGTTGTCTTATCATATATTTTTTTTTTGTATGAACATGAGGAAGAAACTCTAGCGAAAAACCTCTTATGGAACGTAGATGAAAGATTATACTAATACATTCACATTACTATAATCCATTAAAGTTTTATATTCATAAATAACCCTTCACAACATTTCGAAGTTAATTCTGGTGTACCTCAGGGGAGTGATATTGGTCCTTTGCTGTTTGTTTCATTCATAGTCTAAAAGCCAGCAGCCAATTTGACTAACCCACTCGATGTAGATAAACGCTTTGTTCATGATACTTTACTTGGGACTAGTTAAGTTAGAAAATCAAAGTCTGGTACCTACGATCGCCGAGGTTGCATGGTTGCCATCAGGATTTTTTAAAACACGAACAAAAAATGTTCAATTTTAATCTTCTCTCCTACAAGGTTGGATTGGAATATGTTTTAATTTATGCATGAAAAGAAAACATGCCACATAGATTTGGTGTGTGGAGGGGCTTGTCAGACGAGATTGTATGGTACCTTTACGAAATGGAATTAAATACAAGGCTGAAACTTCATGCAATTTTCAATCCCATCTTCAATCCTGACTACGTAAGCTAAAAATTAATTAACTCACAGTGTTTCCACATTTCCAGCAGCCAATTTGACTAACCCACTCGATGTAGATAAACGCTTTGTTCATGATACTTTACTTGGGACTAGTTAAGTTAGAAAATCAAAGTCTGGTACCTACGATCGCCGAGGTTGCATGGTTGCCATCAGGATTTTTTAAAACACGAACAAAAAATGTTCAATTTTAATCTTCTCTCCTACAAGGTTGGATTGGAATATGTTTTAATTTATGCATGAAAAGAAAACATGCCACATAGATTTGGTGTGTGGAGGGGCTTGTCAGACGAGATTGTATGGTACCTTTACGAAATGGAATTAAATACAAGGCTGAAACTTCATGCAATTTTCAATCCCATCTTCAATCCTGACTACGTAAGCTAAAAATTAATTAACTCACAGTGTTTCCACATTTCCAGATGACATCTAGTTTTTGGTTCAAAATTTAAAGCATGTTATGCTCACAGTAAGGCTTTTCTGATGATCAGCTTGTTACTCTTGAAATAGTAATAGCTCACTCAAGTCTTTGTTGTTTTATTAACACACCGTCCATATTATTTCATATTGTTAAAAAGTGAAAAAGCAATGAGTGTCAGTTTACAATTTCTGGTTCCAGTTTCATGGACAAAACATTAACGGCTTTATTATTGACTTGCTACAAAGCTAGTTTTAAGGTTTTGAGTTTTATGTTTTTCAAAAATAATAATTATTATTTAAACGTGTTTTGATTTAGATGTCAAAAAATGATTGAATAATACAAATTATTGAAAAACTTAACATTCTAAACCCCTATAGAACTAGTTTTGCCGTAAAATTAGTCAATAAATATGGCTATAAGCCTTTTCGCTTCTATCAAAAAAAAAAAGATAACCATCGAATGAGTCTAGAGGTACACCTAATCAAACAATTTTATCATGTCGGTAGATATATATGTACATATATTCACTTTTGCACTAAAATTTAATTATCTTACCTATCGAATTCCAGACAAATAATTTCTAATTATTCGAAATAATGACGCCTCGTCTAAGTTCAAATTTCCTACGACAAATATCTAATGTTTGCATAAAATTATCTTCAAAAGGTATTTATTACACCTATGCGTGTGTATGGCAAATTAAGTTGAAGAGTTTTGAAAAACAATTCCATTGACACTTAATGGGAAGAAGGGGGATACATGTTTTCAAAATATCGACAGCAAGTTAACACAAACCCCACCATAATCAATATACGACTATATTAATCTCTTATCTCGTAGGTAAGTGCCTTAGATCGACTTCAGTAGTCGCTTTGCTTATAATCTTGATTTAGTTTTATATGAGAATTTAGCTCGATGCATGCAGTTATTTTTAGTGGGTAGGGTATGCAATGATATAACTAACCGTCGTCAGCTAGATGACAAAAACAAGATATCCTTAAATATACCAGCCCTTTGCTTACACGCGCATTATCTATACCAAAGCTTGAAAACACTTTGGGAAATAGTAAAGCTACATACCTGATGCATTAAGTGGTTTTCGGTTTGGTGGCGGCGGGAGCAATTATCTTTTTTGCTTTGGGGCTATAAGGTATCATCAAAGCAGATCCTTCGGAAACAGATTATTATGTAGATGTGCATCAGGCAGAACACATACGTAGAGGTTAGGACTCACGTGAAAGCTATATCGTGTTTAATGTAACAATCGCAGTCACCGCGCCGCTTTGCGCCATAGTGTAATTATTTCCATTTATAATTTGGTTTCGACTCACGACGACGTGAAAATAGAAATGAAATTCTTGCTCATTTACACATTAAAAGCTTTTCCAAAGTCAAGCTATCATCATCAATAACTCAATTGCTGGACTTCATTTTGGAATGTACCTCAAAGCAATTATTAGAATTGTCATTTTCGAGGAAATTAATAGTCGGGTCAGAAATCGGGGGAAGTACGTGGAATCAAAGACAAACATTGTTGCCAGTTAGTATTAAAAATAATTAATTCTTGAGGGGAGAATGGGGCGTAGCATGAGTGAGTCTTGAATAGGTAACAAAAAAAAATGTAATTATGAGGAGATTTTTGAATACCTTTAAAACGTTTAACAATTTTTAGGTGCACTAAGCCCTGACACATAATTAGGAGAGTTAAGGAAAAGAATAAGTTTGTCGAGTCTGATGACCACATTCGTGAGATATGACTTGTGACTCAAGACTTGCTTTTAAAATATTATTTGAACTTTTTAAAATATTCTCCATAAAAAATTTTTATTAAAATCAGTTCGTTTTTGAGAAAACTGGGAATAAAAAAAATATGCACGACTGGATCCCACGAATCTGCCTTTTGAGGTTAAAATTACTTGGAATTTTAAAGATTGTACTTAAATTGTTTTCACATCAAATTGAAGAACGCCAAATTTTAAAAATCGTTGAAGCGGTTTTCTTAAAAACTAATTTTGTAAAGGTATTCAAAATTTCTGGAGTTCTTCTTTTTAAATTGCGTTGTCATTTTTAAGTATTTAATAAAATACATACCTAAAGTTATATTTTCAAAAAATTTACTAAACAATTAAAAAAACAAAAAAAAAATTCATTTTTGAAATAAAACAAATAATTAAGGGCCTAAATGTCTGCCCTGTGGAACACCAGAATTAACATAAAATTGGTTAGAATACTTATTAAAAAAGGGAACACAGTAATGTCCACATTAAATCCTAAAAACTTCAGCTTTACTTAAATATGTTAACATAAAATCAACTTATTTCCTATCTTAAAAAGTATCAAGACGAAAGGATATGTAAAATTGAATAAATTTGTAATGATTGAACTTTTTTTTGACAAAGTCATGCTGATTATCACATAATGTATTATAGAGAGCCACAGTTAAAAGACAATTGCAAATAATAGTCTCAAACTGTTTTGGAATAACTGGAAGCAATTTTTAATGTCATTTTTTGTATCCTTTATTTTTTAAACCGGTCGGTGTTATAAAGGCACTTCTCCAAAGATTAGGAAAAATTGAAGAACTTAAAGATTTATTAAAAAGTACAAAAAGAGGATAGGACACATGAGATACACATTTCTTTAAAACACAAGGCGAAATGCCATCGGGATCAGGACTTTCATCCAGATCGAAAATATTTTTTAACGATCAAATTTTGACATATAAAAAACTTGATTGAACTGAGGTGTGAGAAATTTTGCCATGAAGATTGAAACAAAGGCTTTTTTTTTTTTTATTAATTTTTTTTTTTATTTTTATTTTTATTTTAACTTTTGAATTTCTTTTTATTTTTTAATTTTTTAAAATTTTTGTTTCCTTTTTTATTATTGTTTTTTAATTTTTTTTTTAATTGTATCTTTTTTTATTTTTTGTTTGGTTCATTATGTTTGGAGTCAAAAAAAGCATATTGAACATATTTGCGAGCATGATAGAGATTTAAAAAAAACTATCAAAACATCAGAGGAGAAAACAGTGTTCATAGTATCGGAAAAAAAACAAGGCGGGAAGGGCAATTTTCTAAAAATTGACTTCAAATAGAAAAAAAATCATTATTATTATTAGAAATAGGATCTCTGGAGCAACAAAATAACGGATGGAAGTCAAAATTAAGGAAAACTTATTTATGTTATTTTCAATTTTCTCAAAAACTTGAAAACATTTTGACATAAAAATTGATGGGAGCATTGAATAATAAACACAAAAATACTACTTACTTAATAACGTAAAATTTGGAACAAAATCAGTTTGAACACAATTTTTTTTTTTTTGATTTTTTTAAAATTTAAGTTTGAAAATTATTTTTTGAAAAACTTTTCGCTAAAACAACTTAATTTAAAAAGAAAATTAAAGAAGAAAATTACAAAAAGGTATAGCATGTCGTTGTAACGGTCACCGTTGTTTTTTATTTATTTTTTTGTAGAAACTTGCCCCTTCGTTTTTTCTTAATTTTCTCTAAAACTAAAAAGCACCTGAGCCGCTTCTTTTCAGTTTGACTAGAAATTAATAGGAGCATCAAATATTTAAAACAAAAATATTGCCTAATAACGTACAATTTAAAAAAAATAGTTTGAACAAAATTTTTTACATATGTTTTTTTCAACACTTTTAGTTTGAAAATTAATTTTTCAAAAATTATTCTCTCAAATAATTTGAATTAGAAATATAACAAAAGAAGGGACTTCTGGCTTTGAAAAAAAGTATAGCATGACATTGTCAGTGTTGCCGTTGTTTTTTAATGATTTTTTTTTTCTATTTTAAGTCGATTTTTTAGAAAATTACACCTCTCGCCTAAACGATGGGAAATAAATAGACTCCCTCTCCCAAACGATTTTTTTCTTGCCTTGACTCAACCTACACGCTCTAGTTTTTGTTACTACTTATGTGAATCACCCTGTATAAACATTGATACTGATAATTTAAAGGTGACCAACTCATTTTGAAGTAGCGACCAAAGTGCATAAAAAAGTTTAGCATAGGAATCAAAATTCCCCCTCCACATAAGGCCTTCTGCACACGAGTCGTCGTGTCATAGACGCCCACAAGATTCGTAATGTAGCAACGATTCAACTACGCCTAAGTCTTCTGCACACTAAACGTCACGTCATAGATAAATATATTTTCAAAATCAATTTCACAATTTTGGTATTTATCCGACGTTATACTTCAAGCTGTATACACCTGGCGACTGACAATGTTGTACGCCCGGCGATTTGCAGTTTCTGTGCTGCGACGAAAACATGCAGCTTACGCCTCGTGTGCAGTTGTCTATTGTAGCAAACGTGAGATACAAACAAGCTCCACACAAGCCGCAAATATTCGCTGTACGCGTCTATGACGAGACTCTTCGTGTGCAGAAGGCCTAAGCCCGTGCTGGACTTCAATTCTAGGTTAAGTTGCCTTCATGCACATACTACGTGTCGATGGACAGATTAAAAAATGCCATGAGGGCTTAAGCATGAAGGTACTTTTATGTTCAGATCCCAAGTTTTTTTTTTATTTTTTATTACCTACCATTTAATGCTAATTTACTCAACTATTAAAAAGAACGAACAGTGAATTGCTCTATACGCTACGCTAAAACCTTATCTGTTTGCCATTTTCTTACGCATTAAAATGAGTCAATAAACCTACTCGAAAGAGTATACATAAAGCTCAAAACAATGGGACAAGATGTCCCCTTCTGTATTTTCTGCTGCAAATACGACTAATAACTTCTGTCGAAATTTCTGATGAGTTAATATGGAATCTTCTTTGTTTTTATTGCCACCAAAAAAAAAAAAAAAAAATAATTAACCTATAATAAAAACTGCAGACGGAAAAATAGGTGCTCTTATCTTGACTATACACTCGTATAAACTTAAATTGGCCACTAAATCCATCATTATTGCTTATTATCTTAGCCAATCGTGTATACGCGCATACACGGAAAATCAAAACTTACCTTCGAAATAAAGGAATGCATCAATGTGGCTAAAAGAACATGCGGCGATACCTACAATTTGGTGGTCTTTGATTACTTTGTGCGGTGCTGTCTGCACCGAAATCATATTCGTATAGCTGTGATATACAAATTCGCTTGAATTCAATTTATTCTTTGTTGTTGTTGTTTTTGTTTTTATTCGGTAAATCAAAAAGACCAGCAAAATTTGTTTACGACGTGATGCTTCGTGACCTTTAGATTAACCCCAAAGCTATACTCCGGTTCAGAAGTACCAATAAAGCCTGTAATATTTAACAAAAAAAGAACAAAACACTCAAGTCTCACTTTAATGGGTGCTTCCTTGAAAAAAAAAGTTTTTTTTTTTTTTTAGTAGAAATCTATAAACTTAAGTTTACTGCTTTGCATCATTTCCTTCAAATTTTTAAAACTCCTTTCATATTTATGTGTGTGGAGATATTATGCAGTTGGACTTTCTTTAGCACGTTATTATTCTTGTTTTTATTTTTAAGATTCAAAAAGTAATACCCAGATGCAGTTTTAAAAGAATTTTATGTTCTTTTTTTTTTTGCAAATGGAAATAAAAACTTTATGTCTTGCTTCGTTGATTTTAATATCCTTAACGGGGTTTTAAAGAGTCTTACGTGTGAGAATTCTCCAAGGATAAAGCAGAACGAACATTCGAAGTCAGAGAAATTTTGATGATTTTTGTTCCATCATTATTACCCGCCAAGTACACAAGCTGCACAACAAAGTAAGTAGGGAGGTATACACTGAGAAAAAAATCAATTAAAATAAAAAAAAAAATTAATCCGATTTTTTTATTGTTAAAATAAAACCAATATTTTAAGTACAGAAAATTGTGTTTATTTCAGAGTATATTCAATCAACTTCTCAGCTACCTATTGGGAAGTGCATTATTTTCCAAGGCTTATGTTCACAAAAATTTTATGAGGGCAGAAGCCTCCAGTTCAAGTCTATTTTTAAGATGAGTATCTGTTTTATTCCCAGAATATAACTAATATGGTTTATTTTTTTCTTACGAGCAGGTCTACGTGAAATTAGTTGACCCCTACCAGCTTGGATTATAGAAAAAATGTGAAATTTTCGGTGAAGGCTATTATGATTATGTCCAAAATCCACTGTGCTACAAAATTTTAAAATATGTTATCCAATAATTTAGTTGATATTGTGCAATATCAAATATTGCACATGACAATAATTGAGCGTTTAGGGACCGCTTAAAGGTAATCTAAAACTAACACTAATTTGTCACGATTTTTAAAGTTTGAAGGCCGTTTTTGGCAACAGTTTGCATTACTTTTTTTTCCTTTGTACTTATATTTCAAGTGCTTTTTATAATGAGTGGGAGAAGCTATCGTTCTTAAAAACCGGTACACAATTGTTGAAGTTTTGAGTTTTGCAGCCTAGCCTTAGGCTAGGCATGCACTTGCGATTTAATATCGTTGCGATTAAAAAATCGCGATCGCAACAATTTTTTGCTGTGCACGCACTTGCGATTTGTAGTCGCGTTATTTTTAATCGCTATCGAATGCAACATACATCTACTCCCATTAAAAACCATGTGTTTCATTTCTTGCGACTGAAAAAAATGGCGCGACTGACAATCGCAAGTGCGTGCATGTTTATTTCTTTCCGCGACTACGATTTTTAAATCGCAGAAATTTCAATCGCAAGAGCGCCATCTCTCCAAATTAAGTACAATGGATTGAAGATTGGAATAGAAATTTCTAGAAAGAAATATTCAAGATGAGTCTCGAACCATTCAACTCGCTATAAAAGGCGAATCTTTTTTTTTTAACTTCCCATTGGAAGTTATTGTAATCGGTCCAATTTGTGAAATTGAAAATTTTGACATTTCTTGAAGTCTCTGGAGTCGGATTACATTGTTTTTAGAGAGATGTACTTATTTGTACCATGTACGTTCGTACGTTCGGAAGCTTTTTTTCGCTGACGATATCTCGAGAACGCATAGAGATATCCACTTCAAATAAATTTTATTTTACAGATAATAAGGCCCATAACGTGCAGAAAGGATTTTCAGAAAAATTCAGTTGGCGTTTTTTTTTATTACAGTAATTTAAAAAAAAGTTGTAAAATTGCTTGTTTTTCGAATATCTCTAGAACAAATAATGCTATCCACTTCGGCCTGGTTTCATTCTATACAAAATGACGTAGTGAAAAATTGGTAATACTTAAAAAAAAAATCAACCCAGTTTTTTTTTTTTTTTTTAATCAAAATAAAAAACATTAAAAATTGTTAAAAAAAATATCGAATATCTTGAGAACACACAAAGATATTAACTTCGGGTTAATTTTATTTAATACATAAAGTTATATAGTTTATAATCGGAGAGTTTAAAAAAAATTCAATTAACGGTTTTTTTTTCTAGGCCAAAAAAACTTCAAACGGCCTTCCCATGATTGCGCAACTGATAAGTTTTTCGGAGATTTTTATTTAGTAATTTGTTTATAAAAAAATAACATCGGGCGTCGAGTTTCAAAGGGAACCAATGGGAAGTTATCAGTGTGGGTCAAACCCAGCGACTTTTTAATTTTCAAAGTGAATTTTCGCTAAGTGTACAGTACTTACTTTGATAACTACCACGTATACCACTCAGTAGTTCTTTCGGGCTTTCAGTTATTTCAATCCTTTCTTCCCAGAACAATCCTTTACTCCGGGTGTTGCAGTGTTTTTTTTTTTTTTCTTTTTGTTTAATTTAAAATTAATGTGATTTTTGTAAAGCGGAAACGAAGCACAGGTTGATTGCCGCGATTTCGCAGAGAAAAACTTTTCATCGTATTTACCTTATTTTCTTTGTTTTTTAGTTAGCTATATTCTTTCCTTCAGTAGATATATATATATTTTTTTTGTAATTTATTTTTCATCACAATTTCACTTTCTTCGCCATTGCCATACTTTACCTACTGGCAATTTCCTTATATTCCATTAAATAGATGTATGTATGTATGTATATGTAGTGCATAGCGGTATAGAATGTTGAAACAATTGAAAACCGGGTAAGGCTTTAATGAGCTACGCAATTACTTCACACCATTAGCTGTGGAGAAATATTACGACTGATGGGTGATGTAGAGGGTGGCTTTAAGTAGGGGATTTAAAAGGTCTTATTTATTTATATGTATATGCGTAAAGCATCCACAGGCGTGTTTGCTTTCATTCACAGCTGTATACAGATGCGATTCTAAAGCTTTTATCCTTTTGAACTTTTTAGATTTCAAAACCAATTGAGTTCCGTACCAGATGTGATACTTTTAAAAGGCCTCCTTAAGTCTTTTGAGACTAAAATTTATATTCTTTTGATGGTTATTAATTAGTGGTCTATTAGATATATGTACTTTCATACGGATAGCGATGTGCGAGTTTATTAAATTTGGTTTAATTTAAGCCTTTAAGAAGTGGTACATCTATATTTTATTATCTCTAAAGTCGGGACGCATAGGCTCATTAATTTGTGAAAAATTACTCTCCCTAATTTAAGTAGGCTGTACTTTCAAAACAAAATTTCTACACTTTGTGTCATTTATACTTTAAAATAATAAAAAATCATAAATCGATTCGATGGTCTTTTTGATCTTTTCTGATGCAACTACGACACTTAAAATGGGATATCATTAGTTCCAATTCACAATCAATTTGCCTATTATTTACAAATATAATTTATTTTTAATAATCGCATTATCGTTTATAAATTGAAGTAAACTACAACAAATTCACCAAACAAAATCACAAGCAATAAACTATCTAATCTTACCTTAGACCTTTGAATTTATGAGATAAATTCGAAACAAACTTTTATTTTTTTTCTAATTCCAGAGTCAATGTTATTAATGAAAGGAACAAAAAAAAATCTCGTGTTCTGAGTCAATAAATTGCAATAATTCTGAATCAAATAAAATGTGGTGCAGGCATATTCGACACGCACGTATAATTCAACAAAAAGAGTATTTTTTATCGTGCCAGCATCACTCATGCAATTCACAACAAAGCAGCAACAATAACAGCAACAAAAAAATTCTTTCCTTCCTTTTTTTTTTTGGTTATTTTTCTCAAATGGATTTCGATTAGATTAGGATTTATAAAATTTTACGTGTATAAAAGTTTGAGGTAAAAAAAATTCACCGGGTAGAAGCGGACTAGATATAACGACATATCCTTCTTTTCAATAAGTTACTTAAATAAAAAATAAAAATAAATTTGGTGGCACAACGGCTCATGAAGAACTAGGGCCTAGTGACTTACAACTCTCAACCATTGCTGTGTGCGTGTCTGCAGGAATGGAGGGGACCTACAGTTTATTGTCGAATCCGAACGGCTGATGAGCGGCACTTTTCTATGACAAGAGATACTCTTGGAGGATTTGTCACTTCCTCGCAAGGAAAAGTAGCCCGGAAAAAAACTTAAGGTGGAAGCGGCTGGTGTTGAACCCAGACCTCTGGTATGACAGTCCATCGCACTAACTATTACGCAACGGGCTAATACATTAAGTTACTTAAGTACACAATTAACAATTATTTACCAAACTAAACTGTAATAGAGAGGGCATATAGCGAACCGAACCAAGTCAGAAAAAGGGAATTCAAATCAAAGATATGAAGAGGTTAAGTAAATGAATATTTTCACTGATTTAAAATTTAATTGAATGCAGTGTGCAGAATTTAAGCCTGGTATTGGAATTTTTTTTAACGACTTTGTTCGGCACCTTTGCGCCCTTCATATGTTTGACAATCGATAATCGGTAAGTACGTCAATGGGTTGTTTAAATAAATAAAATAACAGTTATTAAGGTTACAGTAATATATTGCAGAAAAACCTTATCATTTGGTCATCAATAATTTTTTTTTATTTTGTCTCATTTCCCGCCCGACAATTCAATTCAAGTGGCTTCTTGAAAATCCACCCCTGGAAAATAAAGTCATGGACATATGGTGGTCATCTGTAAACCCATTTTTCATCTTATTCAAAGAATAATTCATTTTATTTTTTTTTTATTCTGCGCCAACTTGAATACAATTTATCGATTTGTTCTGGTTGTCATCACACTTCTGAATCTTGAGTCCTGCAACGTGCATTACTTTATTTTTAGTAATCATTTGAATGGTATTTTATTTATTTCTTTTTTTTTGTTGTTAATTTATTAAAAAAAACTCGCTTAGTCTTATTGAATGGTATTGTGTATACATGGATGGCTGGCTATATGATTCTTTAAAGCTAAATTTAATCACAGGAATTGTATCTAGTCAAGAAATAATAATTTGTTATATAAAGAAAAATGGGAAAGTTATTATATTCGGACGGAGTTATTGTTAAATTTAAAAAAAATAGGCTGGGTTTGACCCACACTGATAACTTCCCATTGGTGCCCTTTAAAACTCGGTCAATAGAATTCTTTTACAAACCTTATCAATTAATGATTATGGTATTGTGGGTAGACTAAAATTATTCCGGAGTTGATATCATTAATTGTTCTCCAGACATTAGAGCGGAAAACATTTTTTAGCAATTTTTCCTGCAGTTTTGTTGGCCTAGAAAAAAAAAACCGTCAGTTGAATTTTTGTACAAACTCTACCGATTATCAAATATGTATAACTTTGCGTATTAAATAATATTGACCCGAAGTTTATATCTTTGTGTGTTCTCAAGATATTCGATATGTTTTCACAATGTTTAATGATTTTTTAATTTAAAAAAAAAAAAAACTGTGGGTTGATTTTTTTTTTAAGTCTTACCAATTTTTCACTACGTCATTATGCATAGAATGAAACCAGGCCGAAGTCGATAGCACTAATTTTTTTCGAGATATTCGAGAAACAAGCCATTTAACAACTTTTTTTAAGTCGTCAAAATGACGAGCATTCATCAAACATTCCTCTCTATCTCTTTTATTTTTTTAACAACGTAACGTAATTGTGCTTTCGCGCCAACTCAGTTGCCGGTGATCTGTCTCGCGTGGCGTATGTGTTTTGCTTGTAAGTAGTTTGAAGAATTGAAGAATTGTTACATAGGTGCAAAGATACGCCTGACTTTTGTACAACTTGCGCCGCCAATATTTAAATTATATTGCATTTTTTATTTATTTTTATGGTTTTTAAGAAATTTTTAATTTTTTGATAAATAGTAGTTTTTTATTTAATCTTAATGTTTAAGTACTAAAATGGTCTCAAAGAAATATGTCCCATTAAAATGTCATTGAAGTATTTAAATATGAAAAGAATATTTATTTTTATGATATATATATTTTTATCTTGTATTTATAAATTATTTTTCTTATTAATACTATAAATTTAAATAAAAATTAATAATTTATAAAAAATTATGCACGTCATGGGCTTATTATCTGTAAAATAAAATTTATTTGAAGTCGATAGCAATATTAGTTCTCGAGATATCGTCGGAGAAAAAAAAGCTTCCGAACGTACGAACATACGAATATACCAACATACGAACATGGTACACAGAAATGTCTTTAAAAACTCCAGAGACCTCGAAACATCGAGAAATGTTAAAATTTTCATTCGACAAATCGGACCGACAATAACTTCCAAATAACAGATGGTTCTGGGCTCAAATTGAAGAAAATTTAATTACTTTGAAATCGTGGAGCGAAGTTATACTCGAAAAACTAATTCTTTGGGGTTAAAATTGCCAATAACTGAAAAAAGCGTAAAAATTTCGCGGTTATTTTGATTTTTGACCATGATGCGTTAGGCGCTCGAGTTCGAAAACTTGGGTTTTTCATGAGGCCAATATCATAAACGACTCAGCAAAAAATCAAAACTACCGGATCTTACGCACACTCTGATGTATAAAGTTACTGGACTACTTGAAGAACTGTCAAAAATTTCAAAATTGTAGTTGTCAAGATAAGTAGGTAATCAAAGCAAAACAGTAGTGAATTAAGGCGAACGATTTCCTGTCATTGAAAAGTGCCGTTTACCTTAGCCGTTCGGATTTGGCAATAAATTGTAGTTCCCCTCAATCCCTGCCAATAAGCACACAGGAATAGTTGAGAATACAGATTTAAATCTGTGCTATTTTCGGTTCAAGGATTTTAAAAATTGGTCTCCATTCTTTTTGGAAAATCTAGCACACTAGAGGGATTCTTAAACGAATCGATTAAAGTCAGCCCAAGAAAGCTCCACCAAACCAGAATAAAAAAAATACAGGTCAGCTGAAACTCAACAGAGCTTCGGAAGAAAAATATGGCTTGCCAGCTGAGCTGATTAGATATGAAGGACTAAACAATTTACTTAATTACATACTGCACGTACACTATGTCATGGAGAGATGACGGACGGATAGATATGAATGTAAATGTGACAGACGGTGAAAAATGTCTAAATTTAACAATTTATCATACCATTTATTTATAGACCTTAAGCTCGCATACGACAATAAACAATCGTATAAACCGATAGAAGAACTCTACATCGAAAAAAAGTTGACATCAGGACACGTTTGTAGGTTGATAATCCAGTAAAAAGTCATCAAGTAAAAAGACCAATCAACATCTTAAATGAACTGCAACAAAGTAGATGGTCTGGCATGCCGGGCCGGTTCTTAGGTTTTGCTTTATCTTATTCCCTTTTATTTATTTTGTACGTAAAGTAAAAGCAATATATGTAGCTACATATAGGTATAAGTGAATTGTATACCTTCGTCATAAATATAACTTGAACTTGTTTTTGGACATGTTTAAAAGAATTCCAAGTACCTTTTCTCGAGAGCTTTCAGATGTTTAATGTTTTGTTAAAAAATAAGCAAAGCAATTCGGAATGTTGAACTCAACAACAACAAAAAAAAAAGGAAAATACAAGCATAAAAGGATTCTGATTCTTCATAAAATTTAATGTTATGTTAAAATACCACTTTTTTCTCTTCCATATTGTGTGTGGCATTGTTTTTGCTGGACCTTGTTTGACGATGATACTCATAATAACTTAACGCATGGATCGATTACAATATAACCATGGAACCCTCATAAATTGATTAAAACTAATCTACAATATTTTCAACAATGCACACCACTATTTTCAAAAAAAAAAAAAAAAAGTGACATCCATTGTGCCCTTTCTCAAGGATTAATTTGGGTTTGTTACAATATTGAACATGAACATTATCAATGAACCCACCATAATAAGAATATAAGAATAACAAACCCTCATTATTCGTTCAGGGTTATATTTATTTATATCCCAGAGAGAATAAAAAAAAGCAAAAAAAAAAAACAAAAAAACAAAAACAAACATGATAGCATACTCTGTGCTACGTCATTACCAACGTTGCCCTTAACACATTGAACCAGATCTTAATCTTAACTTCGAAGGGAGGGATATGAGGCTATTGGCTTTTGGTTCATTCAGTAACGTGTTATACTGTTTTGCTTGGATAACAAAGCGATTAAAATCGTTAAATTAGAAATGTATATATAGTATGTTCAGTACATTGTATTGTAATGCATTATAATTTATTTAATCGAAATAATTCTATTAGGCAATCAATTAGGGTCAGGCTCAGTGACGGATTTTGAGATTTAGATGTCCGAACGAACAAGAACGGGCCTGAGGTTCTTGACTTTTTGTATACTTACAATCTTTTATGCGAATTCATTTCAAAATGTGTTCTTGATTATGTCCACCGGGGCGCAGCGGCGCTGTGTGGTCCAAAAAATGACTTTTTTCGTTGCAAAAATCATAACTTTTGAACGCATGAAGATTTTGCTAAAATTGTTTTTTCTTCTTAAAGGAAATTTCCAAGGCTATAAAAATAGTGATTTTTAAAAAAAATTGCTTCACAGAGTCTTTCTAAATCATAGGCTAAAATAAGATTTTCTTAGAAAGAGGAATTTACAGAGAAAGGAATCAAATGAAAACTTTAAAAACAGTTCAATTTTTGCGAATTTTTTTGTAAAAAAAAAAAAGTTTACAAGGTGTTACAAAACATAACTGTTCACAACAGTGGATGCATAAAGATAACGAACAATTTTTTTATGTTTTTAGCAAGTATTAAAACAGTATTTTTTTCATTTTGGTGGCTAATGGACTGGGGACTTTTAGTATGTTATACCTGGGGTAACCCCTACCACTTAAAAAAAAAATACCAGACTACACGATTTATTTCATTTATTTTTCCTTCGTTGGCTGGACTATAAATCATATTACACAACGGGCCATTTTAAATAAATATAAGGCCTTGTGATTATATTGTGGTATTAATTTAATCCTTTCCTGGCAACTATATTGTTTAATTCTCTTTGAAAAATCCTATTAAGATTTGAATAAATCTCTTCCCAAATGTTTTGTAAATTGTAATATACTTACCCTTAATCAGAAGTTATTGGAATCCATTAGTGATTTTTCGAATTAATTTTGGAAACAAATGTTACGTGCTCACAGATAAAGAGCTCGTTAAGATTGTTTTGGATTATTGCACTTTCAATCAATCAATCTTAATATTGATTTAAAATAGCTTTTCACTGCCTTAAAAAACAAAAAAACAAAAAATTTGATGGCACAACAGCTCATGAAGAACTAGGGCCTAGTGACTTACAACTCTCAACCATTCCTGTGTGCGTGTCTGCAGGAATGGAGGGGACCTACAGTTTATTGCCGAATCCGAACGGCTAACGAGCGGCACTTTTCTGTGACAGGAGATAATCTTGGACGATTTGTCAATTCCTCGCAAAAGGTAGTAGCCGTTTTTTTCTTTTTTAAATAAATAGGTGGCGAGGCTGGGAATCGAACCTTAGACTTCCGGCATGACAGTCCATCGCACTAACCATCACGCCACGGCTACTACGCCGGGACGAAACGCCAATTTTTATGGACTAAAGGCTGTTAAAAGCTATTTTAAATCAATAAATTCAACAAGTCCAATTAAATAGTGCTATAAGTCTTCTACTTGGCTGATTTATTTCAGTAGTATAAAGAATTTGTATTATTAAAAAAACTTCATAAATACAACCTTAATATTATTTTCAAAAGTTTTTACGAGAGAGAAGAAAAAGCTTGAGGTTAGTCTCGCTAAAACTCGAGAACGGCTGCACCGATTTGGCTAATTTTGGTCTTGAATTATTTGTGGAAGTCCAGAGAAGGTTTAAAAGGTGAATAAAAGTTATTAACTATCTTTCAGATTATTTTTATGTAGATTGATAAATCTTAAGTTTTGTCACAAATTAAATTTCTGAAAGCAACCATAATATTTGACATTTTACAACCAACTAATATATCGATCCATCCTCTATGTCGATCTATACCTCAGACAAATAGTGCATCCTTCTATCTTTGTGAGTGACGATTACCGCTACGTGCGCGAGAACTTTCTTTACTTCGGTGATCCTTTGTGATAGTGACATTTTAAGTTATGTGCTCTTTTTTTTTTTTGTTGATCTTTTGTGATAGTGACAAAGAAAATAGTCGTATTGCTATGTCAGAATTGCGTTCTTTAGTGAGTGACAATAAAGTAGATAGGCTTAGAATGCAACGAGTTCGTGCACATCAAACACAACAACAGCGAGCATGACAGAATGAAATTGAGCGATTCCGAAAAGTTTAGGTCTTTTATTTATCGATTGAGGCAGTACGAAGTCTGCCGGGTCAGCTAGTCAAAAATAAATTTTAACAATCATTATGATAGTACATGTCATGCTCGAGAATCAATAAAAATCTAACGTAGGAAATTGTTAAAACAAAACAAATCAAATTTTATCGTTGTGTTAGTATTATTACAATCATTCACAAATACTCTGAGTTGACCGCAAATATATCCCAAAAATGCGATCCCACAACATAGAGGGAAACACATGTCAAAAAAAGCAAAAACCTGCAACTGACAGAAAGGCGGAGTGTTACATCAAAGAAAAAAAATCTCTATTTAACCAAGTATACAAGATATACACGTACTACATCCTCCATCAAACGCACACTCAATTTCAGCTTAATAAACTAACTTCTACCCCCACAAATCATGTTGCACGACGAACAGCATACAAACATATGTACATTGTTCAACATAATGCCAGGCGCACAATCATTAGAATTTTACACATATAAATTGGGGTCGGTCAAAAGTAAAATTTAGGAAAAACAGTCCTTTTTCTCTGAATGTAACAGTAGGAACTGTAACTTAAGGAAACAGAAGCATGTACAAAGTATATTCAACACATAAACAGTGTGTGTGTCTGACAGTTTATTTCAAGTCTCGGTTTATTTAAATGACACTTTAATCTGACTCTCATCAGCTTTTCAAATTACCACAACTTTCAATTTACAAAGTTAAAGACGCGATGACATCTTTTATTGTATGTAATTTCAATCCACAACAATTTCCGAAATTGAAACCAAACAACTTGTTGGCAATAGCATTTTGGCACACTAAAGAGGGTTTTCTCTTTTAATAGGAAAGTGCTAGTAGTGAATACGTCAATTAGGAGCGTGAATTGGTTCATCAGGAATACTCGTAACCAGTCAAATGCATCAAACAAAAATGTAAATTTAATTGTAAGCAAGCATCCGTGAAGCCCAATTAGGGACGGAAGGCTATTTATAAAATGCATTGGGAAATCCTTTTGATACGCACAATGCAGAATCTGTGACAATGTGACAGAAGGGCTAATAAGGGTAAACATAGATGAAGGAATTGGTTTCGCGACTTCACCAGCAAGAAAATCCTGGATAGTGCAAGACATTTGCAACAAATCACGCACGCAGCTGAAAATAAGAATGACTGCGAAAATGTTACTTATATAGTCGCTCTACAGAAAGAGTATAGAACAACACAGAAGACAGTTCAGCGCCGCCGTGTGTGACGTGACACGAGAGGAATTCTAGACAAGCTTGCGGTAAATGGCGAGCATGCTGGAGGGCAAGGGACGTAAGAAAGCTTTACAGTATGAATAGGGAAATAGTAAGGTAGCGTTACAGCACAAACCATCTTGCCCACTTTATAAATAGTGACCTCAAAGTTAGAATCGAAGATGTTTTGAAAAAAGAGGGCTAGATCACTAGGTACTGTGACCGAAATGATTACCGAAATACATTGACACCGCGACCTCCTTCTAACGGCAAACAAAGCAGCTAAGCTTGACGACGAGTGCTTTTCTTTAGGTGGATCACGAAACAACTGATGGTATTTTACTACCTCTAGCTCGGAATATTTGGAAGAACAGAACGTAACGTAACGTAACATAACATAACCTAATGTAACAAAATGTAACGTAATATAGATTAACGTAACGTTATTATAGGTTTTTATACAGTTGTAAGAAAGGAACCGTAACTTCTTGAAGCCAAGTTTAATAAAAATCGACCAAGTGTTGTTGTTTTACGAAATATTGAATTTTTTTTTTAAAAATTGGATCTTTTATAAGAAAACAAAAAAATATTTTTGAAAAATTTTGGTACACCATACTATTTAAATTTTTCAAAAACATTAAAAAAAAAATGAGCGAAAACTAAAAAAAAAAAAAAAAAAATAGTTATATGGAGAAGGTACAATTTTAGACTATTTTTCTGAAATTTTATTATCACTAAAAGGTAACCTATTGCCTTTCCTATCCTATTAAAATTAATTGATTTTTTAAAAGAAAAATTTGTGAAGCAATTTTTGAGAAAATACAATTTTCCAAAAATCCTAAAACAAATTTAGTCCTAAAAAATGAAAAAAAGAGACGTGTCGGAGTGAATGCCAAGCTTAAATAAAATCGATCCATCCATTTAGGCTGTAGTCGAACATACACACAGACAGACAGACAGACGGACAGAATTGCGAGACCCACTCTTTGTCTTCCATATCACCATAATGCGTTTAAAAGTCAAACATTGCAAAAAGAAATTTGAGAAATTATTTTTGGAAATTTGTAAGAATAGATAACAAATTCGAAAGACCTGTGCCGAGATTAAGCTAATGGCGAGTGAGTGAGATGACTCACTTTTCACTGAAAATCGATTTAGCTAGTAAAAGTGAGTGAGTAGGCGAGTGAAATGAAACGTCAGTTTACTCGCCGGATGTTTCAGCGGTGACTTGGTGTATGTGTTGGTAAATTTCCTCTTTTGCATAAGTATGTGTTCTTTTTCAAATGAATTTCAACATACCTATTCACGTATGTGAAACGAACTAGCAAAACAACAATTTATGTAGGTAAAAATGAGTATGCAGCACATAAAAGATTTTTTTTTTTTTTTTTTATACAAACATACATTTATGTAAAAATGATATTTGATGAACATTATTAATTTTTTATTTACATTTTATTTGTAGGTATAAATTTTTTTAACACAAGTGAAAAATATAATTCAGCATCGCAAGGACGACCCCATCAACTTCTTGAGGACTAACTACAAAACTTTGGAAGAATATTTAGGAGTGGGTAGGGCACACTAACTTCACAATAAAGTCACACATTAATTAAATTTTGTTTTCCTAAGTTTTTCGATAAAGTTTAATTAAAATAAAAATACGAAATTGAAAAATTAAACCTCAAACAAACAAAACCAAAGACAACGTATTAAAAGATAGCCTTTGTTTATGACATTTCATGTGTTCGAAACTTGATTCGAAATTACTCATTTCACTTTAATAGCTAAATCACTTTTGCGAATGAAGTGAGATGAGTCGGCGAGTAAGGCGAGTCATCTCACCTCACTCGCTGAAATAGCTAAATCTCGGCACTGTGCTTACTGCGTGATACTCGAAAAACCTCGAAATTTTCAAACATTTTTTCGGTATACAAAATTTCCTTTCGTATCAATGCAGCTGCAGCAATTTTTTGCAACCTACGATATCTTATATGTATGTATGACTGGCCTAAATTTAAGAAAATGGTAGATAAGCATGAAACTCGTTTTTCAAGTCCTATAAGAAGTTTTAAGCCCAAAATATAGAACAAATTTTAATTTATAAAAACGAAAATCGTTGGAGCTGTTTTTTTCTGAACATAATTTTGTATACCCATTTTTGTTTTTTTTTTGTTTTTTTCTTTTTTTTTGATTTGGTACGGTCCCAAATGAAAAATAGGTATTTACAGTGAATCACAGTTTTTGCTAAAATAACAAACATAAAAATAATTTTACTATGATTGCATGTGTACTAGATTGTCTACAAATATGGTATTCTGACTCTTATTTACTTATATAAAACTCTAAAGACTAACACTCCATTTATAATTTAGGGACAAAGTATAGCTAATGGCGTTAATATAGTCTCACTCCCTATCCCTATTACCTCTCAGAAGTAATAGACTCTGCAATAACGTATAAACCACATAGAACTCATCAGTTAACGGAGTGGTACGATTTTCCAATGATCTATCACGAACAAGATGGATAGAGGATAATTAATCAAAGCCCAGAAGCATAAAGATGAGTTTTTGTTGCGTGCTAAGAGCAAGTGTTAGACCAATTTGCGGTGCCAAAAGTCACCTTCCCTATACTTTCTACTCTTTCACTTCCAGAGTGATAAAACCATATTAAACGATCCCAAAGGAATTAATTTTTATTGTTTCTGCACAGCCAGCTGTGATGATGAGAAACCATATCCAATTCATCTCTAATTTAAAACTTGATTCAGGTTTACAGACCAAAAACAAACACTAGATTCAAAGAAAATCTGTCAAAACCTATCACCATTGCAATTATGTTGTTGGTTTGTTCATATATAACCGTATTTATATACAATATTCTATCTGGCTACTTAAATGCAAAACTAAACCATAAATATTGCAATTAATATTAAAATAGAGTCATCCCTTCATCAGGTTTGAATGCCAACAATTATCCTTCAGAATCTAAATCTATATACTCGTATGGTATGGTGGTCTACCTACAGTTAAGTCGTTGCACAGTTTTTGCAGTTAGATTCCCCTTTTGGTAGATGGAATTTTCACAATGTCTGTTTTCCCAATTCCAATCCTAAACTCTATGCAGCAATGCGTTGCAGCCCGGAGGTATTCTATCAAAGTCACATTCACTAATGCCTGGCCCTGGATGGTCACTGGGCTTTTTGGCAGTCGGTGTTTGGGGAAATAGAGAGAGAGGGAGAGGGATGAATCTCATATAAAATCGTACTTTAAGCCGACTTATAGGTATACCTATATAGCCGGGAACAAAATTTATTGCTTGTAAAACAGAGTGTCGGTGTAAGTCTATCCTATACAGCGGTAGGAAGCTGTGTATAGTAGTGCCTACCAAAAATGTACACACAATAACTCACAATCCAATTGAATTAAATAGCTGAAAGGATATACTCGTATATTTGAAGTTGAAGTTTTGCTCGAAAATCTTCACATTTATGCACACTCACACATTGTGTATCAATTTATACAATTCAAAGGATCTGAAAAGTTTTCACAGAGGTTAAATGAGACAAAAATATAAATACAACAATAGAAGGAAAGGCAAAGATTTGTCTTAATACAAACATATATCATGTCAAGGGGTATTCCTTACTCTACCATCAAACAGAATACAGATGACGCATCCGAAACTATTTTGACAAGTGATGACGGACAAGTTTCTTGTAGCGCGAAAACTTTTCTTTACACACAAACACGATCCACAAAAGGAAGAAAATAAATATACTTCTCGACTTGTTGTTGGATTAAACAATTTCCACATCAATATATACACTGCAGGCCAAAAGCTTGAGTCCACTCTCATTTTAAGAACGAACACCAAATTCCAGCACCGAGAAAATAAGTACATAATGTAGAATTTATGAGGAATATATTATTAAAAGCAAAATAAAGAGAAAAATATTTTTATTTTGTTGTTACTACATAGGAATTTATTTAAAAACGGATAAAATGGCTCAAACCGATTTTTCCTCGAAAATGCCTCTTTTACATTCGATTACTTTTTTTTTTTACAATTCTGGGACTTCTAGATATAAGTTCTTTAATTGTTTCATGTGGTATGTTGTTCCAGAAATCCTGTAATGTATTCCACAATGCAGATTCCGATGAAGGGCATTGATCCCGGACCCTTCTATCCAGCTCCTCCCACAATAACTCTACACGGTTTATATCCGGTGATTGCGGCCGGCGGCGGCCATGCCATGACTTGTAAGATTTCTTCGTCTTTTCCATCTTTGAGGTCATTCTGGCAAAGTCTGGTAGTATGTTTAGGGTCATTGTCCTGTTGAAATACGAATCCTTTGCCGATCAATATTAATCCAGAGATCAAAGCGTTTTCTTTCAATATTTTCTTGTACGCCTCCTTGTTAATTTTTCCAATAACTCAAATCAAATTTCCCACTCCACTTGAAGAGAAACATCCCCAGACCATCACAGAATCACCTCCATGCTTGACAGTAGGAATTATACAGTCGTGAAGCATCTTTTGTTTGGCGCTGCGTCGAACGAAAAACCTCCGTTTTGTACCAAATACCTCGAACTTAGATTCATCGCTCCATAAAACTCTCCCTAAATCTTTTTCTGTCCATTCTCTATGAGTTTTGGCCCACTCTAACCGTTTCACCTTGTTTTTTGGTCGAAGAAGTGGTTTTCGAACACAAGCTTGTCCAAATAGTACAGCATATCTTAGCCTACGCTTGACCGTTGTCAACGACTGCGGCTTATCCTGTGTTGTATTTATTTCGGCACGTATTTTCGGTGCTGTTTTTGCCTGTTTCGTTTGCTTGTTGTCACTATTAGCAGATCATCGTGTTTAGTTGTAGATCTAGGTCATCTTGAGCGTGGTCTTTCCTCAAAAAGTCCGGTATGCGTATTGTTCAGATAAAAAACCCAATCTTTTATTCACAAAATCAAACCCCAGGCATGAATAAAGTCAGTTGACTAGGTTGGACTCAAACTTTTGGCCTGCAGTGTACGTATATTTAATTCAATTTATTATTCTGTTACGTTTGTATGTCGCAGTCGCTGGTGTCGATTTCCTTTTGAACTTTAGCCAACAGGGATGGATTATACTAGAGATTTGTGTGGGGGCTCATGCCATTTAAAAGCCTTGAAGAAGGAATAATGGTAATTTTCGGTCCCGAAAAACTAACACGCCATATTACCAAATTTCCTAAATATTCCACAGCTTCAATTTAAAAACAAATTTGGTGATAAATGTTTAACTTCTTTACTCCAAAGACTTGAACACAGTTTTATACTACTTTTTCATTAGAGGCTGAAATGTGTAAAAAGTGTTCACATTTCAAATTTCCTTAATGTCGAAAATACCGGTTTTCGAATAAAACTGTATATGTACTGTACTGTACTGTTTTTAAGTCACAATATATTCTTGAATAATGCTTCGTATAGGTCCATACATCGGACGATATTTTTTGGATTAAATTTCAATATTACCTAAAAGTAAAAAGCAAAAAACCGGTATTTTTTTATTTGACAACTTTTTTTTGGAAATAATAATATTTTACTACCTACTAGAAAAAAAAATGTTATGAGTTTCAAGATAAAAAATCTACGAATTTCATAAAAAAAAAATCGATAACCCGCATTGATGGTCGAATGCAAGAACCTGTATTTTTGACAGTTCACTTTTGTGAAGAAGTAATTTCTTATAACTGATCGCTTATATGAAAAAAAAATGTTAAAAAATATTGTAATTGTATAAACTATAAAATTTACTTAAATGAATTTCCAACAGCTACGACATTTAAAGAGAAAAAAACCGGTATTTTTTGTACGGATTTTTGAAAAATGAAGATATTTTACGGCTCTTCAGAAATAAAGTATTAATGTTTTCTTGTACAAGGCCTATTATGTAAAACTTTTGTGTTGTTTTTTTTTTTTTTTTGACAAAATTTAACACATTTTGGAATCATACACTAGTAATTAACATTTTCGTCATTATAAGTTTTTTTAAATGGCAATATCTGAAAAATGCTTTATCGGAAGAATAAAAGTGACATAACCTTTATTGTATAGAATTGAATGGTCTACATGTTTTGCATGAAGTAATTTTCGATAGCATTTACCGTTTAAAAGTAAAATCCAATAAACCGTTGAGAATCGTCATCGACCTTTCCACGAAATCAGGCACAGAATGCCAATAGAACTAACCTCTCGTGAAATGAAAACTAATGATTTTTTAATTTTTTAGCATGGGATAACAAGGGTAAAAGCATATAAAGTGAAGAGTTTTACAATTAACAATCAAATAAATTTGGCTAAAGGTATAAGCTGTGGGAACGTGAATTAAACATATCATTTTCACTCGATAATTTCAATTTCACTCGCACTGCGTACAAGGCTTAAAGTAATTAACTTGTTCCACAATTTCTCACAAGTTATAATCCCATGTTTCACGAGGACTAATTTTGACGAAGAGTGTGTCAAAAAATATTAAAAAATTGAAGTAGCTCGACAGATCGGGAGAACCCGGGTCTAGTGAGTTACACTCTCAACCATTCCTGGGCTTATGTATGTGTACATAATGTTAGTTGGCAGAAATGGAGGGTAAGTACCTACCTTTTTTAATTTGAACGGCACTTAACCATGACAAGAGATAAATTCTCGCCAGGGCCAGTAGATACCCCAAAAAAAAAATTCAAATAAATTATTCCTATTTTCAGTAAAAGATATCAAATATCAAAAATAAAGGCCCACAATCATAGCTTAGTACGGCCTTGAAATTAACTATGACGATGTTGAAATCGCCTTTGGGTGTAAGTCAATTTGTGGCATACAATAAAACCTAAATTATGTGGTTAACCCAATATGAGAAGTTTCTATCAAAGTAATACTCCTTTTTTTGTCTCCGATATGGTGCGATGGTGGTTCAAAAACCCTTCTCTTTTCTCTATTGAAACAAAATTTATATATGTTGTATTACCCCCAGAGGTCTAATACTATTACTGCAGTCAAACAAATAATAGAAAAGCCTTAGTAATGGATTTCTCTACTTTAAAAGGTAGAACGTAGGAACTCAAAAAGAGCAAACAAAAAAAATATGAAAAAGTATCCGTTCGGTATATAAACGAACTTCGTCGACACCCAAACGTACTTCTCTCCACTCGTAAGGACAAAAAGAAAAAAAAATATGAACATTTTTTCCAGGGTAAAGCAGTGGAGGAAAGGGGAAACAAAAAAAAAAAAATCTTGAAAAATGTTTCTGATAAATCGAAAAAGTGTAACGAGAATGTGTTACGTTGGCATTTATACTAGCAGTGCATTTTTTTTTATCTGTATATAGGATCACATATTCAGATAATATCCAGGCGAAGAGTTTTTAAGAGAAATAAAAAAAAATAAAGTTTCGTTGTGATACACATTGGTACCCCAAACTGAAAGGTAGGTATAAGTATGCAGAAAAGAAGCATTTAAGTAAAAACCTTAAAAAAATCGGTATATTGGAGCGAGAGTTTCTGTCTTGATGGTTGATCGGAGAAAATAGATTGAAATTTTTTAATTAAAAAGATTTATTCCTAGATATTTTGTGTATTTTCAATTTTGTAAAGTCTAAACATGCTAAATAAACACAACACTTTGTTCGGTCATTATAGACGTTATGATTGAAGCGGTCGTTAAGTTGACCTCCTTCAGTCTTTTATTCTCCTTGACTTACACTATTTAAATTGATAAACCGAAAAATTCTCTAAAAATGTTTAATCAATAAATTCAGAGAGTTGAAGAGAATGTTTTGCTTTTAAGAAAATATACAATTTATTTGCATAAATGGAACTTGGTGTAAGAAGCTGATAATAAATTTTTTCACTTACCTACCTATACTGTTCCATCATTTTAAATACATATTACAATTTTTGGGCTTACCTGAAATTAGAATAAATTAAATGCTCATTAGTTATTTAACAATAAAATGGTTTAGAGAAATTTTCAACAAAATTGAAAATATTTATAAAATAAGTCATTTAAAGTCATTTAAAATATTTAATAAAAGTATTGGCACAATATTTCAAGCTATTTGAAAGCAACTCTTCCGATGTTTATAAATTTAGAAATACAAAAAATTCAATTTAAATTTAATTTACCACAAAAAGACACATCAAATTCACTTTTACCCTAAAACAATTTATTAATGTATAAGGTCCCGAATTTAGTTTTATCTCATCCATCTAATCTATTGAATAAATCGAATCTGTCAGTCAGATATTTAACAAAATCGTATATCTTCACAGACATATACTCTGTCCTTTTTATTTCATCTGTCTATTGCGGAAAAGTTTTAGTTTGAAAATTTATAGGGTTTTTGTTTGATGGAAGATTTAATTCATGTTAAGTAATGCTGTCGTGCGGAAATTAGTATAATATATTATAAGAAATACATTTTGTGTGTAGGATTCGAGATGATTTATCTGATGGATAATTTTATTTTAAATAGAATAAGACTGATTTTATTCACGATTATTCAACTAGCTGATAAATCCAAAGTTGGCCGATGTTGAACGAAAAGTTAAAAAACTGCTTTTATTCCCTACGTTAAATCTTAACTCCACAGTTAAGATTCTGAAGTTCGCCCACTTGCAGTTTTTTATAATATTATTAGGATATTTTTGATTGAAGATATTTTTGAAATAAATTGATAGATGGAATAAAATAAAATAAAATAAAATAAAATAAAATAAAATAAAATAAAATAAAATAAAATAAAATAAAATAAAATAAAATAAAATAAAATAAAATAAAATAAAATAAAATAAAATAAAATAAAATAAAATAAAATAAAATAAAATAAAATATTAAAAAAAAAAATAATAAAAAAAAAAGACAGATGACAAACAATGCGTCAGTTTAAACTCTTTATTTGCATTAGACAACATATTTATATCTTATGTGCAAGGCACTTATAGCTTTACTACTGAACTCGGCAGTGGAATGCATTCGCAATCACCATATCTCGTATAGGTATGCGTGTGTTTCTCGATTGATTCAAAATATGCTGCAAACATATACATACATATGTACATACTTATCGCTATTACTCACTACAATCGTTATACTTTATCAGGCTTATTGTGAGTCTCACCCGAGAAATATTTCCTTTTTTTTCGCCCGAAATTTTAGAAGCTATTGTGAGTTTCGCCCGAACGAAATTTACATTTTCCGACTTATTTTTCTATTTCGCCTAATAAAAATAAATGAAATTTGTCATATTGTCGGAAATAAATCTTAACAATAAGGGGAATTTTTCGATCGAAACTCACAGTAGGCGAAAATTAAAATGTCAAGTTTTCCGAGTGAAATGTTGTTTAGAAATTCACAATAATTGTGAAAAATTTTTTGTTTTTAATTGAATGACTGTTTTCATGACAGTCTTTGAAAAACTTAATCTTAAGGTTACATTTTTTATAAATTTTTAATTTAATATTAATTTTTTTGTTAAATAGCGTACTTCCTATTAAAAAAGAGCTAGCTCGGTGACGCAATTTGAGCTGAAGAGCCCCGTTTTGAAATAAAAAAGAGCTAAATCATCTGAGAGAAGATTTAGGACAATAACTACGTAGAATATTATTTTCTCCAAATTCTGAAATTTTTTCAATAAATTTATTTCGGATTTCATCTGATTTGCCTCGCTTCCCTTCCCCCCTTGCATACGTTTTATTGATCTCAGGCAATAAGAACTTGTATGGCAACCCTATTGAATCTCCTATTCTAACGGCCATATTGTTCACTCCTGTAATGCAGATTTAAACTTAAATCCAGATGTAAATTGATTTAAATCCAAAACCATATAATTCACGCGTTAAATCTGCAGTTAAATCCAAATTTTTAAATCCATATTCAATAAATCCAATTGAATTTAAACTGCTCTCCGGGGGACAGTTAAAGAACTTACATGCAGATTTAAAACTCAATTTATATTCGTCACAAGGTTCAATTGTTTGATTTTTGCGTTCCAAAAAAAAAGTTATTTATAAAAACAAAAAATATTTATAAAAACATAAAATTAATTAGAGTGAATAATGTGGACATGGATTTAGAATTGCGGGTTGAATAAATCCGATTTGATTGAAAATTTACTTACATCCAATATAAATCTAATGTTAATAATATGGCCGTAAGAGACGGCATGGATTTATTCCTACAACAGCTTTTGCGTTGGGCTTTTTTTCTTTGTTTAAATCCTTAATGTGACAACTTTAAGAGAAATAAGACTGATAAATAATTTCTGCATAAATAAATATTAACAATATTAAGAAAAAATACCATTCTTTATTCCTCTATACCCAGGTCAAAAGAACTTGAAGAAAGAGCTAAAGAAAATAAAAAACAAGACCGTCATTTGGCGCCAAGTCCTCACATGACTTGGCACCAAAAGCGGTCTTGCCTTGTACTTTCTTAAGCCCTTAAAATTCATATTTATAGAGGTTTAAAGAATTTTCAATCTTGACCGGTTTTATCCCATAAAATAAAGGTACCTCCAAAAAGATTAAATATTTGTGCGGGATTCACGCTATTAAAAAATAAATCTCTGTTCATTTTAAGTTTGTCTATAATATAAGTGACGTACTTTCGCCCTCCACCCAAAATATTAAGTAATAAGCCCAAACTCATGTTGAATGCAACATTCTCATCCGAAAAAAAAAAAAATTTTCCATGACAAAATTTTGGCTTTATATTTTTTTTCTCCTCAGAGTTTTGTTGAGTAAAAAAAAAAAAAACTATATCAAATCCTTCATCGTTTGGATATCATAAACCAAAAGGAAAACAAAAAAAAAAAAAAAAACTAAAAATACAATTTTTCACACTTTGCTACACGTTCACTTCATTTGGCATCATCCGATTCTATTTCCCTTTCAATTGTCTCACAAAACAAAAACTGAATTTTTGGTTTATGTCCATCTGTTGTTTTATCAATATTTTTCCTCGCCAAAATTAAAATCCTTTTGTCCACATCAATGAATTCCACAATAGCCTTATTCTTCTCTCTCACCCTTTGACATCACTTCACTCACATCCTTGTCATTTATATGTACGTCAACTTTTCATATGAAAAATTTATATTTTTGGTTCGTTTTTTATCTTCTCTGAATCACTCATAGAGGTTCGTTGTGATTTTTTTCTACAAACCTTGCACAAAAATCAAAATGACCAATCGGAATCTATCATCGGCACATCATCATTTTTTTGTGTGTCTTCTTTAAACGGTAACACATTGTTGACAAGGGACTCGTAGCGATACAAAGTGAAATCATAACCCATCAATATCCACAAAAAAAAACCGTTGCGTTGGGTATACGATGAACGGTGTGGAAATATGAATGGCCTGCCCCCCATTTAGTTTGTGTCATCAACGTCATCGTCGTCACCTCCTTGGAGAGAGGAGAACCAAAGATGCCAAGGAAATAATATCCCTGAGCTCATCTCCCTTTTGTCGTACACATGTGCTACTTCACTTCCGCTTTGTGCTTAGCGTAGGCACATATTTCAGCCATTACAATACAATAATCTCGACATGAAACATATTTCTTTTTTTTTTGCAAAAATAAATAAATGTAAAAAAAAACGATTTCAGGAGGATAAAAACTAAATATCCTTCCTCGCTCTTAAGGAAGAAGGATAAAGCACATACAACTTTCTTAAGATACACTCAATTCCCCTCCTGTATATGCGGAAAAGCGATGTGTGTGGGGAGCGTTATTTTTTTTTGTCGGTGGGAATTCCACATTAATACCCCCCACCGGGACCGAGACGTTTTACTAGAATCCAGAAATTATTTTTATTTTTCTTCTGCTTCGGCAAGTAAAGAAGCGTAAAAATTATTTGCTCTCATTGGGAATTCAAAAGCAAATAATGTTGTTGACGTTATATTTATATGCTCTGGAATATTCTAAATCCCTTTATAATGATTTTGGTTTTGTTCGTTGGTAACCAAAATGGGGATCACTAGAAGGGTAATAAGTGAAATTAGAAAGTTTAAAACATTTAATAAAAATTGCGATTTCAACTGGATGGGGGGTTGCATATGTATACTTTAAAGCCATTTAAGTCTAATAAAAGAGACCTGTTTTGGAAATGGTGGAGTTTTTTTTTATCACAAATATTGCTTCAGAGATGTCAGAGAATGACAATTTACTAAATATACTGGCGCAAAATTTTAAATGTTTTAGGATGATATTATAGCATTTTTGGTATGATGATCAAAACAGGATTTTCCCAAATTTTAAACGAGTTGGCACCGTATTATCTTTTTATCATTTTATTTAAGTTTAAACCGCGTTTAAGTTTTGTTTACAAATCATGTTTCTTTCATTGTTGCTAGCATTTTTTTCTTTATTCTGATTTGTTAAAGAACGCAACGTATAGACATAAAAATTTATCACACTAATGCAAACATAACGGTATTTTTTTTTAAATTTTATTTTACTTTATTTTTATTTTTATTTTTTTTTTTTGTTCTTAATTTTTTTTTATTTTATTTTATTTTATTTTATTTTATTTTATTTTATTTTATTTTATTTTATTTTATTTTATTTTATTTTATTTTATTTTATTTTATTTTATTTTATTTTATTTTATTTTATTTTATTTTATTTTATTTTATTTTATTTTATTTTATTTTATTTTATTTTATTTTATTTTATTTTATTTTATTTTATTTTATTTTATTTTATTTTATTTTATTTTATTTTATTTTTATTTTATTTATTTATTTATTTTTTTTTAATTTTTTTTTTTTTGATTTTATTTTTTTTTAAGAGTGAAATTTTCTTTGAGCCAATTAAATGAATTGATCAGATTCTGTTAATTTAACTTTAATTTGTACAACGACAATTTTTCAATACAAAAAATATCTGACTTTTAATGAAAAATAAGCTACTTTTGACTTTGATCACCAATACCTCAACAGCGCATGATATGACACAGAAAACTTAAGAGCAGAGTTTTGAAAACAAATTTCCTCCAAGATCATTTCAAAACTTAATAATGATTATTTTTTCTGACCAATATGTTTTTAAAAAAGTACAAACCAATGACTTTTTAGAGACTTTTATCGAATCTTTCACTGCTTTACAAAACACAAGACATTGAAGTAAAACGTTTTGAAGAATAATAAATAGACCACTCATATTTTTGTAAAATTTTAAATTTTGCCATCGAATTTTTACTCTGTTTTGCAAAAACATTTTTCCCCAAACATAAACACTAAAATTTTGAAATTTTGAAAAAAAAAAATATAAATTTTTTTTTTTTTTTTTTTTTGAAGAATTGGTTTTTCTTCTCAAACCTTATCAATTTTGTAACTAAAAGAAGAAGTAAATGTTTGATTCTTTACATTTGGCTTTTGGCCATATTTTGACGCATTTTCTGCCGATAAAATTTTTTTTGTTACCTAGGACTAACTTCAGACAGTTATATCTGTAAAAACAATTGTCAACAATGTCATGGCTATGCCGAATTTCAGAAATTTGGCTCGATAAATGGGCCCAAAATCAGATGACCGCTATTTTATCGAAAAATTGAGTTCAGCAATAAAGCTCCTGTGCACAGAGTGGAGCGGCCATTAACTTTATTCGCTTCTTTGTTCCTCGATTGTAGCCTTAAAATTGAATTCCCAAATTAACGAAACCAGACATATCGGTTGTCATTCAAGGTTCAGTGACATCATCCCAACAAATTTACATAATTTCAGGTTCAATTATTCGTTCGCTTCTAACCGCATTATTTTCGCAAATATAAAGGTAACTTTTATTTGTTTGACTAAGATCTTGTTTGTTTTTCCTGACAAACAAATCAAATTATAAGACATCGTTAATATAATGCCCTTAACACTTCTTGATAAACTTCAAAACCCTTCATATTAGTTGCATCAGTTTCAGAAGAAATTCAATTAAGTTGTGTAATATTCTCACCGCCAAACAACAATAACCATTTAAGAGTTAAACGAGAGTTAGCGAAGAGCAGTTCTCTCTGTCAACTATATAAGTACTCGTAATCATTCAAAATGCGCAAAAATTTACGACTATTGCGTGTGTTAAGTAATAAAAAACAAAACATATTTAAATTCACACACAGATGATTTTAAATAAAATGCTATGCTTTGGTGAAAACTCAGAAAATATTAAAATCCGCTTTGGACAAAAACGGGGGTGTGATGCATTTTTGATTCAGAAACTCATCAAAGTATAAACGCATATGCAGCAGCAGACATATCTACTCATTCATTTGAGAGAAGTAGCTGACAAACGAAAACTTTAACGACGAGGACATAAAAACCTTGCAATTTAATGGCGCACAACTGCACAGGAAGTCACATAAAATTTTAAAATTTATTATTATATCAGAGAGAGAGAGTTGTTCTAAGCCCGACAAAAACACTATAAGACATGAACATTAAAGTCCTGCCAAGAGTGAAGGGTATCTAGATCTACCTAATAATAAAAGACGAAAAGCATAAATAGTACATAAAAACTACCCAACTGCTTGAACGAACACTAAAGAAGAAAACGAAACATACACTACGAGTACAATCCATTATTATAGAGTTTAACAGCTATTGCACTTTATATCTTGAGATACTACATAACAGACGTCTCCCAGTCTCTCAGACTCTCGCTCTCTTATAACAAAAGTGAGTTCAATAAAACTTTTGTTATAATAATTGTGCAGGATAGCAAAGGTACCTACTTGCATTGCAAAGCGTTCGTCTGTTAGTCCCCGTGCGTCGAGACATCCACATCCATATTTACAACCTTGGGTAACGAAATTAAGTTGTATAAAAGTTGCTACTTGGTTTTATGATCAAGGTACAGGGGCATCGAATAATGATATTTGACGGTAAATATTATCCAGATGCAAATAAACTTAAAAATATTTGGACGTTTATTAAATCTTCCAAAAAAAAAAGTAAAAATCTTTATTACGTTTGCTTTCAAAAAGCCCCTGTATGTCGATGGATTTCGTAATGAATTTGCATTTGAATCAACTTCAATAAAAAATAAGCGGGTTATTTCTAAAAACGTATTGTTAAATAAATGACAGATGAGTCTTATGACTTTTGGGTCTACATTATAAATTCAGGTATAATAAGGCATGGCAAATAAACTTAAATAAATATTTGAACAAAAAAACGTAGTTTGCCATCAGTTTTTTATGAAATAAAGTTACGAAGAAGTTTTGAATATTCGTAACCATTTATAGTTTTCTAGCTTCATAAGCTCTTTTGATTTTCACATGAAACATGCCACATTCAACATGGCACATGCCACATTCAACATACAACATGCAACATGCAACATGCAACATGAACCATGCCACATGCTACATGCTACATGCTACATGCTACATGCTACATGCTACATGCTACATGCTACATGCTACATGCTACATGCTACATGCTACATGCTACATGCTACATGCTACATGCTACATGCTACATGCTACATGCTACATGCTACATGCTACATGCTACATGCTACATGCTACATGCTACATGCTACATGCTACATGCTACATGCTACATGCTACATGCTACATGCTACATGCTACATGCTACATGCTACATGCTACATGCTACATGCTACATGCTACATGCTACATGCTACATGCTACATGCTACATGCTACATGCTTCATGCTACATGCTACATGCTACATGCTACATGCTACATGCTACATGCTACATGCTACATGCTACATGCTACATGCTACATGCTACATGCTACATGCTACATGCTACATGCTACATGCTACATGCTACATGCTACATCGTCATTCGAATTAATTAATCCTCAAACCTGGCTGGAATTAACATAAACAACTTATTCTTAAAAAATACGTTTGATTTATTTGACTTTCATTGCCCGCCATCAG
The DNA here is from genome assembly GCA_947049315.1 of Epistrophella euchroma. NCBI lineage: Eukaryota > Metazoa > Arthropoda > Insecta > Diptera > Syrphidae > Epistrophella > Epistrophella euchroma. The sequence goes on along the minus strand of OX346247.1, from coordinate 110,369,791 downwards.
TTCTGAAGAACTCTTGAATGAAATTAAATTAATACGAACGATGGATCTGTTCTGACAACCTCGTGCAGCTTCATAAATAAAACATTTGCACTATAAAAGCTTTCATATACAGGGTGATACACCTAAGGTGTGACAAAAAGCTTAAACGTGTAGGTTGTCGAGACAAGACAAAAATGGTATGGGAGGGGGGTCCATTTCCCGCGTTTAGGAGGGAGGGGCAATTTTTCAAAAAATCGCCTAAAAATAGAATAAAAATCGGTAAAAAAAAAAAAACAACGGTAACACTTGCAATGCATGCTTTACTTTTTTTTTAAGCCAGAAGTCTGTTCTTTTATTATGTTTTTAATTTAAATTATTTGAGAGAATAAATTTTCAAAAATTAATTTTAAAACTCAAAATTTTGAAAAAATTATACAAACAGAGTTGTCTTTAATTGCTGAAACGAAACTTAAATATTTATGTTGAATTTAAAAACTTATTTTTGACTTTTTCCTCAGCATAAACTGTCACATAAGCTCTTATGTTGAACTTAAATATTTAAGTTTCGTTTCAGCAAATGGCCCTAAGTAGTATTTTTGTGTTTAGTATTCAATGCTCCAATAAATTTTCAGCCAAAATGAATTCTAGTTTTTTTGAGAAAATTGGAAATAACAGAAGTAAGTTTTCCTTAAATTCAACTTCATTATTGCTCCAAAGATCCTATTTCTACTAATAAAGTAGCTATTTTCAATTTTCTCAATAACTAAAACACATTTGGGCATCCGGTTTTCAGTGGTTTACTAGAAATTTATAGGAACTTCAAATATTAAAAACAAAAATGACGCATTTTAAACAAAATTAGTTTAAACACGATTTTTTAATTTTTTTTTTTTTTAAATTTAAATTTGAAAATTAATATTTGAAAAACTGTTCACTACTTTACTATGTTTAAAAAGAAAATAAATTAAGAGATTTCTGGCTTTACTAAAATGTGTATATCATGGCATTGTGAGTGTAAACGTTGTTTTTTTTTAATATTTTTGTTTTAAGTCAATTTTTTAGAAAATCGACCCTCCCGTCTAAACAGGGGGAAAATAGGCCCCTCCTCCCATACGATTTTTTTCTTGTCTCCACTCAACCTATACGCTCTAGCTTTTTGTTACACTTTAGATGAATCAGCCTGTATAAGAGCCTGTTTAGGTTTTGTTAAAAACTTCTTCAGAATGTCAAAACAGTTTATTCGAATACATACCCTACATATATGTAGGTACCTACCATACCCTACGTACTTGTTGTTATAATATTTTAAAAAATGTTTAAATGCAATACTATTTGAACTAGTTAGAAGCACCAGATTGCAAAATTATAATAGACAAAACGCAGCTTTCTGACAAACATTTTGGTCATGCTAGGTTCGAAGTTTAATCGAAATCAAAATAGCTTCTTTTGAGAAAATTTTGCAAAAAAAAATTTAGGCGCGCTTCAATTTTTAATGTAAGTCTTTAATTCTTGATTCGATATAATTTACATTTTTAAGTGAAAACACAAATAAGACTTAAAGCTGACAACAAAACTAAAATGAATCTTTCAAGGACTTTGATGAAAAATTTCCAAAATTAAATATCGGCAATGATGGATGTTAAAACATCCAAAACAAAAAATCTGCACACGTATGTTATATTACGTGACCCATTAGCATTATGAATAGCCCACCCATAATAATATTACACAAAAAACTAACCGAGACGATTGTCCGATTTATAACTGCAGTACACCTATACACATCTAAGTCCTTCCGAAAAAAAAAGCATGACAAATTGACTTTGAAAATATGATGGAATAAAACAAGAAAAATAAATTGATATGTTGTACCTACCTACATGCGTTTGAACAATGCACAAGAAAGAAACCTGAAAAAATTTTGATTAAATTTGTTTTTTTTTACGAGTTTTCATTTAAACAAAGAAATTTCCAAATCGTGTTCAAATGAATAAAACCTACAACAACAGCAACAAGAACAAGAACAACATAAACAAAAAAAAACCTTCAGTCCAAGGATATTTTTTATTACTTTTCCATGCATTCGAATATGAATGCGTTTCTTTTCATTTTTGTTCTTTTATTATTATGCTTTTTTATTGACGTGTGGTTTAACGATGGTTTATTCTCTTAGTGCAACTATGAAGTCCGACATTCTTCTGACATCCGCGGTACATAGAAATTGTGAAGGGTGAATACAACAAAAATAAAAAAAATTAAATAAAAGAACAAACACAAAAATAAAAACAAATAAAAAACATTTAAAAGTCTGGATCCTTGATGGTTTACCATTTTATGGTTCGAATTTGATGTTTCAAGAATAAAATGAATGAGTTTTGTTATTCTTCCTCGTTAGTTTTTTTTTTTTTTTTTTGCAGTTCCTCAACTATGTGCTCAAACATGCCAATTTGTTTGAGTCCATCTATATAAGTTATGTCCTTAAGGACCTAACGCAAACGTGTACATATTCTTTCTGCTTTGTTTTTTTTTTTGCAAGGAGTCACGCAACGCATTATTGGAGGAAGGGTTTAATAGAGTTTCCGTTAGTCAAGGAAATCAAAATTTTCAGGAAATTATGGGAGCAATACGAAAATGCTTCAAATAATACAACTGCTTCTTGTGAATCAAGAAGGGAGTTATTGGACTGTTTTGTATATAAAAAAAACACTGAACTGAATGACTCATCATCGCCAAGCCCTAAAGGCCATAAAACAAATGTATCCTATATAAGCTTCTTATTTAGCCCCAAACTGGTATAAGGGGAAATTTTGTTTTAAAAAGGCTTAAGAAGGCAAGGTGCTGATTTTTAAACGAGCTTATTTGGAATTTAATACATTTTCTTCTTGCAAAACACTTGTTAGAAAGGGATTAAGAAAGATTTATATGAACAAATAATACTCATAGTAGTTAAAAGAAACAAAAAATAACACGACAATGTGCAGTGCACGTACATAAGTGGGTATGGCTTGCATGTTTTTGCTTTAAAGCTACTTCTCTTATGTGTTTTTGTAATATCACGTTATTTGTTTTTCTTAAAAAAAAAAAAAAAAAAAAAAATGGTGAAGATTTTTTTTTTGTAAAATTAGTTAACCCAAGAAATTCAATTATAAGTTCAGGTGACATCAACGCCAAAAATATTACAACTAGGTGCGCAAGTGGGGCTTATCAATTAGAAGGATATGATGAAATTGAGTGACAGATGAGCCCAGTATCGCGAAGGGCATTTTGGAGTTGAGCCCACTTGAACTTATAATTTAACTATACAGGTTATTTTGCATAATATGCGACAAAAGGCTAGGACTTTATGGGGTTCTAAATATTTCGCCCTATTAAGACGGAAAGAACAGTTTTCTAAAAAATTGACTGGAAGTAGAAATAAAAAATAAGCAAAAAACAAATGAAAAACAACGCCAACACTTACAACGTTATGCTATAAATTTTATTGAAGCCAGAGTTTCGAACAAAATTCTTCTTAATAAAAATTTAATTCAATATAGTCCACTAAAACAATAACAAAAATAATTTTCTTTTATTTTTGTTAATTCTCTTCTTCTTCTTAATAAAGTACAATTTTAAGTCAATTCTTGTAAAAAAAAATTGCCCCTACCTGTATTTCTGTTTTTGACTGAAAACAATACATTTTGAAAACAAAATTAGTACTTAATTACGTAAAGTTTTGAAAAAAAAATGAGCTTGAATGTTTTTCTCAGTTTTTTTTTCAAAATTTTGAGTTTGAAAATTAATATGTATATATTTCAAAAACCATTCCCTTAAACAGATTTATTTAAAAATAAAATAAAAAAAAAATTCTGGATTTACAAAAAGTTATATTTTTTTTTTTTTTTTTTGTTTAAGTCAATTTTTTTTTTTTTGCAAATTTTAGTTTTTCTTTTGATCAGAACTTAAAGGAAAATTGTTACGGCCATATTATTGTAATATAAAACACATAATTAATAATGATACGTAAATTTATTTATCCATTTAAAAAATTAAAGAACGGTAATTTGAATATGGAAAAAGGCAAGCAATTCGTTCTTTAAAGAAACATTTTAAATACTTATGTTATTACATAAGTATTTAAAATGTTTCTCAGAATGAAGAACGCCATGTAAATTCTTGAAAAAATGTGAATTTTTTCAGAAAAAATGTTGGAGCGGTTTTCTTAAAAAATAATTTTTTAATAAAATTTCTTGATATTTTTTAGAAAAAAAAATTTGGTTTGCCATTTTTACGAATATAATAATATACAGCTAAAACCATAATTTCAAAATATTCATCAACCCGTTTTCAAAAAATGATTTCTCAAAAAAAAAATTGAACTTTTTTTTAAACATCCACAAAATATGTTTTTGAAAATAGTTGTATGCAGTATTATTCATACTTGATCAAAATCGGTTAAGCGGTTAACGAGAAAATCGAAAATAAAAAAAAAAACGGTTCTATGGCAAGTACCGTTAATAACGGTTTTTGGTACATTTTTTTTTACTGAAATATAGACCATACCACTACTAGCACACACAAAAAATTTAAAAAATCGTTAGAGCCGTTTTTGAGATAAATAGCTTTTTTAAAACGATTGTATGGCAAGTACCGTTATTTTTTGAGCTAAAAAAAATAACGGTACTTGCGATACTTCCCCTTTAGGGAATCACCAAAAACCGTATGATAGAAGTTTGAAGAAAATAACTTCAGGGGTTTAGGCTGTAAGCCGAGGTACAGACAGACATACACACAGACAGACAGAAGGAATTGCGGGACCCACTTTTTTCGTGTTCTCTATCATCGTAATGTCATGTTTGATTGTTATCTCATAACTTGCCGTATAGTACCTATATCGTAAGTAAAAAGCAGACCTTACCTCGAAACGACCTGCCCTGCCATGGACCGAAATACACAGACGACCAAAGGCGATCGATTTAAAGAATGCTGTTCTCGAAACCGTGACTTACGGGGGAGGGTCTTGTATGATACGGGCAGGCATTTCCATTGAAGGAAAAGTGAGCTATGGATTTTTGTGACTGGTGGAGGTCGAAGGGAGGTTTAACTGCGGATCGGTACATCTCCGATATTCAGCTGCATCACGTCGTTCCTTGAACTGGATGTATTGCCAAAGATCTTGTATAATAATGCTAATGTATGATAACGCTCGATTCCACAATGCACGAGGAACAGTCGGATACCTTAGGGAAGTTGGTATTGCCACGATGGGCTGGCTTGCTCTAAGCCAAGACTTAAACCATATGGAGCATTTGTGAGACGAGCTTAAGTGAAGGCTTAGAACCAGAGATCGAGCTCCTGAAACAATAATTAATAAACTGAAAGTGGCACTGGTTGAAGAATGGGTTGCAACGGGTCGCAAAGAGACAAGCAAATGAATGCATCTTAATGGTTCCGGAATTAGTTTTTTTTACCCAAGGATAAATTCATATATTTATGAATTTAATTATGCCAAGCTCGATGAACGCAAGATTCGTTAATGTCTGACCACGAAATGCATTTTTTGGAGTATTTTCTTTAGTCTTTAAGTTCCTTGTTTAGTTGCCTCACTCCAGATATTCTACTACATACTCTACACAAATAAGTATACTTATCAATTCAAAGAAGTCAAAATTCTTTCTCTAAAAACATTTTACACTTAATTGATCCAGCTGATGCTATTAATTTTTTACTGAAATCCACAAGATTAAGAAATACATGCTGCATTTACCTTAGAAGCTTAAGAGAAATATCTTCTTAACATATTATCCCATCAATGCAGACCAGGTATCAATGTTATCTCCACAGGAACTAATCAAATTATTAACACAGAATCCACTTACAAAACTGTATGTGCACTATTTGTTAGAAAATTTCGACCCTTAGAAAACTATAACCGAAAACAATTTCTTTCCTGAAACCATTGAATACATTGTAATGGTAATAGAGAGAGAGAGAGAGAGAGAGTATGTACGATACTCCGGCATCCGGATAACCATGCTATACCGAAAATTTCAAAATTTAATCTAATCTAATCTTCTGCTGGCGGGAAATTTTATTGAGAAAGTATCTTTTGCATTTCCAAAACATTTGTCTTTATTAATTTTATTATCGACAGACTATAATAATTCCTTCCAGACATGCTCTCCGAAGTCTGTTTCGAATGTGAAACGTCTTTTCTAAACAAAAACAATTCGAGATGTACAAATACAAAACTTTTATTCCGGTAAAACTTCATCGAGTAAGGACACAACTCTAGGAAACCACTATAATGTACTACATATATGTATGTAGGTGTGTATGTTGTATAAGAACAAGACTCTGTGTGTAGAAAATTTTGTGTTTTTAATGAAATTACCATCCATGTTCTATATCCAGTCCAGTTTGATACCAAAATAGTTTTATCCTTCGCACAATATTCAGATACATAAACATTTGGCTCAATTTACACCCCCGAAAGTATTATTTGCAACATCTCAGATAAATGTATCTTCTCGATGAATGCACCTTGAGAATATCACAGACGACGTACATAAATACTTTTTCCTTGAGAACACCAGGAACTCCATCGCTCAGACGTGTCTTACATTCTGATGAAATTGCTTTGAATTTTCACATAACTACTCGTGAAGGTAAGGTTTACTACGGCAATATCCTTGAATGCACTTGAAAATCTCTTTTCTGTTTATCGAGTGTTTCAAAATAGTTGTGTGGGGTGTGTTGGTATATTCCTGTAATCGGTGTTGTCACTCAATTTAGTCAATCTCAATAGTATACCTTTGCAACCCCTCCATACTCTATATCCCCAGAGCTGAAGGGACATATCAGCAAAGTCCATTCATCTAACATCCCAAATGAATAATAAATGAAAGGGATATTTTTTTTTTGTCTGAAATACATAAGCCCCTTTGAAGTATAAAAACCCTATTTTGCAAGCAATTTATTCAAAATTTCATTCAAGCGTTTCCGCGTGTGATGCCTTGAAAAACAGCCAACCCATCAGGATAAAGTTTAACACCACAGGAAGACAGACAAATGTTAAACGAATTCCTAGAACTCTCAACATTCACCTCGATCTTCAACTCTAATGTTATATTCTCTCTCTCTCTCTCTCTCTCTGTCTCTTGCTTGCTTTGTCTCTCTGTTTCTTTCGCGGTTACCACTGCAGTAGATTTAAACGGAATTTGGAAATTTGTTAAGCTTAAGTATTTACACGTAGTACCTACTGGTATTAGAGGAAAACAAACGGCATACAATGAAGAATTCATAGATTTAAAGATCCTAAAATGTACGCAGAAATTTTAAATAATGAATTCTGGAAAGCAGAATTTTGACCCAGGCAGAACTTTATCCCCAACCAATCCTTAATACATAAGAGAGACTCCAAAGTTCAGCAAAAACAAAAGCCTAGAAAAATGGATTTTCAATTTTTATTAAAAAAATATTTTCGTAGAACAGTTCCTACATATAAAATTTCTTTACGATAAAAAAAAATTGGCATAACATTTTTAGTCCAGTAACCTTGTCGTCTCATAGGAGAGCGTGTTTGCATTAGCTGCGGTAGTTCCGATTTTTTGCTGAGTCGTTTATGATATTAGCCTCATAAAAAATCCAAGTTTTCGAACTCGAGCGCCGAGCGCATTATGGTCAAAAATAAAAAAAAAAACCCGAATTTTTCGTGCTTTTTTCAGTTATTGGCAATTTTAACCCCAAAGGATTAGTTTTTGGACTATAACTTCGCTCTACGATTTCAAAATAATTAAATTTTCTTCAATTTGACCCCAGAACCATCCCTGTAGGCCCAGCAGTTTCGAAAGTACAGGTATTCAAAATTTAGCAAAAATAAATTTATAACAACAAATAGAATAATTTTCAGTATAATAAAAAAAAAAAATGGTTCTTGGTACAAGATGCATAAAAATACTAGAGGGATAAGTTGGGTCAAAAAAAGAAAAAAAAAATCCTTTGGAGGGGGTAGTCTATATCCCCCCCTTTAATTGGTAGGAGCAATTTTTCAAAAAAAAAATTGACTTGAAATAGAAAACGACTCATAAAAATCACACAAAATTTTTAGAACAAAATTCTATACCTTTTGTCAAAGCCAGGAATCCATTCTTCAATATTCTTTTTAAATAAAATTTGAAAAATTTATTTCCAAACTCAAAATTTTGAAAAAAAGTACCGTTTTTCATAAAAACTATTTTTTTTTTAAATAAAATTTTACGTTATTAAGCACTTGTTTTGTTTTCAAAATTCAGTCGAAAACATTGCATTTCGTTCTTCCTAAAGGTTTAAAGCATTATGTACATATACAGGGTGATTCGCATAAGGTGTTACAAAAAACTAGAGCGTGTAGGTTGAGTTCAGACAAAAAAAAAAAAAAATTACGTATGGGAGGGGTATAGGAGTGGGTCCATTTCCCCCCGTTTAGGCAAGAGGCACAATTTTCTAAAAATTAGAAAAAAAAATCGTTATTAAACAACGGCAACACTTACAATGTCATGCTATACTTTTTTTTTAAAGCCAGAAATCCGTTCTTTTATTTCATTTTTTTTTTTTTTAATTCAAATTATTTAAGAGTTGCATCGATATTAGAAACAAGAATTCCACTTAACACTTAACAACGTAAAATTTTGAACGAAATTAGTTTTGACACAATATTTTTTGATTTTAAAAATTTTGAGTTTAAAAATTAGTTTTTCAAAAATTATTTTATGAAATAGAAAAAAGGAAAGCATGACAATAATTTTGTTTTTAATACAAATAATACTTTTTTTTTTATTTTTAAAAATCTTTATATGTACCTAATGTACGCTCTTCGCAATATCTTGAGAACCATACATCGCACAAACAAAATTTCAGCGTATTTATAAAGAGAATTTAATTCTCTACAATTTATGTTAACGCACTTTTTATCGTAAAATTAAAAACAAAAAAGTTATAATCAGAAAAAGATGACCATTGCCAAGAAAAATATCATTTTTTTCTTGTTTATTTATTTTATATCCTCTTTAAGATAAATTTCTGAAAACCTTCATCATTTTTTGGTTATAACTTTTTTGTTTTCAATTTTACGATAAAAAGTGCGTTAACATAAATTGTAAAGAATTAAATTCTCTTCATAAATACGCTAAAATTTTGTTTGTGCGATGTATGGTTATCAAGATATTACGAAGGGCGTTTAACGCCCCCTTTTCCAAAATGGCGGCCGAATGCGGGGGCTTTCAACCCCGAAAACTCGGTTTTACACTTACACTGATCCCCCCTACAGATCTATAAAAAAAAATTTTGTCCTGTACAAAATGCAAGGTTCGGCCAAAATTGTGTAACATTTCAATGGATTATAAGCACTCCCGCCTCTCTGTCTCTCCATTTTACACGTTTTTTTTTTGAAAGCGATTATTTTTAAGTTTTAGTTAATTCGCGAGAAGTGTGTTTATAGGCAGAAAATATGACACAGGGACAGAACTCCATAATGCACTAAAATTGAGTTACTATATTATTAAAGTTTAAGATAAAATATTGATAGGTATGATCCTTTAAGAATAAAGTCATACTCTATGTGACAGGGTGCCAAGTAGAAGCCCGCGTTCCAGTACCCGCTGGGTACTTACTGATGCTTCAGTCGCTTCGACAGACAGGCGTCTGATATGAATTTTTTAACTTTTTTTAAATATTGTTATCAGTACCAATTTTGCTTTTACCTATGTTAAGGTAAAGTTTTTTTTTTTAAATAAAAAAATGTCAGGTGCCACATTATGTACCTAAACATCTCTCCATATTCATTGTGTCTATTGAATTTTCTTAAATAAATGTCTTACCGAGGTGGGACATAATGTATAAAGAGCCAAAAGAATTATAAAAAAAAAAAAAACAAGATACATGATAATGATGATGATAAATTTTGAAAAACGATTCACTTTAAATAATAAATTCAATTAACTTTGTCTTCACGCCTCTATATCACATACAATTTAAATGAAAAGTGGTTAATTTTTTTCTTTAGGGTACGTCACGAAGCGTGTTAAAAATTACAAGAATAAAGTAAAAAAAAACAAAAAAAAAATGAATCGGCGTAATCTTGTATTTCTTTCATCCACATACAACATAACCCTCATAATTTTTATTTTGCAGTTCGTCTTTTATATAATTTTCTTTTAATACGTACTTTTTCTTTATTTGCAGCACTTTGAATTTGCCACTTGTATATACATCCTGTCGATAACGAATCAAACACTTAAATAGGCGAATCGATGCATGTAATGAAGATAGATTTCCCAAAATAAAAAAAAAATTTGGGACAAACAAAAGGATATGTGACAACAAATGACATCACACAAAGAAATAGTCTACAAACACTTGGAACACTTGGTTGGATTTCTCCAATGAACAGATTAACTACTGCCGGCAGTCTTTGTTATCAAGTTATAACTAAATTGAAGCATTAGTTATCAAAAAAAAAAAATATATAAATCTGAAAAGTCTGTTTTACTATAAGATAATCACCGCACTTTGTTATTAATGATATGGTTTCCAGACTGACAAATTCTTGCAGATGTGTGAACTAATAAATCTTGTAAAAATATTTCCACATATGGTTCACCGATATATTTTCGGGAAGTTTTTTTCTTGCATATACATGTCATAATTTGGTAAGGGAGATAAATATCTTTGTCATGGTTATTTGAACTTTAGCTCATTAAGTTTTTTTTTTTTTTTTGAAAAATTTGTCACGACAACAAGTGCTAATGCTTCATCTTCGTGTGCAAGGGGGTATAATTGTCTTGAAATTATATCCTCTTCCGTATTCATAACATTACACTGTTTAGCAAATTCTGATGTCTATACATTTTTTTTAATTTTTCGATTTTCCAACTTAAAATTTCTCAGATTTGTCTCCTAGTGGCAACCAATTATTCTCCTTCATCATGCTCAAAGCAAGCCCTATTTTGTATAAAACTGTTATAAATAGAAAAAGAAGAACTGTATAAGAACGATGATAGTGAAAAGTATATAGATAGAAAGACAATAGAAGGATGGAAAAGTTGAAATTCTTATCAAAGTACCGCATCCTTTAGAAATGTACTCTTATTCTCCAAACCCCCTAAAGCACAAAAATACCCCGTTTCCTATTCGTTCTAAAAATTAAAACCCCCTTTCTCTCTCCAACTCTTGGCATATAGAATTGCCCTAATCCCCCAGTAAAGAAGACGAAATTTTCATTTCAAGCTGTTTGCATGTGGTATGCCATTTTGAGGCAAATAGGACGCACAAAAACGGAATTCCCACAAACACACACACTTCAAAAAGAGTAGGTAGTCTTTTGGGTCTAAGTCTAGAATTTATCCGATTTTGTATATTTTTACGTAAATATGAATAAGATGTGTGTGAGAAATACTGCGAGAAAAAACGTTAATATTGAAAAAAGCTTTGACATTTTTTTTTTTTCAATATGAACACAAAAAACAAAAACGAAAACAATCGTGGTGTAACCAAAAATCGTCAAAATGTATTCGTACACTTGAGAAAAATTGTATGGTAGCCATTTTGCAGTTCTAATTGGATTTTTTTCTCAATGAAATATGTATTTAATGTCAACTATTTTAGTTGAAAGTAGATTGGTTGAAAATACATTGGGCCAATAATCAAATTTATTTACGGCTTAAATATTTCAGTAAAATGGACCAGAATGAAATGGGCTCTAAATAATTAACCGTACATGGTATTACCTATAAATAATGACACATATATGGAATTGACTTCAAAAAATTGAGAATATAATGTATGGTTAATTATTTAGGATCCATAACGTTACGATTAATTTCACTGCAATATTTATGTCATAACTTAATTTGGTTATTGGTAAGGCCCATTGGATTAATCATGAGATACATAATATATTTAAAATTAATTAATTTGTTTATTCTATTATGTATGTTTGTATATACGCAATGATAACAAAAATCGCACTCCTTATGACTCAATATTTGTATAGGGAATACAAAATGATGTAAAATGCATAGACTGGGTCTCACATACTTGCTCTTGTAGTTAAAGCCGTGTAGTATTTTTACGATTTAGTGTAAAAAGCGCTATCATTGAAAATTTTAATTGTTAGCTTTGAGGCACACTAATACTAAGCTTGACTTGAATTATTATTGTTTTACTAAACAAATGTATACAAAAAAAAAAAAAAACAAGTAGGTTTACAAACAAAAAATTAAAAGAAACAAAATTGAATAGCTTGTTTAAATCAGAAAACCTTTGTGTTGAAATTTTTCAGTAATGTATCAAACGCATTGTGATAGCTACACAAATAAAATATGTATAAAAAAACAAAAAGGATCTCTTCAAAAAAATAAAAATAAATTTTTTAAATATTTCAAAAAAGAAATATTAAATTATTAAAAACATAAAAAAAAAATATTAACCTTTAACCACCTACCACCTGTTTCAGTCCCTTAACCACCTACATACGTGCGGTCTTGAAGACCGCGCAAAGATTATTACCTTGAATTCGGAATTTACAGTTTTAAATAAATACAAAAGTGAATAGAATGTTTGTTAGTACTCTTAAGATTTATTTTAAAGACTGAAATAACATAACAGAGTAAAATTTTGTAATATTCTTTAAATCTTCACAAATACCCACTTTTAGCACATAAAACGACTATGCTCATAAAACGAGACCTGTACCAGTAAGAATTTAAAAATTTCAAATTCTTGATAAATTCTAATTAATTAAGGGTTCAAACAATAAATTAAAAATTAAACGGTTCTGGAGACCGCTGGCGAAACATTTTATACTAACCTAGGTCAAACGCGTGCAGGTTTTGAGTATGTCAGCTCATGGAATGATACTTGTTGATCAGTAAAAAAGGTACATGGATGGACTCTGTCGCAGGACACGCGAACATTGAAATATTTTGATTTAAAAATCCGTTGTGGTCTCTGTGACCGGTGTTCGGTGGTTAAGGGTTAAAAACAAATATAAAAAAAGCAAAAAAATTAAAAAAAAAAAAAAAAAAACAAGAAATTAAAAAAAAACTAAAACAAAATATTGTCCCCTTATTTTTTTTTCAATTGTTACGCTGCTAAAAGAGTTAGAAAGTTTCAGTTGTTAATAAAAATCATCACAAAGATTTCAAATTTGGTCTTTAGGTTAGGTAGGTACTCAAAATATTGAAAAACATTCGATACGACTTTTTCAGTTTACACGGCAGCATAAGTCCTGATTATTTTGGTATATTCGTCCCATTTTTGAAGATCTATTGAACGATGACTTCACCAGCCCATAAACCACACCAAACAATTGTTTTGTTTAAATGTAATGGAAGCTCTTTAGCGTGAATTAATGGAATTAAACTTACTGACCGAAGCCATTAAACCCGAAATGTGCATCGCTGGATAATATTTTCTTCGACAACAGCAGAAAATTGCAATTTCAAAATCGACCATGTATAGCCACAATTAGGTACATTCAACATTTAAAACAAAAAAATCTTTAAAAATAAATGAAAATAATTTTACTTTTGTATGATAATGAGGCCCATGGGGAATCTCGAGGGTCAGTTTTGTTTTCCTCTGAATATTTTATACCCTTGAAAATTTGTCGTCCATTGTTAATCTTCTCCGGAATAAATTTCCCTCGAATTTAAATTTTTTCCCGATAAAATTGGTTTTATAAACTCTCTTTGTATCATGAATATTTAACACATCAATAGAGAAACTGTGGTGGGTGAAGGTCTCTTATTGGAAATTAGTATACCAATTTGAAAAGATTTCTACATATTGCCAGGACTTATAAAGCAAATCAAGTACCTACAAAATATTAAACGTTCCTGAATAATAAAGGACTAAGAAGAAATATTGTTGCTTGAATAGTTTTAGGCCAAATTCAGCAGTTTTTCTTTTAATCTATAGTTAAATAGACTCTCCTAGATCTCCTAGCAATCATTATATAGATGCGTATCGAAAGCTTTATAAGTTACTTTTGTATTTTGTACTTACTTTGAAAATTATTTTAATTCATTAAAGAGTTGCAGAACTTACCTGAAAAGATATAAAAAATATATTAGTAACATACATAGATTTATATTGATTTTAAAATATTTTAGAAAGTTTAAATATGAAAATGTTTAATAAGAGGAATATATTCTACCATTTCTGCAGATGTGTTGCCCTTTATTTGCCACTAATTATTTCAGTTCTTAAAAATTATAAGTCATTTGACACTAATTTCAGCAAGAACAAGAATTTTAAATTGAAACTTCTTTCTTATGTAAAAAAAAATTAGAATATTTGCTGTAGTTCGAGAGAAAAAAAAAATTAAAGAAGAAACTGCAAACAATCTTGTATGGAAAAAGTATGGCCTTAGAGGTAAGAGTTAATTTTTTGTATAGGCCATAAACTATTGAATAAGAGGTTATCCTGATCACAAAACAAGAATTTGGGAAATAACAAACACCCTAATGTACATGCATGGAAGTCATTGATATTACAGACAGACAATCCCTTAGGAATACGAGTATTTAAATGAAATGATTCCATAGAAAGGTGCGTTGGTCATTTCCTTTTTGGGCTCCACAAATAGTTATATAATAGAAGTTAGTTTGAAATTTTCGTTCAGACAATGTTTGCGGTTACTTTTACTTCTTTTTTTTTTTTTTAAGTTGTTACGAAACAACAGCGCGGGGTATTTCTAAAACAATTTTGTGTTAGATCAAACTAGCCACAAAAATACAAACAAACATTAAAAAGGGTTGTTTTTCCTTATATCATGGCTAGCCCTAGTTAAGAAAAGAATTGCTTACTTAGCAGTTCCTGTAGAAGAAGACAAAAAAACAAAACGACCATCAAAATTTAACGACCAACCCTTACAATGTATGAACTACATAAAACTAAACATGTAAAAAAGTAGATAATGCGTGTTGGTATCAAATATCGTTCATGTTCTGTTATGGGATTAGAATGGTAAAATGTCATACAGTGAATACAAGTGTGACTAAAAATGAAAGGTAGACAGACTTCCATAACGAAAATGACGTTCAATAGGTAATTAGAAAAAATGAGTGTTGAAGTGTAAATTTTGTAAAGCCTTAAATGTAAATCTTATTTTACTTAAACCAGACTGTGTCTTATAGCAGAGATACCTACAAGTGTCGATTTGGAAATATTATAAGCTTCTTCCTATGTGGTACATTTTTTTTTTTTTTTTTCAAGTGAGAAAATTGCTGGTAAAAGTTACTCGTCAATGCTATATTCCAAGCAAACATGAAAGCCATATTAGAAAAAGGAGACGTATGAGATCTATAATATAGATGATACCAATATTGCTTGTAAGGATGATGAGATGTTGAAGGATTCAGGCTTAACGCTTAATGCAGGCAAGTGAGTTTAGTGAGATGTTCAAAGGATTTGTTCTAAAGCTTCTAAAGGATTATCCTAATTGGACCGCATCAATCGAACAGTTCGATTGGACCGAAAAACAGCAAGCAGAATTCAAAAAATTTCAAGAATTTTTAATTCATCCTCCAGCTATTAACAGCCCGGTCATTCAAACTCGCTGGTATATTGATGCAAAGAGATATCAAGGGAAGCCTTCAGACAATGAAAAGCAATTCCCCTCGTATAAGCTAGAAAAGATCGCCATAGAAGAGTCTGGAACGCTTAAGTTTACTCAAACCAAAGGAAAGTATTTTTAGGTCGTAATAGATTGCACAGATTGGGCACAGTGTTGTTCGACTTTTTTACTTTACGTTTTTTACATAGTTTTTTTTTACGTTTTTTACGTTAGTTTTTTACCTGCTGTATGTTCAATAGGCTTATGTAAAAAAAAAGTAAAAAATGAAAAAAAGTAAAATAAAGCCTGGAAAATAATGAAAATTGATTATAGCTTCAAAACTTATATTTTTTTGGCACTTTATAAACAATTCAACTTACTTGAATGACTGCAAACTTTCTTTATTTACTTAAATTTTGACAGATATTGAAATCTCATTTTCTCTCTTTTTTCTCAGTAATTTACTTTTTTTACTTCTTATTTACCTTTTTACGAGTTTTTTACGCGAATTGTATGTGTTTTACACCAATATAAGCGTTTTTCACCTACTTAAACGTAGAAAAGGTAAAAAATAGTTTTTACATGAATTTGAACATCACTGGTGGGGTGGGGCACTGTCGCTGATGGCCGACAACCAGACGACGACGAACAGTGTCTGATGCGTTCTGTAACTCTCGGTAAATCGGTTGTTGAAATATGGAACAAAACTGGTGTGTTTTGTTCCCAGTTTTTATCGTTTCTCGAGAAATTTTATCAATGTGAGAGTTACAAAACGTAGTCACAGGTCTCAGAAGAAGCATCTTTTTTTGTGTGTGGAATGTCAATACATATTGCAAAGCACGACTGGCTAGCCGTAATTTAGTGGCAAGATATCCAAGTTCCGTCCCATTATCAATGCAGTCTGCGGGCGGAGAAAACGACGCTGGCAAAAACGGCCAGTTGGAACGCTGCAACCAAACCATTTTCTCCCATCGCTAGAATGGCTCAGTCGAAACTGAAGGCCACAGATAAAATCACGACTCGAAGGCCGAAAACTTCAAAACAACTGTATACTGCACAACGCACGCACTCAGCATTAGCAGTGCGTTTCTTCTTCTCCTTTCGTTCTCGAGAATGGTATGTACATACAGCACACACTGGTAAAGGCAGACGACGCATTCCCATACCCCCATACAAATTAAACATTCACTTATAATATTTGTGGGAAGGAGTAAGTGTGAATTATAAAAAGTGTACAAAATGGAGCTCTTGATACCCGGATAACCGGTATACTACCCGGGTACCAGTTATTTCCGGTTATTACCCGGTTACCAAATAAATCGGGTACCCATAAGGTGTCGGGTACCCAGGTACCCGAAACATAGATGGGTACCCGAAAAATGAACGGGTATCAATAAGGTGTTGGGTACCCGGGTATTTTGTTTAATTATGTTTTCAATGAACGACTAACTCATTTGAAACATAATAGAAAATTATAACCATGACTTTTTCGGCATTTTACGTACATAATAAATCTTATCTTACTACTTTATATTATGTAATACATAATGACTAACCAATACCCTGTATTTTCGGGTACCCGTAAGTACCTCGTATAACCGGGTACCCGTGTACCCATGTTATATCCGAAATGCACGTGTACCCGGCTAATACCCGTGGAAGTCGGGTTACTGATACCGGTTACCCGAGTATCCGATTACTGTGGGTATTTCCCTGTCGAAACCAAAGGCATTAGTACAAAAAGCTCGTACAACATTTTATCATATTAATGTGCTCAAATAAGTACATATCCGGCTTAAGACGGTAAACCGAATATCCGGTGATAGTGATAGTTGGATCATCCTTGAGGACTATGTGTGGTGGTAATAAGTATGACGGTTTGGAAATGTAGAAAAATGTGTAACTTGTTAACTTTGTTAATAGAAATTTTTCTAAAGCCGCACTACACGCAGATAGAAGTCAAACAATTTAAAGTAAAACTAATTTGCATCGATTTCTCTTTCTAATCCTCCCCCTCTCCACCTTTACCCTCATATTGTGCTAAAACATTATTAGTGTAAATTCATATTCCTTTGAGCATGTAAGAAAAAATAATGACTCTAACGCTATATATTTTTTTAAATAAAGCTTATAATAAAAACTCTATATTTACAATCAAGTTAAAACACCTGATTTTTGCGTTTCAAAGGGCATTTTCTCACAACTAACAAAAAAATCGATATTAAATAATTTTTTATTTCTTCATTTTATGATAAAAATTCTATTTTATTATAGAAAAGTAAATAGTTCTCTATATCTGTTGGTAGGTATATAATTTTCCAAAAAAAAAAAAAAAAAAAATGTATCCTGTGTCTTCGGTCGCCGGAAAAATGGTACCTAACTGAAGTGTGTTTGCACTTTTCTGTGTGTGCAGTTGCAACTGCTGAAACGGAAATAAAAATGATGTATGTCCTTTGGTGTAACCAGTAGTTTTATTTTTTATTTCTATGCAACTACATTTAACTATGTCTGCTTATGTGGTCCCTTTGAAATGATATCCTTAAAAAGTGTGCAAAAAAAAATTGACAAACATTATCATCCTGTAAATCATTCAATCGGCGTGGCCGGGCCCATAGAAAAATAAACATCTCTTTTTTTTTTCAAACAAAAAAAAAAATAAATAATAATAACACATTTCTGAAATTGTATTTCAATTGAAGCTTTTAAAAGTTTTGTATACTGAATTTAATAAATTAAATGTTTAACATCCCACAGCACACAAAAGGAGGAGATTCCTCTTCGTATTTTTAAAGGAAACAAAAGAGGAAACAAAAAGCTAAAACGAAGAATTTTCTTGCAAATTTCTATTTCCCAGATACTTTTTACTTTATTTTTGTTGACTATAGATAGATTCTTTCTTTATGTTTTGCTTAAAAATGTGTTTATTTTTGTTGTAAAATAAATGAAGTTATTTTAAAGCTGGTACAAATAGGTATATGAGTAAGTAGTATGGGACTATATTGTGTTGTAGGTAGTTGTCTAGAAAAAACAATATGCATATGGTCTAGTCATGGCATGAATATACAGCTTCCTGGTCCTGCCCATGGTTTGGCCGTTATTCATGGTCCTAAACACATATTTGGCATTATGTGTGTGCATATAATGTCATAAAATAGATTCACTGGTGTAGATAATATCGACTAAGCAAGGTATTTGTTATGTAATAATCCTTTGGCAACCATTAGATGCAAGCATCGGTATGTAAATCTGCCTGTAGTTTCAACATCAGAGTACTGAAAATTTGAAAAAATTGTTCCAAAAAGAAAGAAAAAGTTTTATAAAGTATTTCATGATGTTTAAAATAAATTGTGTGTGGCTGTGGTACAGGTTCATTGTTTGTTCACATTGCGAAAAAATATTAATCAAAAGATTCTATCGATTAGATTAAAGTGTGGAAAGAATGCCAAAACAGGTGAATAAATTTTTCAAATTATATTCATATGTATTAGGATTCTTCAAATAAAACATTTGTTTCTAACTTCACATAGAACTTCTACGATAATTGGAAAGTGCTGTACACAGGGTGATTCACAAAGGTGTGATAAAAAGCTAGAGCGCGTTTAGGTTTGATTTAAACAAAAAAAAAATGGTATAGGGAAGGTGGAGTCTGTTTTCTCCCATTTAAGTGGGAGGTACAATTTTCTAAAAAATCGCCTTGAAATAGAAAACAAACAACGGCAACACTTAAAATTTTAAGCTATTACTACTTTTCATTTCCTGTCATTTCCTTTATTTTGTTTTTAATTTAAATTATTTTCAATAATAATTTTTGAAAAATTAATTTTCAAACTCAAAATTTCGAGAGAAAAAAAAAAATAATAATGACGAAAATTGTAAAATTTTGTTTAAAATTTTATGTTATTAAGAAGTATTTTAGTTTTAAATATTCGATGCTCCAATCAATTTCTAGTGAAACACTTGAAACCGGTTGCCCAAATGCTTTTTAGTTTTTAGGAAAATTTAATAAAACAAAAGTAAGTTTTTCTTACATTCGACTTCAATCTGTTTTGTTGTTGGTCCAAGGTTCATATTTCCACTAAGTCAGTTGTTAAGTAGATTTGATATATTCGCCAGACTTAAATACGAAGGACTTTTCAAAATTAAGGTATCAACGAAATTATTTTTGTATTGCTTTAAACATTGGATTGAAGTCAGCGCTTCATTGGGAATATTTAACCAAACACTGACAGAAAAACAATGTGTAATCCATCTCTTCGTAAACAACAAAGATAACAAAGCAGCTGTATTTGACAGTACATATATTTGATACATATAGATACGAATAACTGGAAAGTTCCTTAAAAATACCGCCACAAAGATCATTATTTTTTAACATTAATCATCGTCCTCACAGTTGTTGGGGACTCCGAAAAGTCGTTTGACCAGGTTAACAGTAAAGGCATATAGAATATGCAAGCCAGTGCAATTACATATCTACATAGAAATCGTCAATATTTCTGCATCTTACACGAGTACATTTCGTCCTATGATATCATTAATCATTTACTGGCTGAACACAATAGAAGCGCCCCATGGTGTGCATCCTTACGCGCATAATAATTATAAAAACTAATAATCTAATTACTTAACGAGGTTGTATGCGACACTTAAAGCTCGCATCCCGAAGCCCGTCTACTCTGTTCAAGCATTTACAAGTACAAGTGTAATAAATAAATGAAATAACAATTTGCAGCAAACACCTTAAGAACTTAAATACATATTACCAGGAAACGGATTCTGTGGAAAATGCCTTTTTATTTTGCAAAGTCTGATCAAATTTTTGATTTGAATCAAATACGATTGGCGTTCTTCTGATTCTAAATATATACATTTTATTTTGCCTTTTTTGCTTATTTTGCATTTTTTTGCTTTTCCCACAACTTTTTGCAAATTTTACTTTAAAAAAAATCGAATGGCAAGGAAGAGGAAGAGTGTGGACTTATATATATTGGGACAACAAAACGAAAACTAGCAATACGAATAGCTGAACACAAAGCAGACGTTAAGAAAAAAAGATCGACAACTGGACTCTCACAACACATGACTGAAAATGGACACACAGCTGATTTTGATAATATCAAAATACTTGACAAAGAGAAACATACGAACAAACGATACACTTTGGAGAATCTGAGAATTCAGCAAAACCTGAGAAGAGTAATGAATTTCAAAGAGGACAAAGACAACATCAGCTCGAGTTGTTTTTCAAATAATTTATTAAATATTTATCAGTTTTCCGTCTTAAATCCATAGTGCAATATACATGTTAAATTATTTATTTATTATCAAAAATACAATGTAACTTGACGACAAAAGTAAGTAAACAGTTAAATTAACACAACCCTGTTCAAAAAAATGTAATTTGTAAAATGTATTGAAGGTCTAATAAATTAAACACCCCTGAAGATGTTGGCAAAAAACCAAACGAAACGTCGGGAAAATTAATGGATTGGTCTTTTAATTGCTTTAAAACTTTAATGATCAAAAAAAGCCCAAATAAAATAAAACAAAATTAATTAATATATTTATTGATCAATAAAAATAACATTAATGTTGTTTTCATTGGAATTATTTTTATTCCATTCAAATTATTAAAATATTGCACGTTCGTAAACTTCAACATGATAAAAATGTAAACCTGACTTTTTGACATTGACGGATCATAATATGGAAATGGGTGCGTTTATGAACCTTATTTGAAAAACACTTTACGAGTATACAAATATTTTCGTCATAATGAAAAGTCACTTGAAGGTCGCTTTTATTTTGTTTTGATGAATTGTGTATTTGTAAGGGACTTTACTGACAAGAACTTAGTAATTTTTGTATTTAGAAATAGATTAATATATATACTTTTAGGACTTAGGGGAGCTTTTTAATATAAAAATTTATTTGGTGGCTCGACATAAATTTGGTGCCGTCAAAGCTCGTGGCCTAGGACCTAGTTAATTGCAATTCTTAATAAATAAATTATAAATAAATTTTGTGGCACAACAGCTCATGCAGAGCCAACAGAGCCTAATGGCTTTCAACTCTCAATCGGCTACATGAAATTTGGCCCAGTGAAAAATGGCCCCCAAAAAAAAAAAAATGAAAAATAGCCCCAAAGCTGGGGCTAAGAAAGAAAAGCTCAAACCAAAAGCGAAAAATTGCCCCAAAAATATATACATACATAAGACAATGACAACGCAGATAAAAGTGTGGCCATTTTCTCAAAATGAAAAATGAAGAGGCCCCAAAACAATGAAAAATTACCCCAATACACAAAATTTTATCAATTTTTTGTTGTTGTTGCTTTTCATATAAATTTTTTGGGTTCATTTTTCATTATTTGTTTGGGGCCATTTTTCATTGAGACCAAATTTTATGTAGCCCTTTAAACCATTTTTGTGTTCGGGTTCAGGAATGGAGGGATCTTAAATTTTCTGCCGAATCCGAACGGTTAATGTGAGAGACACTTATGAATTTAGGTACTTTTGAAGGATTTGTCGCTTCCTCGCAAAAGGCTGTACCTAACCGTAAAACGTTTTTAGTTGGAAGAGGCTGGGAATCGAACCCTGAACTCGGCATGGCAGTCCTACGCACTAGCAATAATTATGCTACGGCTACTATACACTTGCAACTCTAAACATAGAGAAAAAAATTATACATGTTCTTATGTTCTAGTAGACGAAAATTGAAATATCCGAGTCTGAGTAAATGAAAGAAGCATTATTATATATGCATATATGTAAGCTTGGGTATGTATCTCTCTTTATAAAGATTCTCAAGGCAATAAAGTGTCTTTCCAAAATATTCCAGCTGATATCATGATGTGGCAGAAATTGCGTACCAACCCTAGAAGTCTATGCCAGTGATTGAATAAGCTATGGAGTGATCAATATTGATATAGTAGGTATACTGAGATATACTTATCTATTAATCGAAATAAAACATAATTTATTACATTTAATCGATCAAGATAACACCAAAAATCAATTATCTATCAGATAAACCGAACAAAGAATCACAGAAAGCCGTTTCTACATCTATTAATGTTCTAAATAAACAAAAAAAATAATATACCTTTTTTAATAACACATCTTGTATAGGTAGGTACTTACGTTATCATTGGTTTTGCGATAAAAAAAAAAAAAAATATTTCCATAGCCCAAGGAAAATCTTAACGAAATAGAACCCTTCTACCTTGTTTTTGTTTTTCTTTTATTGTTGGACGTCGGTAAAACTCAATAAAAAAAACATATCTAAAGGTGTGTGGTTTGTACCCTCATACCGATAATAACAATAGAAACAAAGCTTCTAGGTGTATTGCAAAAAAAAAAACATCTACCTCAGATAATTTTGTTTGTTGTTTTCAAAAACAATATCTGTGAATGCTGTATTATAACCCGCATACTATATGTATATATGTATATACATTTTGAATGATTTTGAAGAATAAAGAAACAATTATACCCTCACAATGTACTTAGCTTTGCAAGACTTTGCTATTTACAAAATTTCACCACAGAAATGGTAAAGGTCTGCCACATCACTAATAAGCCTCCTAAGGGGTGAGAGGCGTGGAAAACCACACCCTTCCATACACTCCAAACTTAATTAATTATGTATTTCTGCACACATTCTATATGGAACATCAACTGAATATTTCAACAATGCAAACACAAGAGACAGAAATGTATATAGACACCTATCTACATATATGTATATGTATCTTTTGTCCTACCTCAACATGTTATTCATTGGGCCGTTCCTATCTATTATAAGCCCTTTAAACTTTTTAACAACGCCAGATAATTACTAAATACTCCATAAAAAAAATATACGCAGATGCCAAAAAAAGCATAGAATTACAAAAAAAAAAAAAAAAACAAAATAATTCGTACGAAATGCACTTTTCCAAACTACTCAGCACATTTTCCAGGTCCAGTGAACTGACCCTTAACATCACCAATCTGCCTGCGTCCCCTATTCCCGCTGAACACAACGCACTTTCACCAAACCAAACAGAACTGCCAGCCAACTATGAAACCATAATTTAATACAAAAATATCGGATGCAAGCGATTGTGTGCGGTGTTGGTGCATGTAAATTCATATTCCTAAATGTTTGAATCTCAACGCGCAGAAATCTCCCACATAAATCTTGATTAAAAAACGTACAACTAAAATTAAAACCTTTAAACTATATGAGTTTATTTCTATATCGTATAGCTTCTCCTCCTCTTTCTCTCTTCCCCCATTATGGTTCATGGTCCATTTATTTCTAATGCTCCCGCAGATATGCAACAACACCAACTGTAACAGTGCATTTAATTGAAGTATACATATAGCCTAACTATTGTACATACATACATATGTATATGTGAAATTGTATAGAAAAGATACAAAAGACAAATAATATGCATGTTCGTATGTTATGTTAAATGGCATAGTGATGAACTGGAGTGTGAACCGAAGTTTTTTTTTTTTTTTTATTTATAGGCAAATCATTAAAACGGAGTCGTGATAGATAAACATAACTTAGAATTCCTTTCAAAGCATCGTAGAAGTCAAATATGGCAAATAGCAACAGCAGAAAAAAGAGGTTTAAAAATAATTTTAAGGAATTGATGAGTCGGATAATTATAAAATGGACATTTTAGAATTTTTATTATTTTAAATGAAAAAAAAAATAAAAAAAAATATGTATTTGCATAAAATTTGGACTTATGAGGCTTTCAAAAAGAAAGCCGACGATAGAGTAAATAAATACCTGTTTATTAATCAAATAAGTTATAAGACGTACCTAGTTATCTTTTTTTAATGTTGCCAGATGCCACGTGAGTTATAATTTATTTTATTAATATATATTTCACATCAATTCTACATTAATTTATCAATTTCATTATATCTCAATCCCACTTTTTTTTACATGAGTTACTCAATGGGATAATGTGGAAGTAGCAACACTATCTTTTTTTGCTCGGAAATAAAGAATAAAAATGAAATTTGGAACACTTTTTAAGTAAATAATAAATACATTTAAATTTAAACAAAAATTAAAAAAAAAAAAAAAAAAACAACAAAAAAAATTAAAAATTAAAAATTAAAACAAAAATAAAAAATATTAAAAATAAAAAATAAAAAAAAATTACAAATTAAAAGTAGAAAATAAAAAAAATTAAAAAAAAAAAATAAAATAAATATAAAATAAAAAAACAAAAAAAAAATTAAAAAAAAATAAAAAAAAAATTAAAAAAAAATTAAAAAAAGGATAAAAAATAAGAGAACAAAAAAAAAATAC
Source organism: Epistrophella euchroma (assembly GCA_947049315.1). NCBI lineage: Eukaryota > Metazoa > Arthropoda > Insecta > Diptera > Syrphidae > Epistrophella > Epistrophella euchroma. Next base: position 110,344,911 of record OX346247.1, on the reverse strand, counting down.
CTAGTAAAGAAAATAAAAAAAAAATAAAAACAAAAAAAAAAAAAAAAAAAAAAAAAAAACATAAAAATAAAAACAAAAAAAAAAAAATAAAAAAAAAATAAGAAAAAATTAAAAAGAAAATATAAAAAGGATCACTTCAAGACTAGTAGATATAAAGAAAAAATTAAAATCGATTCCAAAACACAGTTTTTTTTTGTATGTAATGGAAATTTTAAATGGTCAAAAGTTAAACACTCTGCTCTAACTCTCGATTAAGTGTTAGTCTTTTAATGATGATCTGTCAACCAGAACGTAAATGGCAATCTCCGATAACAAGACTATCTACAAAAAAGGCGATTGTATGTCTTGCAAGAACAATTGAGGCTGTATAAGTTGCGTGCTAAGCCGGTTTGCAAAACTGACCAAATCTTCACTCTTACAAAGCAACACGAAATTCAAGTGGAGACCTGGCACAGTCAAGAGGAGTACTATACAACAATGGTCGAACTCAGGGACCCGAGAAAACTGATCGAGTTGTATAGCCTAACATTACGAAAATGGAAGTTTCACAAAAAAGTTCAATATAAATGAATAAGAAAAAGAGTCGAGACAAAACGGGGCCCTGCTGCACACCAAGCATTTATTTTGTATAAACATCAGACTTAAGATATCTCAATGCAACTTGCACTAAACGATGCGGACTGAAAAGTAATTTCTAATCCAGAAGACGAAATTTACCGATACCAAATTCACGTAAGTATTTTCGATTTGAGAGTTAACACCCAAACTGTATCAAACACTTTTGAAGCATCAAGTTCAATAATTTTATTTACTCCAAAACTATGCATATAAAGTGGACCTATTTCTACTTAAGCTTTAACTCTCAGTTTTTAAGAATATTTAATTCTTCAATATATTTCTTCTGCTCAAAATAAATCAACACAATTGGATGGTATAGTTAGACGGGTGAGAAGACTAATGTGTTTTTTGCATCAACTCGGAAAAAGGCCAGTACAGTAGGACAGATGAAAAAACCTACGCATTGCGGTTTTGCCAGCTTTAAAGAACCCCTTTCTAGAATACTAGCAGAAATGCTTTCAGGGACTGCGCAATCGTGTTGAGATCTTAGAGAACTTCATGAGTGCGAAGAAGAAGGGGTAAAAGTTCTTTCTGACAGCGTCGCATTAATTGCAAACTGTGCAATTGTTTGCACATCAGCTTCTTATAGTGAGCTAAATGGAAAGGAAAATCATAGAAGACAAGTATTGGAAAATTTTTACAGAACACTAAAAAAATTACTTTTCAGACATTATTGTAATTTCTGCCTTAGCTTTTGGTCATGTAAGAATTTGGTTCGTCGAATATGTATTGGACGATAAGCAGACAGGGATAGACAAGGAGAACTCTTTTGACCCGACTCTTTACGCCGAGAGCATGTTATTAAATATTTCTGCATACATTTTAAAATTTTTTAAATATTTAATATCTAAATAAATAAATATTAAATCTATTTCATCATTTTGGATGATCTCCTAATAAAAAACTAGGCCTAAGACTAAAAAAAAGATTATTCCCACAGTTATATTTATTCTTAATTCAAAATTTTAATGTAAAATCATATTGCATTTGTTATGATTTATTTTGTGCAAAATTGCAAATAAATCTAATTATCATATTAATAACATGCACAAAATTATGCAATGGTTTTTCTTTTATTTACATATTTATTGTAACAATTTTTTTTTCTTTAATAAAACCGAATGAAAATTGCTAATTTTGTAAAGAACGTAAATATACACATAGCAAACCCAAAAATTAATTGAAAATAAAATAACATCACCCGCCTCAACACAAAGTAATAAGGCGAACAGAAATTTCCATATTAAAAAAAAAACCAAACCACTCAGAAATATGCAATGATTGTATATTTTTTACTTTTACAATTTGCATAGGTTTACGATGCAACAGACTACGACGATGACGACGAAGAGGCCAACACCAACAGTGACAAAATGTTATGGTCAATAAATTTCACACTTCAGAATGGAACCCACACATAAATCTGTTTGCTAATTTTTGAACCGAGTGTCATCCATCATACTTCATACAGGCATACAGGATAAAAGGTCTCTCACCAAAATCGATCACAAACACCACGTTCGTTCTCATTCATTCTCATCACTGAACGACGACGAAAGGACGTCGAAAGCACCACACAAAGGTTCGCCTTTGTTGCGACCGACCAAATCTAATAAGCATTGCAATTTAAATTTTCATACTTCAAAAGTGAACTCAATAATATCTGTGTTTGTCTAATAGAGACTCCCTTCCCTACATCTCTCTCTCTCTCTATAGACATCCTGTATGAAATTTGAATATTAAGCTGCGACACTTTGTGGAAATATTAAGCTTAGATATTTGAAATCTAATATGCGTTTAATTCAACGGAACGGTGCCTCTTTCACAATCCGCTTTCAGTGACATATGATCCGATTAAATCACACAATGTTAAAGGACATCTTGTGACATGTACACATTTATGCATAGTGGATACTTGAACTAGAGATGTGGTTTCTGATGTGGTATAGATACACAAAGAACACACTCATGCCTTCAAGTGGACATTTCACCCAAAAGTACTTATCAGTCGGACTTTGCATAACTATGAACCACGTATAGTCGATTGAATTGCCAATAATAGAGAAGTTCTTGGTTTGATGTTTGAACTTTGGCGTATCTATTCATAGCTTTGTGTGTGGGAGTGGATTCATGAATTTATTATTTCGCTACACATTGGAACAGAATGGAATCAAAAGTGAACAAAATTTGAAAACAAAAATAAAGAAGCAGATATTTTTTTTTTTTTTTTTTTTTAGAAGTAAGTATGTGAATATCTTGTTAGAAAGTGTTGATGGTAAGTTTTGGATTCGTTAAAAAACCGAACTTGAGGTTTTGATCAAACGTGACATTACGATAACATAGAAGACGAAAAAATTGGCTCCCAATTCCGTCCGTCTGTCTGTCCGTCCATTTGCCTGCAGCCCAAACGCATGGGTCGATTTTATTTAAACTTGGTATCTATCGTTTTTTGGACATTCCCCCGACATTTTTTTTTTTCATTTTTTTAGGACCAAAAATAATGGTACCTGCCATATAATTTTTTTTATCATTTTTGGAATATCTTATTTTTCTTAAAAATTGTTCCAAAGATTTTTCTAGAAAAAAGATCAATAAATTTAATTGGGTATGGGCTACCTTTTGGTAAAAATAAAATTTCCGAAAAATGGCTTTAAATTGTAACCATTTTTTTTTTATTTATAGTTTTTGTCGAAAAGGAATTAGCTGATTTTGATAATTTTTTTTATGGAGAATTTTCTAATTTTTCAGGAACCTTATGTACTCTTGAGAATGGTAACGAAGTTGATGTTATTGCAACCGATCTCAGTAAAGCCTTTGACAAAATCTCCCATTCTTTGATCCTTTTCAAACTTAAAGCTCTGGGATTTCAACCTTTATTTATTGCATGGGTTGAATCTTATTTGAAAGATCGCTCTAATAAAGTCGTCTTCAGATCCTCTGTATCTGACCATATTCATGCAACGTCTGGTGTCCCACAGGGTAGTCACCTAGGCCCACTGATTTTTATTCTAAGACGTCGATAGTGTCATTAAAGACTCCTTTATATCAATTTATGCTGATGACAAACAAATCTACCGGCACATATCCTCCTTTGAGGACTCTAAACTTCTCCAAGATGATCTAAATACATGTTGCCATAAAAATTTCCTCGAACTGAATATCAGCAAGTGTCAAGCGATAACCTTCTCTCGTAAACGTACCCTACTCCCCCCCAGAAAGTATCTTATTAACAACAAGCAGATTAGCACACTTGACTCTATTCGTAGTCTTGGAGTTATATGTGATAAAGAACTTAACTTTCGTTGCCTTATAGATACCTCTATCAAGAGAGCTAACTCTGCTCTCGGATTTGTTAAACGTTGGTCCAAAGAATTCTCTGATCCTTATGTCACTAAAGCCCTGTATATAACCTTTGTCAGGCCCCTCCTTGAATATGCCAGCCAAGTCTGGTCACATCACTTTCTCTTACACTCCTACCGTATCGAAGCGGTCCAACGCAGATTCCTTCGTTTTGCACTCCGTACCCTTCCTTGGAATGACCAACATAATCTCCCTCCTTATGAAAACCGCTAATATCAACACTAATAACCTTAGATCGATCCCTCTTTTCAAAATAAACTATCATCGCATTAGCTATGGTGCCAACGAACCCTTGTCCCGCATGCTTCGCTCAACTAATAGCTTGCGAAGCTCTTTTGACTTTCATTTAAGCAAAGAAAGTCTTAAATCCTTACTTAATCGTCCCGCACGCCTTTACTAGTCTTTCCTCTCCTACAACTGCGTTAGACATAAGTATTTTTAAAATAGTTTTTAAGTGTTATTTTTGTTTTGCTTGTAATAAAGTTAGAAAATTGAAATACATAGTACTGTATAGACAAATTTAATTTTTTTTTTTTTATTTTTAAAAAAAGTTTCATTTTTTGAAAACCAAATATTTCGAGAACCGGTTGATTTTTATGAAACTTGATACCGAGCAATTTTTTAGTATTATGTCTCTAAAATATTTTGAACAATTTTTTTTATGCCTAGTCAAAATTATTATAAATGTCAAAAAACCGTTGCAGAAAATCTAAACTTTCTCAAAAACGACTCCTATGATTTCCATTAAAATAAATAAAGATCTATGATCCACTAACAACAAAATGTACAGTCAGACCTTATTAACAGTACCTATCATCGAACCATTTTCTTTATTTTGGACTATTTAATTTTCTGTATAACCAAATTAAATTAATTTTTTATACAAAAGCTTCTAAAAATTTGAAATAACTGCATATCAAAATTCTCAAAAAAAAAAAAAAAAAAACAAATTTTGGATTTTTAAAGAAATTTAATTTTTTTTTTTTTTTTGAAAATTCGATATTTCGAAAACAAGCAGTTGATTTTTTTTGGAAATTTAATTCTTAGTTCAACATTAATAAATATACTCAAAATTGTGCACCAATTTTTTTTTCTCAAACATTTTTACAAAATTTTACATATCAAAAATTAATTTTCAAAAAAACCGCTGCTACGATTTTGATTTTTTTCTTAAAAACTAAGATTTGTTAAAGACATTGTATGGGGTACTTTTTTTTAACTCTCAAAAAATTTCAAGAAGATTTTTTAATAAATTAATTTCGAATTATGTTGATTTTTAATAATTTTTCGATTCTAGTAACGTTCAAAAGTTGGTCTAAAGCTTGTCGGGGTAAGTTCGTGTTCGTTTATTTCTTTTTTCATAACAATTTCGTATCATTTTTGTCTTTTCAGCATTTTATTCTTCTTTTTTTTCAGCTTTAATATTTTTTTTTTCAATTGCTTTTATTTTCTTTTTCAGTTTTCATTTCAGATTATTTTCTAATTGTTTGAGAAAATTGCTGGCCACAAACATAAGGTGTAGGCTAGACATACAATCATAAGAACGTCTTTGGCCCCAAATTGTTGCCATTCCACTTTGATTTAAATACGTTTTCTTTGATTCTATAATGTGTTTTGGCTCAGTGTTAAGCTCTAAGTTACATGTTTAACTAGGTGCCTTAAACTCAACGTTCACCTGCAAAAATGATTGCTTTTAAAATCAGATGATTAGTTTTATGTACTCACACTTTAAAACCATAGTGTGATCTTACATAAGACCAAGTCTGGCATTTATTTTCTCCAATTTTTATATGGATAAATTAATTAAGTATTATTAGTGTACTTATAATACACCCAATCTTTAAAATTCAAAGAATCCTTTACCACGAAAATATACTACGTTTACGTAGGAAATGTAGCTGAGAAGCTGGAAGCTCTCTTTTTAAAATGAAATCAACTTAAAAAACATTACAGTCCCACAACTTGCAACACGCTGTATATCCTTTTGTAACCTACATAATGTTTCTGATTTCGGAGAAAAAAAATATATTGAAAATAGACACGTTGATTAAGCTGCTTTGTTGTGGGGAGATTCACGATACATAGCTCTATAATTGACATCTTTTGTTTTGTTTTTTTTTTTTTTTTTTCTCTTATTAAAGAAGAAAAAAACATACAAAATCCTTATCAAATGATTTATGACCAATTTTGAAGCTAATCAGCCCCAGTGTAAGTTGGTTGAATGAGGTCGCGTCCTTTAACTTTCTCCCCCCTCCCTCCGCCATTTCTTCGACACACATGGAAGGCAATCATGTTGAAAATGTGCGCACGACAACAAAACAACAAAAACATCTATACGAACCATCGTCATCTAACATAGAACACGTGCCCCACATTAATCTTTCTATATAATGTAGTTCTATCTAAAATTAATATTCGATGTTTGATTCATTGTTACCGCACATATCAAGTCTTCCGGAAGAAAAGTACTTTCCCGCATGTTTGGCCAACACTTCAATGAAGTCGAAGAAAACGAAAAACTAAATAATTAACTTTAATTAAGTTGGCAGATATAGAGAAGATATAGAGATATAGAGTAGAAATAAGTAGGTATATAGAAAACATTCAAAGAAAATCCTATCCATTATATTTTTCATCTCTTGATCTTCTTAAAGTTGAAGTTCTTTAAAGACTTTTATGCTGTTTACGTCCATGATGGTGTTTCACGGAACTCTTGTTTCTTATTTGGAAAATCTGTTAAAATTACAAGTTTTTTTTTAATTCTCTTTTTTTCTTGGAAAATTATCTTTTTTTTTGTATTCGAAATAAAGTCCTTGATGAGGAAAATACATTGAAAGACACTCCATGTCACCTGATTTAGTTTTGTGAAAATATTTAATTAATTACAATTGTTTGAAATATGTAAGCATTCAGTCAAGTTTCCATGTGGAATATTAAAATTAATACGAGACAGAGAGTGCAAAGGGTCTATTTTCCACCATTACCCCTTATAGTCCAGTCATATTAGACATTTGACTTCGGAAAAATCGCCGGAAAGCTGGATTTTGGCATACAGCCTTCCGTTAATGTTCTTAAGAAATTTAAAAGTCCCCATCGATAGGAGCGCCGCCAACAATTTTAGGGGGGGTTAAAGGCCCTTTAAAATGGTTTTTCAGCAATATCTCCCTAACGGTATCTTGTACAGAAAGACTGTTGATGACAAATTTGTAGCTTAGAAAATTTCCTACAAAATAGATCATAACACTTTTCTTTATTAAAGTAACTTTTTTTGAAATATTTGACTTTTTTACAAAATAGGCACGCGATTTTATTGCATAGCCCTCTTTTGATATTTTCGATGGGGACTTTTTGCAGTTTCTTAAGAACACCATCAGGATTTTCCGTAATTTGGCTGTATTATGTCTAATATGACTGGACTAAAAATTATTTATCAACAAATTAATCTGTTGACTGAACAAAATTTGAGGTCGATTCATTTAAGTTTTTTGTCAAAATTTTATTCTTATTGACCGCAAAAATAAGGATAAAATTTTGACAAAAAACTTAAATGACTGGACTACTTAAGCTCGAACCTAAGGAATTTTGTATGCTCCTGCTTTGGTATGGGTTGAATAAAATGTATTATGAAAAGTTACTTTACAACAAAAAAACAAAAGAATCGGAGAATTGCTTTCACTCTCTCTAAATTTAACTAAGAATTAAATTTTCTTCATTAGTTATGGAGTTTATGCTTTTGATGAATTTCAGTTTGTCATCAAATGAAATACTAAGGACAGACATATATCACTCACGCGATAAAATGAAAATGATACACTGTTAAACAAAAAATTAAAAGAAGTTATAAAAAGCTTTCTCGTAAAACTCATAGTTTTACATTTATCAACATTAAGAAGCAAAAAATTACTAACACACCATTTTAAAAACGAATTAAGGTCGCTATTACAACCTTCACAATCATTTCAATTTGAAATAGTTTTGAAGATTGTAACATTATCCGCATAAATGAGATATTTCGAGTGCTTCAACATAGACGATAAGTCATTTATAAATAAAATAAAAAGGGCAGGTCCAAAATGACTACCCTATAGAATTCCAAACTGTAGAATCAAAATCAAACTTATTTGATTTGCAATTGTTTAAAAGTATTGAATACGAACTATCGAATAAATAAGATTGAAGCCACTTTACAAAATGTTCACTAAATCCCAGAATCCTTAATTAAAAAAGCTAAACTCGATGTGAGGATTTGTCAAAGACTTTACTGAAGTCAGTGAAAACTAAGTGACAGATTTAAAAATCATTGAAATCTGAAGTGAATAATAATATGTATTTTAGATAACACTTGAAAATATTTATAGGGTCTTAAGCAAAATCGTGTTACCAAAAGTATTTGAAAATAAATAAAAGAAAACAAATGATATTGGTCATCATAACTATTAATTTTCGGGAAAAATGTTAAAAAAAAGATTAATATCATAAATATTCTAGACAATTTCAGTCTAATCAAGTGATTAGAACTGTGTAGGTATATGTCACACAGAACAAACTATATTAAAGCGACAACTAGGAAAACATTGAGAACAAAAAAGAAGAGGTGTGTATCTGTTTATAGGTACTACATAATTCGCCATCGTCTGTGTCACCTTTTCTATGACATAATATTTTCCTGTCGTTGTTTATTTTTTTTTTTTCTGAAACACTACAACCGATAAAGTTTAAGGATTAGGTTAGGAAGTTACTTTTACAGTTGAGTAGTAATTCAAAAATAAAGTTAAAAATCAATATATTTTTTCTTACCTTGGAGCTTTAAGATCAATCAAGTGTAGTAGAAGGCGAAAGTTAGCTTTTTAAGGAAGGTCGTAAATACTTAGCGATGCTTAGGTAATACTACAAATACAGTATTTTTCAATATTTTTTAATGGTTTCAAAAATATGTCGTTCTTCTTTGTCTAAAAGTAAAACTTGTTTCCTTGAAAGGACCATGGGCAATGTTATATGAAAGCTTATGCACAGTTGGTGTTTTAGCACGTTTTACTTTAATTGTTAAGACAGAAAAGAACGACATATTTTTGTACCCATTTAAAATATTTATTGGAAGATACTGTATTTGTATTGTCGGTATAAAGGTATACTGTGGAAGGTAGCAGAGATTGGACATGTTAATAAATACAGAAATGCAACCGTCCTGCAATATTGGCGTTCACAAATGAGAATAAACTGCATTATCGGTGCATGAGATGTAGTAGCCGTGGCGTGATGGTTAGTGCGATGGACTGTCATGCCGGAGGTCTAAGGTTCGATCCCCAGCCTCACCACCTATTTATTTAAAAGAAAAAACGGCTACTGCCTCTTGCGAGGAATTGACAAATCCTCCAAGAGTACCTCCTGTAACAGAAAAGTGCCGCTCGTTAGCCGTTCGGATTCGGCAATAAACTGTAGGTCCCCTCCATTCCAGCAGACACGCACACAGGAATGGTTGAGAGTTGTAAGTCACTAGGCCCTAGTTCTTCATGAGCTGTTGCGCCATCAAATTTATTTATTTATTTATCGGTGCATGAGGACAATTGCGTTCATAAAAGCAACATGACAGTCAAAATGCGATCACGTTTTTAGTTTTGCGTTGTAGGAGGAATGATTTTAATTTCTGCCATAGTTTGTTTGTTGTTTTTTTTTTTTTTTTTTTTTTTGCAATGTAGAACTGCCGCGTACTTGCAGCAGTTTTTCTATTCATAAATGTATTGATTAAATATTTTATGCATTGCATGTGTAAAAATGCTGAAATTATGAACTCAGCCATTACCTTACTATAGTTCGTCTAAGAAAGATAGGCAGTACAGGGAAGATAGGACGTTTGCATCTCAGTTTGGTTGCAGCGTAATACATATGTAGGTCTCGTATGTAAAAGCTCTTATCGCGATGCCGTAGTTATGCATTATAAGTCCTTTTTTTTTTTATAAAAAAGTATATTAATTCTGTAAGCTCTTGCACATAAGCTATAGAAAAATGAGTTGTTGATGTGGGTTACCTTAGAAATGGTCTAATTTTGTTTGAATAATTTTAATAAACACAACAGCAAGAGATCATAATTGGTTATCCATTTTGCACACGGCTGTGGGCGAGAAAGGTCGTGAGGGATGTACGTCGCCGCTTGAAAAGGAAATTACAAAAACAATGCTGTGGGAAGTCTGTGGTTATTGTAAGTGGCATTTTATTTTTCATGGAGTGCTTTGGAAAATCGCTCCACTGATCGGAGCCACTGATTTGAAAAAGCTTTCCTATAAGGTTTGTACTGACTATCTTTCTTGGACGGAGTATAACGTATATAAGGAGGGTTCACAGCTCTAGCGAACCAAGTCAAAAAAATTTAAATTCGAAGAAATTAACAGGTTTAGCAAATACACTGCCATTAATTACTAAACTAATATTTTACTCGTATTGCAGGCAATTTGATAGTTTATTCTCCAAATTTTCTTCTGATTTAAAAATAAAATGAACGAAATACTAGTTTTTGAGGTTTTTTTTTGTTTAAAATGGGCCCTATTTCACTAACAATTAATCACTAACCGCCGTAATATTCACGCCGTTTAAAACTTGGTTTATAAGCCCTTAAACCGACTACATTTAACCGAACTAAACCGATAGAATTTAAACGACAATATCTCGTTTAAATCGGTAATATTCACTCCGTTTAAGCAAAAATTACATTCGGTTTACGTCGGTTTAAATTTGTGATTTAAACCGAACGTCGCATAGCATCGCAAGTATGAAAAAACTAAAAAAGGCTTTTCTTGACATTTATTTTTTGAATTGTCATTTTATATTTAAAAATAAATTAATTAATTTGTGTCAAACACAATTACGCATTAGAAATGTCTTTCATTCCTCTTTATCGTGTGTTACGTTGCGAAAAAATGTCAACAATAACGTCCACCGCATTGCGTCTTCCAAACATTCCATGAACGATTTGTTGCGAGTTGAATTCTTCTTGATGATCTGGATGCAGTTCCGCGTCGGTCGTGAATTCGGGTCCAACATCTATCATATTATATTAAGCAAGATGGCAACTAAATTTCATCAACCTAACAGCAATACCGCAGCCCAAACACCTTCATAATGCACATATAAATTGCAACAAAAGTTTTTTTAACCGCTCCAAATTTTATATCTGTCCAAACTGAATTTTATTTGGTCTGGCAGCGATACCGTGAACATTACACTACCATTTTGCACTTTCCTAACAAAAATATAGTATTAGCATTTTTAAAGTGCATTATAATGGTGCTATGGCTATGGTATTGATGTCGGGTTGATAGAATTTAGTTTGAACACATAAAAATACTATGTAAACAACATTTGGATCGATTCAAAACACCTTTTTTTTTAGCGTTAATGAATTTTGGAAATGCATTATATGTAGTGGTGCTAGGTATGAGGTATTACTGTCAAGTTGATGAAATTGGGTGTGGACAGTAACCACGAACTATTCTGATTTTTTTGGTTGAATTTTGAAAGTGCTTTATGGAGATGTTAGGGCCACGGTATCGCTGCCAGACCATGGCATTTAATTAGGACACATATAAACATTATGCTCACAATATTTGGAGCGGTATAATACACTTAAACTTCACTAATTTTTTTGAATTTTGAAAGTGCATTACGTTGATCTTAGGGCCGCGATATCGCTAAAAGGTCTATGGCATGTAGTTTACACTGCGGTATACAAATATCATGCTCACAAATATCATGCGATATAAAACACTTTGATCAAATCGTTTACCAGCTCTCGGTATATAAGCCCTTTCTGATTAATTGGTCAACTCTACCCCGATGTGTGAATAACGTGCACAAATATGATGAGTTTGAATAGCCATCATCGCCGAAAATAACACGATTGAATATTTTGCACTGACTGAATAAACCAATAAAGTGTTGAATATTAGCTAAAACTATTTAAACCGTACCTAAACGACACGAAAATGCCTCGTTTAAGTTGGAGTCGGTTTATCGTAGTTAAACCGATCATTCGGTTTAAAATTTTGGTAAACGTCGGTTTAAGTGAGTGAATATTACCGATTAGTCGGTTTAAAAATTTTAAACCGACTTCTGAATCTAAACCGATTTTAAACGGCGTGAATATTACGGGCATAAGCAAATTTTCGTAAATTGTGGTACGATTTTGTAGCGCGGGCGATATTATTTCCCCGCACATAATGCATATGGACCTTGTGTCCGATTTAAGGTCAATAACAATTATTTCCGCGGACATTTCCTCATCCCGCCATATCAAAATCGTACCACAATTTGATAGTGTTTAGTGATAAGTTGTTAGTGCAATAGGGCCCTGGTTCGCTACAGCTGTGAACCCTCAATATATACCTATATTATAAAAATTATGTGGCAAAATAAACATGATTATGATTTTTAACTTCTTAATGGAAGTTACTAAAATTGGTCCGATTTGTGAAATTGAAAATTTTGACATTTTTCCACGTTTCGAGGTCTCTGGATCCGAATTACATTGTTTTTAGAGAGATGTCTGCAAAAGAAACTGCTAATAATTGTAATTTTTCGTGTCGCATATATTAAGAGCAAACAGCTTTCCCTTGATTGCATCACAACTGATAAGTTTTTCGAAGATTTTTAATTGCTAATTTTCTTATAAAAAATATCATCGGGTGTCGAGTTTCAAAGGGAACCAACGGGAAGTTATCAGTGTGGCCTCTTTTTGGTATTTTAAAAGAATCAAAACAGTGAATTGTCCGAGTTTTTCATTTTACCTACCCACCTAAGCTCATAATGTAGTTTCCTTTAAATATTGTTATTGTATTAACATTCTCAACATGACACTTTGGACACAACCTTAAAGGTGTATAATTTGTTAAAAGCAAACAAACTAAAATAAACACTTGATATTATGTATTATTTCCCATTTTTAAGTGTCGGCATTATTATAAAATTAAAACCAAGACCGACACGCACGTGACCTAAGGGATTCTATTCCATATAAGAGAAAGTACCGTTTGGGAATCATTGTTTAAGGAATTGGTCTTCTTCAATGTTTTTTTTTTTGTTGTATGTTGATAGGCAAATAGTTTCAACTTTAAACCGCAAACAAGTACATATCTACATTCTACAACCTACAATACACTATACGAAGAAGGAACAAGTTTCAAAAGATAATACAACCACATGGGATGTGGATATTCAACATAATATGTGCAGGAATCAACCAACTGAACATCGAACATCATCCATGTCAATCGTATGCATACTTTTGTTTCGCAAGTTGCAAATATTTTATTGAGTATAAAGCAACATCAAAGTTGTTGCGGTCAGGATAGCAATGAGTCCCATATGACTAAAAGTCATGTTGCGTTAGTTTGCAATGCCTTTACGTTAACATTATATGAAGAGTTTAATTGAAAACTTAATTATACATATCTATAGGAACAAAGTTTTCTTTGTTTTTCCTGTTTTGGGTTTTATGAGAAAAAAAAAAAAAAAAACGATGGTCAAATTAATTGTAAACTCGATTTGACTCTTAGAGAACAGAAAAACAACCTTGCATATTTAATTGGCCAAGATTTTGGGTTTCGGGTCATTCGAAATTTTATAAGCTCCCTTTGCAGATTCCTTCAATTTTCAGCCAACAAAAAAAAATTAGCTACATCACAGTTGTATACCCTTCTGTGGTTAATTGCGGTTAATTGTGGTTAATTCGGTAGGTACCTACCTATATAAAATAAAAAAAGTTCTAAAAAGCATTTTTGTATCTTTAAGGTTTTTATTTATGCAAAGAAGGCTCCAAGGAATTCGCTTAATTAAGTAAAAGTGAAAGTCTTAAATGATACAACAACAACGCGCCACCATGTTTAATAGCTGTTTTTATATGAGGCACGTTTTATTGGTAGTTTATAGCTATCGCATCAGCAAAAGTTCCAATAATACGGTACTTATATTATATTTTATATACGCACTTTTTATTTATGTGGCTGTGTTCACAAAGTATTCATGTTTTCATGTACCTATTCACACCAGTCGATAATTTTATGACTTTATTTATCAACAACACGCGAAATGTTCGATGGCTTTACTCGAATACAGGGTGTTCCAAAGTCAACGATATACCGACGAAAACCATGGGGTCCTTATCGACTTTACCGGTTTTTATGATTTTTGGTCGCGCTTCTTTAACTGGCTCTAACTTTTCCAAACTACAACCGATTCTTCAATTTTTGGTATTATTATTTTTTTTTTTTCACAAAAACATGTACCTATTAAATATCATTTTCCGTTTGTTGTTGCAAAGGCACAATTTGTTCTCTTAAAAATACTTGAAATATTTTTTTACCAAAACGGAAATTTTAAATTATTAACAAAATATAAACAAAAAAAGAAGAAAATTCAAGAAAATTGGAATATTTGAGTCAATTTCTTCATTAACGTTTACCGTTAAAAAAAAGGTTAATTGTTATATACTGAACTTGCCCTACAACGCTGCAAGAAATATTGCCCCCTTCTGATTGATTGTAATCTTTAAGGGTTATAAACTGGTCTAAGGATTGAGAACTTCTCAAAGCGGATATATAGACAAGTGCTCGTCCTTTCTTTAAACCACTTTAGTCTTGAGTGTACAGAAAAGAGCTATAAAAATGAAAGGCGAGATCGAACCATATCTGAATACTGAAACAGCGAGTTACATTCCTCCCCTGAAACAATTAAACTGTAACACTTTCACTTCCAAAAATTCCCAATTTCAAACGACGACGCACAGTGGTTCAGGGGCGGACAAAAATCATTTTATCGGCTTTTAAATATTTAGATTTTTGACATTGTAGTTTGATTAAGTAATAGTTGAAGCATTAGGATAAGGATATTTTTTTATGAAAAGCAGTTTTTAAATATAAAATTTGGAGCTCCAAAATTGATAAACGAAACTTCAGTGATTTTGGAGCAAAAAACGACCATTCTTCTTTTGACTTTTTGTTATTTTTTCTCTATTGGGCATATAAAAACAAATTAAATTTTGGAAAATAAAATTAAAATATAGTTGTAAAATTTTTTTTTACGAATTTTTAAAATTAGTAGGTACCTTTTTTTAATTTAAATTCAAAATTCAACTAAGATAAAATTATTGTTCCCCGGTTTTCCCCGGTCGGGCATATAGTACATACTATACTCGGAACCGTTAAGTATCGAATACAAAAAAAATTAGCTGCTAATACCTGCGAACCTTCAAATGCACCCAATTTATGTCTCAAGACCCCCAAAAACTCAACAATTTCTTGAATTACGTTTTTTTATTGTTTTATTTAAATAACTTCAAAACCTTCCCGTAAACCATGAAAAAAAAATATATATTTATTATTTCTAGAGGAAAACTTTCACAATAGTACCATTTTTAGTCCACTTTCCCAATACATTTTTTTGGGCGGCAACAACGCCCTCAAAAGTGGGCGTGGTAAATATTTCGCATTACTATTTTTTGTGCATGTTTGTACAGCAACTTGTATCGTTTTTTAAGAAATTGGTCCAAAAGTGAGCGTGGCAAAAAAATTGTATTGAAGAATTATATTAAATCACGTTATCTACAACTTTTTCAAAGTACACCCCTTCATTTATATCAACTATGACAGTTAGAAAACCTTTTGTTTTAAGTGGGCGTGTCAGTGGGCGGAAATTTTCTCTTCTTTTGCTATCCTTAACCATGTCTGAAAATTTCATTCAAATCGGTTGGCTGATTCAGATTTTATAGATTTATGACCGCCTCTCCATACAACCTGAACCACTATGCGACGTACTATCAAGTGTAGAGATTCTCTCTTTAACCGCGCTGCAAGAATGTTAAACACTTTACCTTACTCGATTTGTTGCTCTAATATTTTTTACGGATTATTCAAAACCAATGTGCATTGTTATCTCAATTCAAACCAACCCAATTTACCAACACGCTTGCACGTGTCGTTTTACTTTTCAAGGAAAGTCATAACCCCTTGACCTTGAGTGCGCGTAATATATAAAAAAAAGAGAGCAGTTCAGAAAGAGAATTAACTTCAATTCCAATTTATTTTAGATAGAAAAAATATCCCTTAAACTTTATTCCTCATCTACTTTAATAGTTGGTTTATAAAGAAATATAAAACACGATTCAAATATAATGTACAACAACTTCTATTTGTGTACATTATAGCTATTACTTATTAACAAAATACATATATACATACTCGTTCATATTTGGACCGGAATAAGCTTGACAGTAGCATTATAATCAGGATTATGACATCAGGAATTGCAACATTAAACACACATTATTGCCACACATATAATTTTTCGGTTCAATTCACCTCAATCTGGCTTAAATTCAACATCAGCTAAAACAACTCATACACAGATACTGCGTCGTTGTTGTTCCCTAACTAACTGTGTCTCAAATATCTTAACATTAAAGCCATGAGAATGTTTTCCTATGTTTATTATATATATTTTTTTTTTTGTCGACTTCTTCCTTTTTTTTTTGTGCACTTATGGAATTTAATGCCGACAAGACAGCCTAACCAAAGCTAAATCAGCTAGCAGCGGATATGGAGCACCAGCATCAGCTGCCACCCGACCGCGACCCCTTAAATCCTTGTTCCTAGCGCAATCAAATGTTATGGCAAACATAGTAACACACAATTTCTAGAGCGCAAGTCAACTAAAGTGGGCAAATTTAGGAGGCAATTGTGTTGGTTGGCTGGCGGCAGTTGATATGATGATGCGGGAAGAAATTAGAAAAACAGTTAAACAAGATGAACAATTTTTCCTCCTATATTTAAATCAGAGGGAAAGTTAAATTTCGCCTAGTAGGTATAATACAACAACAAATAACCATCACCAAGCTCAGCAATACAGAGAATAGGCTTATTACCGAGTGTGATTCGAACCTAGTTACAAATTCGAACTCAAGTTACAAATGATCTGTTCATACCCTGATATAGAAATTCTTCTGGAGCTTATTCTGGTCCTGGTGCTGTGGCTGGGTTTTAGTATTTAGTTAAAACTATACTGGTACTGGTGAGCTGTCCTGTTGTGGAATTGAAATAGTAAACTGATTCTGGCACGAGTTCTATATACACAATTGTGGGCACAACACCAAGCTGGCAGAAGAATTTACGATTAGGTACGTTTGCTGTTCTCTTCGTTCTATATGAGAAACGTCTATCCGTACGAATTCAATAACACACTCAGTTTTAGAAATGCGAATGGAAGGGCTTTTGCACGACAGCCAGAAGTATAGAGTAAAACATTGCGGGAATGCAGAAAGAGATATGTTTGTTAGATTAACGGCTTGAATTGGATTTACTTTTATATATTTTTAGTTTAACTTAAGCTCTTTAATATAAGAATCTTGAACAAAATTTTCGTCAGTCCTTTGGGAGTTTGAGGCGAAAGAATATTCATTTATTTATTATATGGGCGGATTTAAGATTTGCTGATACACAAAATACAATTGACTTTCGTAATCTCTTGGAGAATTTGTTTTCCTTTTTGCTTGTTCTATACATGTGTTCACTATTGTTGTTGTAAGTGTATAAAAAAGGGCAAATAGAATATCTAAATATTAAATAAAAATACAAAGGAGTACAAATTTAACAGTTCGACTTTGTACGAACAATTTGAGAAGTAAGGCTTTGAAAGTTAATGAAGTCTGACTGTTTCAATTTAACAATGTTCAATATGATTGAATTTTTGAACAACAACAACAACAACTTAAAGGCGCTAACACCAATTATTGTTTACGAATTTATTTTATGTATTTTAATTCGTTTTATTTTGTTTGGCTGGAGATATATGTATGTAGCTATTTCAAGGGGTTCCGAATTAAAATACCTAAAATTAATTCGTAAACAATTGGTGGTAGCGCCTTTAAGTTGTTGTTGTTGTTCAAAAATTTAATGAAATTGACGCAATAAAGAATGGTCAAGTCTGAATAATACAATAAATAATAATAATGTTTAATTTTTTTTTTAGTTAGATATTTTACTTACCTATACACTGTATATGATTTAATTACTACGGAATTAAGAACTTACCTGAAAAGAAACAAAAAAAAGATATAAATTGACCAGAAAGTAAAAATAAAAAGTAAAAAGTGTAAAAATGTATATATAAAAAAAATAGGCAAAAACATTTTTTTTTTTTTGAAAAGCAGGTGAAATTATATGCTACATTAACATTGCTTGGCTTGTTGTTCTTGAACATATTTTTTATGTTTATTTCAAATATACATTTATACAGGTTGCGCTCTTCGAAAAGGGCTTACAACTACTCTCATCAATTTTTTACTTGCTCTTTAGGGCAAGTATTGGTTTCGTTTAAATAAAAACATTCAAAATTGACACTACAATGATGAGGAGGTCCGACCATACCTCAGATCAGGTCCGCGCATCCATCTGTGCGTTCGTGCGTCCACTGTGACCTGTGCCGAGATTTAGCTAATGGCGAGTGAGTGAGATGACTCACTTTTCACTGAAAATCGATTTAGCTAGTAAAAGTGAGTGAGTAGGCGAGTGAAATGAAACGTCAGTTTACTCGCCGGATGTTTCAGCGGTGACTTGGTGTATGTGTTGGTAAATTTCCACTTTTGCATAAGTATGTGTTCTTTTTCAAATGAATTTCAACATACCTATTCACGTATGTGAAACGAACTAGCAAAACAACAATTTATGTAGGTAAAAATGAGTATGCAGCACATAAAAGATTTTTTTTTTTTTTTTTTATACAAACATACATTTATGTAAAAATGATATTTGATGAACATTATTAATTTTTTATTTACATTTTATTTGTAGGTATAAATTTTTTTAACACAAGTGAAAAATATAATTCAGCATCGCAAGGACGACCCCATCAACTTCTTGAGGACTAACTACAAAACTTTGGAAGAATATTTAGGAGTGGGTAGGGCACACTAACTTCACAATAAAGTCACACATTAATTAAATTTTGTTTTCCTAAGTTTTTCGATAAAGTTTAATTAAAATAAAAATACGAAATTGAAAAATTAAACCTCAAACAAACAAAACCAAAGACAACGAATTAAAAGATAGCCTTTGTTTATGACATTTCATGTGTTCGAAACTTGATTCGAAATTACTCATTTCACTTTAATAGCTAAATCACTTTTGCGAATGAAGTGAGATGAGTCGGCGAGTAAGGCGAGTCATCTCACCTCACTCGCTGAAATAGCTAAATCTCGGCACTGATCTGAGGTAGAGCCTAAACGGTTGGGTCGATTTGCTTCAAATTTGGTACAGAGCATTTTTTAAAGAAAGGCAATTCGAATTTTTGATACAGTTCATCTAAAAAAAAATTCATGGCACAACAGCTCATGAAGAACTAGGGCCTATTGACTAGTGAAGGAATGGAGGGGACCTACAGTTTATTGCCGAATCCGAACGGCCATTGTGAGCGGTACTTTTCTATTTTCTATGACAAGAAATACTCTTGGGATTTTGTCAATTCCTCGCAAGAGGCAGTAGCCGTTTTTTTTTTTTTTTAATTTTTAGGTGGCGAGGCTGGGGATCGAAACTAGGCACGACAGTCCATCGCAATACCATCACCTACGCCACGGCTACTACTACGCTATAAAAATATGTCGTTTTTTTTTCAAATTTTCTCAAAAACGACTCATATCATTTCGATTAAACTTCGTACCCTAATAACGACCGTAGTGGTTGTAAGAAAACTGCATTTCAGGTTTTCGGAAAAAAAAATGGATTGCGGTAATATGGTTCCGATGTTTTTTGAGCAAGTTGTCCTATTTTCGAGTCATTCACGAATAGCTTCTTAATGGGTGGACCGATTTTGGTATAAGTTTGCAGTCTGGCACTTCTGAGTACTTAGTTAAAAAAATATTCGTGCGATCCAGTGATGCATTTTTTTTTGTATTTAGTTTTAATTTTTGGTTTCAGTAAAACGGTAAGCAAAAAAAAAATTCAACTCTTCTTCTCATTTATTTTTTCAAACTAAGAATATACAAATATTAAAAAATAAAATATAAAATATAACATGAAATTAAATCAATTTGATATTATAAAATTGAATTTAAAGGTATTTCTGGCTGGAAAGATATAGCATTACATTGTAGCGTTGCAGTTGTTTTTTGATAATTTTTTTTTATATTTTAAGAATATTTTGAGAAAATTATCCCTACAGCGTAAACGAGACCCCCTTCCAATCCATACGATTTTTTCTTGTTTCGATCTATCTCAACGGTCTTTAGCCTTTTGCACATATTATGTAATCAATCACCCGTTAAGGCCCAGTTTTCTGTGCGAGATTTAAGTTAAACCTGAGTTTGATGAGATTTACTCAACATAATCTTTTGATCTTTTATCCTTTCACGTTTTTAGGTCGATTCGCATGAATTTCTTTTCTGAAAGACTGCCTCTTGATTTAACTGTAAATTAATGTAAAGAGTTAACTAACTCTGGTTTAAATAACTAATGAAAAACTGTGAATAAGTGTATCAGAACGGTAACTATACTGTTAGGCCCAGCTTCAAGTCCTTCCACACTATCTCATTGAGTATTAAGACATGTCAAAAAAATAAGTGGGATAGAATTTTTTACGACTTCCAGATTTGTGTGAAAAAACTTATTTTCATATTTTGCTTCTACAATTGCATCCAAACAAATCAATTCAACATAACCTGAAACCCCCAAGTGGGATAGAATGTGTGATGGTTTGAGAACAAATCCTAAAAATTTCATACTCTGTTTTCACACTTTTATACATGATTTACGTACTTCCCATTTCATTGACATGAGTGTTAATACTCAATGGGATCGTGTGGAAGGGCTTTTATGGGACTTAATTGGAATAATATCGTAACTCAATTTTGTTGTTCTGTCAATTTCAAATATTCTTCCTCACAGTTTAGTCAAATCAACCAAATCTTTTCCACTTGAGATGGTACAATACGTTGTACTATACACCGGAAATCATTAAACATGAGGTTCATGGTTTAAATCACCTTTATCACAGCACTTTGTAATCACTACGAGAAACCTTTTAGATCCCATTTCCCATTACTGAGCGTGACCTGATGGTTTTTTTTTTTTTTTGTATCGAAATTAATTACTATTAGACTGAAGACTGTAAGGTTAAACAATGCTGCTGCTATATAAATTAAAAAATAACGGCACAACTTACAATGATATGCTATGCTACCTCTAAATGTTAATCTAAATGTCTTTTTTTACAGCTCAAATTTTGGATTCGTAAAAAAATCTTATTTGAGATTTCAAGCAAACATATGTATGGGTGATTCTACAAATGATGGAATTTTAGGTGGCTCGGAAGATATTTTAAAATCCGTTCAATTATTTAATATGATTTTTCTTTCTAAAATTAAATCTGATTGATATCTTTATGCGCAAACATAATTATTTATATTATGTTTTTTTTTTTTTACTTAGTTTTTAATTTTTTTAAATTACCTTGGCATGTTTTTTGCGCAAAAACTATGATATTTTCAGTCCCCTGGTTTTTCAATGAAGAAAAGTACTCAAATATCCAGGGGCCTGAGAAATTTTGCATTTTCGTACATATTCATTGCGAATGTTTTCAAAAAGAATACAATTTATTTAAAATTGATTCTATCGTGATTTTTCTCGATCAGAAAAAGAAAATGGGATGGAAGTAGAATTATGCTGAATTCGTTTCTGTAAATTAAATCAATTTGAATGCGAGCATTACCTTTGGGGATAAGGGAAGGGGGGGCAAGACCGTACCTTTAGTGTTTGACTGGCTTAAAATCCATTGAAAAACGCCTTTTAAAAAATATTAAGTTTTTATTCACTTAGGCGTACATTTCTTCTAAGAGTTTTATTTATTATAATAAAAAAAATCGATCCCCTGAACCTTCTTTTTCAAAACATGTCTCTAAAATTGCAATTTTTTTTTTGACTGGCCGCTTTTAGCAAAGTAAAAAGGCGTTAGAACAATTGACTAGGACTACTTTTTTCGAATTTTAGCTTCCAAAAATGTCGTGCCGAAATATTAACCATTTTATTCCATGTTTTGTAGAATCACTCATATATATTACGGCTTACGCAATTCCGTCTGTGTGTATCTATGCCTAGAGCCTAAACCAAACTTGGAACTTAAGATTTTTAAATGGAAGTGATTGAAAGAAAATTGAAATTTCTTACCTCAAAAAATATCGGTAATATTCTGTGATGGCAGTTACCTACTACATGTATTGCAGGTGGCCTGAATTTTGGCAGACGAAATTGTACTAAAAATTGTACTAAAAAACGTAGGTAGGTACCCGTCGATATTTAATACCAATCTCATCAAATTCTGTCTACTTTCGAAACAATTTAAGGTTATCAATAATGGATTTATTACTCAAGTGTTAATATTACTCAAAAAAAACTAACTTAAATTTTAAAGTTAAATGGAGGTAATTATTCTTTTGTATTTTATCTTACATAATATAACCACCCACAATCTTACTGTTCCTCTTTCTCTATTGTCTATCCGTGCCTACAAAATAATCTAAGTTCAAATTTTTTCACTATACCTATATACACATTGAACAAGAAAATATATGTGTCAAGTGTAAAAATGAACTCTTTCTAGCCCCTGCCGAAGACAAAAATTCAAAAACCATTTTTGAATACACAACAAGACAAGTTGTCAACCCTTTATTCTCTCCAAGGCACTAATTCAACTTTCTTTTGCCATTTATGTAATGTTTTGCGCTTCCTATCAACCCCTCCTAATTCTAACTGTTGAAAGTGCACAACTTCGATGGTGAGTGCTACTTTTAATCCTTTTTCATCATCCCTTTACAAACGTCAACAACCTATCATACCGACAACGACGACGACAATAATGACTACCAGCCCCCTCTGCATTATACTTGCGTCTTTTCACAGGAAAAACATTTTAATTAAAGATTTCCTTCAGGGTAATTGACTATACTTACACCGTTATTTGTTTCGCGATCTATTTGAATAAAAATACGCGGGTGTGTATATTGAAGGAGTTTAGAACTTTTGAAATATTCCAACTTTGAACTCTTACTCTTTCTCCATAATCGACATAGTTTCATTGTTACTCATAATCTAGTATTTCTGAGCTATGAACTTTTGAATTCGACATTAAATTTCATTGCGTTCTCTTAATTTTCCTAAAGGATGTTTTCCATGCAACTGCTCAGTAGAAAGGATTGTGTCGCTGATGGGAATAGTAGGTATGTATAATTGAATAATCAGCTCCCTTATAGGATGGAATTTCATCCAACGCTATTCTGTTACTCCCTCCTGTCAATTATATTATTGAAATCAAAGTTTCTTGCTGTGCACACATTTTCTGCTGTGCGTTTTGTCTAGATTCGCTGGCTGACTATTAATTTTTGTAGCCACTTTTTGGGAGAAAAAAAAATAAACGTGGGCGTGCTGCTGGAAGTGGGTTGGAATCGGAATACATACAACAACAACTGTCAAATGCAGTATAGTCCTATATCGTTTCGAAACTCGTGTCCGGACAAAAATGGGAGGGGTTGTTTGTAAAAAGAAAAAATTTACAGAGAATTGTGTTTTCCTGTGTGAAAACATATTTCCCGCTTATCCAGTCGGAAGAGTTATGAATTAAAGTCCTGAATTTATTCGACATAAGCAAAAAACATAAAAATAAATAAATGAAAAATTCTGCATTTGGCAATAAAAATATGTGTGCCAGATGAAAGTTGAGGAAAAAAATAAATTAAATATATAAATAATGCCCAGGAGCGGATGATAAAAAAAAAAATATCGGGTCCAATATGGGGACACCTTTCACTCTTGGGGTAAAAGAATGCAAAGAATTAATTGAATTTTTAAAAGATTACATTCAATTGATTGCTGTAAAAAGAATGGGTAAAAAAAATGATTGCAATATTTTTGATTCAAATGAATGGTGATTGCATAGCACCCCTTAAGATATGTAGTTTTAACACGCTCACAGTTCTTTTTTTTTTTTTTTTTTATAAATGAGGAAGGGACGTGACGTCTGGGATATAACTCGGGACATAACTTCCACCAGGACAAGTCTAAAATGAACCTATACATATGTCTCACCTTAATGGGACATAAGTCCAGAATTCAATAATGGATGTATGTCCCATCAAATCATAAGTCCTTAAAAAAAAGGCGTCAATGTCAACAGATTTCGTGGAGAAAAGTACTTTGGGTGGCCCGCGGGTTCAAAGAATTTTAATTCCCTCTTTGGGTCCTCTGTACCACTCACGCAACTCGTTTGCTTTGCTTATGATATGTTCAGTCGCCAGGCAGGCGCCTATATCAACAGTTTTCTTAATAAATCTCGGTAGCCTAAAGTACCAAAGCTGCTTCTAATAAAACGATTTGTTTAATTTATTTTATATAAATAATTCAAAAAGTTATTTTACTATGGACTTATGTCCCACCTTTTTAAAAATAAATTATGGATTTATAAACCATTTCGGTGGGACATACATACGTCTCATAATCCTATTGCTGACTTATGTCCTACCGAGATTGGGACATAAATCTGCTAGAGCTTTATCAATCCTGATTGCTTCGGTCTTTGTGACCCGTTCATCAAAATGAACGATTGATTGCAATCACAATAAACCGACACAATTAATCCGAACATCAATCTTTTCAGTTATTGCAAAAACGACCGACGCACGTATTTATGTTTCGTTTCCACTCGTTCTCAATCAAATTACACAAAGAATAAAAAAAAAATAAAAGAAAAATACAAGCCAATAACCGTTAAAAAGTTACAGCAAATCGAAAAGACAAAAAATCTCTTAAAAGGGGCCAAAGGTCATGAAAATGTGCTGTAACTTTTTAACGGTTAATGTTACGAGAAAAAACTGTAAAGCCCATTTTTGTGGGAAATTGCATGCAAAAAAAAAACTCATTTTTATGACCTTTGACCCGTTATGATCGTTGATCAGTTTACCAACCCTCTCAGTTTACCAACGTCCATGCAAAATTTCAGCATCTAACTAATTTTTTCCTTTTTTTTGGGATTTTTTCTATTTCTATTCTTACTGGACTAGAGATTGATATCGAAAATCGAGATTCATTGAAATTATTGAGAGGCAAATCGAAAATCATCGAAATGATTGAGATTGGGATCGATTGAAATGAAAATTTCTGATTTCAATCATCAATACTTCAATACAAATCGAATTGTTCCTGATTGACACAGCCCTTATATACGAATCACAATCACAAAAACCAAATCAATCAGACTGACATTTATCTGTCAAAAAGACAATTTCGCCTCTTTTTGCGTTCCATTGGGCAAAATAAATTGATTTATTTTTGATTTTAAATTAAATTTGCAAATCTAAATTTTTCGGCAGATTTACCCCTCATTGTACTTATACCAACATAAATCCAGCTGTCAGTTTGCAAATGTTTTTTGTTGATAGTTCGGTTATGTTTAAAAATGTGGAAAATAATTCCTAATAAATAAATGGTAGCAGTTCAAAATGAAAATTAAAGTTCATATTTCTCTTCTAAAAGCAATAATGTACAAATGCAGTAAGAAAAATAAATCAATTTGAAATTGTGTTCTATTCGCCACAAAATAAATCAATTTTTTGATAAAAAATCTTAATTTGCCAATGGAAAACCCCATTAGTGAATGATTCAATCTTTGACCATAATGATTGAAAAAATGATTAATTTAAAAGATCGAATCTTTGAGCAATCAATCATCATTGATTGATTCGATCTTTGAAAATGAACGATTGACACAGCTCTAGTCCCTGCGCGCCATCTAGGGTAAGGAACGGATAGCAGGATTTAATAAGACAAAAATATCTCACCAGTAGACAGGGCCTATTCGCAGTACTCTCTTATAATTATTGACAATCCAGCACTGTGGTAGAATAAAAAAAGGTATGAACATTTTTTTTTTTGTTAAATAAGAATTTCCGGATGCCACATGATGGGAGAGGGGGATTTGTTGTTAAAGTAGTAACCAGGAACAAATTGCCATAAAAGTAGATTACATCAACAATATCCAGTTGTGAGTTCGACGAGACCTAGAATCCTTATATACTCTGGGTAATCAGAACAAACAGCAGGTGTACACTGTACAGCTGTTTGGATTTAACTATAGTCAAACGGATGAAGCAGACACTTTGCAACTGCAACAATATCCAACTATGCACGATTACAAACTTTTCATTTTAAACTTTTCTATCTTGCAGGTATAGGGTAAGTGCGTTAGATTTGAGGTTGAAGTGAAATTTTATTTCGTTTAAACTTTCGAAAAACACTCTTGAATTCCATTCAGTATAGAAAATATTTTTCATTTGCTAAATACTTTAAGGGGTGTTAAAAAATTTATGAATATGTGTAGCTCCAAACTTATACATGATGTGTATTTTATTTGTGTTTTGCATATTGTTGCGTGTTTGATGAAATTAAATGAAAAGTTGGCGGCATTTTTGCAATTTAATTGTAAACTGTCATCCTCCTGTCATTTCCGAAAAATTATAAGACAACCACTTTACTGTCCTTCCTCCTTATGTAGGGGGTGAGTTTCATGAAATACTCCATGACAAGGATACAACAATTATTCTGAGGTTTTTTTTTGCAATGACAAGAAAGTTTAGTTTATTCTTAAGGAATGCCTCTTTCGAGACAAGGAAGTTGAATCGCGCAAAATTGTTCATAAGGATGTTCCAGAGTAAATGGATTTTTATTTTACGATCTGTAGACAGGATTTTTTTTATATTAAGATCGTCTCGGTGTTGTTTCATTAAATGACGTGTTCACTGCAACCGTTAAGAATGATTGTTAATACTAAAACGTGAGCGAGTATTTTACGACAACACGCCTCAATGCACGCCATGAGCATAATTAAAATCTTTGTCTTGACTCAAGAAGAAGAAGAAGAAAGGACATTTCTTTTCTTTTCTTAAATGCATCATGAAACGAAAAGGAACAATATTCATCCGTATGATGGTGTCCTTTGTGTTTATATGTGTATTACGAGTCAAAGAGTTTGGATAATATCAATGACACATAGAGCATGATTTAAAATTTGGTTATAAAATGAAAGTATTTTTATAGCATCCTACTTCATTGCATTTCATGTTTTTTTTTTTTTTTTTATTTTTATTTTTAATCTTTCGTCCTTCTATGCGGCAGTTAAAAAAATCAAGGAAACATGCCACTGTGTCTTGTTGAAAAGGGGTATGGTTTTATGGACGAGTTTAACTGACGAGATACAAATCACAGGCGATAAAAGTTTTGTCTTCAACTTGCATTTTTGTAGCAAACAACATTAAATTGATATTAAAAATAGAAGCAAAAAAAAACAAAAACACAAAACTTTTTACTGCTTCTTAATGTTCTAGACTTGATTGCAAAACCAAGTGCAATAAAACTGAATCAATAGATCAGACGTTTTTAGAATGGTAACACTAAATTCCGTTTCCCGTTGACTAGCCTTTTCTTAACTTGATTTTATTTTTGTGTGAATGGAAATGTAGTAGCCGTGGCGTGATGGTTAGTGCGATGGACTGTCATGCCGGAGGTCTAAGGTTCGAACCCCAGCCTCGCCACCTATTTATTTAAAAGAAAAAACGGCTACTGCCTCTTGCGAGGAATTGACAAATCCTCCAAGAGTATCTCCTGTCACAGAAAAGTGCCGCTCGTTAGCCGTTCGGATTCGGCAATAAACTGTAGGTCCCCTCCATTCCTGCAGACACGCACACAGGAATGGTTGAGAGTTGTAAGTCACTAGGCCCTAGTTCTTCATGAGCTGTTGTGCCATCAAATTTATTTATTTATATTTTGAATGGAAATGAGTTCTGATTTTTTGTTTTTTTTTTTTGTCTGTAAGTATATAAATACCCACACTCTTAAGTAATTTTACCCAAATAGAGTAGTAACAGCGAACAAAAGACCGTCAAAGGAAAACATTTTTCACTTGTATGAAACACACCTTACTTATTACCTATAATGCTTATTAACCACTTTATTTCTTTTGGAAGCTTGTGCAGAAGACGGGTCTAGTGACTTACACTCTCAACCATTTCTGTATGTGAGTTGTTTTTTCGACAGGAATGGAGGTGACGATAGTTAAAATTTGTTACCAAGTCTAAAGGACTAAGATGAGAGAAACTTCACCATGACAAGAAAGGAGTAGGAACCCCTGAAGAAATAAAAAAAATGTGTTTTCTTTTAGGAGGAATAGGCTAAGATTCGATTCCAGACATCCGGTGGTTGTTGACCTTGACTTTTTATGTGTTTAACATAAATTTGCTCAATTAAAAACCATCTGCATTTAAGTCCTTAATACTTAATCCAGAAATATTACCCACATACATATAAAGCCATACATCCAAACTGGAGTAATTTATCGCAAGGAGAGCTTCCGGAGGCCGAATAGATGAGAAGAATCCGTAAAACCTTTAAAATTGATCTTAGTATGATAATTTCAATAGTTACCATTACAATGATAGGGAAGGCGAAAAAAGTGGCTCCCGCAATTCTGTCTGTCTGGCTATAGCTACCTCGACCTACAGCCTAACTACGAAGCAAATTTCTTGAAATTTTAAATTTAAGGTTTTTTTTTTAGTGATTCCAACTGATATGGAAAATAATATAAAAATGTTTATCCACTTTCTTACACCTTTGCAATCAGTAAAAATATTGATAATCTTGAATTAAACAAAAAAAAAAAAAAAAAAAAAAACAATAAAAAAAAACAATTAAAAAAAAATTTAAAAAAAAATTAAAAAAAAAAAACAATATAAATTTAAACTTAAAAAGTATTAAAAAAAATTACAAAAATAAAAGAAAAATTAAGAAGAAAAAAACTAAAAATAAAAAAATTTTGAAATTTTATTGACTTTTTTTTTCGAACATTTGTCACTAATGCAAAGTAAACAAAAATTGGTTTTTTTTTTTTATATATTGATGATAATTAAATTACACATCGATATTTAGATAAAATACAATGTGTTTCTTTACTTAGTTCATAAGATTTTCATCAATCGGTACGGAACAACGTTTCGGTGGAACAATTTGAAAATTTATAAAAAATATTGATTTACTAATACCAGAACGTCTTACCGAAATAAGTCTTACCATAAATATTAGTAAATCAGTAAGCGATTTACTAAAATTCTATGAAAAATCATTTGTTTGTATTTTTTTTAAACTGGCGGTTAAGGGTTAGGTTAGGTTAGGTTGTTGGGCTGATAGAGGATCTTGTATCTATCACACTTAGATCAATGTAGATCCCTTGTGATACCCTGGATGATTAGACACTCCTAACGGTTAAGGGTTAAAAAAAATTATCGTTATTGAATTTTGAAACAGTTGTTTAAGAAATTAAATTATGCTTTCAAAAGTGTCCTTTACATTTATGTGTCATCATTCAATGCTGATTAATATAGATTACCAAGGTCAAAAAAGTCTCTTTTTTTTTTATTCAAGGCCATATATTCTTTGGGAAAAAAATATAGAACGACAAAAATAAAATGAAATTATAGTTAAATAAACAAGTTATCTGACCAATTTATTTATTTGACTCAAAAAATACGTTTAAACAATTTGAACACACCATTTTAATAACGAATTAAGGTCGCATTGCTACTTTTCACAATCGCGAGCATTCGAAATAGTTTTGAAGACTTTAGCATCGTTTATAAATGAGAGAGTTTGAATATTTCAATACAGACCAGACGGTGTCATAAACAGTGTTGCTATTTTGACTTGTTTTCTAGTCAGATTTGACTGGATTTCATCGCCTTTAGCTAGAAATGAAATACAAATCCAGTCAACTTGATTTTTAACTGAATTTTTGACTGGATTTAATAATTAAATATGCAGCTTATCGTTAAAAAAAAAAATATTTTAAAATACATTCCAATTTCAGTGTAAGCTAAGTGTAAACTGTTATACTGCAATCAACGAACACATCCATTTTTAGGTCTCTTTGACGGTGTTCACATTGGACTCAGATTTACGATTTTTTTTTGACATAAGTCAGTCAGCTCGTGTTCAGACTTCAGACACACACAACCGTTCAGCAGCCGTTAAAATAAAACACAAATTTTTACTCGCCGGAGAATTTAATTAGAAATTTTTCAATCACCAAAGTAATATTTCATTAAAAAAATAGTTTTCTAATTGAAACAAACTTCGATTCTGTAGTATTTAAGTGCCAAACAAAAACTTAATACTAACAAAACAAATGTCACAAAAGGAAACGTCAAAAAAAAATCCACACATTTTTAAAAAAAATTAAAAATCCTGCCTCACTTGCCCGTCTCTTTCTCCCATCACTTATACTTATAGTTAGGTATACTTATATTTAAACACAACCAGACCAGCGCCAGGTTGTGTTTAAATTCTATATTTGCAATTAATTAAAAAAAAAAAAAAACTCAGTAATGAAGCGGTAAGCAAATAAAAAACGTATTTTTTCCATTTTGTGTGATACACAATAGAAAATTTTAAAGATTTGGCAAAATTTGCTATGTCGGTGTTGGTATTGCCAATTTCCAATGCAGAAGTGGAGAGAATTTTCAGCCAATTAAATTTGGTAAAAAACACACAATGAAATCGAAGGGAATTATTATTAACAAATTCTATTTTGACTGTGAGAAACCATTTGCGGAATAAACAATGCTGCAATAAATTTATCATTCCTGAATGTGTTACATAAACTGGACTAAGTGCTATATACCAAAATATAGAAATAAACGACGAAATAGAAATTGGGTTTGAAACCACAGATTCAGAAGACTGTGCTTTTAAACTTATAGGTATATCTTAAAATTTCAAATATAATATTTCATTTATTTATTATACTAATTTAACCGTGCTGTAAATTAAAGTTTAACTAAACAAATCGTTATTTTTGTTAATAACAACTAATAAAATAGATTTTTATTTTCATTAAACTTTAGTATTTTTATATTTGACCGTTTTTTGGTTGGAAAAATAATGTCTAATGTTTGACTGTTTTTTCTGATTGGATTAGCAAGAGAAAAATCCAGTCAACAAGTCAGAATTGACTGGATTTGGAATTTTGATATGGCAATACCATAAATAAAAAAAATAAAAAGTACGAGGACTAAATGGCTGCCCTGTGGTATTCCAGAGTTAATCTCAATCGATTCGATTCGCAACCGATGATAAGTACCGAGTAAGACCAATGGAATAAATAAAACTGAAGCCAAATTATAAACTGCTCTAAGAACCCTATAGTCAATTAAGTTTATAGGTAAATGTGGAATGCGATACGAGAATTTGTCAAATATCTTGCTGAAGCATTGAATAAATACAAATAGAAGTAGACACCGGGAAAATCGGCCACTAAGGTTTGCATATAGGGCTGCTATCGCATGGTAGGTTGATGTATTCAATAAAAAAAAACTTCCTTAATCATAAAAGGGTTATGAATTCGAATGGGAATTTTTTCTAATTACTATGGAAACGAATGTTTAATTTGTTTTGTTTTCATTATTTTTGTATATTTCTATGGAAACGAAAGTAGTTGTGTTTAGTCTGAAATTTAGAATTTGTATAGAATTATTTATGTGTGTACGCATTTGAATTCCTAACTTAATATCAAAACACTATATTGATATTTACTAGGGCAATCAAAAATATGCTAGATAAGAGTATTTTTCCTAGCAACACTTTTAAAAAAAGGCTGTTAGAAATACGTGTTATGAAAAATACTGTTTTTCAAGCGCATATTTCTTCAAAAAAGTATGGCATGGCATATTTTTGGTTGCTCTATTCATTACTATTTGCATTGTTTAGGTATACCTTACACCTAACTCTACTCAGCTCTACTCATCTGATATTTAAAGTGAAAGTAGCAGGAAATATTTCAATGTGTGTACTTACATTTTGGTAGGTAACAAAATTAGTTTTAGGTCAAGGATAGTGGGTAGGATAGGGGTGTTGTACACCTATAGCTGCACATAATTTCGAAACATTTCGAAGGCTGAGGACGAAATAAAAAACTGCATACGGGAGAACCAAAGCATAATGAAACACATTCCAACACTTCCTCGGTGCTTATCTGCAGGAGTGGAGGGAACCGAAAATAACTTCCATTATGACGCCGCCGTGGCATGGTGGTAAGTGCAATGGACTGTCATGCCGGAGGTCTAGGTTTGATCCCCAGCCTCGCCACCTAAATTTAAAAAAAAAAATAAAAACAACGGCTACTGCCTCTTGCGAGGAATTGACAAAACCTCCAAGAGTATCTCTTGTCATAGACAAGTGCCGCTTACATTAGCCGTTCGGATTCGGCAATAAACTGTAGGTCCCCTCCATTTCTGCAGCCACGCACACAGGAATGGTTGAGAGTTGTAAGTCACTAGGTCCTAGTTCTTCCTGAGCTGTTGTGCTATCAAATTCATTTATTTTTATCATTAATAAATATTGCTGTGTTAACTGAAAAAACGTATCTGACATTTTTCGTTTTTTTTGGTCAAGACAAAGTTTGAAATCCTTGGGATGTTTTTTATCATGATTTTTTTTTCTTTTTTTAGACTCAGCCTACACGCTCTAGCTCTATGTCACACCTTAGGTGAATCATCTAGTAAATAAAATTTTGTACATTAAAACAAAATTGGTACACCATTTTTTATTATTTATTAATGTTGAATTAAAAATTAAATTACGGTAAAAAATCGTCATTAAAAATAAATGTGTACATTTTTTTAAAATTCCAAAATTTGTTTTCTTTGTAATTTTAATCGGTTATACAAAAATGAGATAGTCCAAAATAAAACAAATGGTTGTATGTGATGCAGTGTTAATGATTTTCTGTAACGGGTTTTTAACATTTATATGGAAGGCAACGTTAATTTTAACTACCTAAAAAATGTTTATTAAAAATATTTTAGATCATGTTTAAAAACCGCTCGGTGCCAAGTTTCGTAAAAATCAACCGAGTCGTTTTCGAAATATTTAGATTATTTAAAAATCCAAAAAAATTTTTGTATAGGTACAATACTATTTGAATTTTTCATAAAAAAAAATTATCAAAATCAGCTACTAATTGCTTTCGAAAAAAAACGAAAATAAAAAACAATAGTTTATAATGGGAGGTACCATAGCAAGCTGAGAAAAAATCTTCGAAAATGGTTGTATTCGATATCAAAGCACTTGTACCTATTAACTTACATAATTAAATTTTGGTTATCTTTACCTTCCAAAATTTGTTGTCACCTCTTTGAGACTTCCAAAGTTTTTCTCTAAAAAAATTAAAAAATTTCAAAGTATCGACATTTAAAATTTCAGCAATTTTGAGTTCTGGACAACATTTTTGGAAACAGTATAGTACCATCGTACTCGGTATTAATATGTCCTTGCACTGATACTGTTTTTAATGAAAATACCTATGCGCGGATAATTGATGAAAATCAAAAACCGCCAAAAATTTATGGAAAAAATTTAGATTATTCAAAAATTCATTTAGCCAAATATTGAGGTTAGCTCGAAAATTTGGAAAATATAATTTCTTATTTGCTTTTTAAAAATATAAAATTTATTTCCAGAAAACATAATTTGCTTTCAAACAACCATATCTCGAGTTTTAGATTTTTCACAGTTGTTGTATATATCCATGAATTTTGTATATTTAAAATTAATTACAAAAACAACCACCTCCCTATCATTTTTCGTTTAGGAAAGATTCTGATATTTATCTTTGTTTATCCTTGTTTACCCTATTGAAATTGCGATTTTTAAAAGACCATCTGAATAGTTAAGTGCATACTAATGCATGGCACTTATAGTAGCTCAATAGCTATTTCACATAATAAAATTGATAAAAGTACGAAAAAAGCGAGGCCGCCAAAGAATTTTATGCTTCAATTTTCAGTCTAGTATTTTACTAAATAAAGTGATACACTAAGTGACTATTCATCCCGGGTTTCCCGGGACTGTCCCGTATTTACATAGCCTGGTCTGTTTTTTTTTTTTTTTTTAAGAACCCCGGGACTTAGAACCTTTCTAGGGTTTATAGATATGTATGTAGGTACAGACAGAGTTAATTTTCAATAGATTTTACCTTTATAAATTATTGAAAATAAAAAATATCTTTCTATGAAATGTTACAAAAAATAGGAAAAATTAATTCTTATTTTACTAAGAAATCAGAATCAAGAAAATAATTCAAGTCTGAATAGCAAATAAAATAATCAAAATATTCTCATCCTCATATAATTTTGTTCTGTATTTCAATATGAGAAATATAGTCTTCAGCGTATAGCATGTAAAAATCATCGTCATATAAACAAAAACATAAAAAAACAACCAATGCCTCTAAATGACAATACATACATACAAACATTCTTCACATGCCTTTGTAAACTAATTTCAAAATTAAACAGAATATTAAAAATCGTCGTTATGGATACCGATACAAAAAGGAACAATTTAATAAATAAAAATCCCTTTTGAATCGGTTTGTGTACAGAAAAATTTTACATCATCAATTTGTTTCTACAAAACGCCACAGGACGAGCATATAGAGCTTTGAGTTATTCGGTGTCACTTCTATTTGTATTTATTCAATGGCTGAAGTCTTTAAAAACACAATCTATTTGTTTTTTTTTTTCTTACATGAGTCATTACGATTTTCAATTTATTCCATCATACAAATTACGATAGAGCAAGCAGAGCGGCTTTTGGTAAAACTATTTGGATTTTAAGATAGATGAAATCAGTTTTCTAAACAGATGGAAATACACAAGAAATGAGCCGCTGTTTTTGAATCACTTTTTTCCAACCAATATATTCAGAAAATTGTAATGTTAGATGGAAATTATTAATTGAAAATGTAAATTCTGTCTCCGTCTCCAAGTCAACCCCTTCCAACCCATCATGTCAAAAGTGATACTTTTCAATTTACTTTTTGAACTACTTGCGATTATCATGGAAATCAGAGAAATGCAAACTTCTTTTGAATTTTTTCAGCCATTTGAATCAGAAAATACGAATATCTTTGATTTCCAGACGGAGTGAAGTTTCAATTCACAAAAATTTTAATATGTAAACGTTTTAAAAAATAAACATTGAGATCGAATTACTAATTAGATTCGCAAGTCGCAACCATGTCTGAAATCCTTTGTATTGCTGAATTTCAATACGATACACGTATTTCTAAATTAATTGCACCCGCCTTGAAGGATATTTCTTACAAAAAGTTCATTATACACTTTTTATTTTGATTCTTTGCATTTTTCGTTAAGCTTTTAAGTCTCAATTGATGGAAGACTAAAAATATTCTCATTTTCTCTTCGTATTTCTTTTTATTTTTCATGGAACTAAGTTTTTAAGAGCAAAAAAAAAATAGAAGCATTTAATTCCGAAAAAAAAAACTTTTATGGGGTAAAACAAAATACGATTTAAAATCATTGCTCTCATTAAAGCCTTCTTTAAAATCCTAAGGTATATTCTATAATGGACGTACTTCATCTTCTGCATGTGGTAGAGTTAGTAGTGTGATGACATCATAGTTAGTTGGTATAGTCGCATTTGAAACGTAATCTCAATAAAACATTCCGTAAATCCTTTCCACACAACACATTATTACGCTGAATGAAGGAAAAAAATTGTAAAAAAAAAAAGGAAAAACCATGTAAGTAGTACCTACTCTCGTTTGTTATAGTGCTCCATAGAAGATGCAAGTTTCTTGTCTTCCTGCTGTGCGCACCATAGGCAGCTACATAGCAGTAGTGCCACACTACCCTGCATTCGGAATTTGTTGTTGTTTTTTTTTTTTAACTTATTTAAATTTGCTTTTTATGCAGAAAAAGAGAGATAGAGCAGGAAGTAGACATTTATTTTGACGATGAAACTAATGATGGAATTTTGCTATCACAAAAAAGATACTTGGGCCAGTTACGTTTGAGTCTACCACCTCCTTAGTGTTTATCAACTGCAATATGCAGCAGCATGAGTGCATAGAGGTATTCGAACGACTTTCGTTGTCCTTTTTCCTTTTCCTTTTATTTATTTTTTTTTTTCACTTCAAACTTTATTCTTTCTATTCAATATGGCATACAAAGGAAAAGAATTAAGTCCTTTTCCATTCTATCCTTTGCTTTTCCTTTCTTTTGTCCTCTCCCCATTCCCATATAGAACAGAAAGCGTTCCGAGAAATAGTCTTTAATTTTTCTCTTCTCGAAATGTCGGTGATTTATATGGCTGTGGGTAGATTCTGATTTTTTTATTTTTAACTTAATGCATGCTTTAAAAGGACTTCCTTGAAAATGATTTATCCATATAGAGAACCTTAAACCCAACCGGAGAACCCAAAGCACTAAATTTGATCTATTTTCTTAGTTTAAGTGACTTCTTTTTTTTTTTTTTTTTAAGATTAAGGTTAAATAAACTCATCAGTTGTTGTGACGGTTTTCTATTTCAAAAGAGGGAAAGCCTTTTGTTTTTAAAGGGCCAACGATTCCGGTTGTTTATTTTTCTTTTATTTTCGTTTGGGGTTTTTTGGCGACGACGACGAGCTGTTTAGAAGAGACCCTGGTGTTTTATTGTTTTGGTGGGGTCGAGTGGGGAGAATGTTTTTAAGTTCTTTGGATTGTTTTTATTTTATTTTAATTCATCTGAATATACATAACGGGATGTCTGGTTACTTGGGTTGTTGTGTTTGACCATGTGGTGCAGTTTTAGTGTACGGGTTGTTGTATACTAACATTTTTGTACAGAATGTACCACAAACTGGTCCTTTATATAAATTAGAATGTACTCCTCCTTAAATGGTGGTTTCTTTTTAATGTTTGGATGATTGGTTTAAAGGGTATTTTTATGTTGAAATTTATACACATATTTACATATGTATTTTTGTCAAGTTGAGAATGTGATTTGAGTTAACATTTATTTTATGGATTAAAGGATGAAAAATCAAAAGAATTTTTTATGAAGGGTCTTGAGGACTTAAAAGGGTCCATCAAATGAAATGTTACAAATTCGAAATTCTTTATAGATTTTTTTCACTACCATTACCATGCCCACAAATTAAGGCTCTAGGGTAGGTAGGTATATTCAATTTTTTGTTTTTTGAAAATTTAAGCAAACGAGGGTTTAGTTTTAGACACCTGGCATTGTTTTGAGAAATTAAGTTAGTTATTGAATTTTGGTCGACACATACCGGAAACACAAAGAACTTTGTATATTTACGTTTTAACAAAAATGAAAAATAAAAACATTAAAAAAAAAAAAAAACAAAAGAAAACAGTTTAAAAAAAAAAAACGGTTTAAAAAAAAAAACGGTTTAAAAAAAAAAAAACGGTTTAAAAAAAACACGGTTATTAAAAAACAAAGGTTTAAAACAAAAACACTATTTTTCAAAAAATAATAAAAATATAAAAAAAAACAATTATAAAATAAACCAATTAAAAATTATAATTATAATTAAAAAAAAAAAAAAAAAAAAAAAACAATTAAAAACACAGTTTTTTACAAAAAAAAAAAAAAAAAAAAAACTATTCAAAAAACAGTTTAAAAAAAAGCAAGATCAACAAAAAATATTCATAATAAAATTTTCAAGATTTGAAATTACATTGTATTACGAAAACATTTTCGTTTTTTTTTGTCGTAAGAACAAAATGAACTAAACTAAAAAAAAAATCAATGTTGGCGCTTTATTGGACCGGAAAATTTAATGTCTAAATATTTCACACAAATCGGTTGAGTTGTGCTGATTTAATTAAACCAAGAGTCCAAGACTGCGATACATATTACATTTTTTTTTAAGTGCGCGTGGCGTGGAGTGGGCGAAAATTAATAATGTTGATTTCTCATCCCATTTGTTATCAGGGTTAAAAACTTCATCAAAATTTTTCCTTCTGCCATACAAAGTGATCCACTGTGCGGCGCGAAGTTCTTAATAAATTAATCTTAAAAATTATAATACATATATGGTGATGACGGTGAAATGAAACAAGACCTCACCGTGCCGCGACCTTCTCTTAATTTATGCGACCAAAATTTTACTGAGTCTATGAACTCTTCTTTTTCAAGTATTTTGATTATGTAGCAGAGATAATTAATCCAGATTATATCTAAAATGTAAGTTTTGTCAGTAAGTTTTATCAGTAAATTTTGTCACTGAGTTGATTCACGTATCTTTTTTTTTCGTAGAAAGTCACATTCATTTTAAAACAGAAACAAGTTTATACTATCGGCAGAACCTACCCTATTTAATGTAATTTCATTCAAGCTTATATCACTATACAAGTCCAAAAAGCAGCACTCAACACCATCACTCCACTCCCCCGTGCATATACAGGTCTCAGAAGTATGATACCACTTCAACATTAAATTGAATTGCTGAATGCCCTTATGTTAGTGGCATAAGTTTGTGACTTTTTGCGACCCCCACATCCTTTAATTATAGTTAATTTTATTCAGAGGCCTTTTGTAACATGATATTATCAATTTGATGAGTATGTTTAGAAACTAAGCTAAAAAAGTCATTTAAACAAAGCGGAGTCGGCGGCAGCCTTTCGAAACAAAAACTGATTCCCATAATAACATTGAAGTTCAAAATATCAATTGCCCTCTTAAATTCGCAATCACATAGGTATAAGGGTTGAATTCTTATAAGAGGCTCGATGAATACGCTCATATAGCTTAATAATCTCAATTGTCAAATTCCCATAATATAAATACAATTCTCAAGTTTAAGTGCTTAAATTTCATCGGGTGCATACCACTTCGGGTTTAAGTATTTTATGTTTCAAGCTCATAAAAACGCTTTGATACAAAATGTTAATACAATAAAAGAATTCTCATTTTAAAAAAGGGAAACGAAAAGAACAGGATGTTAGTTGAGGAAGAACCCATATTGACTGTGTACATAAAATCAAATTGACATAGGTTTCAGCTTGACTGTAAAAAAAGTGTAAAAAAAAAAAATTACAATATAGCTAAGGCAATTAAAAATCTGAGCATCTCCAATAGATAATAAAAAAAAGATCATAAAATTACGTTCGTATAAAAATTTCGTCATGCTGCTGAACAAATTCAATTCTTCGGCATGGTTTTCTGTGTCGAAGATTAACCATATACATATTAATTATGACTCAGTGGAGACTATAAAAGTTTTTATAATAATATAAATACTTCAACTATATGATATCTGCACATATACATATATGTAGGTAAGGTACCTATGCATATTGTTTCGAAAGACATTTTTTATAGCAGGTAGACTTATTAAAAATCATTGAGGAATTATTATTATCATCAAGAGGGTATAATTCCACGAAAACTAACCCCAAATAAAAAGGAC
Organism: Epistrophella euchroma; assembly: GCA_947049315.1. Classification (NCBI taxonomy): domain Eukaryota; kingdom Metazoa; phylum Arthropoda; class Insecta; order Diptera; family Syrphidae; genus Epistrophella; species Epistrophella euchroma. The sequence continues at coordinate 110,305,593 of OX346247.1, read as the reverse complement.
AAACATAAAAATTGAAGTTCAAGATATTGGATGATGATGGCACTAAAAACCTTAGGTTTCACAAAGTCTGATTAAGGTTCTAATTATTATAATATCACTTCAACATAAAAATATAGGACAGGACCGTAAGTCAACAATTCAAAAAAAAAAACATGAACGGGTCGCAGGAACTTGCTCTTAGTCACAGTAAAATTTTTAATGATGGAATACTATAAACCTATTCGTCTAACTTAAAAAGAAATATCTTCTAGTTTTTTAAGAAAATTGAAAATAATGATATCTACTTATCTACTTTCTTAGTGGAAATAGGATCTTTAGATTAATAAAATAACGGATTAAAGTTGAATATTTTAAGGACAACCTTCTTTTGTTATGTTCAGCTGTCTCAAAAACTAAAAGAAATTCAGATGTCCGGTTTTTAATGTTTGACTAGAAACAGAAGCAAAAATACTGCTTAATAATTTAAAATTTTGAACAAAATTAGTTTCAACAATTTTTTTTTCAAAGTTTTGAGTTTTAAAATAAATTTTTCAAAAATGAATTTTGTTGACAACATCGAATCTGGATTTCCTAAACAAACCTCAATTTACGAGAATAAAATTTAAAAAAAAATATGTAATAATTTTGTTAAAGTATATAAAATTTTGTAAACATTTTTAAGAAAAAAAGTTTGTGAAGTTCAAAACTGAATTAAAAAAAATTATCAACTCAGAGGTCTGAGTTCAATACCAGCCGCTTCCACCTTACGTTTTTTCCCGGCTTTTTACCTCTTCCGAGGAAGTGACAAATTCTCTAAGAGTATCTCTTGTCATAGAAAAGTACCGCTCACCAGCCGTTCGGATTCGGCAATAAACTGTAGGTCCCCTCCATTCCTGCAGACACGCACACAGGAATGGTTGAGAGTTGTAAGTCACTAGGCCCTGGTTCTTCATGAGCCGTTGTGCCACCAAATTTATTTATTTATTTTATCAACTCATTTTAGAAATACCGAATTTTCAAAATATGATTTTTTTTTTTTTTTTGATAATTTTTATTTAATTTTGATAATTTTTATTTAATTTTGATAATTTTTATTTAATTTTGATATGCATTATAGTAAACTTTTTAGAGCTTGTGCACACAAAATTTTAAAAAGTGACTGTCGTTTTCAAAATGCATAATTTTATATCAAAAAACAACTGGAACTTTTTTAAAAAATACATCAATTCTTTTGGAAATTTTGGTACACAATACCATTTGGGCTCATTTGCTTGAAACGAAACTTAAATATTTATGTTCAACATAAGAGCTTATGGGGCAGAATACGCTGAAGAAAAAGTAGAACATAAGTTTCAGCAAATGGGCCTTAAAAATTTTTCCATACAAAAATTGATCAAAATTAGTAACCGATTTCGAGAAAAGCGAAAACATAAAAAAATGGTTTTATGGTACATTAATAACCATTTTTTGGAAAATTTTTATTCACCAGCAGCACAGGTTAGTATTCTATAAAATTTAACTCTAAACGGTAAGGCGGAGGAAGAAAAAATGTCAGAACTTATTTTGTAAAAAATCTCAAGATCTTCCGAAGTACTTTTTTCTTGTGTATGCAAAAAACCAAAACATGCACCTAAAAAATTTTGCTTGGATGATGAGCCGTTGTTTTTGAAAGTGGTAGTGGTAGTCCATTTTTTCGTGTTTCGAGATATTTAGGGGTTTGCCTTTGAATATGTTTAAAAATATTGGCATTTGTTAAAGAATTCAGGTGATGCATTTTGCATTATAAACATGTTAAATTTTAAGATGCAATCAAATTTATTAAAATTCTCAAATAAAATTAATGGTTTTTCAGCCCTAAATGGACTTAATCCACTTTCAATAATAACAAATTATAAAAAATTAAAATTTAGAAAAATTAAGTCCATATTTTTATAAAGCATTTTTTACTAAATTGATTTTTTTAAGTGTAAAAAGTGAAAACAAATTCCAGACTGAAAACTTAGTCGAAACGTCGGAAAAAACTAATGAAGATTTTTCTTTAATAAATTAATTCGACCAAATAAGCCGAAGAAGAGTAATATTCAAAATTTAGACTTTTTATTAGGTAATGCCCAGGGCTAGGATTTCTATGTTAATACATATTTTTTTGTTGGTCAACTTAGAACCAAACGAACAAGATAGCTTTTTGAATCAGGAAATTTGATTAAAACTGGCATTCAATAGTTAGAGCATATTTTTGCATATTGGAAAATAAATGAAAATAAATGCATTTTTTGTATGTTTTTAGAATAAATGCATATGCATATTTTTCGTGCATATTTTTCAAGTACATATTAAACAAATTTAAATTAAATTTCTTACTTTGACGAAAGTGCATAAAAATGTATGCATTTAAAATTTAAATTCAAACTTGGGTACATGGAAGACTTTTTTCACACCTAGTTCTTTTACATGAGGAAACTGAGTTTCCACCAACTAACAGTTGTTCTTGTGTGAGAAGGGCACGAAGTGGGTGGACAAAATCTCCTCGTTGGACGAATTGAGGTGATTTTTTTGACATTCCTCTTCACGCTACGTAAATTGCGTTCATCAACCAAGATACTCTTAAAAAGAACTATAGAACATCTCTTTTTTATATTGTGTCTTTGAGTAAAAGGTACAAGAGATTATAAAAAAAAAATTAAATAAAATGTCTCAAAATAAAATATGGAATATGCTAACAAGGCTTATAAAGGAATTTGGAGAACTTTAGTTCATGCATACTTTAACTATTAAATAAAAGAATGATTTATTTTTAAATTTTCATGTATTTAATCTTTTCACAATAAATTTTTTAAAGCATATTTTCATTTTTTTAATGGAATATTTTCTCATTTTGTGTGCATATTTTATGCGCATATTTTTGTTTTTTAGCACATAAAAATCCGAGACCTTTTAATGACTTAAGGCGCTTATATGCGCTTAAAATATGCTCTTAGAATGGAAAATATGCACTTTAGACCATACCTTATTTTTCCCAAAAAAAAAAAAAAAATAATTAAAAAAAAAAAATTTCAGGTTTTATTTAAAAAATCAATCAAAAATTTGTGAAAATTAATGTAAATTTTTGAAGAGAAGCTGCTCGTCAAAGTGAAATTTTTAAAACGTCAACAATTCAAACTGGGTGAGAAGGGTATTGGCTTTCATTGGACGTGATAACTTTGTCGACTATTACACGCTTTTCGAAATAAAACACAGTTTATTAAAAAATAAAAATGAAAAATATGCACTTAAAATATGCAATTATTATGCAAAAATGAATTTTAAATAAAATATGTTAAATATGCACCATTGATAAAGAATGCAATTTTAAAGGCAATTTCATGATTCGTAAAGATAATTTGGTCATGAACAATTATTTTTTTAATTGACTCTATGAAGTCTTTTGATGGCACTTGGTGGAACTTCAATGTCATTTTAAAGAAATAATAAAAAACACACTTATTATAAAATTCTGTTTTAATTGTGGAATTTTTTTTATAACAAGTGTGTTTTTTATTATTTCTTTAACATTATTTTTAGTCTACAACTTTTATGCGTTCTAAAATATTTTTTTTCTGGCAACAGCTCTTACTCTAAACTGCATAGGCAGCGCAAAATAAGCTTATTAAGTTCCGCTCTTAACAGCATCGTTTAATAAATAACAAAAAAGCGACAAGGAATTTAGAGCATCTAACTACATAGTGACACACAACACAACTCTTAAACATTCTTGTGTGCGGGTTGTTAGCCGGCACTCGGCAGGAATATGGAGGACCTAAAATTTTCTGGCGAATTCGAACGACAAAGATAAAGACGCACTTTTTCCTGACAAGAGATACTATAGAACGGTTTGTCACTTCCTCGCAGGAGGCAGTTAACGTAAAAAAAAAAAAATACAAAGTTTTTTTTATTTTTAGGTGGAACAAGCTGGAATTCAATCCTCACACCTCGAGCGCGGCGCACGTGGCAGTATAACCTACTAACCATTACGCCACGGGGTACTTTTATACTACCGTTTAAATGGCTTCATTAATATTCCGATTGACCCAGATATTGAGGGCTTTCGTCGTCTTGCGTGCGTCTGTCCACATTGTGTTTGCTGTCTCATCCTATTTCTATAAAGGGAAGTGGAAAACCTTTGTGAGTTGGTTCCTTGGAAGTTAAGTTTTTTTTTTTATTCTTTTTCTTCGTCCTTTAAAGTTTCTTCAGCCAACAGTTGGTTTATGCATACACGATGATACATTTTATCGCGGAAAGTTATTTCATTTTTTTCTTTTTGTTCAACGCCATGGCGTTTCGTTTCAAGGATATTTTTGTTCGACTTTTAAATATTATTTCTTTTTTAGCATTTTTGGTGCTATCAACTCTGTAAGTTATCCATTTCTAAGTATGCCTCTAAAAAAATACGAATTTCCTAGAGTTTTCTGATGACACTGCTGTTTTTGAATGAAAAAAAAAAACAATGTATTCAAGATGACGACGACGGACGCGATGAAAAAGAAATAATTCTGGAGCGATAAATTATCATCCAATTCTGAATAAATGCTTTTGGATTATTAAGGATTATTAAAAACCAAGACAAAGGCAAGGAGTGTGGGGTTTATGTTCATAAATCTTGCTAAGCAAATGTAAGATACAATTTTTGAAGACGCGAAGCAAAGTCAGCACTTTATCTTTAACTCGTATATTCATACACAAACGAGTGAAGTTTCTTTGGAGCTCCCTAATTCCGGAAGCAATTTTCTCATTTCAAACTGATTTGTGAAAAATGTATTCTACAGCGGGATTTTGGGTGTGTAGTGTGAGTAGGTAGGCAAGAGTTTAGTTTGAAGCCTTTGAATATTTTACTTTCCCGCGCATTGAATACTTAATACTTGTGGAGAACTTAATAATAATTGTTTCGAGGTTTTTCGTCCTTTTTTTGCCGAGAATATTCTCTCTGTTTTGTTCGGAGTTGAGAAGAGACTAAAATGGAATACATTTAAATTTCATGTTGAAATAACAAGCTTACAAAGAGTATTTTTTTTTTTTGGGAATCTATTCTACTTTCTCGTGCTTTTGGCATTGTTTGAATATTATAATATTTTTGTTGTTTTTTTTTTTTTTTCTTTGTCGTCCTTGTTTCTGAAAGTCCTTGTGTTTTCTGTTTCACTGTTACACTCTGTCTAGAAGTGATTTTCGTCTTTTTTTTTTTATTTTATTATTTTTGTTTTGTTTTGTTCAGGGTGTCAACCCTCGTTAACCCTTTTCCTTATAGGTTATAAGTGTAAGGTGTATACTGCTTCCATATATTTTCATATACCTCATATTTATAAAAACAGAATTCCTTGTTCGTTTTACCTTTTTTTGGTTAAAAAAAAAAAAAAAAATCTGCACACAAAAATTCTTCCATCGTATAAATAGTACTTTACGGTCTTAGATCTTTTTTACAGGAAAGTGGGCAAACTTTGATTCTGTGGATGCATCAATATGATGAAGGAGGGCTAGGAGAAATATTTTTTTTATTAGTTTCTCAGAATTGTGGGTTTTGGTTCAGGTACACACTCCATCCATATATACGGATGGAGTAGAAGGAATTTTTTAAGTAAAAGGCATTTGGAAGTTATGTTCTTTCTGTGAATAGAAAAAAAAAAGCACCAGAAAAGGCGAGACTCAAAAAAAATTTAGTTTCCAATAAACTGTGTGTATTTTTATTACCTTCTTTGGAGGGCTTTTATTTAAATCAAGAATCCTCTGTTCAACCAAAGGCGCTTCAATTTTCTATTTAAATTGGCTTTAATATTAATTTCTAGGTAGATGGATAGGAACCTTTATGTAAAATTGTATTTATGGTGTATTGATTATAGTTTTATTTTTTTATTTGTAAGAGAAGAAAAGGTAGATCAAATTGATCAATAATCAAAAGTTTTGTAAGCTAATGAATGACCGATTTTTTTAGATTTCTTTACATTTCTCTAGCTTGCGTCTTCCTTGAGTGTTGCTCCCAGCGAAAATATGAATTTAATAATTTTTGAAGGAAATTTAATTTACTTTAATTTTGTAAAACAGACTTTTCCACTAAACTAAAAACAAGAGGACCTTAAACCCCCTCTACTGGCTTAAGCTCGCGGTCTTGGGCTGGGGACTTTTGGTAGGTTGGTTCTGAGGGTCACCCCTACCACTTAAAAAAATAGCCCAGGATATCCCAGAATAATCCATGTATTTTTGCATTTATTTTTCCTTCGTTGACTAGACTATAAGTTCTTTTTCATCGAGTGTAAGAAAAATCAACACACCCTCCTAGAAAAGTTTTTGTCAAATTAGGCCAAGGCCCTGGAGAGTTTTCAGTGGCAAACATCTTGGCGAGGAAAACTTGTCAGGTACTTGTTGGTAACAAAAATTTACCGAATTTCGAAGATAAGCTATCAACAAAAATACCCCATTTATAACAAAAACTTTATTTATAACCATATTATCGCAGGAAAATTATGCAACAAAATGGGTAAACTACGAAAAAAAAAATCTTTGAAAAAACCGAAATTTGACGAAGGTACCGTAAATTTTGACCGGGCTAGAGTTTTTACGAGGGGTGTGAAATAAGGTTTTTTGAAAATTTCTCGGAAACTTTTTTTTTTTTTTTGTTAAAAGAGAAGGTAGAAGTTTGAACATCATCTTTGTTGGACATCGTTGTATGGCAGTTACCCCACTTTATATGAGCTAAAACAATGAAAAGCTCTGTACCAAATTTGAAGCAAATCGATTCATACATTCAGGGTCTATCAGTATGGTACACGTATCTCTTTCACGATCACTAATGATGCCTGCCCTTATACTGCGTTTTCATTAGAGCAAATGAGGTAATTTCGTTCAAAATTTCCAAATTCAATTCGAAATCATCTCATTTTCCATACAAATTCAAATTTCCAAATGAGGTAATTTCGATCAAATTAGCACGAAATTCGGTAGAAAATTACGTAAAACTTTTATGAACACACCCAAATGGAATCCATTCAAAGTGGATCCCATTTGAAATGACAGAATTCAATGTAAAAAACAACAATAACAAGCGATTGACAATCTGGACCGTCAAACAAAATTACGAAATTTGAAATGTGAACACTTTTTTGCAATTTGCCAAATTACCTCATTTCAGCTCTAATGAAAACGCAGTATTAAGATGATTACAATGCGAGAAACTTGAACAAAATAAAGAGATAATGATGCATATATTGGTTTTGAATTTCTTAAAACTTTCAATAGAAAGGAAAACAAAAAATGTTCTAATTTTTCGAACCAATTACAATTTAGCCTGCAAAAATCTTTTAAATGGAAAAAGTATACAAGATATATTTTGAAAAAAAAAAAACTAAAACTACGCGAAATTTTAGGTTTAATAACAAAAGCTGGACTGTTCAAAATTCATTTCATGTGAAAGAAACTATGAAAAAGTTAAAGAGCTAGAAAATTCTCTTTTAAACTTCACGGATTTATTGTAAGCATAAGCTTTTGAAGTGAACAAAATTTATAATTCTGCAAGTTCAAAAATTAAGTTCCAAAAAATCGAAATACGGTAAACAAAAAAAAAACTGTTCTTTCAATCTAAATTCTTATTTTCATAGCTCTGTGTTCTGTAAATCCAAAAATCTGTAGTTTTTTTTTTTTTTAATCAAAATTCTGTATTCGAAATTTTGTTCAATTCGAAATTCTGTCATTTTTGTTATCTCTTTTTTAGAAATTTTGAAAATCCCAAATTCTGTATATTAATATGTCTGGATTTCAAAATTCTGTATTCGAAATTGTGAAAAACTAAATTCAGTAGTTACTGGTATCTCTTTTTTAAAACTTTGAAAATTTACCCATAATTTGGAACTCAAAAATTAATTTATTTCGAAATTCGGTAAATTAAAACATTGTGCAAATCTAAAACTCTTATATTCAAAATTCTTCAAAACCATGATCTTGTAATAATAATTCCTTTTCGTGACCTTGTTTAAATTCAAATTTTCTAATCCTAAGTCTTATGTCTTTAGGTCTTTCTTAATTCTTGGATTGTAAAATAGAAGACATTTCGTACGTGATTACGTACTTCTTCAGATCTACTTTAATTGGCCTATCAAATTTTAAAACTAAAAATGATTTTTAATTGTGTTTTATGAGTTTTTTTTAGTTGATTATATTATTGTTCATTTAACATTTGAAGTCTTGTTTAGTAAATACAACATTTTGAAAATCAAAAATTCTTGTTTTCAAATATTTCGTAATTCTTTATACAAAATCCTGTATTCAAAAAGCTCTAAGTAGGAAATTCTGTACCTTCTGTTAGGTTCTAAAATTTAAAAAAATAAATGTTCTATAAATATTCCACAATTCTGTATTTCAAAATTTTTTTTTATCAAAAGTTATCTTCTTATTTGTTTAGTTTTTCAATTATTACTTTTAAATCTCATCAATTCTTCAAACCTTTAGCTACTCGTAAGTGTATGTACGTAATTTTTTTCTTTACGTACATATCTCATTAGAGAATCCTATTGAATACCTTATGCTCTAGACATTTGAAGCTTCAATTTAATCATACATCACAAATCAAATTTATAAGCTTATTAAACAAGACTCCTGTCATTTATTGCTGAGACAGTATTTATTCTAATGATAAAGTCTGAAAGGAGCAATATGTACACATGTATGTATGCATAGGTATAGATATATATTTTTTCTTTATTTTAATTAATTTTTTCAGAATGCAAAAAATAACCAAGACTTAGGAAGTTGCATATAAATACTCCTTGGACAAAGAGACAACGATGAAAACCATAGTTCGCTTGGGCTAAACAGGGTGCTCCTTTTTGGTTTTAATGTTTATTTTAATGTTTATATTTCATCATTTTGAATTGAATTTTTTTTTTTCGATTTTTGTAAAAATCCGTTAAACGATATAGAACAGAACAATAAATTGTCAACAATGCACCCTTCTTACGAACATTTGACTGTTCGCTTTAATGAACATTTACAGACCTTTCAAATGGTATGCTATTTCTTAACATCCCACAAAGAGGTGGCTTAGATCCCGGAGCCCCACATCATACCCCAATTTTATCAAAATCTACTGCACGCTGCTTATGATACATTCTGCATAGTTCCCTCTATTTTGACCCTTACCCTTAAGGTATTTTTGGTGTCAGTGGAATATATTCAAAAATAACGATTTTGTTCGTTTAAACAATATTGTCCTCATGGAACAATTAAACGACACGACGACACGATTGGAGTTTGAGTTTGAGTTTTTTTGTGAATGTTTTCTTAATGTCTCTGGAATCACTGCAAACTTCTTGCTCTATCTTTTTTTCACTTTTATTTAAGTGCACTCAAGATGTGTTTCGTACCCTTCCCAATCGTATAGCAGCTGTTTTAATGTTTTATCGTTTTTTTTTTTTTGCAAAAATAATAAAGGTTAAGATAAAAGGAAGAAATGTGCAATGTTGTTTTACATGCAATCTTAAAAGTCGTAATAAGGATGAAAAGAACGACGATTTTCGTTAAGTACCTACAATCATTTTGTTAACTGCACATCAGAAAACATTTTTGATTATTTGATCCTAAGTAAATATACCTACATACATATATCCTGAATAGTATGCTGCTATAAGGACCAATAATAATAAGTTTATCACTTCTTTTAGTTCCCAACAGACGGGTTTTTGAAAGCCGGAATATAATAAAAGAAATTGGAATTTAACAACTTTTACATGCGGCAGAGTTAAAACCAGTCTATGTTTTGTTTATTATATCACACGGTTTTTATAGCCAGGTTTTATATTCATGTAAACAATGAAGTTTTTTAAGGGACACCTGGTTATCACAGGAAAGTTATGATGAGATGTCGTCAAGGTGGAGATTGTTTCTTTGATCATTTCCATCCCTCGAATGATTGTAGAAGTGACTAATAAAAATTTTATTGAATGTAGTAAGAAAAATTTGTCTGAAACTTCTAGATTTTATTTCAAAAATAAAAATTATTTTTCTTCAAGAATTCATATCGAATAATCTTTTTCTTAATAAAAGAAGATTTTTTGTTTAATCTTCGAAGATTTTGTGCCGATTGGTTTGTAATTTTGAAATATTTTATTTTTGCATTCGAATATGCAAGTTTTTTTTATATAATTTTTGAAAAACAGATTAAGCAACACACGCTACACTGAGATCTCTCAGTTTTTGGAATTATGTATTTCTAGTTTAAAATTGGGTTAGAACAAAAATATAGTTTTTTTTTTTGTTTTTGAGAAACGTTTTTTGAATAACGTTTAATCACAAATTTAGCTATAAGGTGAAATGGGGTAAAACAGTAAAATACCACCAGCTTTCTTATATTTAGAAGACACTTTAAGGATCTCTTAAGAAATATATGTATGTATATATTTTTTTAAAATTTCGCTATTTATAGAGTGAAATGGGGCAAAAACATTAAACAACATCCGATTTTAAAATAATTTTTTGTATTTTTGAAAGGTAATATTTAGAGAATTTTTTGTTTCCTTAAATACAAATGTTTTTCAAAATACTGGGATATTTATAAACAAAGAAAAAATTCACGAGGTGAAAAAGAAAAATTATACTGACAAAAAAATAGAAAAAAATGTTTCTACCACTAAAAAAAACTTCTGATTTCTCAAAATAAAAATATTTTTTTGAAAATGGGGTTTATGATTTTTGTGAGATTATGGTTTTAGTCTTACATTAATAAATTCTTAAAAATGGCTTATTAATTTTAAGAAATTTTACACATCAAAAATTATTTTTAAGAAAACCGCTCCAACGATTTTAAATTTTTTTTTCTTGACAAGTTCATTTTTTTTTTCAAGAATTCAGTAAAAAAGACAAAAAATTTACATTTTTTTATATATCAACAAATTTTATTTAAATTTATGAGAAAGAAAAAAACTCTGCACTTGACACCTTTATGCAAAAATGAGTTTAATTTTTTTTTTCTGAAAAAGGGGTTAAGTGACAGTTGGCTTTTTTAATGTTTGGTTTTAGGATTCTTTTTGTCAGGAATCTCAGATATGGCCTTTTCATAGAACTAACGGTGCTCTTGGGGTTTAAAGTTAAAAGTTAAGTTTGCACTTACCACCTTCACGCAAAAACAAAAAATTATTAAAAATTATTTCTCAGCTCAGAAAGGTGGATCTTAACCCCTTCTTGCCAAAAAAAAAAAAATATCAAAACAAACGTGTATTTAACCCCTTTATCTGAAGCTAACTTTTTAAGTAATAAAAGTAGAGACACGAGAATTAGACCAAAATTTAAGTTGTCGCTTAACACCTTTGTCGGAAAAAAAAGAAACAAAAATCAAAAAATGTCACTTGACCCCTTCTCATTTTAGACGCTTCAATTATTATTATTATTAATTATATTATTTGTATAAAATATCAACTTTAACCACAAGAACAAGTTCGTGCGATTCAGTCGTGTATTTTATTTTTTCTACAGCCAATCTTGCACTATGAATGACGATCAATTAAAAAGTTAAAAGTTTTTGTTGGATCATCTTAATTAAAATCTATTATAATATTTTCGGGCCACTCTGTATACAAAAACATAACTCGCGAATAAACGCTTAATCTTGTTGAATATATTCTGAAATGGCAAACCTGAGAAAAGGATTAATTAAAATCACTTTTCAAATATTTTTTATTTTTTTTTTTATTTTCGATTATGACATTTATGCTCATCAAATTCAAGATCAAAACTTATACAAATATGTATCAGAATTTTTGATGTTTTGTATTCATATACCTTTGGAGAAAAAAAATCCCAATCCCACCTTTTTAACACCAACATGTGATATACACATTATGGAAAAGCTATGTTTGTTGTTCTTTTTAGGTCCGGACTCAGGTAAACATTCAAAATGAGAAATGTTTATTTGACTTTAAAAGATTAATATATGCATAGTCTGGAATGTATTTTTGGATTTTTTTCCTTGTGGATTCGCATTACTCCTGAAAAGGCAATTTTTCACAAAACATGATTTGAAAAAAAAAAAAAAAAAAAATAGGGGTCGACTTTAAGCAGCTTAAGAGACCTTTCTCTGAAATAATGAAGCGGAAAGCATGGTCTAATGGATTTGGTCCCTGCATACAAGCAGAGTACAGACTGTGTTCTATTTTGCACAATATATCCTTTTAGTGGACGGTCAAACGTCATGTCAGTAATCAAGGCCGAATTGGCAAATTGTGATTTGCGTCACACTTTCACTTGCCAGTATTACGGTTTAAGGTTTAGTCAACTTGTAAGTCTTTTTTTACATACATACATTATTTTTACATACATACATAACTGAGACCGACACGTTAGAGAAACTAAAAAAGGGGCTACCAGCAGTGTGTATAAATTTGAAATAATTCAAGATAATGAAGGTTTAATGCAAAAGCGTTAGACAAATGATTCGCCATACCCATAAATTACGGTGATGTGTGATTGAGGTGATTTTGCAAGTGGTGTAGGATACAAAGATATACAAGCATTCAATCACATGTACATATGTACTGTACATATGTATGTACATGCTTAATAAATTGTTAATTGAGAATTTTTTTTTTCGTGACACAGAACTTTTGAGAAAGCTATAATCCTATGGCAGCTCGCTTAAAATGTGTGAAAAAATGTATTCGCTAATTATTTGTGATTTGGTGAAATTAATTTAGCGAATAACATTTTGTCAGAAAGAGATTTGAATGCATTTTTTGTCTACAAGTTGTGTGATGAATAATAATCAATTTTAATAAATAAATAAAACAAGAGTTTATATTTTATTTGATTTTTTTATTTAAATTTATGTAAATATCACAACTTTAATATTAAAATTTTTATTATTCTATGCGACGCGTTTCGGAGTGTAACTCTATCATCACTACTTTGACGAAAAATTAAATATAAATTAAAAAATAAAATATAAATTATAAATAAAATATAAATTACAAAATCAAATAAAATATAAACTCTTGTTTTATTTATTTATTAAAATTAAATATTAAAGATTTGAAATCAGCTGCAATAGCATCTACATATGTATGTATGTATGCACATCATACATAGAAAAAATGACAGATAATTTTGAAAAGAAAAATACAATTTTGGAAAAAAATAGATTTTAATAAAATTTAGAATTAAAAATAAATATAGAAAATTAAAATAACGTAACGTATGTGTAGATAGGTCTAGAGAGAAATTTGAAAAAAAAAAAATTGAGAAGTTGGAACAATAAAAATTTGAAAAAAAAACTAGATTTTTAAGAAAATTGAATTTTGGAAAATTTGAATTAAAGAACTGTACATGTATATTAAAAAATTTGATACAAATACATATACATATTGAAAACAAAAATGAAATATTTGAAGAAAAATTAAATATTTTAAGAAAAATGAAATATTTTGAGAAAAATTAAATATTTAAAGAAAAATTACATATTTTTAGAAAAAAATTAAAAAAAAAATTTGAGAAAACTTTGAAACAAAACAAAAAATGTCTATTATTGTCATTTTTGGGAAAAGTAAAAATTTTTGAAAAAAAATTAAAAAAAATTTCAATTTGGAAAAATTAAAAAAAATTTTCAATTTGGAAAAATTAAAAAAAATTTAAATTTGGAAAAATTGAAAATTTAGAAAAATTTAAAATGTAGGAAAATTGAAAATTTAGAAAAATTGAAAATTAAAAATAAAATGAAAATTTAGAAAAATTAAAAATTTAGGAAAATTGAAAATTTAGAAAAATTGAAAATTTAGAAAAATTGAAAATTTAGAAAAATTGAAAATTTAGAAAAATTGAAAATTTAGAAAAATTGAAAATTTAGAAAAATTGAAAATTTAGAAAAATTGAAAATTTAGAAAAATTGAATATTTAGAAAAATTGAAAATTTAGAAAAATTGAAAATTTAGAAAAATTAAAAATAAAAAAAAATGAAAATAAAAATTAAAAAAAAAGAGAATAAAAAAATCTTGAATTTTAAAAAATTAAATTTAAGAAAGTTGAGTTTAAAAAAATTAAGTTTAAAAAAATTGAAAATGAAAATTTATAAACAAAAAATTGAAAACTTTGAAAAGATGAGACTTTGGAATATTGAAATTTTTGAACAAAATATTAACTTTCTGTAAAAATATGCTAGATGTTCATTCAACAGTAGATTGTGTTGGTTTTACGACATGTGTAGTTTTGTATAAATACGACTAACAATTTAAATAATTAAACGTGCGTCGCACGTTTCCATTTTATAAATTAAATATAAATAGTTAAAAATTAACATAACATATCTTTTGAGTTTGTTTTAATAATAGTAGGATATTCTGCAGCCTAAGTACGTTCAGTTGAAGACTAACAACTAACAGTCGTATTTTTAAACGTTGTCTTAATTTGGGCAACCGTTCAAGTTATTAAAAAAACCTCTTTAATTTTTCTCGAAGGCTTATCTAACTTAGACAATGGAATCAATCGGTTGTCTAAACCTTCACTAATATTAGATTTTATTTATTTACTAAAATACAGCATATTTTCAACAATTTCGAGCTATTAAAACTCTGTCTAACTTGTCAATAATCTTATAAATACAACTGTAACTATCTGCCGAACTAAACTGTAATTAAACGCTTTTTGTAGCTTTGTTTCTTTATTTTTCTCTAATTGGTAAAATATTATTTTGTTGAAGGTTTATAATGAAACAACAATAACTTGAGTCAGCTACCACCAAGTTTTTTTTTTTTTTAATAGGCTGGTGATAGCTATATCACGGTGACCAAGCCGATCATCAGGAATCCTTTAGTGGTGTTCCCTGATTAGTCTATGTATGTTCGATTTGATTTGAAAAACTTTTAGCCATCACTGAGGCTCGAACCATAGACCAAGCGTCTCCGTGCTATATATATGTTACCGTAAAAACCCGAAATAATGAAATTCTAGAATTTAACGGTAAATCCTAGCTCACTGTTTATACATAGGATACATTCAAAGTTTTTTTTTTTAAATCCGGATTCTTTAAATGCAAAAGAAACACCCATTGCATAGAATTCACCCAACCTCGCACCTATCCCAATTCCTATAGTGTGCTAAGCAGTTGGGTTGCAGGGAGGCAGCATTCCCCCTCATACATACCTTACTGTTTATGCGCCGCCGTAATGCTGGGTGCTCTTGGATTCACCGATAAATTCTAGAATTTCATCATTTCGACATTTTACAGTAACATATACACTACGCACCGCGCTAACAAAAGGCCACGAAGGACATGATCCGTCCAGTTTATTGTTTGACAACTACATTCGAATCAACTAGCATTTTTAGTAGCCACACACAAGTTTGTTGTTGCACATTCGGTTTATTTCTCTTTTTCTCCGTTTCGTTTTTTGTAATTCTTTAATAACGTTGAAAGTCAATACAAATTATCCACACTTCGTGAGTTTTAATTAAAAAAAATCATTCTTCCCAAAATGAAAAGGCAAAAAGGTATACATGCATAGTAATTAATATAGAGATGATGAAATTTTTTTTTTTTAGTTTTCGCGCTATTTTAAAATTTTAATCCTTACGAACAATTCTTAGTCCATAAACTAACTATGATAAATCTTTTGAACGAAAAAGTTTAACAATAAATGGGTCATCCTTTTGATTTAATGAAACGATTTAATAAACAAAACAAACAAAAAAAAAAAAAAAAAAAAAAAAAAACTATTTTTGTTAGCTGGAGAAAAACTAAATCAGTTTTAATTGCAATTTAAAGTTTTCAAATGAAAGATAAAAGCAAAACAAATATGTGTTTTTTAAGCAAAGTATAAATTCGGAATAGTGATAAACTTGTGATTAAAACAAAACTCAAAAAACACTAAAGGCCATTAAAAGTCATTTCGTATAATAATAAAAAAAAAAAAAAAAAAAAAACCATTACTCAATTTTTAAAAAGTTTTTATCAATCGATTCAATTCTAATAAGGCGCTTACATAAATTATCTTATCAGTATCTGTATGTGAAAGGGGAGATCATATTAAAGGAGTCACCCATCAATCTTTTTGGGAAATAAAGGTAAAAACAGGCGGCATTTCAATAAAGGACCGATACAAAACAAAAATACATATATGAAACTCTTCTTTTAATGTCTATACACGTAAAGAAATATCAATTATAAAAAATCAATAAAAAACATAAATAAATTAACGAAAAGGGATCTTAATGTCTGTCGACGGACGGCTTCTTAGACCCCTCGAACAAAAAAGATATAAAATAATTTATTTTAAAAAAAGATGACGGAATACGGTCAGACTAAATAAAGTCGATGCAACAAAAAAGTTTTGAAAAGTTTAAAAGTAAGTTCAACATTTGTTTTTTAATGAAACAAAAAAACAAAACAGAATTTAAGTAGTGGAAGTAAGTTGAAGAACTATGATGAGTAATGGACTAACATAAATGTTTAATGTAAACCGTCTACATGTCCATCAGATTTGTACATGTATAATATAGCGCTTAATAAAGGGAAGATATTTAATTTAGGTTTAGAGGCGGACAGAATTTTAAAACGATACATTTGTTATGTTGCGAATAAATACGAAATGATACGAGTAGCTGCCGAAATCAACATAAATACATAATGGGTAATTCAATGGTAACTCACGTTACATTTGGGAACAATTAACTTTTATGTTTATATTTTATTAAAATTACTTTAAAATTATGTAAATATGAATAATACAAAATATATGTAAGAAATCGTCCATAATGTAAAAATATATTTTTGGGGAAATAGATTCTTACTTGGTTAAAAGAAAACAGAAAATTAAATTGACAAATAATAATGTGTTATTTTCAAAAGCAAGAAGATAAATTTTACTGATATTTTACATCAAATACCGAAAATATTTTATAAAAAAAAATTTATTAAATATATCAGTAACTCACGTGTTCTACAATTTTAAAAATAAATATTTAGGACTAAGCCTTTTTTAGTTCGTTATTTCTTCAGCCATTCATTTGACAGTTGTAGGATATTTTGCAAATCTAATTTGAAGAATAAGAAAACTTAGACAAAGGGAAGGATACATTTAATAATAATTTTTCAAAATTTAGAAAAACAAATTATTGGATTAATTGTCGAGAACTTGTTAATTTGTCGTAAAAGAAAAAAATGTCCTACAGTCGAGTTAGCATTACCAGGGGTTATTTAAAAAAAAAAATCCCAAGACAAATTCACGACAGTTAATATAATTATTGGACTTTTCAAAATTTTGAAGTCGAGCCCTTTCTGCCAAACTATCGTAAGCGACAAAAATAAAAAGTATCGTAAGCGATATTTTGTTTTTTGTTTGCTCAGCAATAAAACCAATTATTCCAAATTTCAGCATTGAAACAAAAGGTCTGATTGCCTTTGATGCACAGGAAAAAATTAAATAATTAACTTTATGTGGCAATATGAAAATGTCGCTTACGATAATTTGGCGGAAAGGGGTCGAAGTGGTAATGATGACTTTAAAGACATGAAGCAGAGAACTATTCAAGAATAGATGGGATCGTTGAAGAACGGTTAGTTTGTTTGAAAAAAAACTTCCCTTTCAGTCGAAACATCCTCAAGGACAGACACGTAGCCAGAGGGGGGCTTGAGGGGCTGAAGCCCATTCCTAAATGATTTTAATATAAGGAAATCCTTATTTCTCTTAATAACATACATAAGACAAAATTCCGAATCGCAAACAACACGTTATAAACTAGAAACATAATCTACTGAGGCTTTTTCATATTAGAAAAATATGGTCTCTAATTTTACCTAAACCTCAAGACTTTAATATTTATCATCAGATTAATAGAGCCCAAGATATTAGCATTTTAAACGAAGCTTATCAGCATTTTTCTTAGAAACTTTTTCCATTGATTTTTGCGTTGTATAAAATATCCAAAAAATGCCAAAAGGGTTCGCTTAAGAAGCTGAGGTATACATATCTTGGGTTCCATTTATCTAATGGTGAATATTAAAGTCTTTAAGGTTACGAAAATAACAGACCATCTTCGCTGTAAATCTGGCTTGGTGGATTCAAAAAATTAAGGCGTCTACTTCCGCTGTGAAAAAAAATTAAAAACATGTAAAAAGGTAATAATTTGTTATTACATACATATTTACGTACAATTATTTAAAAAAAAACTAATAGAAATTGAAAAAAAGTAATAAGTTTCAAATTTTTTACATGGAACCTTTTATAATACAAAAATTCCTCGTTAAATAATTGATTCAAAATATGTAGCTTTTAATGGTCTTTAGTCTACAAAAGTCAGGTTATGAGCTATAACCAAAGACCCCCTCCGAAACAAAATCCTGGCTACGGACCTCCTCAAGACCTTCCATATTAATCGTATGCTTAAAATCCAGCATGGTATAATTTTCTAATAAAAGTTACAGGATACGAACAGACATTTTTAAATTATATTATTATAGGGGACTTTATTAAAGCTGTGTGACACCAGAACCCCGACCTGAAAGATTTGGGGCGAAATATAATAGATTGGTTGGTCTATAAGTTATGAACGTTTGCAAGTCACAGAAAAAAAATATTTGTCCAGATTCAGAAAAAAAAAAATTATTAGGCTTTTCGTTTTATAGGAATTACCCCAAAAAATAAAAAAAAGGCTCTACCGACTGGAAATCATAATTTAGGAGGGTAGGGATAAGTCGGTATGTTTGTCCACAGGCTTCTTATGATTTTCCACCCAAAGTTCAAAACACATTCAATATTTCCTTTTTTTATAGCAACAACCCCAACAAACAAAAAGTAGTCTAGCGCCTCCAATTGATAACTTAGAAGGACGAAAATAAGTGAGTTTGTTTTTCCACTGGCTGTTCATGATAATACCCCAAAGTATTTCGCTGGCCTACTCTTGGTTAAAAAAAAATCAACATTTCTTTTTATAGCAACTATCACAAAACAAAAAGCCCAAAATTAATAACTTAAGAGGATGAGGCCAAGTACTTTGATTGTCCACTGCTAGTTTATCATTGTCCACCAAAAGGTTTCGTTTGTCTACCCTTAGTTCGAAAAATATTCAATTTTTCTATTTAATAGCACCCAACACGAAAATTCAAAAATAAAAAACCCACTTAGCAGTATCAAACCTATCGCAAGTGTTTGTCCACCGTTTATCTATATTAGTGCAGAAAAAAATTTCGATTTTACATATTACACATTATTATTTTATAGCAACACACCCAAAAACAGAAAACCCTCTAATGCCCCCAATTTGGTCGGCCTAGGTTGGCCAGCCTGGGTGATAGATAACCAAAGTGAAAATACGGGGACGCTCTCGGCCTCGCGAGTGGAGTTGGAGCTTTCACGTAGGAGTATTTTTCCTAGCCCTTTGGGGAGGGACAAGGGAACTGGTTGTTTGGGCTAAGCCTCTGCATCTTCGGATGCTAGCTATATTATGCTCAATACTTCCAAAAATAACCCGAATTGGGAACGACAGGGTGTGATCCCCTGCGCTATTTGCCCAATTAGATCACACTTAAAGTTGGCCCCCGTAGTGGGAGCATCGTATTGGGTTGTGGTTTCATGTCAAATGCGTTGGTATTCAGGATCCTCGGATCTTGGCTGCAAGAGGTTCAGATAGGCCTCGACCCTTAGCAAGGGTGGAGAATTGCCCTATACATATCCTCTATTTGAAACTGGAGCGGCAAAAACATACCAGTGCCTACGTTCTGTAACTCTCACATCGAAAAAATCAGTCGAGAAACGCTGAAAAATGGAACAAAACTCATGTATTTTGTTTCAGTTTTCATCGTTTCTCGACCAATTTTATGCATGTGAGAATTACAGAACGTAGGCACAAGATGATAATTGACATGATCAACTCCTATGGAGGTAGGCTTCCCGTAGGATTAGGCCCTAGGCAGGTGCTCACGTTAAACCAAAGGTTAATTTCTGCCCCAAATTGATAACTTAGGAAAATGAGGCCAAGTGGGTTTTCGATCGTCTACTGCTTGTTTAATATCATTGTCTATTAAAAAATTTCATTTGTCCACCCTTAGCTCAAAAAATATTCAAAATTCTTTTTTTTACCGCAAAAATCCTTAAAACAAAAAACTTGTCAAAATGAATCCAATTGGCAAACTAGGATGATTGGTCACCAAAAAAATCGTTTATCCACCCGGTACTTGGATAATTTTAAATATATATTTCCAAATTTAAAACGAAGTACCTACTTTAAGATACCTAATTTCCAACAGGACAAAAAAAAAACCTTTTTAGTTTTAGCCTTTTGACATGATACCCTTACCCATCAAGCGAAAATGCATCAATTCAGCATCTCAAATGTTTTTCTCTGAATGTATTTGTATTATTTTACTTCTCTGTCGAAAATATACTAAAGGAAAAATATATGGCTTTTTTATTTCTTATTTTTCTTCTCGTTTATGACTTGCTTGATTGATGTGTTACAAGAGTGTCCTTTTCAAAAAATCTCTACTGTACATATATGCACGTCTCGGATAAAACTTTACTTTTAGCCATAAAACTATACTAAATTTTTGCAGTCAGGCTATAACTAAACTAGCAAAATTGCAACGACTCTCGTCATTTTCATTTTTGTGAAGGAAGCATGTTGATTGCCCTCGACTTCTAGCTTCCTTATACAAACCGTTTTATTATTATTCGTTTTGAAATTAGGAACAAACAAAAGGAAAGAAAAAAAGGAAGTATGTACTGAAATACTAAAACACAGTCAAACCTATTAAATTGATGCATTTTTTTTTTTCATTTTAGTTCTAGAACGTTAATTTAAAACTTATCATACAGTTAAATCTTTAAAGGCTTTTTTTTAAGAGGATTTTGTTGGTAAGGTAAACTTACAACTCATTTCACGAAGAATCTTGCATTTTTTTTTTTTCATGAATATTTAATCTTTCTCAACCAAAATGTGGTCGAAGATAAATACAAAAATAAACAATAATATTCATTACTAACACTGCATTGCATTTGACTATACACAACATCGTGGTTGCTGTTACCAATGTTGTGCTGCTTCATCACATTTTTGACAACTTCATTCAGTGAAGATAATACGATACATGTCAACGACAGCTGCAGTGTCAACAACTTATTCCACTCCTTTTTGTGGCACTTGTTTGCCACAATATAATATCAAGTTTTAAGATACTTTCGTACATTTAAGTATTTTAATCTTTTCTCGTGAAGGTAGATTTTTTTTTTGTTAAAAATACATCTTGTTAATTAAAAAAAAAAAAAATACCAAGAAAATGTCAGTCCATTAACACGACCTTGAATCATTCTTTAGTAGATTTGATGATAAATTTTCATCTGCGAAACAAGTTGTTGTCCATCATACATGGATTACACTTAACATGAACCTCTCACATCTTTTACTCGTTAAAAAAATAACCAAAAGCAAACCTGCAAGTCTAATAGATTGGGCATTGATTGTTGTGATAAGGTGACAAACTCCTTACAGACTGACCTTGTTTGGACAGTTAAATAGAGTAAAGGATTAAGTAAGATTAGTGAGACACATCAACAATCCTTTTCTTACAACTCAAGGTTAGTTTGTAGTTTGGGACTTATGGAAAAGACTTATGAAATATAATCATAAATACAGGATTAGAATAAAGTGAGCTCGAGACCTACAAATCATTATTTATTAGAAACATAATAAAAAGAAAATTATCATAAATAAAATGCACGACTATGGGTCGCAGGAACTCTCTTCTCCTGTGGCTCCTAATTCCCCAGGGGGTAAGTTCACAAATCCCTTTATGTCCAATCATTTTTCATTAACACGTAAAACGAGTTATGTATGGTATCAAAACGGCGCACTCAAAAGCTAATTGAGTAGCCGAGAGCTAGGTTGAACGTGACCGCCATTTCGACCTGCCTAAACCTACCTGTGGTGCCTAAAACGCCGCCGCCGCTTAGCACTGTATGGTAATGTATGATAATCCTTTATTAACCAATTAATTACCAATTAGATAAAATCACCTCTCCGTATTATTATGGCTGAGTTTAATGTGTACCTATTTATCTATATGTTTTATTTGAGTTAACAACATCTGTTTGATTCTTGTCAAGAGATAACAAATGTTAAACCTAATTGTTATGTCAAATGGGCAACTTTTGGAAATAACTCCGGAAGCAAAATTAAACCCAAAATAATTTTGGAAAAAAGGGCTAGATATTTTTTTTTTCCTGGAAGGAATTTTGGAGAAAATACCGGAATTTGAAATTTAATCGGGTGAATCGATCATGACTCTTTTGAGTGTTCACATGTTCCTAAAATTATATATTCAAGTATCTATACGAGAATAATGTAATTAATATGCATGTAAGTATCTTTGAAAAAAAAATAACGAACAATAATATTTAGACTTATTTTCAGCTGTTTTTTTTTTTTTGTTTTTTTTCCATTCTGGAAATAAACCTAGAACAATTGTCCGTCTTTATCCTTCTTCAATTTGTTTTCATTTTTTTAAATACATATTCCTATATGAAATTTCGCTCTTTTTTGCTTCGAAAATAAAATGGAATTTGTATTGAGATGTTTCAAGGCCTTTTAAAAAAGTTATTTTCGAAAGTGAAATGAGATAACGTTTCATCTTAAATCTAAAAAAAAAAAAAAACTGTTTTTCTTCAATATGGATGTTTTTGTTTAAAAAAAAAGTTGGTGATCATTACTTTTTCATAAATACTAAATTTTTTTTGCGAAATAAGCACCAAGATATAAATTAAAATAGATGGATAGCTGGCAATGGAGAACCAGGCCCGAACTTTTGCATTCAATTATTCCTTTGGGTATGTTGTTAACAGGCAGGAATATGTTAAGCGGACCAAAAATTTCTGTTCCGATTCTGATAAGGCACTAATGTATGTAAATGATACTTTTGGAGGATTTGTCACTATTTCGGAAGAGGCAATACTCCCGAAAAAATATTTAAGGTTAAAAAAGGATGGATTCGAACACCTATCTCTAAATTGATTGTCTAGTCATTATGCTAGGATATAAAGTCGGATAAGTTATTAACGAGACATAAGAGAAAGCCAAAATAAGTCAATTTTTTCGAAAAACTTTGAAAAATTATTATGGTCACGGGAGGTTTTTGTTTTTCTAAAAGAAGATTTATTGTGATCAATTTACAAAAACCAAGTTTAATCAAAATCTAAGAAAAAAAAAAATATGTAAAGCAATTTTTGTTAAATTAAAGTTTTCATTTAATTAATAATAAGTGGTACTTTGCCACCCCAAAAGGACGCCTGCTAATAACAGTATGCACTAGGCTTATATTTGCACTCTTTTCTCCCAAAACGAAAAAAGCTGTTTTTGTTTTGAATTTTATAAAACAGTTTTCGACACTTCCCATTTGGTGCCCATTGAAAATCGACACCCGATGTAATGCTTTTGTAAGAAAATTGCCAATTCAAGATCTTCGAAAACCTTATCATGAGTGCAATAAACAACCCCGCATGGAAAAATGGCCATTTTGTTTTCCAAATTTAGTCAAGGCCATGGAAAATTTTCAGCACAGAATACCTGGACGAGGAAAACTTGTCGAATCTTCGAAAAATTCTTGATAGTAAGAATTTGTGGGGCAAGTTTTGCTATCCATCAACAAAAAAAATTATATTTAGCAGCATACAATGGCGTGAAGTATTTAAATTTCTTGCGAATTAGCACAAATGTTTTAGAATTGTCAAAAAATTCCTATTTTTAACTCCAAAAAGTTGCAACGAGAGAACACAATGAGAGAGCAAATAATTCCCCCTCCATTGAATAGCTTGCGAATTTCAGCTACTTACATTTCTGTGTGCAAGTAGTGTAACTACTGTCAAAACCCTGTCAGTGTATGCCACTTACATTGTCTTAGACATTTTGGGAAGTTCACCCCTTTCTGAGAGAAATTTCCCCTCCTTTCAAAATTTGACAGGTTTTAAAAATTTGAGTGGAAAAAAGATACCAAACAAACCTATTGTATACAACGGGTTGATCGTATTGGTTTTCAGAACTTTCAAAGATTTATTTTTGTTACTTGTATACATAGTTACAAACTTGTACTTCGAAAGCATTAAAAACCTTCCCACATCAAACCCATACACGTGCACTTTAAAGCAATTATTGAAAACATGATATCTTCTAAAAGACTTTTTTGCTGTAACGCCAAAGCCCAAAAATGGTGAGATTGACGGAATTTGCGAAATTAGTATGTGGTAATTTTTTTTTTTTTTTTTGTTTCACACAGGTACTCCTTATAGGAAAATAATCTTTAAAAAACTGCAACCAAAATCTTTTTATATTGTTATACAACTTGGCTTGACCGATGCCCGTAATAAGGAATACCGGAATAGCAAAAAATAGTGAAATTTTTGTTAAATCCGTAGCAATAGCCCACAGTTTAACTGCCTAAACAGAATAGAATGCTGGACCTGGAACCGCAGACGGAAGTGTCGTACGTTATTTTTTGTACGTGCTTACAATGCAGCTGTACAGCTTTGAAAGTATTTTAAAGAAAAACAAAACAATATTCTTGTGTACAAGCTCAGAATTCACATCTTTTGTTTCCAATACTTTTCCTTTTAATAAATAATTTTTTTCGCAAAATTGGCGCAAAATATTAAACAGCCTGATGTTAAGGTATTAGCATGATACTAATTAACAATCTTCTAACTTTAAAACTCTTTACTAAAATATTCTTAGTTTTAAACATTTTCTAACTAGTATTATACTAAACCTATTTTTCTAGCTGAACACGCCTAAAACAGTGACAGTTTAACCCATTTTTGCAATTGTAGCTGCCAAAGTGACATTTGGATTTAGTGTGATACTATAAAACGATAAAATAGGCATTTGGCGATTTTAACTTTAGTAAAATGTTAAAAAGATAATACAATGCTAACTCGTTTAAAATTTGGAAAAGCCTGTTTTGAATGTAGCATCATACTAAAAATGCTTTAACTTCATACTAAATCGTCTAAAATTTTGCGCCAATATTTTTATCCGACCCAAAAAGTTGATTTTTTTTCTTCATACAACTTGAAACGTCAAAAGTGACGTACTTGAAAAGTTAAAAGTTGGTGAACTCTTCCGTCTGCGACTGCAGCTCCGTATGCGGCTACGTTCCGTTGTGTTCGCAACATTGAATTTGTGCGGTTCCTGCGGTTCCTGTTCCGTCTCTGTCTCCATTCTGTTCTGGCAGTAAATAGTTGCACATCTCTTTATTTTTATGAAGGCATTCCAACAATTGTTTAAAAATGTCCACAAATTTTCACTCTCATACCTTAGTCTGTCAATTTCGAATTTTTTTGGATATGTTCAATGAACATTTAATTCAATTCAAGATAATTTTTAAATTTGGAATGAAAAACTAGCCAGATTGTACATTGTTTAAGTAATTTTGGACAATAAATTAGCAGTGTCTAAGTTAGACAATCAGTGGAAGTAAGACATCTATATATTTGTGTAAACTTAAAAATATTTGAAATGGGTTTATAAATACAACTACCATATTTTTTAAATTATATTAATCAAAATCTTTACAATAAATAATCGTAAAAAATAAGAAGGCAATATCCACTAAAGTTTAATTAAAATAAAAACGTCTCCTAAAAATGTCTCCTTTATAGGGAACTACATAAAATCGGTCTTTACCAAATCTGAGTCCTTTTGAAATCCCTTTTAAAGTATAGGTCAATAAAAAAATTGGCTCACCGACCGACGCAACGCAGATGTCTAGACCGACGACGACCAAAGGTATGACGAAACCACTTTTTCTTAATTCTCTTGAATCTTAATACATATTAGGTATTTAAATTACGACCATGAAAATTCCACAAGGAACAAACAACCATCAAAGATTCTAATCTACACAATCTAAATGAAAAAAAAAAAAAAAAAACAAGAAGAAGATCATTAATAATAATATAAATTTAATTTGGATTGGTCTCAATTATTTTTATGTGGCAGGTTATGATATCCTTTTGAAGAAAAAAAGATTAACAAATTGATGATGTTTTATTTTTTTTATTATTATTATTATTCAAAAGGAACGAGATTATGAAAATGATATGATGAAGAAAGCATGACTCGCCAAAAGGTTCCACATTTACATCGTTGTTATTCAAAATGAATTATTGAAACGATTTGTGCGTGACAAAGAAACAAATTATATAAAAAAAAAAAAAAAAAAAACATCTTAAACGGGTACGTAAACAAGATGAAGATAAAACTGGAATAAAGAATTGCTTTTTAACAGTGATATTGATACTAATATTAATATCATCAAAACCAGTTCAAATTCTATGTTTTAAAAGATTGCTTTTTTTGTGTATTATACCGGTAATCTTTGAAAAAAAAAATAAAAGAAAAATATTGGACGTTAACACTTGATTAAAAACTCATTTTGAGGAATTATTAATTTGTGCTCGTTAAAAATGAATACCCAAAGAATCGTGTTCACAATAATTTATTCAATGTTGTCCACTATTCATTACAAGTTTTACGAGTGCAATATATACACACCGGGTAAGGGTATACACACTTATACACCTCTTATGGAATTTATTGATTTTCTGCATTGGCCAAGATTAAATACTCTGTCGTGTCGTGAGAACAAAATTCGCACAACATGGG
The DNA here is from genome assembly GCA_947049315.1 of Epistrophella euchroma. Taxonomy (NCBI): domain Eukaryota; kingdom Metazoa; phylum Arthropoda; class Insecta; order Diptera; family Syrphidae; genus Epistrophella; species Epistrophella euchroma. Next base: position 110,278,971 of record OX346247.1, on the reverse strand, counting down.
GTCGTTGTCGATGCTTATCCAAGTATAAAGCCTATCGATATAGTTCTTATATGTGCATATACAATATACATATATAACCCAATTGAATTTAAGTCGCAACATCACGAAAGTGAAATCAAGGCCAAAGCAACTTTTCAACACACAATAATGTTCCATTGACTTCTTGGAAATTTAACAGACCCTTAAGACCCTTAGTTTCTTTCGAATATTATCAAGACAATCACATTTTGCAACTAAACAATATAGAGCAAAAAACAAGGTACTTGTGACCAAAAATTTGAGAAAAAAAATCTAAGGAAAAAAATGGAATTTTTCGTTGTTAATCCCAGATTAAGGTTTTGAATTTAGAAATTTGAGAATTTTAAAGAGCTCCTCTATAAAATATAATGGGAAATTCAATGAATAATGAATTTAATTATTTATGAATGAATGGAACTACACATATACATCAGAAACCAAATGCATAAAGATGCGGATTTTAATCTGGAGGAATCATCAATTCGTATGCTTCTTCCAAAACGAAACGTCAACAGCGAGCACTACAGATTAATGATAAGCAAATTATTGTGGCTTATTATACTGGATGATCGGGATGTCGACGTCATGTGGTTCCAACGGGACGGGGGGCGCTACCTGCCACACAGCGCGATTGCCAAGATGATGGAAACTGGTGCAAGAGCGATTTGAGGGCATGGTTATCTCGATGGGCGTGTAGATTGTATGATTTAACAACACCTTTAGACTACTCCCTTTGGATCTATCTTAAATCGCAGGCATTGAATATGCCTTCAAGCACATCAACAGAACAAACGCCATCCAGCACAACAAATTCAGACAAATTTATCCGCAATGTCATCGAAAATTATTGGACTAAATTGTGGCGTAATCTGGATTGATTAAAAATTTTAGGTGATTTTTTTTTTGTTGGAGACATTTCTAAGCCTAACCACTTGTGTTAATTGCGATAAAATGTTTGGTTAAGTTCATTAAGTACATGAATAATTTTGGATGTTTCTATAGAGGTGAATGAATGCGGTCACGTGTCAATTGTATAAAATGATAAATTTTTTTTCATTATTTTTTTCGTTTAACCGCACACTCTAAACTTGTATTGTTGTAGTAGCTACTAATGACAGAGCGATAACAGCTGATTCATATTATACCGACAGCGTCTATCCAATTGTTTACAAGAGTTAAAAGAAGCTTATCGTTCAATCTCGTAACCAAAGGAAGTATATTATTTAAAAAGTAATTCAAAATAAATATGTAGTAAGTGTTGTTGTCTTGTACTTGATGGTAGGGGAACCCAGTCGCCAGTCGCATTGTTCGTGAGTTACTAGTACACTGATGTGTTTGCTTATTGGAGCATAACGCGTTTAAATTAAACAGTGGTTAAATTACTTAAAGCTTTGGGGTGAGTCTGAAAAAAAAAACATCGATATTAACAAAGAATATCCGGAATTTATAAGTAATTCCACGTCAAAGGGCAACAAAATTGTCTTAAAATCTGAACGTGTCCAATAGCGGAAACTGAAAAATGAACTTTAATAAAAGCTTTATACCATACATCAGCGTTAAAAGCACTCGAAAGACCTTAAGTACTGAAACCCCTGCGCACAATCGGTGACTTGAAGAAATTCACTACTGTATCGCATACGAACTTGCTCTTATTGTTCAAAGTTATGATGTGGCTACAAGTGCTCTTGATTTCGACCGGAAAATACCCACAGTACCCGGATACGGGTATTACCCTGTAGAGGGGTACCCGGGTACCCGTGCATTTCGGATATTATATGGGAATACGGTTACCCGGTTATACGAGGTACTTACCGGGTACCCGAAAATACCGGGTATTGGTTGGTCATTACGTATTAGATAATATAAAGTAATAAGATAAGATGAATTATGTACGTAAAATGCCGAAAAATTCATGGCTTTAATTTGCTATTATGTTTCAAACGAACTAGTCGTTCGTTGAGAACATAATTAAAAACAATGCACGGGTACCCGGCACCTTACTGATACCCGGTCATTTTTCGGGTACCCAGCTATGTTTCGGGAACCCGCGTACCCGACACCTTATGGGTACCGGCTTATTTGGTATCCGGGTAATACCCGGAAATTACGGGTACCCGGGTAGTATACGGGTTATCCGGGTATCAAGAGCTCTGGTGGCTACCCGCAGGAAAAACAATCTTGTTTTTAATGAGGCCTACAACTGACAAGGGCCTAGCAAGAGTTGCTATCGAAATTAGATAAGCTCTCACCAATTATGTACCATTTTCCCACGAAATTCGATCTTGTGACCTTCCACTCACCACTCCTATCCGATATACGCTAACTTCTATGGTCCTATTTGAAATTCAAGCACAATATTGAAAATTAATAAATTTATACTTTAATTTTTTATAAGATCGTATCCTGATTCGGGGTATTTTTGATGGAATAGCAACACTTGCCAAATCAGTTTTTACTAGAAATGGCGATAAAAATTTTTGAAAAGTTTTCCTTGTCTAGATTTTCCCTGCTGAAAACTTGGCTTGGATTATTTTCAGAAAACTGGAAGAACAAGTCATTGTATAGGTACGTACTTTGGCGCAGATAACTGTTCTATATGAGCTAAAACAAAAATTCGAATTTCGTCAATAGTGAATCAAATAAAAATGATCTGTATGGGAAGTGGGGACAAGACTGCAAATGGGGGCAAGACCGTTTTTGTACTATGTTGTATGAAAAAAAAATGGAAATGTCCACCCTTACATTGAGAAACATGTGGCTTTTGGTATGATCGATCATGTCTTCCAGTATGAGGTAGTTCGGTTGAGACGTCGAGAAGTTACAGCAGTTTTCGTGATTTTTCGGAAAAACGTTATCGTTCGGGTGAAATGTAAGTTGTGTTCTTAACAGTAAAATACTTAAAATTATTAACTTTTTCTTTTTTGTTATTAAAAAGAGCATATTGAATATTATTTATTATGAAAAAAGGCGACATAAAGAAAAAAAAAACATAAAAACTCGATGAACTTCGGGTTAGATCTGGAAGGGGCAAAACCGCACATGGGCTCTGGTTTCTGACAAAGAAAAAAACGTAAGTCAACGTAAAAGCCGGCAAAGAAGGTAAGTGACAGGCTCCAAGGAATTTTGTTGAAAGTGTTCCAGATGGCAGTTGCATCTTCTGTTTGGAGCTTTTTTTCAAATCGAATCCAATTAATGGGTAGATTAAATGCACCATGTGCCCTGGGTGGACTCTCGAAGCTTTTGATGGAGTTGGAGCAGATGAATAAGTCACTTATATCTGTGACTTTTGCAAATAGGTTGCATTTTAAAGGAAAAACATCGTGTTGCCCCAAATAAACTATTTGACAATGTTTCCTTAGTTTATTATCTTTTTTTGAGTTATTTATTTATTTATTATAATAATTAAAACTTCTAGAAGAAATGTAAGCCTAAATGAATTAAAAGACGTTTTTCAATGGATTTTAAGGCAGTCAAGCACTAAAGATGCGGTCTTGACCCCACTTCCCCTACTGAATTTGAAACAAATCATCCCACCCGTTAAAGCTCTAGCTCGATGGTCAGTGGAGAAAAAGACGAACAGATGTACAAACCTACAGGCACACAGACGAAAAAACGAACTGACTAACACGCAGTTGTAAAATTTTGTGCAGTTCTAAAATTAAAAATTTCAAGTTCTAAACCTAGAATCTAATTTTCCCCCTCAAATTATCACGTTCCAAGTCAAAAAAAATTAACGATATGACTTCATTCATAGCTGAACTATACAGACGGTCTATTCCAGACATCAAACAAAATTGCAGTCTGATAGTTGACATATCGTTTTTATATTAATATACTCTTCTGAAGGGAACAATAACATTCAAAATCTAGTTTATGGGTGCTATATATTTATTTTGAACACCGCAGTTAATGAAGAAAAAAAAAAAAAACTGACGATGATAACAGTGCCGATGTTTAAAAAAAAATAATAAAATGTATTAAATTGGATTCAGAAGAATTGAAGAACAAGGAGAAGCATACAGAACCATAAATTTAACAACATTCCTTCAGAAATGATCGATCATTTTCTGTAATTCATGAATGATCACTTCGAAACTGACAAAGAAATAATCGTTTATAAACTTGGATAAGGCTAACTGCCACCAACTCTAAATGGCAATGAATAAGTGTCTTCAAGAAATGGTATCCCATTTGAAAAATAACGTTGTATATACCTTGTATATACCTATTTAAAATTTTTGTTGGATGTGTTGTTTAGCTTGGATATTTTGCCTGCCGATTGTAAATTTATATTTTCGGCAATTAATTTAATGAAGACTGCCTCAATTTAAGTATTTATATATGAGATACATACTGCCGTGTTAACTGAAATTGACATATCTGACATTTGTCGATTTTTTCAGTTCAGGCGAAGTTTAAAATCCTTGGGATGGTTTTCATTGACAACTAAAGCTGTATATCGGTTAACCAAGCAGTTAACCAAGCGAAACACATCCTTTTTTTTTTTTAATTAAATACAGTTTTATAACTATTAAAAAATTGGCAAAAAAACTCCTATAATCATAAATAAAAAGAATTTTATTTTCTTTAAAAAGCTTTGTTAATAATTTGGCTAAGATAAAACATCGCGGTTCGAAAATAATTTGATGAGTTGATTAATGTTTCCTTTGCAGTTACTTTTCAACTGCTATAGTAACTTCTTCTTTCGATTTAAAAATAAATGCCTAGTGTACTCCACATAAAATTTGACACTATGAAGTGGATGACATCTTGTCTATCCGTCAAGTTACATAAGCTGAAGTAAATAAGCAGATCATGAGGTATGTAGTGAAGGCTTATCATTTCGAAGATTGATGAGATAAGCTCCTGCTTGCTTTCATATAAATGCTTTCATATATAATATACATTATATACATTATATAAATCGCCGTTGAAAAAATATATGTTAATATGTAATGTATGCATAAATGTATCTACAGCTATAAATTTATACATAAGCAGGCTCTGACAAACTGTTTGGCGAAAACCAATTTTTTGAACTTCTCCATCTTCGTAATTTTAAGTTTGAAAGCTTAGACAAAACAAAAACTTTGCCCTATAAAGCAAGTTAAATTGTTTTACCGTTAACTAATAGAAAAATTAAAAAAAAGTTATCAACTGTGGTTAAAGAGGAAGTCTTTTTGTTTTGATAACAAGGATGATGTCACACATTAGAGGTCTATCTAGGGGTGAAACGATACAAGTTAATACGAGTGCATACTCGATACTATCGATTCGATACCAAGTACTTTTGGAATCGATACTTTTACTGCCTGTTCAGAATGGTTACGGAGACGGAACTGGAGCCGCAACTGGAATAGCTGTTAAACTATTGAATAACACAAATTCAATGTTGCAAACACAACGAAACGTAGCCGCATACGGAGCTGCAGCCGCAGACGGAAGAGTTTACCAACTTTTAACTTTTCACGTAAGACACTTTTGACGTTTCAAATTGTATGAAGAAAAAAAAAAAAAATTTTGGGTCGGAAAAAAATATTGTGGTTATTTGTATCGCGAAAAAAATTATTTATTAAAAGAAAAAGTATTGGAAACAAAAAATGTGAATTCTGAGCTTGTACACAAGAATATTGTTTAGTTTTTCTTCAAAATACTTTCAAAGCTGTACAGCTGAATTGTGGGCACGTAAAAAAAATAACGTAACGACACCTTTTGACAGCTCTTCGATTTCCGTTTGAGGCTCCGGTTACAGCATTATATTCTGTTCAGGCAGTTAGTTGCGATACCAAGTAAATATCGAATGAAAGTACTTGGATCGAATGAAAGTATCGTTTTAACTTAATTAATGTTTTTTAATCTACAACTATAGTCAAAACTCTACTTGAAGTGATTCGGTTTCTCGTATTTGTCTTCTCCTGTTTCTTTTTAGTTTAAATCTAATCCATTAGACTTTTTATAAGCATGCAAGCAGGAGCCACAATCACCCGAAACCGTTTAGGCCTACATTATCAATCCGATATTAAAGCTAACTCACCGAATTTGGTAGGTTAACTCGGGATTTACTGAACTTAAGCTTAAGTCGATTCACATATTATTTTTCTTTTGAAAACTGTGAATTAACTGTTAAAAGATATATGTCCAGAGTTAGCTAACTCTGGTTTAACTCGACACAAAATGTTTTCTTTTTTCGATTCCTTATAAATTAAAAATAAAAATTTGAAAAATTATTAATGGTTATGTTTATATTTAAAAGGTATCGATACTTTCTTTCGATACTGGTATCGAGTACGAAGAAGAGAATTAACAAAAATAAAAGAAAATTATTTTTGTTGTTGTCGAGTACAAGTACTTGATACTTTTGAGTTATCGTTTCATCCCTATCTATGTATATCGAACAGTGGCATATGGTTTTCATACAATTTTAAAATATCAAATGAAAAACTTAAAAAATTAAGAATCTATGCACCAACCAACCCTTCACTTAGTTCAATTCTTTAACCAACGCTCTCTCCCCACACCTTAATACACATCAAAAAAAACCGTTTCAATATTTTTCTTTAAGTCCTAACCATCATAATTGATATGCAAACAGTTAAAAGAATTGTAAATAAATAAGTGCTTCATGGTCATGGTAAATCCGCTTTCATTAATTAGCTCCGCTATAATTAATAGCAAAAAAAAAAAAATACCCTTGGTAGATCGCCCTTGTGGCACCTACCGAACATGGATTACATGTGTTATGTGCTATAACGTGAATTAACGGTATAGGAAATACCATAGGGATGTCCTTTTTCAAACCCTTTCGAATGAGATATCAATGACTTCAGTGGCACTTATACAGGGTGTCCCGAAACTCAACGTCAAGCGGGTACCGGGTGATAGGGCAGGTTGTGCCCGTTCTTTAATAAGTATGAAAAAATAATCCATCTCGCTTGGTTTAGTAGTTATGGCAATATTAAGAAAAATAATGAAAATCGATACCCTAGCTCACATTTTTAGATACAGTGGTTACAAATTTTAAAATTTTGCTGTGTTTTATTTTTTTACTTAATCCTTAATAACCATGCTATTGATCGCAATTAAAAATCCAAGAATTTATATTGCCAGTTTCGTAAGAAAAATAAAGTTTGACTGAGTCATTGTTCAAACAAATTTTGTAAGCTAACTTTGACACTTCATATTTTTAAAAAAATGTACTACACTACCCCCGGCAAGTTATTTTAAAAAATGGCCCGTTTCATCAAGATTTCAAAATGGTACAACACTTGCTACTTATTTACTCGTAAAAAATACGATTGCTTTTTATTTGCAAAAAGGCCTCAGTTCACTTCATATCACTTTTACGTAAATAATGCTTTTTTGTACTCAAAAATCGGTTTTACCGAGGTGTATGTAAGATAAACAGAGGCACTTGAATAAGGCACTTTTTGCAGTAAATTGGAGTGAGACAGATCAACATTACACACGGTACGCTACGATTAACGATCTGTGGGCTGCGTTCCTGCTTTTACTAGCAACTTCTTGTAATTGTGCGCCATTGTGTTACCCTGGACTCGATTAGTGTTGTGAAAATTATGTTAGTTATTATTTGGTAATTCGTAATAAAAGCCTTTCGAGAATAGCGTATTAGTACATGGCTTAAGAATATGAAAACATCCATATTAGTCCATTGAAAGTAACAGTATAATTTAATTATAATTTTCTTAAAACTTTCGTCTGTTTTAAAGTTTAATTTGTTTTCAATTTTATGGTAAAAAGTACCTTACCATTTATTGTACAGAATTCAATTTCATACATAAATGTGCAAAATTATTTTTGTAAGACGCATGGTTCTCAAGATATAGCGAAAAACTTTTAACACCCCATTTTCCAAAATGGCGCCCAAAAGAGGGAGGGGCTTTAAGCCCTAAAAATTTCATTTTACACTAACACTTATCCCTCCCATAAATCAAAAACATTTAGTCCTGAACAAAATGCCAGGCTAATGTAACATTTCAATGAGCTAGTATGGATGTTCTTATATTCTTGAGCTTCGACAAATACGCTATTCGTGAAAGGTTTTAAGTACCTACGTATTATTAGATAATAACTAACATAATTTTCACAACACTAATCTAGTCCAGGGTAACACAAAGGCGCACAATTACGAGAAACAAGCCCACAGAACGTAGATCTTAGCGTGTCGTGTGTAATGTTGATCTGTCTCACTCTAATTTACTGCAAACAGTGTATTATTCAAGTGCCTCTGTTTATCTTACATACAACTCGGTAAAACCGATTTTTGAGCACAAAAAAGCATTATTTACGTAAAAGTGATATGAAGTGAACTGAGGTCCTTTTGCTAATAAAAAAGCAATCGTATTTTTTACGAGTAAATAAGTAGCAATTGTTGTACCATTTTGAAATCTTGATGAAACGGGCCATTTTTCTAAATAACTTGCCGAGGGTAGTGTGGTACATTTTTTTAAAAATATGAAGTGTCAAAGTTAGCTTATAAAATTTGTTTGAACAATGACTCAGTCAAACTTTATTTTTCTTACGAAACTGGCAATATAAATTCTTGGATTTGTAATTGCGATCAATAGCATGGTTATTAAGGATTACGTAAAAAAATAAAACACAGCAAAACTTCAAAATTTGTAACCACTGTATCTAAAAATGTGAGCTAGGGTATCGATTTTCATTATTTTTCTTAATATCGCCATAACTACTAAACCAAGCGAGATGGATTATTTTTTCATACTTATTAAAGAACGGGCACAACCTGCCCTATCACCCGGTACCCGCTTGACGTTGAGTTTCGGGACACCCTGTATATCCGAAGAAATTGAGCTCAAATTAGTTTGAGTACTCCTTATTTAGCTGCAATTTACCCCAAACGCGATGACTCATCACCTGAAACTATGAGGCGATAGCTATAAAACAATTCCTCTATAATCTTTGCGCAATCTTTATCTATCGATTGGTATATCTAGGATGTCTGTAGTGCAAACAGTCACTTAGCAGTAGGGCGCGAGCGGTACATGTTTTCGTGACGGTCCTCTTTTCGCTACATCACACCCAACCGTCCGAGAAAGACATGTAATCCATGTCAAAAAAAAAAATGTCAGTATCCAATATCTAAATACAGCACTAACGGAGTGTAAAAAATATCGATAATAGAAAATCGATTTTTGTTCATATTTGAGCTGTGCTTTATGCAAAGATTTTTAAAATTTTGCAAAAGGCTTTTCTTTTGGATGTATGTGTCGTGTATATGTATCTATATATATTCCTAACGTTGTAATGAGTTAGTCTCTTGAATGAACATAAATCTCTCCTATATGAGAATTTTAATTTTCGGTTAACTCCTATACAGATCGAAAATCCCTTTCTGAAAAAAATTGACATATCGATCACATACATACATAGAAATGTTACAAACTGTTATCATCTATTCTTTTAAAGAACGTTTGTACGTAATTGTGCGTAACTATGACATCCAGCAGGGTTTTGAGAAGGTTTTTTTTTTTTTTTTTAATTTTGGTTGATAAAGTGCCGACGGGAAAACAAAAATTCTATTCTAACAAAAAAAAAAACCATTAAATTAATTGTTTTTTTTTTCAAATGAAATATGTAATGGATATGTGCAACAAGAACATTAATCTTTACCATACACGATACGATTAACAAGTCTACAACGTTATATTTTCGGACAGAAGATAAATACGATCAAAATAAAATCAATTAGCAAGGGAACGAATTCTACTGTTAAAGTCATTATTTTTAGACAATCCGAAGTTGAATTTAAAATGTTTCTGAATTATTATATACAAATTTACAATGTACATATTTGTTAGTGGAAAAAAAGTTAGATAAAGATAATGGGACGCAGCAATTTAGAAAAAAAAAATATCATGCTTGAGTTGCAAAATAGAAAAACATTTGTCTCTTAAATTTTGTATCGGATTCATATTGACTGAATACGAAATGAAGTCATAATTAATTACATAACATCATCGACGGACGTCCAATAGAAACTCACAAGCCCATTACTATAATGTTTTGAGTTTTAAATTTGTAAGCAATTTTTTACTGATAAGAATTTAAAAATGTTTAGAATTTAGGGACCTGAGAAACCTTAATAGAACTAAGATTTTGATATTATGGTTGTTAGAGCTTTATTACAAGAGTTATTTGAGCTTGCAGAAAAATTTACTTAAAAAAATTAGATTTAGGGAAGAAGAAATGTTATTTTATGGAGAATACAAGTTATACGACGGAATCCATCTTTTGGTTACAACAATGTAGATTCATTTTACCAAAAAAAATTAAGAAAAATTACTAAATAAATATTTTAAAAAAAAATATTTTTAAAAAAATAAAAAATAAAATGCAATAATGTTTTAAATATTTAGAAGCAAAGCTTTAATAAAATCGGTGTAGCCATTAAAAAACTATACGTGAATAACTAAAAAAAAAAATGAGGAAATTTTCTCTAAAAACCTCAAAAACACGTAGACATTCTTTGATTTTTCCAAAGCAAAACAAAAAGGGGCGGTTTATTTGTAATTGGTATACCTATAAGCTTGTCATAGATCTAGATTTATAATCAACGCATTTGTTATTTTTTATGTTAAAAACAAACATAATACATATGTATGTACCAGTGGCGTGGCGTGGATTATTTCAAATGGTAACTCGAAGAAAAATTAATCACCCACAAACGTTAAGTTAGGAATGTCTACCTGAAAAATAATGTTTATTGCATATCTGCTTTCCACGTTCAATAAGTAAAGCAATTCAAACCAATTTTTATATAATAAAAGTGCCTTCTAAAGAAACTGTTTTTGGCAGATGCAAATGCTACCTTAAAGAAAGTTTAAATTCACGTTATAAAGAAAAAAATAAGGAACTTCACAAATGAAAGAGTAGAGTGTCCTATTTCTATAACTTTTTTTCTGTTTAATAAAATTCAACTTACTGAAATTATTTGCTTCCTCCAAAAAAAAAATCAGTTAAGCAACAATCTACATTTATTAATTCCATTTTCAGCTAGCAATAATTTGAAATTAGGTAATAAACTATAATTGCAAATATATTTCAATAAACAAACTTTTCACTTTTCACTGTTCTTATTTGATTTTGTTTTTTATTTAAAACAAGAACATCACTTCAAATTACGCATCGCAATCTGCTTGCTAACTAAATCTTTCAAGCAGAAACAGAATTTACCCATGAATGAAAGAACACAAGATTACGCCATTTCATTTTTTTCGCTTTGTTGTTGTAATTTTTGACAGCACGTATGGCGCAATCGGTGACAAAAATATGATTTTTTCCTACTAGATAAGGCCGGGAAAAGTTTTTAACTTGAATTTTTATTTCATTGTTGTAATTTGAATTATTAAAAAGTGAAGTGTAGTGTAATAAAAGTGCACAAGTTCTGAATTATCTATTCTACTTTACACATTGGCGCTTTATTTGCTTTTTGGCGATTTATTTTAAATGAAAAAACATTTATTTCAAATGAAAAATATTAATTCGGTATTTATAATCGTATTTCTAAACGAAAACTTTGATTTTTTAAACTAATAAACGCGCACGAAAGGAAAAAACACAACCGAACAATCGATTAACTAAACAAACTACTGGCGGCCATATTTGTTTACATATCATTTGTCACCAATGAGATAACAAATGGCGCAATCTTGTATTCTTTCATTCATGGAATTTACCTGTCCTGCTCAATAAACTTAAGACTTAATAAACATAGCGCAGTGAATTAGACACACAAAATTCACCAATATGACGGGAAAAAGCGTGTTATCTTTCGAATTAAACTGAAATTTTCAAACAAAAAAAATATAGTACCTCCACAAACAGTAAACATATTTGTATGTGCCTCTACCTGCCCTGCTCAATGAACTTCATACAGCAGCGCAGCGAGATACATACAAAATTTCCTCTACTCCAACCAACTTCAAATACAACACAAAAACAAATAGAACTTCAACTTATCTCTTGCTGGATAGAACAAATTCGTTCTCTTTGCTCTTGTTCCCTTTTGCATTCATTCGCATACAAAATAAGACGCAAGAAACCGAGTTATTATTTTGCATAAGAAAGCGTGTATTGAACAGAGAGCGTGACACCTCTCTGTTCATACATGCTTTCTTATAGGAAAAAGTAACACGGTTTCTTGCGTCTTTATGACGGATTTTTTTTCCGTGAATGAATATAGGGAACAAAAGCAAAGAGGACAAATTTGTACTATCCTATGCCTATCCAGTTCCAGCAGAAAGTAGGGTTTTTTGATGTAGTATGTTGATTGTCGAGTTGGAGAAGAGAGACATTATACTGTTGATGATTAGTGTTTGCGTGCGTTGAGTAGAACAACAGTAGGCATATTGATTATTGTGTTTGACTGTTTGTGTTATAGTTGGATTGGCGGGTAATATGTCGCGTGCGTGTGCTGGTGTGAGGAATGGACACATATTGTGTATTCGTTTAGATTCATGTTGCTCGTTATTTAATTAACGTGGTTAAATGTTTAAAGTTAGAATTTCAAAAGGTAACTCGATAGGAATCGTGTTATATGGACGCCACGCCACTGGTATGTACACATGTAGCAAATTATAAAATTAGAAGCAAACTAATCTTGAAGGAAACATACAAAAAAACAACAAGATAAAAAAAAAAAAACAACAGACAACAAATAATATACATATATATGAATGACATATCCAAAAAAAAATGGCATTATAAAAACTGAAGATAGACTTTGCTTTATACCTATTTAATAATTAATGTTAGGACTTATCTATTCATCTTTAGTGTGTTCATTCATTTGAGTGACAAATTTTTGTATTGGTTTAGGTTGCAACAATGTTTTGATCTTTATTTAAAAAGTATCACCTTACTTTTATTTTGTGATCATATTTCAGTCAAGACAAAAAAAACATAAACCACAACCCTATATGTATAATGTATGTACATACATACATATATATTTAAAAAAAGGAAAATATTAGGATTTATTACCCATAGTAGCTTATAGATAAACATAATAAACTGACATTTTTCAAAAAGAATTTGCTTTGACACATACATTTTAGTGTTCCAAGCTTTGCTGTTTCCGAAAAATTATTACCTGTCCAATAGTTTCAAATTGAATCTTTTAAAAAATCTTCAAAATAATAATAGCATACTACACATAAAGATGTACATGGTGCGAATTGTTTGAGTCTAGCTAAATAGTTAAGAATTGGAAATAGTTTAGATTATTAAAATAACAAAACTCTAAATGTAGATAAATAATTTGGAATGTAATAGAAAAAATGTTTGTGAAATACGATAAAAAAGCGAAATAAAAAAGAAAACATTTTTAAACAAGGACATTTAATCTATCGAACATAATTTTATGCCGTTAAAAAATCAGCGATCTGTAGGCTTACAACGTAGGTATATGGGTCAATATTTTAAAACATTAATATTTCGCACTCAAAAATGAACCCTCGCTGAAAACAACTTATTTTGCTATATAATCTATTTCTATCTTGGGTCACCAGATTTGATCAAATCTAACGGACTTTAAAGGTCTTTTTTTACGAATCCAATACTTGCGGTATACAGCCATTTATATAAAAAAAAATTGTATAGATAGGTATAAAACTCTTATCGGCTTCCCAACTTCGCAAGTGTTTTCCAGGCGGAATTGCTGGCAATTAGGGAAGCATGCAGGATACTTAAACAAGACCCTAACAAGAACCGTAATACTTCCATCCTGACAGACAGTCCAGGCAGCCGTTAAAGCTATTGCTTTCGTCTTCCAAATTGGTTCGACAATGTCGTGATGAGCTCGAAAGCCTAGATGGGAACCTTAGAGTCTCTTTTATCTGGGTTCCAGATAATCGTGGCATTGAGGGTAAAGAGCGGGCAGACGAACTGGCCAGGCAAGGATCAGACCTTCATGACTCTCTTGCGGAAGGAGTCAACATTTCTCTTGGGGTTATGAAAGGCAATATATTCTCAATTTTTCTAAATGAATCCAACAGTAGGTGGAGCAGTTTAGCTAACTGCGTCATATCCAGAAAGACGTGGCCCACCTATAGCAAAAACCAAACAACTGAGCTTTTATGCAGACCCAGGAGAGACATAGCCGTGGTCGTTGCGACCTTTTCTGGGCGCTGGCCCATCGGAGAACATGCGGCGAAGCTGGGTATCCCTCACAACACTCACTGTTGTAGCTGTGGGGACCAGCAGGTGAGGAAAACTGTTATTCATTTCCTTTGTAAATGTCCCGCTCTGGCCAGAATCAGAACACAATCATTGGGAAAGGCCTATTCGACGATCTCAATGAACTCTCCGAGCTGAAGATCAACTACATTATTTCCCCCGTCAGAATCCATAGACTACAAGCAGGTGGTAAATGGACTTCTGAAACCAACAATCTGCCTAGCCTTCATTTTGACCCGTGAATCCCTCTTATAACACCGGCTCTATATATAGGTCACACGAGTCATCAGGTACCTATGGTCTGGTTCGTTTTATTTTCATAGGTTGTCCTATATGGATACTCAGCGATAAAAATGTGTCTAATTCCGTCAATAGGGTGAAGTTAGGGGAATGACACAAAGAAGACGATAGGGGAATGACTGTCCGAAAGGTGTTTTATGGGAATTAAATCAAAGTTACTAGAAAATTCAAACTAATTTATAATTTGATATGTAGGTACTTTGAAAAAAGACACAGAAGAGCAAACTTTTTTTTAATTTTTAAACCACACTATTTAATAAAAAAAACACTGGACAAGGGAATGACATATTCGTTGGACGAAAAACAAAATCGTGGTTATTACTTTAAATATAAAGCAAGACCGAGCAGTTCTCAAATCTTATCCCTTTAAACAAAAAAAAATGTGTTTTCTCTTTTGCACCTACCTACATGTTTTTTTTTTTAGTTCCATTGCTGGGATACAAATGACCATTGAACTGGGTACACTCACCAAAAAGTTATTATTTACCAAAGTGTGACATAGTAGTAGCACGTGGCGTAATGGTTAATGCGTTGGACTGTCATACCAGAGGTCTGGGGTTCAATACCAGTTAAGTTTTTTTCGGAGCTACTACCTCTTGCGAGGAAGTGACAAATTCTCCAAGAGTATCTCTTGTCATAGAAAAGTGCCGCTCACCTTAGCCGTTCGGTTTCGGCAATAAACTGTAGATCCCCTCCATTCCTGCAGACACGCACACAGGGATGGTTGAGAGTTGTAAGTCGCTAGGCCCTGGTTCTTCATGAGTCGTTTGTGCCACCAAATTTATTTATTTATTTGTAGCAACTTAAAATAAATTAACTATGAAATTAATTCTGCTAAATACAAAAAAAATATAATTTTTTTTTTGTAGTACGAAAAGTGATGGAATCCAAAATATTAATGTTTTGAAATATTGACCCACATACATACATTATGTTCGTTTTAATCTAGTCAAGTGTCACTTTTTTCAAAAAGATTTTAAGTGCCAACGATAGAAGAGTTAGCAATTTAAATCAATAGAGATTCTATGAAGATTCAAACTATCCACAATATGATTTCAATTCGTGATCATAAGCTTAAAACAACAAAAATGATAAATGAAATATATGACGTTGTATAAATTTTAAATGTACACAAAAATATGCAAATACAATAAAACAAAAACCAAATCATTAATCACTCACTCCCCTATCTCTTGCTAATTCAGCGAAAACAACACAACCGATACAATTTAAGAATAAGAGCAATCAACAACATCCATCAAAAGTCGGTCTGATCCCGTGAAATACCAGAGTTAAAATTCTTCGAAGCGTGTCGAGAAGAAGATATTAATAATTTTTAATTATAAAAAATTGTAAAGTATTGTTATAATATATGGATTATGTTTGTATGTACATAAATTCAATATTTTTTTATTGAATTTATGCATGTAAAAAAAATATATCTAGTATTTTATTTTTTGTTTGTATACCTACAATTTAAATTGTATCTTTGTCGCATTAATATAAAATTTTATTGCATATTAGAAACATAGCAAAGGCATGATATAATCTGTTGTGAAATTGAGTGGTAATGGCACAGCGGATGTAGTTCTTGGCTGCTAACTTAGATGTGTGAGATTCGAACCCCATTTTAAACGACATTCTTTTCTAAATAAGTACTACCCTCACTTTCAACTGGATGTCACTTGTAGAATTTCATTAGGTTATAAATACCTCAATGCACTTTATCAACAAAAAAAGACTTTTTTAATTTTTCAATATTAGCTCGGCTTGGTTCTGTGAAGGGTTACAATAAATTTAGTTTTGGGTTAAAATTGTTTTGGAATTCTTCTTATTTTACGTATTTCCATAAAAATATTAAAATCAAATTCGGGGATTTTTCTTAAAAATGAAGAAATGTCGCTTTTAAAATATGCAAGAATAAAAACTTTAAATAATAAAGATCAACAGCATTATTACGCAAAAGTTGCAATTACATATTTTAATTCAATGAAATCAAAATTTTCTTGGATCTACATTCAGAGGAGTCTTTTGGTGTTATTAAGCTTTAACAAAAATGTATCGATGATATCTTTTAACTTGCAATTGGACGCCTGTCGATAGAAATTAACTTAAAATAATTCAGTCCAATTCTAAATGAAAATTCCCGGGGAAATGTTTTACAAATTTGATTTCTATGTCAAATAACTGCAAACAAAAAACTTTTTCCGAACATTCACAGAATTTTCATTCCCGCTTTCGAATGTAAAAATAATCTACCCGGAAATTTGGAATAGAACTATTCTACTTGCCAAAAAAAATATGTCTTCCGGGGTTTTTTTCCCGGGGAATATTTAGAAAGTGGCTTATTATGATTTCGTAATGAAAATTATTATCAATTAGTCAATATGTTGAAATTGTAAAACCAAATTAATTCATCCATAACAGTTAATTTCAATCAGAATTAGCGTCAATGAATTTAAAAGCCCTTTTGACTTAA
This sequence comes from Epistrophella euchroma, assembly GCA_947049315.1. Taxonomy (NCBI): domain Eukaryota; kingdom Metazoa; phylum Arthropoda; class Insecta; order Diptera; family Syrphidae; genus Epistrophella; species Epistrophella euchroma. The sequence goes on along the minus strand of OX346247.1, from coordinate 110,261,957 downwards.
AAAATGATCACCACATTAAATAAGACCCAAGTTTATAGCCAAAATACGTTGACGATATTTTTGCGGTTGTTGACAAAGAGGAAATTGACAATGTGGTAAGATGCCTTAATCAATTTCATGAAAAAATTCAATTTCCCGTAGAAATCAAAAAGGATAAATCAATAGCCTTCTTCGATGTGAAGATCAATCGCGAAAATTACGAGCTCTCTTTCGATTGGTACCAGAAGGATACTGCATCTGGAAGACTTATCAATTTCCACTCAAATCAAGCCAAACACGTACGCATAAACACTGCATCCAACTTAATAAACAAAGTCTTTGCGTTGAGTGACCGAAAGTTCCGCTCCGCTAATGAAGAAAAAGTAACCAAAATCCTTCTAGACATTAGTTTTCGGTTAGAAGTCATAAAGAACTTGATACTTCGTCAAAAACACCAAGTTACTTCTGAAGAAAAATTGGAAAATAAAAAAGGTGCGTACAAGAGCGTCGTACATATTCCAAAACTCTCCGAAAATTTTAAGGAGATAATCGCAAAAAGCAACACAGAACTCATATACGTCTAATAACAAAGTAGCGTCCCTATTTACCCGCCTCAGGAATAAAACGGAAAACGACAGATGTTCAGATGTAGTTTAAAAAATTAACTGCCAAGGTAAAACAGATGAATCGTGCAATTTTTGCTATGTGGGCACGAACAAACAACTCCTCAGACAAAGGTTAGCGAATCACAAATCTGATATTCGGTTAAAAAGTTTTGAGAAGACGGCGCTGGCTTCTAACGGCGTAAAGACAGGTCACCAACTGGACTTCGAGGGAGTGGAAATCCTTGCAACAGAAAAACACACAACACAAAGGCCATTTGCTGAAACAATACTCAAATATTCAAGCTCAACATAAGAGCTCATGTGACAGTTTATGCTGAGGAAAAAGTAGAACATAAGCGTTTAAGTTGAATATATGTAAATATTTAAGTTTTGATTCAGCAAATGGGCCTAAATGCTATACGCTAGAAACACTTCTCATAATAAACAACAAAAACAACATAAACCGTAAACAAGACACACAGAACATATCAGCCGTTCACTGTTCCTTAGTTTGTGGAAGTAAGACCAAAAGCTGACATCCCCGGACTAAACTTCTTAAGAAGTGTTTAAATTATTTTTATTTTTTTTTTTTTAATTAATACATTTTTTGTACAAATATAACTTTATTTTATAACAATTTTGTTGTGAGTAACATCTTGTTCGCCTCCATGTAATTTAAATGTATTAAACAAATAAATAATCTTTTAATTTTATAAATAAAGATCTTCCCTATGAAGACGGCAACCACCGTCGAAACGTTGGGAAAAATTGATAAAATATCTTTTCATTTAGGCCCATCGCCCACGAGGAAACTTTTTGTTGCTAGCCCCAGCAACTTTTGTTGCTCCCAATCCAATTACATTAGCTTATATGGGAGAGCGCCCACTAGGCAACTTTTAGTTGCGCAACTATTTGTTGCTCGGAGTTGCTCGCGGAACTTTTTCCCCGCAACTTTTTGTTGCTTACCCTCGCCCACTGGGCAACTTCCGGCAACTTTTGGGAATTTTCCAAAATTTTTGCCAAATGAGAGGCCTTTAACCCGAAAAACAAGTTTTATTTTCACACTGAACGAATTTTGTACCTTCACTAATCCAAAATAACAGGTCAATTTAACATTTCAATTAAAAATATTGAACCCAAAAGTTGCTCGGAAATTGCCTAGTGAGCGATGACAGGCAACTTCGAGCAACTTTTAGTTAATCATCCAAAACAGCCGATGGGAAGCAACCTTTAAATTCTCACAAAAATGCATTCATATTAAATAAATTCTAAATAAAAATTCCAAATTCAGCTTTAGCACTGTTAACAATTTCATTCGTCTAATACTTCTAATCTGAAGGGATGTTTCTTTTCAAACAACAATATGACGAAAATTGTTTTGCAATACTTTTGCTCTTTACGTAAAATCATATTGCTTACTCAATTGAATACAAATTTCGAGTGGAATTATACAGTTGAGTTGTACATAATCCCTTTCCCCTTGGGAAATATTACAAAAATCTAATTATAAATAAAAAAAAACAGTCTATAAAAAGATTAACCTCAAGCGAAGGCTAAGGGTTACATCAATGGGGAAGCCCTAAAGAATTTCGCTCAGACACCTTTCACCCCTACAATGCCATATCGTTTGCATTGAAATTAAACTTTTTAAAGCCTCTATTTTTCCCGACGGCATAAGTTTGTGGAATAAATCCAGCTCCATAATAACAATTTTTTCAAATTATTAATCTTGCAAAAGAAGAAACTGATTGAAAGAAACTATTTAAGTGTATTAAATTCAAAAAACGAAAAGTGTCAAAATAAAGTTGCAAAATTAATTACCACAGACACGATAGCAAAAAAAAAAGGATACAAAAGCATTTATTTGACTTTGCTCTTTTCGAGTGTGGTTCAAATTACAAGGTCCGTGCCGATTTAAAAAAATCAATATTAGATCCCTTTTTCAACTTGACATCTAATAATTTAGACACAAAAAATAAAACTCTATAAGACTGAAGTCCCGACGGCATCTTAGTAATCATAAGAAAATAATAAAACAGAACCATCTTTTTATACACATTGAAGTATGTATATAGTAATTTATTAGCTTATGAACATAATAATGTTCTCACTGGTAATTCTGTACTTAAAATTAATACACTTATGTATTTAAATATACATATTATGTACATTATATATTTGTCTTTTAGTTAAAATATTTAAGTATCTAATGTATGTGTATATATTAAAATTAGTGATTAGATTGATTTTTTTAATTAAAAAATTGGACTCAGATTATTAGATAACAGCATTAAACATCTTGAAGCCTGTTGCTGTGTTTGGTCTTCGTAGATGACAAAAACATCTGCACACTTGCTGTTGTGATGAAGGCAGTTGAAATGCATTCCAGCTTAGCCCTGAGCCAAATATATAGCTACTACGGTCCAGTTTTTCTAGTCTAAAAGGAAGCGATTTCCATTTTGTTGTCCAATCTAGAAAAATCAACAGTATGGACCATAATATAGAAAAAATCATAAGAATACTTTTTAACAAATAAATTCTTAACTTTAATTGTGTGCCACTCATTTTTTTGTAATGTGTATCAATTTTTTCTTCTTTCAAAATTGAACAGTGATCCTAGAATTAATTTTATGATGGAATTTAACACTCTTCCCAGGAGTTTAAACGTGATTTTAAAAATCAAAATTTATAATTTGAATACTTAGAATTATTCCAACTTCTGATTGCAAGCTCTCATAAAATGTTGTATGACTTTTGTGGTGTTTAGCTTCTAAATTTTCAGGAAAAAAAAACTCATGAAAGTGATTTGATTTGGAGAAGTGCCTCTAAATTGAAATTTTTACTTTTCATTTGCAAAATAAGTATGCAAGTATTTTTAGTTTATTTGGAAGGCGATAAATCTTCGACAAAAAAAAACACAAAATATCATCTAGTGATGCTGATGTATCTATATATTATTTTTTCCTCAGAATATTTATCATGCCGAGTTTCTAATTTATTTCGCATAAATTAAAATCTTAAAGGTAATTCAAGAATTTGACACAGAAAAACATGATGACTTTTAATTGAAATTCAGATTAATTATACGTTCAACGATATCATTTCAGATTCGACTTTACAGATTTTATTATTAGCCTGGTTAAGCCTAATATCGATCAATGCAAACACTTATTTCTCAACTGAAATAGTGCGATTAATAAATTTATCATCAACTTATTTATTGAAAAAAAAAAAAAAAACTTTAAAAGAGCTGAATTTATTCCGAAAATAATTCCCAATTGTAAAAAAAACAATCACTGTCACTAGCGCTCGACTGTAGATCATCGGGTCTTATACCAGTAGTAAAAAAAAAGTCATCACTAGGCAACTCCTAGTAAGTGTGAATTTATTTTTTGCAATAAAATATTTTATTTTAACAATGACATTTAATAATAACACAAAAACAAAATAAAATTAATAGAAAAACAAACAAATATTAAGAACCACAAAGTTCGGGGTACTTAAAACATTTTTAGCAAATTATTTTAATTTAAATTTGTTTACAAAATAAGACAAATCTGCAATAATTGCAAAAAAAAAAAACAAAAAGTGTTCAAAACTGGTACAATAATCTGTAGGTGAAGGTCTATATCGTCCTTCCTTGACCCCACTATTATGTTTGTTAATTACTTTCGTTAATGTAGACTCGAGTCAAAAAAACACGTTATATTCCTTATATTTTTTTTTTTATTTGAATGACTATATCGGTTGAAGGTTGAAGATCGACTGACTAACTTGACTGAATATAGAATGTAAAACAAAATGCATGAGAATATGTGTGATGGTATAAATGTTTGTTCTTATAGGTGGTTGTGGTGTGGTGGTGGTTATAGTTGAGTAGGGATTATTTATAATGTTGAAGAAATAAAAAAAAAAAAAAACAGCGGTAGACCATACACATTTGTTTTGTATTATCAGTTTTTTTTTTTTTTTATTCTTAATTTTCTTCTAAAAAAAAATCTTTTGTTGGATTAATATAAATATAAAATCAACCATCTGAAAACCTTATTTTGTATGAATTAACTATTGTTTAAGATCCTTCATGTGCATTATTTACTTGTTTTTATTGATTGTTGTTTTTTTTTTTTTTTTATATATATATAAAGTGAGAAGATATGCGTTTGAGATTGCTCGTGGCTTTTTGTGTGTTTTGAAATTAATTTAACCAAGTACAAAGAAAACCAATGCGAACAGATAATGATGTTGTTGAGTACTTCAAAAGTATGAGGTTAATATAGACAAAACATGAGAGATATCAGCCAAGTAGAGAATCAGTTCAAAAGATCATATTTAGTAACGCATAAAAAAGGAGGAACAATGCAATCGCCGATAGTTTTTTTTTTCCCAATTTTCGTAACATTGATTGATTTCAGAATATTTTATCGATACGTTAAATGTTTTTTTGTAAGTAGGGACTTTTTTTTTGGAGAAATTGACTTTAAAAATTAAATAAAACACATTAAAATCATGATAAAGGCAACACAAAAATCATTGTATGCCATTTGGTATTATTTGGGGCATAATAATGTTCTCCGCGGCTGGCTGGCTCAGGTTTATCGTCATAGACCATCGACTTTACATAGGTATCCCGGTAGAAAATAATACAGAGGGGTAATATTACAAGATCGTGGAAGTCATTACGCGAAATTATGCGCTCATCGAGTGCTTCCTGCAATAACCTGATTGTATCGCGCACTGTGTGGTATTATGCACTTGGTCTTGTTGAAATCAAAAATGTTGCACCTGAAAGTGTTTAATCTGGGAAGAAAAAAGTTGCAACCGGTACTTCTTTCTGGATTACGTCAAAATGGCAAAAGTTACCGGAAATAAATCAGCCATCAATTATCAAAATGCTCAATCCCGGAAACAGTGTTCCAACCCTCTAAAAAAAACTTTTGTGTGTCTAAGGCCCATTAGCCAAATATTTAAGTTTCGTTTCAGCAAATGGGCCTAAAATAGAAAAGTCAATAAGACTTTTTTTTTATTTCATTCTCATTTCAACCAAAAATATTTTTTTTTATTTCCGATCATCATCATTTCTGGAAATTCCGATTTCATTTACACATGCTTGCACACACTTGTACAACACCAAGCGAAGTAGCATTTATCTGAGGAAGGGACTAGAAAATGCGAATTTACCACAGCTCCAACAGTTAATCGCCACTATAAAATGGGTGGCTCAATTTGTTAGGTTTAAAAAAAAAAAAAACTGTAATTACTAGAATGATGCCCACCCGCATGCTGTATTTCTGCCATTATTTATGCCGTTTGTGAACTTTTTTATGGCGATAGTACGCGATTATGGCTACTTAATGTAAAATATGGCAAAAATAACATTTTGTGACGCGTGTTAATCGCGTTTTTGAATTAAGCATTTCGCAACGAAATAGTAGCCGTGGCGTGATGGTTAGTGCGATGGACTGTCATGCCGGAGGTCTAAGGTTCGATCCCCAGCCTCGCCACCTATTTATTTAAAAGAAAAAACGGCTACTTCCTCTTGCGAGGAATTGACAAATCCTCCAAGAGTATCTCCTGTCACAGAAAAGTGCCGCTCGTTAGCCGTTCGGATTCGGCAATAAACTGTAGGTCCCCTCCATTCCTGCAGACACGCACACAGGAATGGTTGAGAGTTGTAAGTCACTAGGCCCTAGTTCTTCATGAGCTGTTGTGCCATCAAATTTATTTATTTTTTTTATTTCGCAGCGAAGGCGTTCTTTACTATTTAAAAGAGGTGATAATGATTTATAAAATATATTTTAGAGGAATAAAAAATTAACAAAAATAAGCCCCATTTGGTGTTCAAAAAAAAAGTAAAAAAAAAAAAAGTAATTACTTGCCAAAAAAACATCAAAATCCCAATTGGCAAAAGCAAAACGACATTCATTTTTTATAAAGATCATTTTACTAACAAAAATAAATCAATCTTACGGAACGTGACCGTGCTACACATTTACCCTACCACTCGCATAAATGTTTAAACATAAAAAATATAACAATATAACAAAAAATATAATAAATGTTTTAGATACTAAAAACACGAAAAAAATATTATGTGAGCCTATCGGTGACGCACAAGCTTGTCACACGTCACCGAAAACTAATTTAGTTTAATATAATCAAACCCCAGAGTGACAAAGTTAAAATAAATACAAGTTTGTTAAAGTGAAATCAATATTTAGCTTTGTTCAGTGAAGAAATTAACAGAACAGAACAGGAAAACGGAATAACAACTGATTTTGACATTTCTTACAAATCTCTGTTTTAATCTGTTCTAAGTTGTTCTACCTCAAAAGCGAGTACAGAAAATCCTGCTCTAAACTGTTCCAAACAGACTCAATAAACAGCAAGTAACAGTTTAGAACAGAAAATTTCTCATTGACTCACTGAGCAGCAAAAACATGTTGTTTTCTGTTTTAAACTGTTCCAAACTGTTCGTAACAGTCTCACTGAACACTCCTATTATGTAGTTGCACCCACAGCCGTGACTCAAAAAATGTTGGATACAAATACTTTTGTCCTACTCAATTTTTTTCTTAGGAAAAGCTTGTTTTCAAAACATTTAGTTTTCTTGGACAAGATGTGGATTCAGGCATTCATCTTAAAGTTCATGAGAATAAAATGCAAAATCATTATATTTTTTTTTAATAAGTTGACAAAATAAAACAACAGATTGGAAAATTACCCCTCCCAGAGCTAGTTTGTTCGTATTTCTTGACCCAACATACACAATCTAGATGTATTTTTTAATATGATTATTGAGAGAAGAGAGCTTTAAACTTGGACACACTAAAGAATTTTTAATCTGAATAAGAATGGAAGTGCGTACACCAGACCAATATAGGAAGTTTTTTTTTAACGAGTTCCCATTCAAACTTATATGTAAGTCGGGAACGATAGGATTACTAATTAATTAATTATAGCTTGTCGGCTTATGTCAGTGCGGACACTTGCCAAAATTCTATTAAATGATTCAATAAATTCACCCCTATATTGAAACTTTTGCATGTGCAGCTGTGTCGTAGTTTGTCTTGTCTTAGTTATTGTAAGCAAAAAAAAAAAGATTACGGTAACATTGAACTAAAAAAAAAACACACAAAACCCCATAAAATCGACTTCTTTGAGTAAAGAAGACAAATCAAAAACATTAAATCGGCCTTTAGTGCATGTAAGAAATTTAAGAACGTCATGCAGAGTGAAGGGACACCAAAATCGACCCCCTAGGAACGGCGCAGTAGGGGAAGACCGCGACTCATATGGCACAAGCATGTAAGTGAAAATATACCTCAACAAACTTAGCGAGCGAAACCGGAAACAATTAGCTAGGGCCAAGTGACAAAGCTGGCTGGTTAAGGTCCATTCCGCACTAGAGAACTATCTTAAGTACCTAAGTGGCAACTGTGTTGTGTATGTAGCTTGTTAGTTGAACACGGAATTTAAAGCAATTTGTATTTGTTAGGTCCACGTTAATTCCACGTCCCTCCAAGTCAAAAACGTATTCTTTATGTCATTTTTTTACTTTTCTCTCATTTAAATGTAAATGCATATGCATTGAAACTAGAACTAGAACTTATTATTCTTATGGCTTTGACAATTCAACATAAGAAGTGCTTAATTTTTTTTGGTCGGATTCTGAAATCAAATTCAAGAATTTTTTTTTTTTTGTTGGTAGTGTTTAATTTTAGAGGGTTTCGAAAAAAAATTCTAGATGATCCTTCTATCCAATCGATAAAAATAAATAAGTCTATAAAACTTATTTCACTAAAAACAACACTCAATTTCAAATATATGTTAATTGCTGCATTTCACTTTACAAGAATCTAATAATTTCACTTCACTTAAATATTTTTTTTTTTAATTTTAACAACATACAAAAATATATCAGTGCGTGTATTAAGAGGTTGTAATTTAATTAAATTTTGTATATTTTTTAAACAGTAAAACATAGAAAAAGTTAAGTATTTATAAGTACATTATATCATTATGAGACTTCTAGATAATTTATTGCTAATTGATATAAGGTACCAATTCAAGCTTAGAAGTGGTCTTCTTCTTAATAAAAGGATGTGATGTGAAATATAGCCGATGGCTGGTTCTCTCTTAATTTCACATGATGGTTTTTCATATTAGAACAATATTAAGTAACGTGTACTGTAGACTATTTGAATTGGGAGTTTCTCTGTTGCCTAAGGCTAAGCACGCACTTGTGTCATTTAAAGTTGTTTCGATTAAAAAATCCCGATCGCACGCATTTGCGATTTTTAATCGCTAACGAATGCAACATTATATACATCTTTTAACAGCTGGGCACGCATTTGCGATTTAAAGTCGTAGCGACTAAAATGTCGCTTTAAAAATAGAAACCGTTTCATTTCTTTTCAGTCGTATGTGCGTGCACTCACATTTAAAACCAAGTGTCTCATTTCTTGCGACTTAAAAACCGCGCAACTAACAACCGCAAGTGCATGCATATTTATTTCTTCTTCCACAATTTTAAAATCGCAGAAATTTAAATCGCAAGTGCGGTCACAATCTTGTAATTGCTTTTTGTTTCATTTTAATTTGCGACACAATTGCGTCGATCGAAAAATGGAACAAATTTCAGTCTTTTAAGCATCGCAATTTATCGATCGCAACTAAATAGTCGCGCGATAGAAATCGTAAATACGTGCTTAGCCTAAGACTTCCTATGTCAAGCTAATAATCGTTTTGTGTTGTCTATCAGAATAAAAGGAAAATATTAAAACCTGCGCATTTTTTAATCACTTTGTTTTAGAATGAAAAAAAAAGAGGGAAACACTTCAACTTCAAAAAAAAAAAGTACCTAATTTGGTCGACATATGTAATGTGTGACCTTTTGAAATACGTATTCGTTGGTTGGTTTTTGGGCTTCAGCTGAAGATGTCCATAGACATGGACGAAACGTCGTGAAATAAAAGAAAAACTAATTTGTTTAATTTGGTCGACTACAGTTATGAAAATAAATAATGTTCATGATAGGTAATATACATACTCAAACACAAATAACAAAAAAAATTCTATAGGCATAGCAGTTTAGGTAAATCAAATACGGGTGTTATTTACAGGAACAGACCTATTATATTTAGGAATTGCGAATATTTTAATAACTTCTCGAACCTTTAATATACATGGATTTTAAATATAAGAAAAGGGCAGAAGTGGGTGGATTTGTAAAAAAAAAAAATACATATATAGAAATATTTTAAATGTGCTAAAGTTTAATTACAAAATTTCAGGGGTCTAGGAATGAAGAAAAGTGAACGTGAAGTGAAGTGAAGACGGGTTTTACTCTCATATTTTATTAATCTATGTATATATTGTTTGTAGTAGCCGTGGCGTGATGGTTAGTGCGATGAACTGACATGCCGGAGGTCTAGGTTCGATCCCCTGCCTCACCACCTAAAAATTTTTAAAAATAAAACGGCTACTGCCTCTTGCGAGGAATTGACAAACCCTCCAAGTGTATCTCTTGTCATAGAAAAGTGCCGTTTACATTAGCCATTCGGAATCGGCTACTAACTGTAGTAGGTCCCCTCCATTCCTGCAGACACGCACACAGGAATGGTTGAAAGTTGTAAGTCACTAGGTCCTTGTTCTTCATTAACTGTTGTGCATCAGATTTATTTATTTTATTTTATGTATCTGAATTTTTGAGATAACTTTAGCTGTAGCATGACTTTTCATTTTCAATTCATTAAACTAAAGTCTTTATGAGCAAAAGTTACATTCTAATATAAATAATAGGTTATAACAGAGTTAAATTAATTTTAAGTAAATTTTAATATCTATTACTAGTTTTTATTTCAGGACAAATTTCAAGTAAGGTAGACAAAATCTTAATAGTATTGTTATTTAGCTATATGTTTAAGGTATGTACATGTAAACAAACTTTTTATGTTGAGGTGCAGATAATCAAAACGCTTAAGTTTATGAAATCCTTAGCTATACTCTATAAATCCTGGCTTGTTTCACATATTCTTTTTTCTCGTTTTCATTCCATTTTCAGAAATAAATTAGCATGCTTTCAATTTTGTCTTTGAAAAATTAAAAAAAATTAAAGAAAATTGTGCTTCGCAGGAAGTAGTAGTTAGCAGTTGGTTATTAATTACTAAAGTTCGTTTAACAGTTTCACAGAAATTAAACCGAGTGAATTGAAAACGTAAAAGCAATGCGTAAGAGAGAATATAGAAACCATTTATGTATATTCGATTCACTTTTTCACAAAACCAGAATTGACCCCCGGATCGAAGAATTTAAGAATCAAGATGAAAATTGCTTATAAGCGTATAGGTATGTATTAATAACACGACAAAATGTTTGGGAAAAGGAAGAAAACAAACAAGATAAACAAAAACTAAATTCTACTCGCAGACATTAAAACCAAAACTTGATCTTTGAATCAACTCATTCAAGAGAGGTAAATAAATCAATTACATTAGAAATCAATTAGTCAAGTTTGAAATCATACAAAATAATAATAACAAAAATAATAATAGTAAAAATAATAATTATAAATATAATAATAAAAAAAAAATAATAATAATAACAAAAGATAAATGTAAGTGAAAGCTAACACTGTCTCATTTACACAAATTTTTTTTGACCAGTTTTTATAAATAACCCACGACGTTTATAAAAACAGGTTATATTTTTACTTTGCGTTTATCATGTTAAAAGTTATAAAATGACCATATTAAATAATTGTGAAAGATAGGACTTTGATATTGTTAAACATAATTTTAATCGTAATCGTTATAACCAAAGACGGGAAAGCCATGCTTCATATGATTTATTAAAATTTTTTAAAATCTTAAAATATATTATTTATGCTCAAATGGAAGATTTTTTGCGACCTTTAGTCCAATGCGTTTCGCCCAGGCACGACCGTTGGGCTGATCAGTTAGGTGCAACAGAAATAATTTTCTTTTATTTTTGTTAATTCTCTTCTTCGTATATTGAAAAAAAAAAAAAAACCTAATCTAATCTAAATCAATGTTGGTAGTTTGACCAAAACAGCCCGAAAAAGAAACTTTAAAGGCCAGCGGTTTTGTAAGTGTTTGGGTTAAAGTTATTGATTAGTGTCGAGTTCTTAAAAAGCCATGATAATTTAACGGTAGCATTCCTTTCTATTAATGTATTTTTTCTAGATTTCTAGGACTCCTAATTTCTAAGAATGGACGTCCGTCCATTTGTATGTAGATGTCACACGAACTTCTTTTGGTACGCGCGGACAGAGTATTTTACTAAGTTGTTAAATCAAATTAAAATAAAATAAAAGGGTAAAAATTCAAAAAAAAAAAAACGGTCCCTACCACCTTCCTTGTTGTAACATGCCCTATAAAATGTATGACTTTTTTGCAGAGGGTAGTTGGACCAGCAAAAATGTAGAATATTGTTTTTCAAAATTCTGAAAATTTGCATCAACTTCTTAATTTAGAATACTTTTCTGCTTACAAATTGATTTTTAGTTAGCTTAATTTTAATTTTTTATTTATTTATTTTGTTTAAAGTAAAGTAGTAGATTTATGCATACAAATTTACCATAATTATTTTATGAAGGGTTCGGGGTATAACTGTGCATAATTAGTTTTTCAAACTTCTGAAATTTTACATCAACTTTTCAATTCAGAATTCCAACAATCGAATTTAATTGCTCTTTCATTACATTTTTAGGTTAGAAGGGGATACCCCAACTCAAAAATTTATAAACACAATTGTAGCCTGACATTTTAATTTTGTTTTAAGATTTTGACCTTGAAAATCGGATCATTACAACGAAAGATATATTTTTTTTTATCTTGAAAATTTCCAGTTTTGTAATTGATGGACCTTCTCCACTGGTAGGCTACCGAGAGCAATGAACCTAACAAACAATTTATATGCGACTGGTAGGTTACCGAGAGCAATGAACCAAACAAACAATTTCTATGCTATTTGTCCGCGAATCCCATTCCTATAAGTTTTCTTGGTTCTCAGGACGTACTTCCAAATATAACCTATAATGCATGGAGGTACATACATATGTGTACATAGGCATTAAATAATTTTGTATTGTAATATTTTTCTATACTAATCGGAAAACGTGATTAAATATTATTCTTTTGTTTAGACATATTTAAGAGTTTTCAAAAAACTTGGGATTACCCAGAATCTTTCTGTAATTATACCTACTATGAAAAAACTAGATCACAATGAATAATTAACTAAAATTATTATACACTAGGTAGGTATAGAAAAATGATAAGAACAATTTACACATAGGTACACGAAGAAAAATAAACAAAACAAACAAAATATATAAAAAAAATTCTATCTATCTATGTAATTTGAAAACTGCGCACAACAAAACACACCCTATGTATACTTTAAGATTGAATACAATTTACACAATGTTTTCAAGCTAAAAAAAAACAAAATAATAAAAGTCCCTCAAAAACCTTGGCGCCCAACAAAATGATTTCGCGATTCCACTACCTCCTATCTCCAAACCATCTGTTGAAACATTCCTTTATGGCGGGAGAGAACTCCCGCTAATAGAAATCCTCACCAACCTAAAATTAAGAAATGGATTCAAACAGCAAACAAGATATTAAACCTACCAACATCCTTAATTCACTGCCTATCAGAACTCGTTCATTTAAAATCATTATCACCTGGTTCCAATTTGAGACTTTAAAGGAAAAATCGATAAAGATGCCAAAAGAAAGGGAAAATCGAATAAATACACTTTGCGTTAGGAGTAGAAATAAAAAAAAAATAAACATCACCGAGGAAATCACTTTTAACAGACACCAAGTATAAGATATGCATATTTATAATAATTCCTAATTGAATTTAAAGACAAAACGTGTAAAAAAAAAAAACAAAAACAATAAACTCACCTTCAGCGATGTCTCGTTCTTCTTCTTCAACCATATCTGTATCCAAACTGCGACGCACAAAACTCTCGTTGGCCAATTTCAATTGCTGCTTTCGCGGACTCTCGGTCTCCGTCTCGGTCTCCTTTAGCGGACTGAATGATTTCTTCTCCTTGCGATCGAGAATGCTGCTCTTAAGGATGCCACTGCTGTTAGTATTGCCTGCCGAGGAGCTACTGCGAATGCTTGGCGTGCTCTCCCTTAACGAATCGAACAAATTATCCAATGGTTTGGTCGGCCGTGATGAATTCTTAGGATCCATATCGAACCAAGAATCGTCGTCCGAAGATTCGCCAAAGATCTCGACCGTCTCGAGGAACGACACCGACAGATTCTTGCCGCTTTTCTTCTTCGGGGGCTTGTCTGTATTTGGCGGGGAAAAGCTCGATAGTTGTTCCCAGTTAGGGCCGATTCGCTTAATTTTCACAAACGACTTAAAGAACCGGCTGCCAAATTTCTTGCTCAGCGGGGCTAGGCGCGACGACGCGAGTGACTTTTTGTTCAGCTTCTTGGCAGTCTTGCGACGTTGTTTGCTTGTCAGAGGCGGTTTGTCCTCAGGACTACTCGAGTTAGAAGCCAGTTTACGGCGAGGCGATGGTACTCTTGTGAGGGAACCAATCTTGATGAAGAACTCGTTGCCTTTCTTGAGCTTCCGTTTCGGAGGTGAGGAGCTGGAGGGCTTCTCCGACGATTTGCGCTTCTGTCCCGAAGAAGGTGAATCCACCATTAGCAAGCTTTCACCATCGATTCGATCCTTCTTGGGTCTGCCTCGAGCTTTGTGAACAATCAGTTTAACGGGATAGGGGATTTGCTTCTCTTGCATCTGCAGGAGAAGCTTATCTTTGGGTAGTTTAATGCAACATTTTCGAATCTTGAAGATTCCATCAATTGTCGGTTGATGATGTGCTGTTGGTGTTATTGTTGTTGTTTCTGCTGTTGTTGTTTTAGATATCTTTGCTGGTTTTGATGCTGCCTTCTTTTGCGGACTTTTCTGACGTAACGGCGTCGATGACGCTAAAGGCGAGTTATTGTTTGATAGCTTCTTCAAAGTTTTCTTTATATCCATGCGGTTAATTGGTGATGATTTCGGGGAATTATTGTGCCTAAATTTGCCATCCAAGTTAAGCATGACATTGAACTTTGTCCTTTCCACAAGGACTTTTACCGATTTCATGTCTATTTGCACAGTTGAGGGCATGGTTTTGTTCATAAACTTTGAATCCTTTATTTTTATTCGTAGTTTTTGTATCTTTTTAGAATTCTCATCCAGTGACGAGGAAAGCGAGTGTTTTTGTGATTTCAAAACATCAAAGCGGGAGTTCTTCATTTCTTTTTATTTCGTGCTCGACGGCAACAACGAAGAGGGGAATCGACTATGAAAATGACGTGACGAGCGATGAGGACACACGAACCGAATATGCAAGACGAGTTGTTGTTGGGGGAATTTTTAAAGCCAAATCAATTGCAAATGGGATTTTTGTTCATACAACAAAAAATATTTAATAAAAAAAAGAGAAAAACAAGGAAAACACATGTGAATGAATGTTGGACTTTTCTCGTTATTTTGCAGAAAATGAAAAGAGCGGAAAAAAAATATTAGAAACAAATTAGAAAAAGTTGAACTTGAAGCGGTTCTTTTTTTTCTCAAGAATTTTTTTCAATTTTTCACGAATGTTCCTTCTATGTGTTACGTTGAAGAGAAATGCAAATTTTTACAAAAAGAATTGTTTGAATTTATGATTTATTAGTTAAAGGGATTTAGGTAGCTGTTTTTTCGTGTAGTTTATTTTAGAACGGAATTTGTAGTATAAAATACGTATTTTTTAGCCGCTGCTTATGCACGAAGGTACGGACGCCATTCAGGTTTGTTGAACTTTTTTTTTTACGAATGACAGAAGAAAACTACAAAGTTTTATGGCAATAATTGGTGAGTGAATTTGAAGGCGCTAGCGTAGATAGAAAGAACAATGGGTAGTATTGCAGTTTTTGGTAGAGGAGATATTAAGGCTGGCCTCACATCGGAAGTACAGGGTTGTGTTCATAGAATATGGAAAGTTAGAGCCTGTTTCACAGCAACGAGGAAACGAAACTTGAGCGTGACGAGAACTTGTCGGAGCTGTTAAATCTATTTCAAGCTATCAGAATATATTTGAGTATACCCAATAAAGCGTTTCTCGTCATCACGTAAAGCCTAGTACGCAGATCGCGCTAAAATTTATCTTCCATACAAATTTCCTCCAAAGATAAATTTTAGCGAGGATATTTAGCTACGCAGTACGCAGTTCACGCGCTAAATTCAAAAAGTCTCCACTTAATTTAGCAAGCGAAATAATGCTCAACGCATTCTTTCACAGATAAATTTTGACATTTGTGCTCTTAGCAAACGATTGTAGAGATAAGAATTGTAGGGATAAAATTTAGTTTAGCTTGAACTGCGTACCTGGCTTAACGCTATGAATCCGAAAAATTGAAAAAGGACGTGAAGAGATGACTATTTTAATTTTGACAAACAAATTCACAACAGAATCTATTGTAGAAGACCGACGGTTGGTGCCTATCCAATTTGTATTTATCATGCCATTAAGTAAATAAAATACAAAAATTGGCAGAACATTAAATGAAAGGAAATGTTTTTATTTTACGACTTGTTATTTTAATGTCGAATACCTTTTAAGAAAAAAATCGATTTGTTTAGAAGAAAAAAATCTACTTTTCTGGACAAATCCCTTATATCAAAAGAAAAAATTCGATTCTGTTTAGAAAAAAAATCGAATATTTTTGGTGAAAGGAGTTCGGTTTCCTTAGGCCAGGCGCGCACATGCAACTAAACAGTTTGGTTTTGATTTTGAGTACTGTAGGATTATACGGGAGTCCGCGCACATAAACCGGCGCGCACTCTCATATAAGTCCATTGTGCTCAAAATCGAAACCAGACTGTTGCATGTGGCCTTAGGCCGTGTGCGAATTCGTTTAAAATTTCGATTAAATTTGATCCTACATTAAATTTTGACGTTTCATCAGTGGTGAAAAAAATGTAATTTAACTCTGTGCGAGTTAAAAAATTGAACGCCCATTCTAATGAGTTCAAAGAGAGTGCTCTTACTTTGGGCCTGTTTTAAAGAACGCTTATGGTTCGTATTCTGTTGCAAGCAGCTGCAGATCAAAAACACAAGACGCAAAAAACTCGGGTCGCTTGTGGTGGTCACGATGAGCTGGCAACTTTATTTAATGCTTGTTATCATTGCTGCAATTAGCCAATGTTGTTCTTCAGATGAATGAAGGGGACCAATTCATTCATCTTTGAGTTGTAATGACCATTTGTATGGAGACTTCATTCAGAACGTTGGGTTTTTCTAAGTTTTTCATTTTAACCAGCAGATCCGGGGTTCTATTTTGCGTCAATTCAAACTCGTAGCGCAAGAGAAATTGTATCCAAGAGAACAAACAATGTTCTACTGCTACTCCTAGCTTCTATTTCTCCGCAAGCAGGATCCAGTAGTCTTCATTGTGGCTCTAGAAACAAGATTACACAAATTGGCATTGAACTTTTTCTTAATATTTTTAGAGTGAAACCATTTAATTATATTTTAATGCATCTTCATTGAATATGTTCTTTTTATGCACATGAAAACAAACAAAACCTTTCGTGGGTGCTGGTAAACGTCAAAATTTAATCTAACAGCATAAATTTAACGTGCCCCAGAACCATGTTAAATTTTGACGTCTTATATTCACCTCAATAGTGTCAACATTTAATTTTGGGATCAAATTTAATCCAATTCACACACGGCCTTAATGTCGAATTCCTTTTAACAAAAAATTCGATTTGTATAGAAGAAAAAGTCGACTTTTCTGGACAAATTCCTTGTATTGAAAGAAAAATAATCGATTCTGTTTAGAAAAAAAAATCGATTTTTTTTTAAAAAGAATTCGACATAAAATTTCCTTTGTAGATCCTTTATGCCCGTCGCCCACTAGGCAACTTTTTGTTGCTCGGAGTTGCCGGCAACAGAGAGCAACAAAAGTTGCTTGCCATCGCCCACTAGCAACTTTGTTGGACTAGACTTTGACTTTTGTCCCAATATTTTTTTTTGCGATGGCAGCTTTTTGGTTGTCTGGCTATGTATAATCAAGCTGGTAATGCGAAATAAATCAATATATATAATTATAAAATATAATATTATTTATTATTATAATGTGAATTGTAGGATTTTTTTAAATTTTAAATAAAAATACCTACTCACATTGTCGAAAAAAAAGGAAAGCACATTCCATTTCCAGAAATTGGCTAAAATGACAAAGGGGAAAATGATATGCACTCCATTTTGGCATCCACAAATGGCAAACGGAAACGACATTTTGACATCATATTTTTGACAGATAAGGATGCCGGCAACAAAAAGTTGCCCTGTGAGCGAGGGTAAGCAACAAAGATTTGCCGGGAAAAGAGTTCCTTGAGCTACTCCAAGCAACAAAAAGTTGTGCAACTTCTGAGCAACTTTCGGGAATTTTTCAAGTTTTGGCCAAATGAGAGGATTTTATCTTTAAACTGAAGGAGTTTTGAATCGTCACTGATCCAAAATACAAGGTCAATTTAACATTTTCAATTCAAAATACTCAAACAAAAAGTTGCCTAGTGGGCGATGGGCCTTAGAGCAAATGAGTTAATTTCGTTCAAAATTTTCAAATTCAATTCAAAATCATCACATTTCACATACAAATTCAAATTTCCAAATGAGGCAATTTCAAACAAATTTGCATAAAATTCGGTAGGAAATTAGGTAAAATTTTTATGAACACATCCAAACGGAATCCATTTAAAGTGGAACCCATTTAAAATGACAGCATTCAATGTAGAAACAACAAAAAAAAGCGATTGACATTCTGAACCTTCAAACAAAATTAGGAAATATGAACACTTTTTTTGTAAATTGCCAAATTACCTCATTTCAGCTCTAATAAAAAAGCAGTATAAAATTGAAATAGGAATATGGAGGTGTCTGTTTGTCGTAGATCAACAGCATTGTGATGAAACCAAGCCCAACAATAATGCACGTGCATGGATTTTAAGGAAATCAAGAAGCTGAACAAGAAAATTAAAAATCCAATAAGTCATACGACGCTTTCTTGGCCTCTGAGTCCCAGATCAAATAAAACCCATAAAGCATTGCGCAATCCTAATCGATGGTGGTGGCGATGCGATAACAATATGGATGCCGCTCATGTGAATGTGAATCAATAGGAAGGCTCACATCTATGCTATATGTGGATCGCGATCACGTTCAGTTGAACGCAGCAAGCACTATTTTTGATCGCAGTATCAGGCAATACTTGAATTTTTTTGTGAAAATATTAACAAAATTCAAATGAACAATGACTTAGAACATTACAGCAGATTAATTAAATTTAAAAAAACCCAAATTTTGTAAAATTTTTTGCGCAAAGAATACAAAACACAAAAAAGCAAAAAATTTACGGATAAAATTGCCGTCCCTGCCAATTAATTATGCCTAGATTTATCTGCTACTGATTTTTTTTCTCAGTTTTTTAAATGTTTATTTGACAATTTGCGCGTCACTAAATGTATCGCAATATCGTGCTGATGTGAGCTGGTTTTTGATCGCGCCTTTATCGCGCTGTAAAGGCTATCATGATCGCCATCGCTTAGGTTTGCGCAATGCTTAAGTCTGTTTGGACCTGGTACAAGGATGGCAAGTGGCAAGTTGCAAACGTCCATGGATTTCGCGGCTGTTATAACTTTGGTAAAAATAAATAAAAACAAACTGTTTTCTTTTATTCAACACAAAAATAGGTTGTTTTTATTTTCTATCGCTTTGAATTGGTACATTGTCTTGATGAGTTTGCATAAGAGCCGCTGGTAGTTTGAGTAGCACGTGCACAGGGTGCATTCGTACAGACGAACTTTTGACGATCATAAAGCAATTGCATGTATTGCGCCTCCCTTTGAATCGGTGGCTTCGTTTTTCGTTGCAACCACGGTTGAATATAAAAAACTTTACTGCTTAAAAAATTTCGTTTGACATCCTAGCTAGACTGTTCTAATATGTTATGTAACTTAGTATTAAACCTTAAAGCATAGTACGCAGATCGGGAAAAGACAAATTTTATCTCTTCAATTCTGATCTTTACAAAACCGTTGGAAAAGTCATACAAAATTAATGTTTTTCTTTTTTTTTCCTATTTGTAAAATTATTAACAAATCGTCGCCTGAGAATTGTTTTGTCCCATACGCAACTTTTGTGGCTTTTGAGTTAGGGATGGATTCTATGGTAATTTGGTTTTGGTATGCTCTTTCTAAATCTATGATCCGATTTGCGCTATGTACTACCAACCCATCAGAGATATTGAGCATTGACTTTGTCCCATATCCAGGAAAATCCAACGTTTGTACAATTATTGTTTTGTCCCATAAACCGTTTTTTGGCGTTTGGTACACATTTTTCATACAATTTTCGGTAATTTTTTTTGAGAGAATTGCTTTGTCCCACGTGCATATGTGTTAAAGAAAAGCATAATGTTTGTGGGACACTGATCGCAACACAAAATTTAGTATTGATTTGTACCACGTCCATTACATCAGCTGCGGTTTATGATCCACGGATCAAAATCATTTCTTAACACGTATTACAAAAACAAATTTTGTGTCCCACGTGTATGAGAAAACTTTTCAGTAACAAAATATAGGAGGTGGGACACACGTGAAAAAAGTAACGTTAATTAGTGTAACTTGTTAACGGTCAAGCAAAACTTTTTGAAATTTGGTAGGAAAACTCATTATAAGTAGAACTTTGGGTAAAAAAATAAAAAAAAAATCTTATCACACGGGTTTGGAATACCAAGTACGCAAACCTTTAACTTCATTTTTCTCGAAATATAGTGTCAATGGCGTATGGGACAAAACAATTCTCAGGCGACGAAATAATAGTTGATATCGTGCTTATCGTGCAAAATTATTGACCTCTGTCAAAATGTTCCCGCAAAATAATGCTTCGAATACTATTTTTCCAGACTAAATTTAGTGGAGACTTCACTCTACAACGGGTACAAACGTCACAATTTTGCGCGTGAACTGCGCACTGCCTGGAAAAAAACTGAAGGCAAAATTATTTGTCCTGGGAAAAATTTTGTATAAAAAGAAAACTTTTTCCCGATCTGCGAATATTAGGCTTAAGAGCAACATTAAATCATTTTAGCAAAAAAGTTGAAAATTGAAAAACAAAAAATAGCTACGAAAAAAGATGTGTTTTTCACAAAACAACTGCTTATATATGGTCTGTAAAATCAATCTGAAAAGAAATAATCAAACAAAAAAGCGTATGAACTTTTTTTCACGCAGGCATTTCTGGTGCATGTTTTTGTTTTTCACCTTTGAACTATATGAGAGCAAGCTGTAGCACATTTGTTTTGTCCCAAATTGAATTTAATATCGTTATAGATTTTTAGAAGAAAGTGGACTGTAGAGTGGACCCTTTTTAAATATAAAAAAATTATCCTGATCCTAGATTCGTAGATAATAAAACGCGGCAAATGTTAGTTACAGAAGTAACTTTGACTAAAAGCCGATATTTGCTGAGAGAAAATGAAAATTCTTTCAGGTTTTGATTAGATTCATCGATTTATTCCGGCTTAAATTGTTTTTTGCAAGCAGTATTCGTGTCGTGGAAAGTGATTTTTCACTATAGAGTTCTTTGAAGTGATATCTTTACGGGCTTCAACTTTGTCCGTCTATTCGGTTATTATTCGACCTTCCACTGAGACTTGTTAACATATAAAAGCTTTGCACGAATCTAAGCGATGGGGACCACGATAGCAATGTGGATGTCACTCACATGAATCAATAGGAAAGGCATATGCGATTACTTTCCACTGCTGCGTTCAACTAAGTGACTTTTACTGAACGCAGCAAGAACAAATTTGATCGCAGTATCACATGATATTTGAATTGTTTTGTGAAAATATTAACAAAATACAAAATGAACAATAATTTATAACAGTAAAGCAGATTGACGAAATTTAGGAAAATTCAAATTCTGTACAATTTTTTTCATTTTGGGATAGTGTTTCTCACTGGTGTAAACAAAAATTGTGTATATTCTTTTTCACAAAACAACTGCGGAAAAAAAAATATTTTTACTTTTGTTATTATGCAAAAAAAAAGTGGTCAATGTAGTTAAGGCTTAAGTGTTATAAATGCTAGACAGAAATCTGACGTTGTATCTCCTCACAATTATAATTTTCCTTCAATTTGTTTAAAATTTTGTATATGAATCCACTACCCAGTGTTTTGGACCAGTTGGCAGTTCCTAAAGGTCATAAGGCGGTCACACACTGCCTCAAATTTATTGCTGTTTGCCGAACAAACCCCAATTAAATGATAACAAAAAGCTTCATATTCCAGCAGTTTTCTTCTGAAAGCTTGAAAAAGCTGTTAACAAAAATTCTCTGCTGTTTTAAAAAATTACTTCATACACAGGTTCTCAAGCCTACATCACTCCTCTGCAGGGCTGCCACTTTACTGCAATAGCAGTCGATGTACTGCATTTTTTTCTCAAAATACTACTGCCTTTAAATCAAATCTACTGAATTTTTGGTTTTATACAAAATTGTACTCAAACAAAACCCACAAATATTTTTTTAATTTTGTCATTGAGTGCAATCATTCTAATTCTTCAGAAAATACTCACATCCTACTTAACTTATTAATATCTAGGGCTTTTGACTATATCGGCTCTGCTTTGATGAATATTGAAAGCTGACGGAAATTTTGTTTTTGTTAAGTTGCGTTTTTTCTTAAATGTTGCAAATTGTGATAATATGGAGTTTTTAATAAACTCTGGACAAAAAGGTTAAAATTCTTATTAAGTAAACGCAATTGTACTTTATTTGCATTTCTTAAATAGTGATGCACAGTGTTGGTAAAGGCCAAAGTCATGAAAAACTTAGTAGCGACAGGTAATTTAAAATTTAAAAAATAGTTATACCTAAATAATAAGACACCTTTTTTTTTTGTTTGAGGTAACTAGTAGCCTGATATATAACAATAGGTATGTACTTTTAACAACACTTTTTATTTTTGATGAACAATATGTTAATTATCTTTTTAATTACCTGTAATATTTTTTTAAAGTTTTAATCTTCCTTGCTTAAAAAAATAATAATAATAATAAAACAAATCTGCTGCAAAAAAGTTGAATCTACTTTATTTTTTTTGTCGAAAAGTGGCAGCCCTATTCATCTGCCTGTCTGATTTCTGATTCTGTCTGATGGAATTTTCGTGTGCAAGTGCAAGTGGTGTTGTTCTTGTTTGTATTCTGTTATTTTCATGTGTTGCCCCAACAAAACAAAATAAAATAAAATAGAAAATTAACTTATAATGTTTACAAGATAAAATAATTAATAAAATTCACTAAACCAACAGTCTATTCATCGTAAACTCGGTGAGTTTAATTCATAAGTTTCACTTGTCACTTGGATAGAAAAATCTCAACCGCAAAGCTGCGGGAAGTCTCTTGAAATTGATTTTTTCCAACTGCAATTCAGTTCCTGTTTACATTAATTAGTTAAACAAATAAACCGTAAAAATCACAATAAAACTCGAATAAACACCCAACATCTTTCATTTATTTCAATTTATATTTCTCGGGTAGAAAAAAAAACCAATAATTTTACTAACTACATACTACCAACAGACAAACAGAAACAACAATTTAACGAAGTTTTTTTTATTTTTGATTGGGAGCTCTTGATAACACTCCTAGCTTTGGGATCATGATTTGCCGCCCTTGAGTGATGTAACGGATTTTTTCTTCTTTAACTTTGTCTTGACCTTGCGAGCGAAAGACTTCTCGTTCTCTAGCTGATTGGGTACTGTTGACGCCTCGACCAAAGGAATCTCAATTGGTTTATTAATGCTGACCAAGGAGGAACGCTGGCGTTTTGACTTTTTGCCTGTTTGGACAGCGGTGGCGACTAGGCCACCTGTTTTGAACTTTTTCGGAACAAATTGCTTAGTTGACGCTGTGAGCGGAGCCAGTGTTAGGCTGGAATTTGGGGTGAATGGCATTGGATTCTTTCGTGCGCCAAGAGGATTATGGGAACTGGCTTTGGCGAAGCAATTTATGATTCGTGAGGTGTCGGTGATCTTCATAAAGTTGCTTCTAGAATGAAACGATTGATAATCAATGATTTATATTTAAATATGGAAAGCAACTTACTTTTTCTTGCGTATTTTTAGGTCTATCTCGAGTTTTGTTGAAGATTTGGCGTTTTTCTTTGGCCTTTGGGTGATTATCTTGTCGCTAGAGAACTCGGGATTCACTAGATTGAGGTTGAGCTTATTGCGGTGACTGTAGGCGACAGTTTCCTGCTGCCAGGCGACTAGTTTTTGAGAACACGCACTGAAAGAAAGAGCTTTTTAACCCGTTTTCAAAAAGTACTATCAAATATTACGCAAAAAGAGCTTCCTGTTCATCGAGTTCTTTGGGTTTCTCCTTTTGGCGATGAATTGGTGGGACGGCCCATGACAGAGGGCGAGATCTTTCCCCACAACAGCCTACATCTGGCGAACATCCAGTCCATACTTTCTTTTTCAATGAGAATAGATCTTCGTTGGGACTTCTTTGCGTTTGACCAAGATTCTGGACCCTATAATAGATTTTTAATTTAATTTCTCAAATTTGTATCGCTCTTCTTACCTCAATTTGGGTATGCACTTCCCACCGCTGTGAAGATTATGCCAAGAGTTTGTTCTTCTCGTCAAACTCCCAGCAACTGGTGGGAATTCTGTCGAAAGAAGTTGACTTGTTTTTGGTTTTTCCGGTGTTCTAGGCATCCTATTGTTATTGTTCGCCGAAGAACCTTGTTTTGCTGGTGTTACGATCAGTTCAGGAGGCATTCGTTGAATTGGCGCTGGAGAGCCATCACAAATTGTATCGATGTAACGACGCTGCAAGTCAGATTGAAGCAGATAGCGGCGTGATCGAGGAACTGTGCTAAATATCCCTGCACCGTCGCCATCGGCAAAAATTTCGTCGTCGGTGGAGAAAAATAAATCAGAGCCCGGATCAGTGGTTGGCATATCGAGTGGAGTGCGTTTGTGACTACGATGGACTATGTTCGAAGATTTGCTGCGTTGTTTCTTTTTCCGGGTCTGTGGAGAAATTAGATTTTGATTATAATTTTCTTGGGATACAATTTTACTTTACATATGTATGTATCTTTGAATCTGTTGATCTACAAAACTAAAATACTTCACAAACGGTTTAGGAATACAAATAAAAGTATTTAAGTGAATATGGGATATCATAGACAAACAATAGCTAAGCTCAAAGAAAAAAGCCTTATAATTGGGTTCAGCATTTCATTTTTTGTTAAAAATTAGGATTTGAAATAATGTATAGGATTTAGTAGACAAATGAAACAAATTAAATAAATTGGGATAGTAATATTATTTTGAAACCATAAACATCAATAACGAACCAGGAAAACTGGGCGGATTTCACAATATTTCAGTAATTTTTCAAGAAATTTTTACTCGAAGTCGCCCTACTGTCTGTTGTGGACCTAGTCCTCAACCAACAAAGCTTCTCAAGTAAGCTGGATTGCCAGCTAGCTGTCTCCAACTGTGATAAGTCAGGCAACCGCAAAAAAAATGCTCGAGATTTTGATAAAACTTAACATTCGAAGATGGAAAAGACGAAAAAAATTGGTCTCGCAATTCTGTTTGTCTATCTTATTCACTGCAGCCTTAAGGGCTTCTTTTTACAAAGCGTGGGACACGTCTTTTTTTTTTTTTAAGATTTCTTAGAGCCAAACAGCCGTATACCAAAGCAAATAGCTTCGAAGACAAACAAGTTGAATATCTTTTGCCAAAAAAAAAAATAAATTGCCAAAAACGATATTGACAGACCTTTAATTGAACGTTCTTTTTTTCGACCATGTCATTTAGGACTTACCCGACTTTACTAAAAAAAATTCAATCTTGACAAGATGTGCAATAGGCAACAGTTTTAAGTGCACATTTTTTCGTCCCAGCAGAAGTCTAAATTAGTTAAATTATCAAAAAAAAAGATGAATGTCCTATGACCTCTATTGAATGATTTGAAAACGCACATACATACGTACCAAAAGTGCTATATCCGGACATATATCTTGTGTACTTCAGCAGTATGTTATAATAACCTATACTATCCTACAGGGCCTTCCAGATTTGTTGTAATGATCAAGACAACGAAAACAATATATCTATATATAAATGATTTTATTTAAATGTTGGGTACTAAATTGTGTTCCATGTCCAATTTGTACAGCTGATATCAGACTCGATGACGATTAACAATACAATACAAAGATGAATAATGTGACCTGATATTCAGCCCAATTCTAAATATTCCCCGGGAAACGTATTCTTTCGGAAGTAAAATACTCTTATATTTTGAATTCCCTGGTAGAATATTTTTCCCTTGGAATGAGTATTTTTTTTTATTCTATCATGAATAAATTGAAAATTTATTGAAGAATCATAGAAAATTTTTATTCTATTTAAAACGGGAACATAATATGAAATTATTAAATTAAAAAAAAGATTGATCTGGACTTCTTGTGTTATAGGTACACGTATAAAAACATGAGTTAATCAAAAGTATTAAAAATGTTAGGGTGTCGACACGATTTCCCTTTTTCGGTCAATTTTGGTTTTTTTGTTTGGAATCCTGGAACCTTGGTATCAAAAATATTACTAATTTGTATAATTGTTTGTATGTATGTATGTACATACAGTGACGTGACGGACAAAACAATAGGACCAATAATAATCTTTTAGATTAAATAAAGAAAACTCAGATATTTTGCTTTTTCTCCTGGTGAATTGCGGCTGGTATGCTATGTTTTTGGACGACTGACCCATCTCTTACCATCTCATCCCACTAAATTTACTTTACTTTTATCAGACCAGGTCCAATTTCTGGACCTATCGATGCTAAATGATCTTTGGCAAATTGAATACTGTTTTTCTGGTGTCTTCTAGTAAGAAGTGGTACTTCCCTTTCGACTTCTTGTGAAAAGATGGTATTATTCGAACTGTTCTAGAAGAGACGTGCCAGTTCAGATCCAATTTAATATCTGCGGGTGATTTAAAGGGGTCGTTATCTGAAAGTCGTTTGATTTTGGCTACATCTCTAAGTGATGTTTTTCGAGGTCGGCCTGTTTTTCTATGAGGTTTTAAAACAAATGGCTTTGATCTCCCAATAATTCTGGACACCTCCCGCTAAGATTTTCCTTCCAGTGTGAATTTAAGGATCAATTCCCTCATGGTTGTTGAACAATGCACTCTGCCCTCCATGGTTCGTTTGTTTTATTATTTAATTCAAATATTTTTATAGTTATTCGTTTTTGCAGTGCTATTTAAAAAAAAAATAATTGAAATCAAATTCTCTGCAAACATGAACACACAAAAGTCAGCTGGTCTTATAGTTTTGTCCCCACGTTATGGGAGTTAATTCAACTTTATTTAATTTTTTTCTTCATATTATCTGTAAACGCATAATATTCATTGCTTGCAACAAAAGTACCGTTACCAACGCTAACAAATATCAAAATGAGAGTGTTATTAGTTTTTTTTATTTTCAAAATAACGAGGAACTTGTTAAATGTCTCCTACTGGTCTTATTGCTTTGTCCGTCACTATATATTAAGAGGACAAGTTTTTAATATAAATATCGGTTTTTCAAAAATGTTTTTTTTTTAAATCCCCAAGTAAGATTTAAGTGCTTTGCACATGAAACGCGATTAGCGAACTGCGAATTGCAAATGGTCGCCTATTTTGACATTTCATTCACATGAGTGGTGACTGACAATTGCGAATTGTCATGAAACATAAGCAAGAAAAATGAGAGTTTGATGTTAAATTCGAGCGAATTTGCTATTCGCTAGCTTGTAGAATGCGTCCTGCTGTTGTGGATTGCGAATTGACGTTTGAGAATTCTCAGGAGAGAAGTTGTTGGTCCTTGGTCGCGTGAATAATATTAAAATACAAAATTTTCAAATTTAAACTAATTTTACGCTGTGTTTTCTATTTAAATTTTGTTGAGTGACTAGACTCGTGGTCAGACTCAAGGACCTCACAGTTTTAATTTTTTAACTATCTTTATAAAACAACATTAAACAGTCTAATTTATTAAGATTTTTTCGGAATAGTTCTGTTCAAATGTTGAAAGAAGTAAAGCCCCCGGAACCTAGAGTTTTGTCGCATATGCAAATCACCCTGGAATTCCGTTATAACATTTTCGTTTTTACATGATTTGAAAAATTTTAAAATCACTAACAATCTCTGACTGCAACAAAATTAGGCCTAGTTTTTCAGTGCGAGGATAAAGTTAAACCCGAGTTAACACACCAATTTTGATGGGTTAACTCGGGATTTACTGAACTCTCTTGCTCTTGATATTTTTTCCTCCTTGTTTTGTAGGTCGATTCGCATAATTTTTGTTTTGAAAAACTGTACCTTAAGTTAACTGTGAATAAAATTATGTTTACTAACTCTTGTTTAACTCGCTACTAAAAAACTGGGCCCTAAAGTTGATAATTTAGTTTAATCTTTTACAGATAAATTTGCTCAAACAATTTACTTTTATGAATGCAAATATTCAATCTATTTTTATTGCATTTTGTTCCTCTACTATTCTAAGTAACATTTCTTAGTAAATGCTGAGAAGTCAAAACTCAGTCAAAACTGATTTATGGCAGTGTTTTGTATACCTAAAAATACATAGCCGCTGTAATCTGTATAGCGAATTTATAATTAAAGACAAACATGGGATGGAATGTGACAGAAATTAAATTCTTATCTATGTATGTACCTAGGGATCATCTAGATTGAATTATGCTTGAAATCATCTAATTTTTTTAAAAATGTTTTGATGTGGTAGTAATACATCTGCATATTTATCGCCAGAGATGTAAAAGAATGCAATCATTTTAGAGCTGCATTTAATTGAATAAAAAGACTTACTTTAAAGTATTTTTACTTCACTTCAGTATTTCAACTTCAAAAAATAATTTCCAATCAATTTTAAAGTCTTTAATAATGCAATCATTTAAGGCAGTTAAAAGACTAAAAGTCAAAGTAATGCAATACTTAAAGACTGCTTGAATTCTTTGAAATCTTTTAAAAGCCTTTTACATTAATTGCATTCTTCTGCAGTCTTTCGACTGGAATTAAGTCTTTTTTACTTCAAGCTGTCTTTTAACTGCTTGAAATCTTTTGACTGCTTGAAGTCTTTTAACTGCTTGAAATATTTTCACAGTTGACGAAAAATGTTATTTAAATTAAGAAATCCTATTTTTAATTAATATTATAAATGTAAAGGTTTGTTTGTCTGTCTGTTTATTCCTCTTAATCTCAGAAAATACCTAACTGATTGTAATGGGAATTGGTAGAGCCAGAACATGAGGATGGAAATAGGCTATTTTTTTTTTTTTTTAAATCTTAGACCATTTAACAAAAAAAAAAAAGTGATTTAACTAATGTGGAGCAAGGTGAGCACGGGTTTGTTAGTAAAAATGTAATTGTGCATAATTTTCTTATTTTACAAAAAGAATTACTAGATTCCTTCGAGCCGGATTTGAACCAGCGACCTATGGATGTCTACGATTTTGTATTCCTCTACAGTCCACCGCTCTACCAACTGAGCTATCGAAGGTGTTGGGGATACGTTGTCAATCTGTACACATGAAAAGCTCGCTGCTTCTCTGGAAAGCTCAAACAAAATTCCCCCACACGCAAAAAGCTCTTAAAGTGGTGGAGCAATTTATTTAGCTTTGCTGTAAAGCTTTCTCATTGAACGCAGAAAGCTCCAAAAGCTGCTTTTCTGTTGTTTTAGTTATTTGGATCAATTTCTGCAACACCTTCGATAGCTCAGTTGGTAGAGCGGTGGACTGTAGAGGAAAAAAAATCATAGACATCCATAGGTCGCTGGTTCAAATCCGGCTCGAAGGAATCTAGTTGTTCTTTTTGTAAAATAATAAAACTGCATAGTTTTATTTTTATTTCTAAATTCTAAATGTAACTAACAACATTCTTTAGCATCATCAACTTGACAGGTTCAAATTAGAAAAATTTCGAAACGTTTAATAGATTTTCATGGCCAATGTCAAGGTTAAGCTTGTATCTGTTTTAGGGAGCACTAAATTTGGCCTTAATTCGTTCGTCTCTTCGATACATGTGCTTGACATCAAAAGAAGGCGGAAAGCATTTCATGAGTTGTTAGAATTTTTCGAATTCTTGCACTTTTTGTTTTTGCTTTTTATAGTTTATCGCTCTCGTGAAAAAGTCTTGAATGAAAAAAAATAGGTAGATAGGTAGGTAGCGACAAAAAAAAAAACATGTGATTTTCGCTGAGGTAATTAGCAACTGACGCCATGTGTTGAGTTTGTTTTAATGAAAAAGTCAACCCGACACGAGAGTGATTGTCTTTGAATTATCTTCTGTGTTTTGTTTTTTATTTTTGTTAATTGAATAGAACAGTGATCTTTAAGGATATTATCGAATAAGGTTGGTTATTCACTCGATGTTGACATTGAAAAAAAGAGAGTGAAAAGTTCTTGGAAGAGAAAACAAGGCCAGTAGTAAATGATAATTTGTTACTTCCGACTTTCCCAATGTTAGACGTCAATTAGACAATAGCGACGTTTTGTTTCGACAGCCTTGACATTTTCGATGAAAATTAAGGGCAGTTGTACCTCAACTCAAAATAACGAATGCATTTATTAAATGTATGTTAGTTGGTACGTACAACTTGCTTGCACTTTTACTCTTACAGAAGTGTTTGAGTGAAAAGAATACAACTCGATAAAACAATCAAACTTGACATTACGATAATAGAAAACAGGAAAAAAGTGGGTCCCGCAATTCCGTCCGTCTGTCCTCGGCATACAGCCGTAACCAATAAAGCTATTTTCTTCAAACTTGGAGCATAAGTGGTGAAATCGAGATTTTTTGCTATCTCAAAAAATAACGGTACTTGCCATACAACCGTTTTGAAAAAGGTTACTGGTGATGGTATGGTCTGCATTTTGGTGAAAAAAATTACCAAAGACCGTTATTAACGGTACCTGCCATAGAACCGTTTTTTTATTTTTGTTTTTTTATTTTCGACTTTCTCGTTAACCGCTGAACCGATTTTGATCAAAATTTTTACTCTGAAAGTCCTATTGAGCGTGAATGATAGGTAAGTAGGTAGAAATGGCGGCCCCGGGCAACCTAGCTTGGTGACCCAACTAGCGCTGAAGAGCGCCGTTTTGATACCATAACTCGTGTGACCTATTTATTTAAAGCGAAATTAAAGGAGGGATTTGTGGGTCAAAATGCCAAGCTCGGCAAGTTGTTGGCTACAGAAATCCGTTTACCACTTGCTTGTGGTCTAGGGTGTCTGACGGAAGACATGGTGCAGGAGCTCCCAAGTTCATCTTAGAGCCATTTCGTCGCGTTGAAGAAAGAGATCAAGTCTTTGATCTTCACTTCAGAGAGTTCATTGAGATTTGACGATCCAAATGACTGTGTTCTCTTTCTGTCTAGAGCGGGACATTTACAGAGGAAATGAAAGACATTTTCTGAGCACTTAATTGTCATATCTGTCAAATTACATGGAAACTGTATGAAGTTGGGCGCGCTCAGTTTTTTACTCCGTCTGCTCGGTTATTTTATTCTGAGCGCATGGAGCACACTCTGAACGCACTCTGAACGAAAAAAGAAATACAAATTCCAAGCTCTGAGCACTCTGAACTCAAAAAGAAACACAACATCATGCTTCCCAAATTGCCAATAATTCCGCCTGGAAAACACTAACGAAGTTGGGTAGCCGATACTGCATATAAATATTTAAAAAAAAAATATTTTTCGGTTTTAAAAAAAAAATATTCAAGTTTTTTTTTTGAAAAATCATTTTTTTTTTTTGAAAACGGGTTGATATTTTTTTTGGAAATTATGGTTTTGGTTGTATATTATTATATTCTTAAAAATGCCATACCAATTTGAAATTTTAAGACATTTTATACCTATAAAAAAAATTATTTTTTAAGAAAACAGCCGTTCCAATCATTTTTTAATTTTTTTCTGCATAAATTTATATTTTTCAAGAATTGAAATCGCCTTCTTCATTTTGAGATTAAAACATTTTTAGTACTTGTTTTATCAATTTAATGAACGTGTTTCATGCTTTTTTTCATATTCATTCGAAGAAACTTTTACTACAAGAGCAAGCACATGCGACCCAGTCGTGCATTTTATTTTTACTAGTGTCCCTACATTAAAAAAAAAATTGATCCTGAAATAAACCTCTTTACAACTGCTTACATGAGTAGGTAATCTTTTTGTGTTATCGCAAAAAAGCCCACAAAAAACACCTCCACAAGGTAAAAAACATTTATGTATGTACAGTTAACCTAAATCTGCACAAATAAAATAGGAATTCAATCGAAATTCTCGACAAATAGTTAATGTTGATGTTCATGTTGGGGTTTCCTTTTTTTTTTGTATTGTACCAACACCACTAAAATAAAAGAAGAAACCAATGATCCAAAGAAAACCAAGAGTAAAAAAAAAAAAATAACAGACGAAAAACAAGGACAATTTGTGACAGTGAAGCGAACGAAATCACTGTCAATGATTCGAACAAGTATTTTCATTGCCAAAATCGAAAAAAAAAAAGAAAAACCGAAGAGAATGAGAGTGTGATAAAAGAAAATATCCTCAACAACATGGGAAATTGTTCTGTTTTTTCTTTTTTTGATTTTTTGGTTTTGGTATCGGTTCAGTGGTTTATTGGGGGGAATCCATGTGCCATTCTGTACTCCTCAACAATGACAGCACCGAAATTCATTTTGGGGTTTTTCAGATATGTCAGATTGGATGACAGTGAATCTTTTGAGATGAGAAATTGTTTGAGCGGACAATTAAAATTGAACTTGTTGTCAGGGGAGGACAGAAGAGTTTTTGTACAACCAACGTAGGCGGTAATGGAAAAGACTGAAAGAGAAAAAGAGAGAAGGTTTATTTTTAATTTTTGTTTTCGATATTATGTACATTACGTGTATGTTAGGCAGAATCCTTAAAGTAGCTTGACAATGGATAAAGGAACATTTTTGAAATTTTCAAATTTAATGTACATACATTATGTACATACCTACATTAGTTTTTTGAGTAAAATTTTAAGCTCTTTACTGCTAATCAGAACCACTGTACACAAATCTAGGGTAATATATTGCGCAGGTTGTCAAAATTTAAACTGTCAGAAATTATGGGTGCGCCCAAAATCTTCACAACGCAATATTAAAAACAACAATAAATATCGAAATTTTGACAATAAATGGTCACCATTTTCTAAGGTCCCCCAAGCTGGGTCCACCACAACGGAAATTCAAAAATCAAACTATGCGAGAATTAAGGGCTAATTTGGGGCTATTTTAGTACTCCAATCCCAAAAGAGCCCCAAATTCACTTCACCCTAAAACTTATGGTGGACTCAGCTCAATGTCAAGCTGGGTCCACCACACCTCCCAATACAAAATTTCTAAAATCTGATTTGATGACGTCATCAAATCAGTTTTTGACCTCTAATGGGTGAACGGAATTTGGGGCTCCTTCGGGATTGGTGTACTAAATTAGCCCCTAATTTCTGCATCATTAGATTTTTGAATTTCCGTTGTGGTCGACCCAGTTTGACGGCATGATGACGCCATCAAATCGGTTTTTTTCTCTCTAAACGGTGAAGGGAATTTAGGGCTCCTTCGGGATTGGAGTACTAAATTAGCCCCAAATTAGCCCCTAGTTCCTGCATAGTTAGATTTTTGAATTTCCGTTGTGGTAGACCCAGCTTGACGGACCTCATTTTCTATCGATTTTTATAGATGCGCAGAACAGAACCAAAATGAAAACGCTGATGATATAAGATGGTGTAAGAGTTCGGGAGTTTGAATTAAATATTCATTGTCGAAAAGATGCCTTGTTTTAGGGAGGTCTTACTTATGCTGAGGTTGAAGGTATTTAGGTTGTTAGCTTTCCGTTGCAATCGAGTCAAAGGTTCGTTTAGGCCGTAATCTGTACGGTGGTATGTGACACGGCAAATTCAAAAAGTGGTCTTACAAAAGTCATATAAAGGGATTTGGTAACGTAGGGAGAAGGGAATTCTTTTGGCCAGCGTTTTATAAAGCAAAGAGCTGAGCTGGCTTTTGGTATAATGCTGTCGAAGTGGGAGCGAAAATTGAGTTGAGTGTCAGGTGTCAACAAAGATTCCCAGGTCACGAATAGATATCACGACAAGAACAGGGTCACCATTAACCGAACATTGCCTTTGGTGGTAGAGGAGGACGCTTGGAGAGAAAGTTATACATTGACATTGCTTAATGTTAAGTTCAAGAAAGTTTTTTTTGGCACTAAATATTTAAATTTATTTAAGTCTGCTTGTAATGAAATTTGTTTCGAAATCATCCTCCTCTTTTCTAAATCAGAATTAGATAAAAAAAAATCAGTTTAACATCATTTACTCTCAGAACAAATAAAAGAGGACCTAAATGGCTTCCCTGAGGTACTCCAGATAGTGCGCATCAATACGTTTTGAGACACTCGATCTGAAAAGTACACGATACTGACGATCAACTACATACATAAGACTGAATCCAAGATACAAACAAGCGAGAAAAATCAAGCCTTTTTAGTTTGAAGAAAGTAACTTGATACCTTGCGATAGATTATAACATTTTGATTCTTCAGGAATATTCTCATTTTTCTATTGATTTTTGGTCTTTTCTGGATTTTCTTATACATTCTATGAATTTCAATCTTGTCCTTTTTAGAAATTTTGGCTTGTCTTAATCTTCTGTTTCTAGTTTTAGGTCTAAAATAAATTCCATCCAAAAACTTCATGATTCTTCTGACAAGTCTTAATTTATTCTATAGATTAACAAAAATTAAACGTGCATTGAGGTTTTGAAGAAAGTGTTTTTTTTTTCAAAAAAAATTTAGTTTACCTTTCTCCGTTGAACAACATTATATTCTGGCGAACACGGTGGTGCTTTCAATGGTTGACAACAGGGTCCTTCTAAATCGGAAAATCGATCAGCTTTACCTTCGTTATCCGAACTTGAACTTGTATCGCCTTCATCACTGATTTGTTTTTTTTTTTTTTTTAGAAAATACAAAGATTTACGCATACATATTGTTTTACAAAAACATTTAAATGAATTGTTAGTTTGGAAAAGTGGTGTTCGAAAAGTGTTATTAAAAACGGTAGAAATGTTGTGTATACAAGTGTCAAAAAGCATCAAAGACAGTTAAGATATATGAAATGATACCTCGAATAATCGGACAATGGGATGTTAAGGGGTTCATCAGCACTAGATCCTTCCTTTAACAGTCTTTCAATTATTTTCAGTCTAAGACGTTCCTGTTGGGTTTTCAAGATGAGAGGATATGGTATGAATGAAAGGAAAAAGGAAAGAATTTTGATATTATTTACATTTGTGAAACATAAAAAATATGAAGTTAATTTAAAATAAGGTTATTAGGTATATATTTACGATCTCATGTATAAGGTTTTATAAAATTACAAAGTTTAATAGCAGTATTCCCCGCTTAATTGCACTGACCAATTTTTTCGATCAATTATCTAGGTGGTTCAATTAACCGTATAAAAAGCTGTTCTACTTAAGTATACACGAAATTTTCGAGCCCATTTTTTTCGGATAATTCAACGGGAAATCAATTAACTGAGGTGCAATTAAACGGGGAATACTGTATTTTCACAAACTAGACACGGTATAAAGCTTATGTAAAATATTGTCAGAACACGATCGAACATTTTGCTATTGTAAGAAAATCTGATACTTTTAAACTTTTGAAATTATACAAGACCCTTTACATCAGAACGTAAATGCGGAAGTTAAACATTTAAATGATCTTAATCTACAAATGAATAAGCAAATAAAATGTTATAAACATTTTTAAAACAATTCCAAAGAATGGTTTCGTGTTGTACAAAAATTTTAAAGAATTCTGCGTAAAAAGCATTTTTTTTTAAATTATAAAAAAAATTGAAAGCTTTATTCCAAAGTCCAAATGTGCTATTTGTGATAAAGGGAATAAAAAAATAAAACATTCTTAAGCATTTGCCTTTCAAAAGTTTTATTTTTCACTAATTGAAAAGAAAAAAATAATTAAAATTATATTTATTTCTTTTATATGCACATTAAAAATTATAAAATATTTAAAACTAAAATTTATAACAAAACACAAATTATTAAAAGAAAAAACATTTAACGATGTTGGTATCCTTTGAACATAAATCAAATATAACAAAAATTAAAATTAATCTAATAAACTAAAAGTTTTTTTTTTTGTATCTACAATTTTACTTCTAAGAAACTCTATTATTTTCTTGTTAGGTTTTACTTTGTGCCTTAAACTTTTATCTCCTCAAGAAAAATAAATTGTGCGCATCGTTTGAAACTTTCTTGAATAAAAACACATTTTTAATACAAAAGTTAAGGTAAGAATATTCTGTTTGCCAAAGCACAAAGTAATTTAAAACAGAAAAGTTACATTTTTAATATTCTCTCTTGTCTTCAGGTATAAAAGTTTATTATTCTTTGTTTTGACCCAAGACAAGAACGCGTTCCTTAAAAACAAATTAATTGAATGAAATTAGCAGTGTTTGTTTATTTATTTTTTTTTTTTTGCAGCAGCAGCATCATTGGTTATAAATTTGTATTAGCCTTGAAGGCTTGAGAAATAACTTTGACATTTTATGATGGTTGTTTTGAGGTTTCTTGAGGTTGAATTTGATTATGATTTTATTATTGATTTGGAAATAGAATCTTGACTTCATTGCAAGCTAAGAATTCATTTCTTTTTATGGTTTTAAATTTTTATTTGCTGTTTAGATTTGCCCATTAAAACATCTTGGATAGGTTTTAATTTCACCAAAAATTGACTTGGTCTTATTATGTGTTGAATGTGTGAAAAAGTGAAACTCAAAATTTTGAAAAACAAATTGGAAAGTATTTTTTAATGATTTATTTTTCAAATTTTTCGTTATTAGAACAGTTTTGTTCCATGAATTTGATATTTTTATCAAAATGTCGACTTATAAAAACCAAAATGAATGTTGATGAATGTTTTTTGAAGAAATTGAAAATTAAATAAAAAAACTTCCATCCGCCGAAACGCGCGGAAATAATCCCATACAGGCTTATTTCTTTATATGGTGTCAATCTACATGCCCTATCTTTTTGTCGCATCTTATGCGAATTACCCAAAAATAACATTTTGAATTAACAGCGACTATAGAAGGTGAAAATACAAATTTGAAAAAAATCTATTTGAAATCGATTTAAGGTCATTCAAACATGAAACACTAAAGCAAATATAACGGCCACTCTAATGTACCTAAACACAAAAAACTGTTTGCTTTTTTTTTTTTACATAAAACGTCAAAATTGTAAATTATTTGACTTTACTATACAGAATGTCAAAGAAATTATTTTGCAATATTTGAAATTTCTTGATTTACAAGGAAGAGAAAGTTCGGTAGTAGATATGTAAACAAAAATTTATTTTAGCAACTAAACTTCTTGAAATGCTTCGTATTTTTATGTTTTCACAATTTGATGGTGTGCCTCAGTTGTACCTTCTTGGACCAGTATTATTATTAATATTTTTTTTTAAGGAATCTTAATTTTTTTTTACACAAAACAAAATCACATTACACGCAGAAAAAACGTTAATTTCACGAAAACATCACGAAACGACAAAAGACCACACAAGACAATATTGATTGATTTCGTAAAAAATCGAAAAAAGAAATCAATATAAATCTTTTTTTTTTTTTTTTTTTTGAAGGAAAAAGAATTCATACAGACTTCATTAAATTATATCATAATTTTATGTTTTTCTAAACACTCTTTTCAGATCTTATGATAATTTTTGCATCAATTATACATCCCTGTTCTGCTAATTTCTTCAATTTAAGTGCTCTTCGTTCGCGTCTTTCTTTTTTCCTAACACGTTTCACTTGTTTAAATATTTTCATATATTTCTTTACTTTATTTGGATTTTCATCGCAGTAATCCAAAAGTGTCTCACAAAATGCTCGTCCCATATGCTCATAGTCCTGAAAAAAAAAAAAAAAATAAGGTTACAATTACAAATAATGATAAGTCAATTTTGTACATATTTATGTATATAAGGTAAATTATTCCAAAATCCTTATGTAATCAATAAACTGTTGCACAATTTATTTAATTTATTTTCAAAGGACCCACAGATGAATGGTAATATTTTTAAGTAATTCCATAAAAGACTGACAGTTTGGATAATTCATGACCGACCATTAATCCCCACAGACATTAAATTCCAAAAGCTATGGACACATACAGGGTGTTCTTAGAGAAGTGGGAGATTTTTAAAACAATGATAGAAGTAATAAAAATTCATTGAAACTGTTTTTTTTACGTACTGTGCTCCACAATAAATTTTTTCGTTACAAAAATCAAAACCTTTCAACGCATTAACGGCCATACTGTATTGTATAGAAAATTAAAAACCGATTGAACTATTTAGAAAACCGTTATTTTTATGAAAAAAGCGTGATGCATAAATAATCTTTTTTGTTAGAAATTTTCTAAGCCACAATTCAGTCCTGAACCTTTTTTCTGTACCTATGTACATAGGGACCGTTAGTGAGATATTGCCGAACAACCAGTTTGGGGGCCTTCACCCCCCATAAATTTGCTAGTGGTGCTCCTATCGATGAGGAGCAGTTTGTACAGTTTCATAAG
Source organism: Epistrophella euchroma (assembly GCA_947049315.1). Taxonomy (NCBI): domain Eukaryota; kingdom Metazoa; phylum Arthropoda; class Insecta; order Diptera; family Syrphidae; genus Epistrophella; species Epistrophella euchroma. Next base: position 110,223,550 of record OX346247.1, on the reverse strand, counting down.
AACATCATTTGGAAGCTGTATACTAAAATCCCGCTTTTCGGCGATAAAATTATACATTTTATTACCGAATATAAACTGCTAACGTGAGAAGTACTTTTTCATGACAAGAAATGCTCTTGAAGGATTTGTCAATTCTTCACAAGTGGCAGTGCCCGTTAAAAAAAAAAAAAACATTTCTGCTTTAAGGTGACAGAGGCTGCGATTAAATTCCACGACCTTAGGCTTAATAGATCTATGCGAACTAACCATTGCCCCACGTGCATTATTACTCTACTTAAAATATTTGATATTACTTTTTACGTCTGACTTACTGCCTGAACAGAATAGAATGCTGGTGCTGGAACTGGAGCCGCAGACGGAACTAGAAGAGCTGTCAAAAAGTGTCGTACGTTATTTTTTTTTACGACGTGCCCACAATGAAACTGTACAGCTTTGAAAGTATTTTGAGGAAAAACAAAACAATATTCTTGTGTACAAGCTCAGAATTCACATTTTTGGTTTTCAATACTTTTCCTTTTAATAAATAATTATTTTTTCGCGATACAAATAACCGCAACATTTTTTTCCGACCCAAAAAGTTGTTTTTTTTCTTCATACAATTTGAAACGTCAAAAGTCAAAAGTTGGTGAACTCTTCCGTCTGCGGCTGCAGCTCCGTATGCGGCTACATTCCGTTGTATTCGCAACATTGACTTTGAGTGTATTCAATATTTTGACAGCTATTCCAGCTCCAGCTCCGGCTCCGGTTCCGTCTCCGTCACCATTCTGTTTAATCGCAGTTATTATACGCTGAATACATTTTTTTCTCAAATTTCCATAACCTTTTGACACTAAAGCCTAGTATGCTGCTGATGCGAAACGAAAAATCCCATACAAAAATGACACAACGAAATCATAAACGAAAAATTTCGTTCTGCTTTTCGTTCTGCGGTACGCTGTTCGATAAACGAAATCGATAATTGTACCAGATTATTTGGAGAGATCTCCCGCCCTCTGTTTTCGCATATTATTAATTGCATGTACCATTAATTGTGTGCGGAAAAGTGACATTTGCTCTCTATTCTTGTTTGTATTTGTTGTTTCTTTCATCACGACATTGCTTTCTGTGATTTTTATGCGTTTGTGTTTGTTTTTTGTGTTTGCAAATGGTGAAAGTTTCAAGGGGTAATTTTTCGTTATGGTCATGTTGGAGACCAACTAAAAATTTCATTTCTTATCAGCAGCGTACTAGGCTTCAAACTGAAAATTAAAGCTTTCGAATGGCGGTTAAACTTGGAGGCAAAACCATAAAGACTTCGTCGTGGTAAATAATAAAAATCTATTAGGACGTGTCATTTCATCAATGTTCGATTTATTGACTACTTTTTATGCACCCTGTTTCAGGTTTATCAAATTTTCATGTACCTACATATAACTTGAGTCCTTTTTAAATTGTAAAAACCATCACTAAGAATGTAGCTATTTCTTCATTTGACCCTTAAGCATCGAGTTACGTCTTCTTGTCAGATAAATTAATATCTGTCTTTTTCAAAGAAATTCTGTTGAATGTTTATTTTTGGTTTAATACTCTGACAGCAGCTTCAATTTGCTGAAAATTAATTTTATGGGATACCTTTTTTTTTTTCTATATACGAACATAACCAACACCCTGATGGTGGGTTCAAGGGTTAAAATTTGTTTCAAAATTCCAAACACGTACAAATAAGAAGAATCACACAAAACACATCTTAATGCATTTTATGTATGTGTGTGTGTGTGGGTATATGTGTTTTTGAGTGGAGGTCGTTTGAAACACCAACACCTCACCTATCAATCCTTTTCATGTTAAAGTAGAAGTAGAAAGTTTCTTCTTCTTCTTTTCTACAAAATTTAATTCATTCTTGAAAGGAAGATTAGTCTAATGGCATGTGTGGGGGGCAATGTGTATTTTTGTATACAGGTGTGTCACTGAAATTATTTTAAATATACAAATATACTCTGTATAAGAAGGATAAATTTATGGGAAAGCACTAGGTTTTATACGTTTAGGGAAGAATATTTAAGGCATTTAGTATTAAAAAACCTACTTTATAATACTGAAATATCAAGTCATTCTTAACGGAGGTAAAGTTTATTTTATGAGTTGCTTTTTTTTTTATTTTCAATTATAAAATGATTTTCCCTCCAGAATCCAGAAAAATAAGATTTAAATTATATAAAATATAACCTTTCAAGGAGAAAGAAGACATTAAAATTCTAACTACGCAGGATAGCTCGACGAAGTTTGTACATGCGATAAAATAAGTAAAAATAATTTCTCTAAAATGGGTTGTTTGGTGTCTTAGCATCTCATATCTTGGATATTCGCAAAAAAAAAAGTATCCCATTTAAAATGTTAGGAATTGGTCAAAAACAGGTCAACTATTTTCAGAAATTCCAATGCCAATTTTTTGGGAAATTTTTTATCAATGGTTAAAGTTTTTCAAGGTCGTAAGCGATTTTTGGAACTTCAATTATGGGATATTCGCAAAAAAAAGTGTAGTGTTTGAAAGGTCACCGGATCGTGATAAAAAGTCAGATAGTTCCAGTAATTGGTCAGCCATAGATTTTTTTAAATAATTTTTTAAGGTCAATTTTTAGTACCTACCTCATTTGTGGGATATTCGATAAAAGTATATAGGTACAATTTTAAAAGTTACTTAATCCTTAAAAAAGTTCAGGCAGTTTGAGAAATTGATAACCTATAGATTTCTTTTTATGAATTAAAAAAAAAAAACTAAGGTCATTGACCTTGAACTCAATTTTTTTTTTTTTTTGAAAATTCTTAAAAAAAATCATTAGCTGCCTAATTTTTAAAACTGGCTGACCCTTTATAAGGATTAAGCAAAGTAACCTTTCTGATGGTATGTATATACTTTTTTCGAATATCGCACACATGAGGTGCCAAAAATCGCTTATGGCCTTGAAAAATTTAACCATGGATTACAAATTTCCCGATCCAATTTATAAAAATAGATGACCTTTTATGACCAAATACTGACCTCTTAGATTGCATACTTTTTTTTTGCGTACACCGGATAGGTACCTTAGGTGCTAAAAAAATTCTTTTTGCGTTTTTGTACATTTTTTGTCTCGAAATTTTAGTGGCTATCCTCAGATTCGAATTCAGCACCCCAAACACAGCCAAAAGGAAATTAAAACTACCCCATACAACTTTCCTGATAAGAACACAATTTGACTGGACTAAGACCAGACTTAGAAAAGTTTCATAAAATGTTTTTAACTGAAATAAGCAAAATGTCCTGAACAAATTTAAAGCATTAGATGTTGTGAAACCGAATAACAAATATTTTCTCTCTCAGCGTGAATTGACTTCGTTAACTTTATTTTTTAACCAAGCTAAAGCGCAGCCTTCCGAAAATAAATTGCATCAATGAACTTATTCAATGCCGAAATATGACTCCAAAAGCTTAACTGAAACAATACAAAATCCACTCTCGTGCTTGTAAATTATGAACTCCGAGCTCGAACATTTTGCTTGAAAAAAATAAATTCACCAAACCTTTAATAATTTAATAACACAAAAAAAAATATATATATAATGCTAACTTACCCCTGTGGAAAAGTGCGTTCCTTTCCTTGATCCCAAGCTGGAGCCACCGAAGGACGCTTCTATCGTATAGCTATTTGTAACTCCCAGCATCCAAACTACAATGCGTCCAGTGCCCTCTTTACTTCTTTGTATCTTGAATTTGCAATGTTCAAAGGAGAACTGAAACGAACCATGTTGAAAACAAGAAAACAAAAAAAAAAAAAAATAAAATAGAAAAATCCAACCCAAAAAAGAGGAAAACATGAAAATTAAATTTTAAAATTTTGAATAAAATATTATATATATATAGAGGGAGCTTGACTTTCCCAATGAAGCCATTTTATATGAATTTAAGCTCCTAACCACTTACATACCTTGTCGGCCACGTTTTTGTGCATCATTAGTGGAAAAACTTGTTCGGTGAGTTTCTTTTCCGGATTTCGTCGATTCTCACAGCCATAAACGAAAATATTTTGCCTTCGGGAGTGAGCGTGCATATCACAGTACATGGCCACACCACATTCATCAATCAGTCTTCATAACAAAAAAAAAAAAAGCGAAACATTTCATTAGAATCGATCATTCTCAAAGGCTTTTGACTTTGTGTTTACTCTATCCGCAATACCTTTTAATCATGGCCTTTGTATACCAAATAGATGGATAAGTCTCTCTTATAACGGTTCGATATTGTCGATTCAAATCCTTGCCAGTTAAAGAATTTCTCGTATTTCCAACAATAACTCCATCTGGATTTAACATCGGTATAAGTTTGAAAATGAATTTGTGCCTCAAACGTTTGGCAACCGACGAGTCACCCGTAATGAAGTCCATTAGGCCTTTCATCATCCATGAGGAGGGTGTTTCACTTGGATGCACTCGTGCTGACACAACAATAGCTTTCTTTTTCTAAAATGAATATGAAAGAGATAGAGATAGAAAGTTCGTTAGATAACACTGGCAATTGGAAAAAAAAATAGGAAAAGAAGTTGCCAAAGTCACAAAATACAATGTACTGTACATATACAGGGTGACCCCTGATTCGTGCACATAATATTTTGGAGGAAGATTTCAGGTTCATTCTAAGAAAAGAATTGTATGGGGGAAAAATTCTGCCTTTAAAATCTTCGAAAACCTTATTAATCAAGGGAAGACCAAAGTTGAAGTGTTTGCTCTAATTATATGCGGCACGAAAAATTTCAATAATTTTTTAGCAATTTCGTTTGCATTTTTGTTTTTGGTCTAGAAAAAAACTGTCAATTGAATTTTTTTATAAAATTTACCGGTTATCAACTATGGCATTGTGTATAAAATAAAATTAACCCCAAGTTAATATCTTTGTGTGTTCTCAAGATAGTTGATATTTTTTAACAATTTGTAATAGTTTTTTTTTTTAATTTAAAAGAAAAAACTGTGGGTTGATTTTTTTTAAGGTCTTAGCAATTTTTCACTACGTCAATATGCATAGAATGAAACTCAGCCGAAGTCGATAGCATTATTTGTTCTCGAGATATTCGAGAATGAAGCCATTTAACAGCTTTATTTTGTTTATAATTGTAATAGAAAACCCTTAATTGAATTTTTCTGTAAACCCGAGAAGAGTAAATAAAAATGAAGACAAAGTATAGCTACATATTGTAATGCTCAAACCGTCTAGAACCTTAAACCAATTTAAACAACTTAAAATAAACCTGAAATTGCGAAATCGGTTAACCCTTACATCCTCAGTCTAACCACATCGTTAATAACAAATAGTTTTTCTCGGACCTAACCAAACTTGAAACTACGTTATTTTTTGCAGACCAAAAAAAAGACAACCAACAAACCACAGTTATCTTTTTAGTTTGAGAAATGGTCAGGACCTTCCCACTCATAATACTGCAAAACTTATTTTCCACAATAAAAAAGATAAACAATTACGTAAACAACTAAACCAATAGAAAGGAAAACAGATGGAAGGACACTATGACCATGTGCACTCAAGTATTACCGCAAGTATCTATTCCTAAATATTCTATGTATACTATATGAGTAAACTCTTTTCTAAAAACAACATCATCCTTTTTTCGTCCATTGTCCTTCTTCAACAATTTAATTCAATAACAATGATGAGAAGAAGACTTGTGTATTATTTTTTGTGTTGACCATCCTTTTGATCCTTTTTTACTCGAATCAACTAAAATGTCCATCATAATGGGAAAAGGGGAGAAAAATACGATTTGTTAGTCCTTGCATTTGGCAAAAATTCAATTTAACTCAACCAACCAGCAAATCCTTCATCGAAGTTACTGAGTCGTATTTTAACTAATTTCCGGTTGGTCCTTGATAAAAAAAATTATGGACTGTTTGAATAGAAAAAAACGAAGTTATTATTATTGAAGATTGATTGAAAAATTCCTTTAGAGACATATTTACACTTCGAAATTAAATAGAAATAACAGCACTCTGGGGGGAGGAAATTATTGTAGTTTTACCCAATAAATTTCAAGGCTCTAGGGCCAGACCAACACAAATATTGTTTTTGCCCTACACGTAGCATATCGTATGGAGCTAATAATGTTTTTTTTTTTTTTTTTTTTTTTGTGACCTTATGATTTTGTGGAAGCTTTTGAACTTGAAAATGTAATTTTCCTTACGTATTGTGTCAAATACTTTGGTAAGCCACTCAATGTGTTATATAGAAACAAAATATACCTAAGCTTCTTAACAAAAACATAAATTTTAAAACCGAGATTTATTTTTAAGTCAACTTTCATAATTGGAATTAAATCCTTTACGGCTATGTAGCTATACGCAGTTAAAAGATGGCATTTTGCTTAAGAATTTTTGTACTCAACAATGGAGTGCTCTTAAAAAAAATTAGATACAGTAAAACCCATTTAAGAGAAAAACCCGCTTATCTGAAACACACCCCGAGTATTTTTCGACCAATTACCTTTAAAACACTCCGCTTAAGCGAAACTCGCTTATGTGAAAAAACCCGGATACCTGAAACATATTTTCAGTTCAATTTTATATTTTTCAATGAAAAAAAAAACTCGCTTAAGTGAGAAAAAATAAAAATAAAATCGCACAGAACGAAAAATTTGCTGAATGCTTTCGTTTCTTCTGTATTTTTCACCTTTACCATTTTTAACGAAAAAAATGACATCTGAATTTCTAATTATTTCACAAACGTTTGCATTTACATTTTATAAACAAATTGCTTTGTCGTCTCAAACAAAAGTTCAAAACAACATTTCAAATGGCTCAAGAGGTATACGTATTTTGACATTTATCACAAATAAAATTACATTTTCATAGTTCAAAGATAAATAAAAGATAAATACAATTGTTTCTTGCATTAATTCTCCGCTTTAGAATTTTTAGATCCGCTTAAGTGAAATTTTTTTTTCACTTAAGCGGGGTTCGTTTAAGTGAAAAACCCGCTTAAGTGAAAGAAAAAAAGTGACATTTGAAAATGGCTGACTTCACTTGTCGCCAGAAATTTGTTTCTGCTCAAAAATTGACAAAAAAAAACAGATATATTGGAAACTGTGCCAAACGGATACGAAGCAAAAACCAGAAAGCAGAATGAAAATCACGCTATATTATATTTTGGCGTAATTTCAAAAATTAATTTTGGAAAAAATGTCAGAATTATATTGTAGCATAATTTCCAAAATTTCAGAAAATATTTTTATTTTGAAACAAGGCAGTTTAAAATTAATAAATATAATAAATACAGAATTCGCGTCGCGTCGCAGCATAATAGCGTCCTTGATGGGACTTATTTCCCATAATAAAAGGAAGTAGCACACTACTAAAATGCGTTAAAACTCATGGTTGTTGTTTGTTGTTGGGAATTGGCATTAGGGCCTAAATTCAAATTATTGCTTAATGTTGATGTGAGCCCGTTACAAGAGTCCTCCGCTGTATAAAGGGGCAGAATGCCTTTAAAGTTGGTATCGATGAACCTGCGCGTTAGCTTTGGAGAACGATATTTGGGTATTTCCAAACCCATTGATTGAGCGATTAAACACTCAGAGCCTTATTTATAAACGCATTATAGCGAGTGCTTAAAGTAATAAACTTTTTGCAATGCATTTAAACGCTAAAATGTTATTTACAAAACTTATGGAATGTTGAATAGAAGCAAGAACTAAACACGTTTGGAGGTTGCCTATACAGGGTGTTCCAATTGCTTGGAAAAAAAAATCAAATTTTTTAATTTAAAAATTAATTTTTCAAAAACTATTCACTTACCTAAACAACTTGATATAAAAATAAATTTAAATAATGGAATATTCTTTTTTTCCATTTGAAGCCAATTTTTCAGAAATTTCGCTTCGCGGAATAGAAAACAATTTTAAAAGCGTATTTTGGTGAACTAAAATTAATCTTCAGAACTATATATTTTCAACATTTATGTACATAACAATCTAATTACTTAATTATTGTCGATTAACAATACAATTTTTGTTTCAGATATTCAAAGAAAGTCAGGTAAGTTTCGTAATGTATTAACTTAAATTATAAATAACATTTTTTAATGTTCATATAATTTTTCACGAAGAAAAATATTCATTGCAGAATTTGATGTGCAGCTTATTTTTGTTTTTATTTTTGAATTAAACTTAATAAAAATCATATTTTGTTTTGTTCTTTATTCTATTTATTTATGTATAAAGAAGACTTCGTTATTTTCAATTTTCTCAAAAATTTAAAGACATTTAGGCATCTAGTTTTAATTGTTTAACTAGAAATTGATAGAAGCATCAAATTTTTAAAACAAAAATATTATTTAATAACGTAAAATTTTGATCAAAATTAGTTTGAACACAATTTTTTCAATATTTTTTCGAAATTTTTAGTTTGAAAATTAATTTTTCAAAAACTATTTTCTAAAATTATTCGAATTAAAAACAAAATAAAAGAACGTTCTCCCAGATTTAAAAAAAAAAGTAAAGTCCGATATTGTAAGTGATGTGGTTTTTTTTTAATGATTTTTTTTCTATTTGTAGTCGATTTTTTAGAATCCTAGACGCGGACAAATAGAGAGCTCCCTCCCATACGATTATTTTTGATGTCTGACTCTTAACTCAATCTACAGTCCTAGACGCTTTACCTTTTTGTCACACCGTGTTCTAATCACCATTTACATATGTTTTTGTGGGGTAGGGGTCATCTGGCGGATTATGTTTGGTTGTTTTTCATTTCGCAATTTCTTGTTTTGCAATTTAGTCATTTCGCATTTAATTGTTTGGCAAGTTTTTATATCACAATTTTATTGTTTCGCAAAATCATATTTCATTATTTCGCAAAAAATTAATTCGCTAATTATTATATCGCCTTCCCGTACCTCGCATTTCATTATTTGGCATTATATTACTTCGCTAATTATTCTATAGCATTTCAATATTTCGCTAACTATTATTTCGCTTTTTATTATTTCGCATTTTATTATTTTGCATAGTATTATTATGCTTTTAAATTGTTTTGTCTTTAAATATTTTAGGTACATGTTAATGAAATTCGCGCGAAATTATACTTTTACTATGCAAAATAATAAAATGAGTTATTTAAAACATTTGGTACAAAAATCACGGCCAGATACAGAACGGCCAGATAACTAAAATGGCGGGATAACTAAACGCCGAGATAACCAAACGGAACAGTTAACAGTAAGCGCAATTAGATCTTGCAAAACAACAAATTGCCACTTAATAAATATGCGATGTAAAAAAACCGCCAAAGAACTTTGCGAAATGATTGTTTTGCGGGTTGATCCAAAGATAAAACAAAAATTCGCGAAACAACTATTGCGAGTCGATCAAAATTTATTTTGATAATTGCGAAGTAAGATTTGCCAAACAATTTTCGTCTAAACGGCCGGCACCCGTTTTTGTGGCATTCTTCATTTATGTAGCAAATTAAAAACCTTAACTCTACCGATCGATTTATTTCGAGAACCGTTATTTTTATGAAGAAAGTGTCAAAATCATATTTGTAGGAAATTTTTTAAACTACAAATTAGTCCTCAACATTTTTTCTATACAAGGGACCTTTAGGGAGATATTCCCAGTTTGGGAGGCCTTTCACCCCCTATAAAATTGTTATCGATGGAGAATTTTTACAGTTTCTTAAGAAGATCATCAGGTGGCTGTATACAGAAATCCAGCTTTTCGGCAATTTTTTCAAAGTCAAATGTCTTTAATGACTACAGTGTATTTTCAACAATATTTATGTATTTTCAATCTTAAAGTCTATGATAAAACTTTCTAGAATGATTTAATTCCCATTTGAAAAAAAAAATTAAAAACAAAAAAATCGTAATTGAAAACAAACGAACCAAAAATGTAGTTACCTTCATTAACTCCTCATCTGTAGTTGGTGCAGTAACCGTTAAATAGTAAACATTATTACCAGCTAGCGATCTGCACAGCAGTCTTAATTTACAAAATTTCGATTTGACAGGATGTTTTTGAATTGCCATCAGATAATCCTGTAAAACGGAAACGGAACAGAAGGTAAACAAACACAAATTGCATTAACATAAAACGATAATAAAAATGAAGAGTGAAAAGTGACAAAGACTTTCTTCACTTGTCCTCCTACCACCCCTCCCCTCTCCACCCAAAAATGTATCGACCATAAAAACCCACCTGTAAATCTGTATATGTATAAGGATAGCTATGGGCAAAGTAAACAGTATCATCGTCATGGGGAAATTCAATATTAAACGTCAGCGTATATGAACCATTGTCCTCGTCTTCCTCATTTGAATTTCTGGAAAAGAGCAAATAATAACAAGTTGTTGGTTTTGTTGTTGTTATTATTATTATTGTTGTTGTTGATAGTATGGAAAATGAAAAAGCTGAAGGCACATTATAACCGCACGCACGAGGACTGAAGGCAAAAACCATAACAATTCATCATCATTATCAAGGATTTCCTCCTTTTCAACTACCGAATAAATAAAATGTCTCAGCTGTTATAGGATATTCGGTTTTTGAACGGACAAATAAGATGAAAATTTCTGATGTTTGCTCCGTGATCCGTCGCTCGTCAGTCCTCTTCTCTGTGGTCGTTCGGTTATTATTCATATTTCGGGATATATACTTATACTCACTCATCATCGTTGCGGTAGTAGCAGATATTTTCACCACAACGCCTCCAGCCCTGGCCGATTACTCTAGCATTGGTCGTTGAGTACATTAAGGGTCGCATACCCTCGTTATAAAGGCTGTCCGATTTAACCAAATTTACAATAGAGAATCTGTTGAATATTAAAATTAAAGAGAATCATCATCATCATCTTCATATGGCAATGAATAAAAGGTTGTGTTAATCAGTGTTGTTTAAACATAATTATTCTATTCTATTAAAGTAGAAGAAGAAAGGTGACACAATATTGAATAATAAAAATAATGTTGTACTGTGGTCTTTCATGGAATTGGAAACTATTTCTGACACACAAAAAAAATCATTACCACATTTGTGTTATGGTTCAAAGGGGTATTATTAATGGATTTCCCTGAAAAAAGAATTTGTATTTTCATCAGAGAGTTCCCATTTTTTGGACTGACATATTGCGTACTAGAAAATTGATTTCAAATATTAGGCACTTTCAGAAAAATGAGATCTCAGAAATATCACTCCGTCAAAAAGTGAGCAAGCGAATACAAAATTTTTATAATCAGCTAAGCTGATAATTCTTTTTCGAGGAATCCTCTTCGTGTATAATAAAAACTACTGAGGTCTCCAAGAAGTCATAAGTATTTCCTAAACTCGCCTGTTAACACATGAATGAAATGCATGAATTCTGATACAGAGGAATTTCGTTTCTCGGAATATTTTATTCCCCCGAAAATTTCACTGATATCGTGAATCTATCTGGAAAACATTTTCTCCGAACAAAATCTCCGATGAAATGATAGCTAAATTCCACTGGAAAATGTTAATCCCGATATCAATGAATTTTGAGCATCATTTACGTTCATTTACGTTCATGAGAGTGCTCTTGTAGAATTTGGCGTTGACATTGCCATCAGGGATTGCATAATGTGAATGCTGAAAAACAGACGTATTCACTCGAACTAGGAGGAAACAAAATAAAGGTGGTAACATCTAGGGGGACACCTCAAGGGGGAGTCCTCTCGCCGCTTCTCGTGTCTTACTGAACAAACTTAAATACAGTGCGGTCAAAGCGGTAGCTTACGCGGATGACTTATCACTACTAGCAACAGGTAAATTCCTATCCACTATTAGTGAACAAATAGAATTTGCCTTGTCCATAGTTTCTACATGGACAAAGAAGAGAAGTGCGGTTTGGCGGTTAACCCGTCAAAAACAGAACTAGTCCTCCTCAAAAATAAGAGGAAGTTACCCGTCTTTAAGATTCCATCAATTGACGGCATTCAACTTAAGATTTCAGATAGTGCAAAGTATCGGGGAGTAATCCGTGCAAAGTATCGGGGAGTAATCCTAGACAAAAAGCTTAACTGGAATATGAATATCAAAGAAAGAGCTCAGAAGGGAATGTTTGCCCTCTACTCCTGTAACAGAATTTTCGGGAAAACTTGGGGACCTAATCCAAAAATCATTCTATGGATGTATACGGCAATAGTAAGACCGATACTAACTTATGGTTGTATAGTTTGGTGGAATGGAGTAGAAAAAGCTACTAATCTTAAAACTTTTACCAAAGTACAAAGAATGGCATGTATTGGGATCACAGGAGTAATGAGAACCACCCCGACAGCAGGGCTTGAAGCCATTCTTAATCTCAAGCCTCTTGACTTATTTGTACAAGAATCTGCAGCAAATAGTGCACTGCGACTAAGCCAGACAAATGTCTGGAAACACAGTCAAGTTGGCCACGCTCAGATTTTAACCAAATATATAGGTAGTAATGTTTGCACAGACTATATTACTCCCCAACTTGATTTCTTTAGACCATTCATTTCCGACATCCCTGATGATAGACAGGAATGGGAAGTCATTCAACCACATGGCTCAACGGTAGCAGTCTTTACCGATGGGTCTAAAAATGAATGTATGGAGTCGGAGCGGGATTCTATTCGGAAACCCTAAACTTAGCCAGCTCCTTTAGACTCCAAAGCCGCTGAACGGCTGTCAAACTGGCGATACCGCCAGCCATAAAAGCACTCTCTGCCATCGAAATAAAATCAAAACTGGTTTCCTGCTGCCGTGAAGAGCTCAAGGTTCTTGGCTCGCAGCACAAAGTAAGGCTCTGTTGGGTTCCTGGCCATGTATAGGAATTCCAGGTAAAGAGAAAGCAGACGAGCTGGCATGAATTGGATCATCAATTGATCCAAGCCGAGCAGAACTAAACGTATATGCACCAATATGCACCTTCAAACAGACTGTGGCAAAGAGAATTCTTGAGAAAACTAATGTAAGGTGAACCGTACTCGACTCCTGCACGAATACCAAAAAACTTTGGACGTGTTTCGACAAGGGGAAGACAGATAGGATCCTGACGCTAAATACGAAATCATTGTACTCTCTCGTAGGTACAATAAGTGGACACAATCTGCTGAAGTACCACATGATAAAACTAAGGCTCAGCACGGATGATCTGTGCAAAGGTTGTGGCGATGAAGAAGCACAAGAAGACTCTTCTTACTTACTATGTCACTGCCCAGCACTCTCGCAACTAAGAAATAAGCACCTAGGAAACTATTTCTTCAATAACTTAGAAGAGCTCTGCAACTTTTCTGGTGTGCAATTGTCGAAATTCATTAATTCCTCTAGATGGCTAGATAATCCATGAAAATTTATAGCTTAAACTATTTGGAGTGTCCAATCCTCCAGGGTATCACAAGGGATCTACATTGATCTAAGTATGATAGAAAGAAGATCCTCTATCAGTCTAACCTAACCTACGTTCATTAAATTTCCCCAAGAGGGAAATATTTGAAGGGAAATAATATTCGCTATAACTCCAATAGTTAACAGAACGAGGAAACAAGCTTTTCCTTAAAACAATCTCGGCAAATTTTCAGCTAAACGGTGTTAAAATTAATTTTTTGCTCACTCACCTATACGTCAAGTTCTTCTTTGTTCTTCCAACACGAAAGTAAAACCATTGTTTCGAACGACTCGTATACAAATCTGGGCGCAGGTACAGCTCATAATAGGTTTCGGTTATTTTCACAGCTTTGGCCAAATTTCCCGATTCGAATCTTGACTCGAACCACAAGCCATCGTAGTCGTCTTTGCTGAACGGATGCACCTGTGTTAGGAACTTTGAACCGCCAACACTCGAACGGCTAAACTGTGTTAAGGGACAACAACAATCATTATTATTATCACTTAAAATATTTATGAACTTAATGTTGGCCAAATCATAAGAATATAAAGAAGAAGAACAAGCACCCAAGTGGGTTGGTAGCTGAAGTGGTGATGGCGATGGTGGTGTTGGTGGTTGTGAGGTTGAAAAAACATTTAATTGGTGGACAAGAACAACTGGTAGTGGTATTGGTAAAACAGGTATGGATGAAGATGGTGCATTTAAATTTTGATCATAGCAACAATTGATTTCGCATTGCTGCAATAAACTACAACTAGTATACTAGCAAAACTACAACTACTAAAACTACAATTATTTACTATTTCTAAACGTGCTGTTTGTGGCAATGGTAAGCTGGTTTCTGGTGGCACTGGTTTAGCTTCAATACGTTGAATAAAACATTTTGTTGGCGAGGCGCTGTAGTAAGGCGAAGGAACTCCCCAAATATCATCGATGTCATCATCATCATCACCCTCATTATTGTTAGCATTGTCTTCATCGTCCTTTGTTTCAGATTTTTCAGCAAGTTGAATATTAGTTTCTTCGATTATTGACTTTGCTGCCAAATTCGTAATTTGAATTATTTCCTCATCATCTTCATCGTCGTCGTCATCGTCATTTTCGTCATTCGAATTACTTGACGAACGACAATTGTTGAACATTTTCGAAAAGCGATTTTTCATCAATAGCCGTTGGCGACGTTCTGGCGAAGAGCCACGACTCTCCGATGATGATATGTCTGAATCTGTGCCATCGGAATCATCGCATTTGGTTTTGTTTTTATTCTGTAATAATGTCAAAGAGGTGCAAATATAAGAAACTTCGGTAATCTAAGGGGAAGTGAAAATCTTTATTGATGAGGACATACATATTGCGATGAAAAATCCAAGTTAGACATAGATATAGTCTTTTAGTAGTGTTAGAAGAAATTCGGTAAGATGGAGCTTTTACTAGGAAGTTAGTCTTAGTTAAAAGGAAACCTTCATGTATGCATTCTGATTATAGTTTTAGTAAAAAAAAAATTATTAAAATGGGTTGAATTTTATGATTTTTGATTTGTTTGATTTGCAAACAAAGTACCTAGTCAATGACAAAACAAATGAGCATGACATTTTGGCAAAGCTTAAAACTGCTTCTTCTGTATTAATGTTTTCCATATTTTCATAATCCCAAGTAAACTGCACTTAAAAATTAACGACTAAATATGGCTACTCTCACACCTGACTATTTTATTTGACATCTGTATAAAATGCAATTCCCATTCACAAAAAAAAAAAAACAATTTCTATTTATTTCTTCCCTTTCAATTGAAATCACGTAAGCATCGTGCTAAAGCATAGTGTTCTTAAATGAAATTCTCAAAATTATATTTCCCCATCTAGCTAGGTCGTTAGAAGTGTGATGTGAGCTATGACGACAAGTGGTTTTTCAATTCCAAAGCATTTAAGTTATCTACAAATGTTTTGTTCAATTTTCAATACTCTCTTTTGCACATTATGTACATAGCTACAAACTACATAGATTAAGGATCAAATCTCTTGATTGTTTGAAATGCAATTTTGTTTCTGAAATTTCAATTAATTTCTAAAAATAAATAGTCGTCAACAAACAACATGTTCTATCTCTCTTTTGTGTTCAATTTCATTGCGAACCGATGAGCCCAACATATATTGTACACACAACAAAATACAATTGATTAAGAAACAAGGAAGCTCTACAGGCTCTATTAAATGTTTTGTAGGTACGTACTCTTTGGCAAGTGTTAACTTATTTCGAGTATTTCAAGTGCATGCATAAATCATCTGGCATGAAGTGTGATAAGTAAATGAAAAGTATTTATGTACAATTTGAACTAGTGACGTATAGGCCTATTGAAGAGGATTTCTATTTTGTGCAGAATTAAGAAAACTAAGAATTGAAGAATGATAGTTTAGTAAAAAGACACAGTTCTAGCATTTTTTATTGACAGTCATTTTCAAAAATTATGTGCTAAAAACTACAAATGCGTATTTTTCATTATGATTTTTTTTTTTTAAACTAACATTCTTATTTAATAATTCATATTACAGTAGAAGCTCGATATAAGTGAACACAACATTCTTTACACACTACTCTAAATAGTGTGGTGGATGGCCGTAGAAAAGGCTAGCTATCTCAAAAAACTAAACAAGGTACAAGAGATTAGCCAGATACTCCGGACTTCAGGTAACCACTGACTACCTACCACCCGTAATAGATCTTAGGAACAAATTCTCGGTTTTAATACCCGAAAGGCATGGTTGGGAATCCAGATCACTACTCAGTGAACAGGGTATCCCTTTCTACACTGATGGGTCAAAAATGGAAGAAGGAACAGGAGCTGGAGTGTTTTGTGAAGCTCTTAATATTAGAGAATCATATAAACTCCCAGATGAGTGTAGTGTCTTTCAGGCTATTATTATGCTATTGAAAAAGCAGCCGAAATTGTCCACAGGAACGAATTGAGCTCATCAAAAATCACAATCACAACAGCTGCTATCAAAGCACTATCCAGTGAGACCGTAAGATTCAAGGCAGTAGCTAAATGTCGAGGCATACTGAACAATATTTGCAACACTAACCAAGTCAAACTCTGCTGGGTTTCTGGACATATCAATATAGAAGGGAATAACATAGCAGATGAACTGGCAAGGAGTAGTAGACACAGGACCAGATATCCCGATAAGCGTGATCAAAAAGAAGATAGACCTAATAACGAAAGAGCAAATCAATAACTCCTGGATATCCAGGAACGATTGCGCCATCTCTAAAAGTTTATGGCCTAGAATTAATGAAAAGCAAACTCAGTATGTCTTATCGCTGAGTAAAAAGAATATTAGAACCCTGATAGGTGTACTGACGGGACATTGTGCCATCGGCATAATGGCCACTAGATTGGGTGTATACGCACCCGATTTCTGTAGGAGCTGTCAGGATGTTGAGGAAATAGAAACCATTAAACACCTGCTCTGCGACTGCCCAAACCTCTAAACAAACCGCCTCCGTTACATTGGAAGCAGGTTTGTGGGAGAACTGGACGATTTAGCGCAGGTCTCAATGACAAACATGAGGAAATACATAGAAAGCACAGGCTGGTTCCTAAATGAACCAGTCTATGTCAACCGCTAGTTTAGGTTTTATCTCTGTTCATAGGGGATCACAATGGACCAATAGGCCTCCGTGTACGCAACAGTCTCAGGGCTGGGCACACCCCTATTAACCTAACCTAAATAGTGAACAAAAAAATCAATATATCGAGAATTTTTTTTATTTATTCTTTACTCAACAAGAATACTCCAGCTGCAATATTTGTATAATGTTTATATAAATGTTTGACCTAGTTAAAACTTGAAACCGGACAAAATGTTATTTTTTTTTTCAAATTTTACTCTGCAAAATCTTTATAGCTTCTCTCTCGAAACAGTGAACAGTCTCGATGTAGTGAACAGGCCTGGTTTTCATTAATTCAATATATCGAGCGTCTACTGTATTCATATAAGTTGTTATAAGTTGTTACAAAAAGCTAGAGCGTGTAGGTTGAGTCCATATAAAAAAATCATATGCAGGGGGGGGGGGGTCTATTTTCCCCCGTTTAGGTGGGAGGGGCAATAGACTTAAAATGAAAAAAAATTAAACTACGTTATAAAGTAATATTTTAATTTGTAGTATTCGATTCTAGTCAAACACTAAAAACTGGGCCCGTATTACGAATTACGATTATCGTTCAAAGACCCTCCTTATCGTTAAGTTGCGATTATGAGAAACAAGAATGATAGTAAAAAAAACGAAACTCGTATTCTATTTACGAGTGCTTTTAGCTGTCGTTCGGCTTTCGTTTTAGTTTTGTTTTTCCAATTGCATTTTGGTTTTGCATAAGATTTACACTATGTACACTTTAATAATAAATACGGAGGATAACAATTTTACATTCACAACAAATTTACAAAAGCTAATATTTTGACAGATCTTTATAGCCGTAAACAGTGATGGGGGATCATGGAAGAAATTCCTTTTTATGGGATATTCCAAATTATGTGTGAAATCAAGTTCTTGTAAATAATCTCATTTGTTGTCATGAAACTATTCAATTTATCACAAATGTAGTGATATACCAATTTCATACTAGATTTATGTTCCATGCGCGTCTACAATAGGTGAATAATTTCGAATTATCTTTTGACAACGCCATTTTTTCGGGTGTAACGGTTATGTTTTTTAATTTATTAATCTAAATTAAAAATCTAATTGTATATTTAATCCAACCTTTCTTGCTGTGGGACATTTGAGAAAAATAAAACGAATCTAGAAAAAAGGAATTTTTTGGTTGTGGTTGATCAAATTAAAAAAAAAAGTCCATCAAGACTGGAACAGGGTTATTTGTACTTTAAAAAATTTTTTCTTCGATTTTATCTGGCAGCATTTTCTTGATTGAATTCTCGTTTCTCATAATCGCTCTCGCCGTGACTATCGGTTCCATGGGTTCGTTTCGTAATTCATAATACGGGCCCTGGATGCCCAAATTTTTTTTAGTTTTTGAGAAAATTGAAAATTTAATAACGTCAAATTTTGAACAAAATCAGTTTGAATACAATTTAAAATTTTTTTTTTTTTCAAAAATTTAAGTTTGAAAATTAATTTTTGAAAATTTTTTCACTAAAGCAACTTTATTTAAAAGGGAAATAAAAGCAAATATTTATGGCTTTACAAAAAAGTATAGCATAGTTTTTTATTATTTTTGTTTTCTATTTCAAAATTTTGCGTTTAAAAATTAGTTTTTAAAAGCTTTTCTCCAAATTACAGGATTAATTGAATTAAAAACAAAAAAAAAGAACGCACTTCTGGCTTTAAATAAAAGTTTTTTTTTTTTTTTTCATGACATTGTTAATATTTTTTAATGATTTTTTCTTTCTATTTCAAGTCGATTTTTCGAAAAAAATTGCCCTTCCCGCCTAAAAGGGGGGTAACATAGAGCTCCCTCCCATACGATTTTTTCTTGTCTCGATTCAACCTACACATGCTAGCTTTTTGTCACACTATATGCGAGTCACCCTGTGTATTAATAAAGCCGAAACCTTGCTTTGTTTTTTTTTTATTCGGGATAATCTCAGAAACCACATGTCAGATTTTAAAGGTTCTTTTCGAGTAATTTTTGAAAAAAGCCTTCAGAAATATGTTTTTTCAAAAATTTTGCTACTCGTAGGGTGAATTGGGGCAAATAAATAAAAAAGAAGCGTCCGATTAAAAGATGACTTTATGAATAGTATTTTGTTTTAAAAATGCTGCCATTTCTGATTGATATTATTACAGTTTGGTTTTAAGGAAAAATTTTTTTTAAAAGATCGCTCTCTACAAGGTGAAATAGTGTGAAAAAAGTGGCATACGATTTAAGAATTGATTTTTGTGTTTGTCGATACATTTTTTTAAATTCAATTATTTATAGGGTAAAATGAGAACAATACAAAATAAAACTTTTTGAGTTTGAGGGTCACGTAAGCTAGGACATGTTTTTCAAAATTCAGCCATGTATACGGTGAAATGAGGCACAAATATAAAAATGGTGTCTGACTTAAAAGGTTTTTTATGTTTTAAAAGTTATACTTAAAGGTTGCACTTCAAGGATCTCTCAGAGGCTAGAAATCGTGCAAAAAAAAAAACCAAAATAAATAAATACCATAAAAAAATGTATTCGATTTAAAGAATTCGTTCTGTTCTTTATATCTACCTAAATTTTAAAAAAACTGAACAATTTTAAAGTTTTTCAAGAAAATATTTTACTGGAAATTTCCAAAGCAAATATATATCGACATAATTTTATGATAATGATGAATTTAAAATATTATTTTGCTATTGCAAAAATCAAGAAAACCAAGCGTTTTCCAAAACTTTTTACCTCAAAATAATATAATTTTATATTCCAATGTGTGCCTTCCATGTTTCATTATAAATTATTATATCATTTCAGTTAATAACCACATAGCTTATCCCATTCTAATCTACTATGAACATGAAACGTGCTTCTATCATTTAAAACATGCAATTAAAATTCACTCTAAAATGTGTGTATGGTAATGGTAACCCTGTGAAAATTTAATTAAATTAAATGAATTTTAATATAGGCAAACGATAATTAAATATTGCTGCATTAAATAAGAAGAAAAACAAACATGATGGCCAACGTTAAATACTCAACAAAAATTTTAAACTCTTTATGAAAACAAAAACTTTTATAAATTTGTGTGTAACACCAAAAACCCCTAATAACTTAAAAATGGAAAACCCAATTAGCCAAAATGGCTAGTTTTTTTATTTTATAATATATTTTTTTTTAATCCAGCAACACCACACACTCACATAATTGACAGCACTGACAGGATTATAATTGTAGACCACGATTCCATTTTCCTCGCCCACAGGACGCGGCTTCAGCTCGTTCCCCGTTGGTTGATTGTATGATTCTGGAGTGACTGGCACGTAGGCTATGTGCTGTATACGTTCGTCCAGCACCTGCAAAAAAAAGTGTAAAATAAAATAATTTAAATTTATATTTATTTTTAGGATGCTTGAGGGAGGAAGATATTTAAATTAATGTTTATGATTCAACTTTCGTAAATATTTGTGATATTGGAATATTGCTATTGAACTTAATTAAAATCGTTTGAACTTATTATTGCAAATGCATTTTATAAATATTTGCAAAGGAACCCATACATAATTGGTTTTATGCATTATGAAATTATTGTGTTTGTTTTACTGTGGAAAGCATTATATAACTATTACCGCAGGTAATTTCAAAATTAATTAAATCTCTTGTCTATATGAACTATGAAATTAATTTTAATTACCAGTTAGAGTGAATTTTTTTTATGGGCTAAACAGTCAAGACCTTGAATTTCGAATTTGTATGTTTGTCACTTTTGAACTTTTGGAATTTTACATTTTCAATTCTTTTTTTTTAGAAAATAATTTTTGTTGTGGTTTTAGTGGACTGTATTGAATTAAATTCAAATAAAGGATTTTTGCGACCTCATAACTGAGATTTAAGTAGATTTACTTAAAACCTCTTCAAAACCCGAAGATTTTACAAATTTATTTCCCAAACATCGAAGATTTGAAACAAATCTATTTAAATCTTCATAGGTCCCATAGTTAAATAACTCGAACTGGCCTATATTTTCTCACACTGAATGCATTCATTGGAAAGTGGTCATACATGAAACTTTCTGCCTTACTTCAACTCCATTAGAAAAAATGAAACAACATCTACAAACTGTCAAAATAAATCTACTTTTTAATCTTTTTGTGCGGTGGAAACACTAAATAGATTTATTTAATCTAAACTGAGATAAACCTTCGGTGGAAACATAGTACTTGTTAGTCCAATGCGTTTCGCCCAGGCACGACAGCTGTGCTCATCAGTTAGATCAAAGATAATATAACAAGTAAAGATGTCGCACGTAGAACAAATTTTTGTGCCAGAAAATTTCCAGAGCCATGGGTCCACCAACATGTATACAAAACCTTACAAATGAAAAGCAACATCTGAAAGTTGCAAATTATGTTTTCTCATCTTTTCTTGCCATTCTCTATCTCCTTTGTTGTGTTGCTGGACCTATTATATGTACCTACTAAAAAAATACATTGCATTTGTGCATACCTTACAAATGCAATGTATGTAAGAGATGCGTAAATGTGTGTATTTTTTTGCAGATCGAAATGAAAAGGTGACGACCGCGACGACGAGAAAAAAACTGCCTGGTTTTGTTTTTGTTTTGTTTTTTTTTAGGGATTTAATTTTTTTTTTTGGTTTTGCGTCCTTGAGCATTATAATTGTGTCTTGTGCTGGCAAGTGCATTAAAAAAAAGGGTAGTTATAGAAATATACCTAAGTTGAAAAAAGTACTTAGATTTTATTTATTAGGTAGGTACACATTTTATTTTTTTTGTATATCAGAATCCAAACGAATTTGAGGTTTAAAAAATTGAATTAATGATATGAATTTCAACTTTTTGTTCCTTTGTGAGAACCATAATTTATTAAGGTAGGGATGGATTTCGTTTTTTTATCAAAATTATTATTATCTATAGGTAGGTATGTATGTATGTAAAATAATCTTTAATTAGTTTTCGTTTAGATATCGTCCATCAGTTTGTGTGCTAGTTGTATCGTGCGTTGATGTATAAAATACCAAAGCACATATAGCCTAAATTGATCGATGGATGTGCTTTAATTTGGTGTGATATCTACCTATGTACATTTAATAATTATGTACCTAGGTACAAGCGTTGAATAAATATTGTTATTTATTGAATAAATATTGTTATTTATTTAATGGTACAAGGTATACCTAGGTAGGTTTTGCATTAGATAAGAGATTTGTTTCTGATTTGTACCTAATTTAAAAATGTATGGAGTAAGGATAATTTTAAATTTAGAAATAAATCGATATATGTACCTACCTAATGTAGGTAGGACTATGGGAGCTTTTACAGAATTAAGATTTTAATATGTGGGTATGGTTGACTACAAAAATAATAATTAAATAATTTATTTGTCTATAAAATGTAGGTAGGTAGGTAGGTAGGTACTTTGAAGCAAATCGGTCACCCGTTTAAATTATCTAGATTGCGAAATGGACGTAGGGGTGATAAAATTAAATTTAAAAAACATAAAACAAGTCATGGTAGCTAAGTGTATACAAGAAAAGAGCTTAGCAAATATATCTTGGTTTAATCAAGAAAATTCATGTTACTCTCACCGAGTAAAAGCTCTTGATTTTTTAATTTTAATTTTGCTCGTGGCTAACGACAAAGTTCAAAAGCATCGGAAAAGAAAAAATAAAAATATTGGAAAAGAATTTAATTTATTTATTAAATTAAAATTTATTAAATTTTTTTATTGTATTTTTTTTCTAAGAAAGCGCTCAGAATGATATGGATTGACCTGTTCAGAAAAACAAATATTTATTTATATATTTATGCACTTTTTAACCATAAATCATTATTTTAGCGAAGAGAAATTTAATTTCATGTGATACTATCTATTTAAAAAAAAAAAACCAGTTTAACTCTATAGTCATTAGATTGTTTTCTTCAAAATTTTCATCTGGAATATATATAGTGGTCATTCATTTATTTTTAACCAACCTTTCATTTACAACTGTATAAAACAAGCAAGCTTGTCTGCAATCTTTAAAATTTAATTTAAATATACATATATGGACAACTTGAGCATATCCACCTAGGAGGTAGGTAGATTATTAAACAAAACATTTTGGAAAAATGTATAAAAATTCATTGTTCTGCAAAATGATGAAACATATGTATGTATACCTACCTAGGTTTTAATGTGAAATAAGAAAGCTAGTTTTTGTCACTAGAATAATTAAAATCAAATGTAATATATTTTTGAATTAATTATTAAACAAAAATTATTCTTGTATAAAAAATACATACCATGAGAAACGGTTCTTTAAAGAAAAAAAGTTACTGTAAGAGGTACCTCCAATCTTACCTTACTGGTAGGTATGTAGTATAGGTATATACTTCCAAAATTTATGGAGGTATACAAGAATTATGCGTGTTTCCACGAAAATAAGATTTTCATCTCCCTCAATCGTTTTTTGTTCAAAAATATCAAGGTAACCAAATTAAAATAAAATTGAACAAACTGATCGTAGATCAGACATTTTGTTTATGAAAATAACCATCAACACCATACGTTATTGAACATTATGTCTGTAGGTATATTTGTAGGTATGTATACCAACCTAAATCCAATTGTTTGTGAATTTTTACTCAAAAAACCTAATTAGAAGTTATATGTATTGCAATAGGTAGGTATACTGATGCCGAGTTAACTGAAATTGACGTATCTGACATATGTCTATTTTTTCAGTTCAGCCCAAGTTTTAAATCCTTGGGATGGTATTCATTGACAGCTAAAGCCGTATATCGCTTTTTGAGCAGTTAACCAATTCAAAACACATCATTTGGTTATTAAAAATAGTTTTATAACTACACAAGAAAAAATCTAGATAATTTAAACGGGTGACCGATTTGCTTCAAAGTACCTACCTACCTACCTACCTACATTTTATAGACAAATAAATTATTTAATTATTATTTTTGTAGTCAACCATACCCACATATTAAAATCTTAATTCTGTAAAAGCTCCCATAGTCCTACCTACATTAGGTAGGTACATATATCGATTTATTTCTAAATTTAAAATTATCCTTACTCCATACATTTTTAAATTAGGTACAAATCAGAAACAAATCTCTTATCTAATGCAAAACCTACCTAGGTATACCTTGTACCATTAAATAAATAACAATATTTATTCAATAAATAACAATATTTATTCAACGCTTGTACCTAGGTACATAATTATTAAATGTACATAGGTAGATATCACACCAAATTAAAGCACATCCATCGATCAATTTAGGCTATATGTGCTTTGGTATTTTATACATCAACGCACGATACAACTAGCACACAAACTGATGGACGATATCTAAACGAAAACTAATTAAAGATTATTTTACATACATACATACCTACCTATAGATAATAATAATTTTGATAAAAAAACGAAATCCATCCCTACCTTAATAAATTATGGTTCTCACAAAGGAACAAAAAGTTGAAATTCATATCATTAATTCAATTTTTTAAACCTCAAATTCGTTTGGATTCTGATATACAAAAAAAATAAAATGTGTACCTACCTAATAAATAAAATCTAAGTACTTTTTTCAACTTAGGTATATTTCTATAACTACCCTTTTTTTTAATGCACTTGCCAGCACAAGACACAATTATAATGCTCAAGGACGCAAAACCAAAAAAAAAAAATTAAATCCCTAAAAAAAAACAAAACCAGGCAGTTTTTTTCTCGTCGTCGCGGTCGTCACCTTTTCATTTCGATCTGCAAAAAAATACACACATTTACGCATCTCTTACATACATTGCATTTGTAAGGTATGCACAAATGCAATGTATTTTTTTAGTAGGTACATATAATAGGTCCAGCAACACAACAAAGGAGATAGAGAATGGCAAGAAAAGATGAGAAAACATAATTTGCAACTTTCAGATGTTGCTTTTCATTTGTAAGGTTTTGTATACATGTTGGTGGACCCATGGCTCTGGAAATTTTCTGGCACAAAATTTTGTTCTACGTGCGACATCTTTACTTGTTATATTATCTTTGGTTAGATGCTGTCGTACCTTTCTAAGACGCATAATTTTATTCGATGCCTATACCGACACAAATATATATTTATATATATTATATTTATCATCCAAAGTCATAAGAAGCATTTTTAATATTTCAGGCGCTAATTTTTAATTGAAGGATTTATCAATTTTGATTGTAATAAGTTTTAGTTTTGTCCTGGGAAAAATTTAAACAGGTATTTTTCGGTATTTTTGAAATTTCTTTCGCTGACCCGAGACAACCCACCATTAAATCGAAAGCTCACATGAAGTTTCTGTAAAGTTTGGGGCCTATTTCACCAATCACTTTTTACTTTTCACTTTGAAACTTTTCACTTTTACTTTGCAAATTTCGTTTCACCAAACTCAAATTTGCAAAGAGGAAATTATTGAAATGAAAAGTTGAAAAGTTTTCCTCTTTGCAAATTACGTTTCAGCAAACGCAAATTTGCAAAGTGAAAAGTTCTTTTCTGCAAAGTGAAAAGTTTTGTTAGTTTGAAAAAATATTGTACTTTTCGTTTCACCAAACAAATAAACTTTGAAAATTACATATGTTTAGAATTTTGAATAGTTTAAGCGTTTGTTGTGAAAAGTTGTCGGCAAAACAATAATAAAAAAAAAAATTAACCATTTTAAGAACGAAGAAGTAAATAATAGTGATTAAAGAGTAGTTAAGTTAAGAATTATCTTTGATATCGGAAATAATTATTCGACAAAAGACAATTTTCGATCAACAAAAGCAATCGTTGAATTTTTTTTTTCGCAAATGGGAAATAAACTACAATTAGACAGTCAAAGGAATATGGGTTTTAGTCACTTCCAACAACTTTTGTGTTCATTACATTGGGTCGGGAATGGAGCCCAATATCATGGTGTTGCATCTATGTACGGAATAAGAAAAGCATTTGTCTGCAAAGTAGTTCATCAAGTGTCCAAAGTAATCATTGATCAATATTTACTTTGCAACTTTGCAAAATACGAATTTAAATGCAAAGTTCTTTTTAAAGTTGGTGAAACACTTTTTCTTTTCACTTTTCAAAAATAGTCTAAAAAATTTAAAAGTGAAAAGTCTCTTCACTTTGCAAATTTTGTAAAACACATCACAATTTTACTTTGCAGGAAATTATTTGTTTGCAAAATAGCAAAGTGAAAATTGTTTGGTGAAATAGACCCCTGGTATTATGAACCACTCTTACACAAATGACTCCTCTAACCTCATAATGGTTTTAGTGATCTCATATTTACTCTTGAAATAAAAAAAAAAAGTTTAATTGGATTCCTTATTGCATTTTTTTTTATTCATATTTATCCATTTTTTTTTTTTTATTTTAAACTTCAAACTAAAGCTTTTGAAAAATTTTTAAACTATGATCATTATGGTTTTTTAAAATTTGATTTTTACAAATTTTATAAATTAATAAAAATTTAAGTTGATGTAGGTATGAAGTGTTAATTTTATTAAATTTTTGAAAAATTTAAATTCCGTTTTTAAAAATTTATCTTGTTCGTCTTTTATTAAAAATTCAAAACGGA
Organism: Epistrophella euchroma; assembly: GCA_947049315.1. Lineage (NCBI taxonomy): Eukaryota > Metazoa > Arthropoda > Insecta > Diptera > Syrphidae > Epistrophella > Epistrophella euchroma. The sequence continues at coordinate 110,196,912 of OX346247.1, read as the reverse complement.
ATTTGAATTTTTTTAATTTCTGTTTTTTTTTTTTAATTTTTTTTTTCAATATAGAAATTTAAATTTTCGAAAACATGTTTTTTTTAAATTTATAAAAAAATGCAGTTTAAAAAAAAAATAATTTAAAAATTTTTCATTAAAAAAAAATAGCTAAAAAAATTAAATAAAAATTGAAGTTTTTTTTTTTTTTTTATATTTTCTTCTATTTGAAGTAATTTTTTTTATAAAATTAGCCTCTCTCCTAAACAGATACGATTTCTATGCGAACGCTCTAGGAAATTAAATTTTAGGTAATACATATTTTAAGATAATTTTTTGGAAGAAAATTAAAATAGAAACGAAATTTTACTATTGTTTTAAAAAAAAATCAATATTTAAAAAAAAGCAGATTTTGGCATACTTCGTTTTCAACTCAAATCTGTTACAATGTTTTTGGCGAACACAGGCAATATAGAATTCTATAACCGAGCATTATGCACAGAAAAATAATCTGAAATTTCTATTGTGCGTTTTTAATTTAAAAAAGTTCTCAGCATAAATGTATGTATCTTTGAATTAAAATTTTTTACACAATTTTATCTTAAGCCAAATAGACTTTAGAAGTTGGAAACATACCTAATTGGCTAAATCTTAAACATTCATTTTTTCCGTCGTAATTGTTTTTGTTTATATTCCTCGGATTCAATTTAATTTAAAGGATTATATGCACTTCCGCAAAAAAACACTTTGATATCCGAATTTAACATCACATTTTACATAGTATTATGATATGACATTCATTACTATGCTTAAGTGTCATCACGTAATCCATTAAATCTTCCTACTACGTTTACACATCTCATTGTCCTCGCATGACTCATTTGCTAAAGCGTATCCGATTTTAACAAGAGCGTCATGTTAACACTTCATGTACCTTTAGTCATATAACAATTCATGCATCACATATACATTATGTACACACAATTTATGTAGGAGTAACTGTACCTACATAGAAGAAACAGATTAATTACACAAAATCCACACGCGATATCCAATTTGACGGTGCACAATTTAATTTTATATTAATCCGATTACATCCATGAATGAGCGTTTGTTAAATTGAATTCCGTTATATCCAATCAAAAAATAAATTACAAATTCATTACACGCATTTAATGTCAAAGTGTACTGAAAAGAAGAAAGAGGTAGAGAGAGAAACAGGACGGGCAAAATACATATATTTAAAAAAAATGAAAATACCTATTTAAGTTTTTTAATCATTTTTTTTTAATATCATAAAACGGCTCTTATATATATACAAACACAATCACACGCACTTGATTATAATGAATTGAAATAAAATTACCTGCTGCAACAATGTGAAAATTTGCATTTTATTTTAATTCCTGCTTAATTAATGCGGGAATCCTTTTTATTTTGTCAGAAAATCTACCTTTTATACGTTAAATTCTTTTGTTTCGGAAATTTAATACTATAAAGGATGTTTTAATATATTCGTGTGCTTTTAATAGCTCCGAGTGAATATGCATAGGTACACTCAAGTGCTCAGAGAAATACTCAACCTTCTTGAGAACACAAAACTTTTTTATATATGAATGCAATTAAATATTTTTTTCAATGTATGTATATAGCCGTGTCATCTGTATATTGTGCCAGTCAACTGAACACATCATTGCAAATCACTTAATTTCAGCTTGTTTAGCTTGGGATAGCTTAGCGACAATTTAAGCTTGATTCACATTAGGCCTGATTCACATTGGGCGTTTTTTCTTTTTTGTTCAGAGTTTGTTCAGAGCAGAGTTGTGAGTAGACTCTGAGCGCACGAAGTAAACTCTGAGCAGAGCAATCCAATTTAATTATGAAACACACCTGAGCACGGAAACTGCATGAAGTTGGCCGTGCTCAGTTTTTTACTCCGTCTGCTCGGTTCTTTTATTCTGAGCTCATGGAGCACGCTCTGAACGCACTCTGAAAAAACACAAATTCCAAGCTCTGAACTCAAAAAGAAATACAACATTTTTGTTTGAAAGTTCGGGCTCAGTTTTGTTAAAAATCTACAGAGCATTTTGTTGTTAAAAGTAGGACTTGACTTTTTAAATTCGTCATTTTTTTATCCCAACAAAATGCACTGTCGATTTTAAACAAAAGCAATTATCGAAAAAAAAGTTACTTAAAATATTTTGTAGGAAATTAAATTTGCTACAAGTTTGTAGTACAAATTTTTGTTCTGGGATCAAAAATAGGCCAGCTACTTGCGAAAATCAAAATAATCTTTAAAAACAAAATGACATCCAAACAACACCAGGTGCAATTGTGTGTTTTTTCGGTTTGTGAACTGATACTCCTTAAAATATCGAAGGAAAAATGCGCCTTGGAATTATTTCCCATATCATCATGTAATGAAATCCAAATACCTAGTACTAAATTTCATGATCAAGGTTATCTTGCGAAATTCATAACTTCAACAATTATGCACCGATTTTAAAGAACGATAGCTTGTTTGACTCATCATAAAAAGCACTTGAAAAATAAGTACTAACGAAAAAAAATATAATGCAAAATATTGCCAAAAACGGTCGTCAAACTTTAAAAAACGTGAAAAATTAATGTTAGTTTCAGATAACCTTTAAGAAATCTACAGACATTATTGTCCGTACTACATATTTATGTGCATTATTGGAAAGGGCTATTACTCTTCTTTTTAAAACCGTAAATAAATTATAAATCGGATGAAACTTGGTCGAGTTAAAAATCGTTGAATGCGGGAGATCACTCAAAAATAGTTTTTTTAACAATAAATTGAGATTTTGAGGGTATAGGAAGGCCTACAACCTCTACTAGGTCAATTCAAAAGTTCGTGAAATTTTTTTCATTTTGTAGCACAGTGTAATCAATCTATTCTATTTCTGAACCGATTTCACTGCACTTTTAAGACCTTTTGTATTTCAATTGCGTGAATTTGATTCAAACTCAGAGTTCTTTGAAATTGAGTCGAGTGTGGCATTTACATCATTCAGGAGATGTGTGTTAAGGCAAACATTTTTCGGTATTAAACTCTTTTAAAACTATATTGCTTAATTTTTTTAAAATACCGACTACTGACATCAAATTTTCTTATGTTTGATTGTTTTTTTTTATTCAATAGGTCGGAATGCAAAGCGAGGCAGGGTTCATGTAATTAATGTTTAACCGCTTGCAATATAATTTGAGCGGAGTAATTTTTTGTAAATATGTTCAAGTTGAAAAATCTGTATTTACAACTATGTACAATGTATGTACATATCACTTATACTCTGTGTCTTATACATATTGCAAATTTTTTCGCTATCCAAACTCCGAGTTTCAAATGAACAAATTCGTCAAACTGATAACTTTGGCAGTAGAAAAGGTGATGTTTAATACATACATACATATGTAGTTAAATTAAGCTGAAATTTAAAGTCACATGAAAAGATTTTCTAAAAAATCGACTTGAAATTGGAAAAAAAAAATAATTAAAAAACAAAGGCGACACTTTAAACGTCGCTTGCTTTTTTTAAACCAGATTCTTTTATTTTATTTAAAAAATTAAATTTCAAAAAATGAATATTTAAGTTTCGTTTCAGCAAATGAGCCTAAGTAGTATTATGTTTTTAACGTTCAATGCTCTTATTGATTTGTAGTCAAACACTAAAAACCAGATGCTTAAATCAGTGATGGAAAACGACTTTTTTCGATAGTACTGAATGCTGAAAAAAAATAGTACTGAAAGTAACCAAATAGTACAGAATTTTTTCGCAATACTTTAGGATTCGTCCATCAGTTGCAGCTTAAACATAAAACACAGCTAAAAACTTGATACGCCGAGTTTTGTGCAAATATCAAAATAATCTTCAATGTATTAAAATTCTAGCCTTATCTGTGCTAAGAACGTTTTCGTTCTTAAACGTCACTCAATTCACCACATTAAATTCAGTTATTTTTAAATTATTTTTATTCTAAAACTAGAAAACCTACTAGCCTTGCTTCGCCCTTTATTTAAATACTCCTAAGGCCCATTTGCTGAAACGAAACTTAAGTATTTAAGTTCAACATTGCGCTGAGGAAAAAGTCATAAGCGTTTAAGTTAAACATAAATATTTTAGTTTCGTTTCAGCAAATGGCCCTAAATAATATTAATATTAAATAGATACCCTGATAAATTTTTAAAATCACATTTTGCCAGAGAAAATTTTGAAGTACATACCTATTTAATTTTTAGGGGATGGATTATGAATTTTAAATTCGTACTTTTGGTGTAAAATTTGAAATCAAAACGCACCGTTCTGCGCAGAAAATCCATTACACAATTATAATATACAAGATATAATATATATTTTTCGTATTTGGAATATTTTATGAGTTAAGCCTAGATTAAAGATCTAAGTGAAATTTTCATACAAATAAAAAAATTGCTTTTTCCGCAGGCGTGAAAAATGTAATAAAATTAAGTGAAATTTTTTAAGCGACAAGGAGGAATAAATTTGTTTCGAAGTTCATAAAATCAACGGGCTTATTTAAACCAACATGAATCATAAACGAACATGAATCAAGATCTGTAACATCTGAAACATTTTTGAGAGAATCTGCAAAAAGTACAAAAGTGAAAAACTAAAACATTCGCACACAAGCATTTCTAGCGAATGTTTTAGTTTCTCAATTTTGTACTTTTTACAAAGAGTGTTGAATGTATTTAAGCCTTAAAACGTCAAGTTAAAAAAATTATTTCTTTCTTTGATATAACGGTTTTGGAATAACCCCAAAATAAGTAAATTTTCTCAAAAACCTTCTTACCTCTGTTTAGGTCATTGCATTTTGGAAAGATTATGGTATGGAAGTTAAATTTTTCCTTGGGAATCACATAGTATTTTGAAGCGAATCTATTATTCTAATAAAAACCACGAAAAGTGGTACTTACGTACTGGGGAAATTAAATAGTACAAAATTCAGTACAATAGTAAGCCATTTTCCAACCGTGGCTTAAATATCTTCTAGTTTTTGAGAAAATTGAAAATGCTTGGAGTAGATTTAGTTGTGACGAGCGATAGTGGATAAATTGTTTCCCTCTGTTTTGTTAACGGAGGGGAAATAATTTATATTTTTTTCTAGTTTTGTGTATTAAACCAACATTTATTTCTTCAAACGTTTGTTCAATAAGAAATGCTGTCTTCGCTCTTGACCACTTATTTTAGAGAGATTTTTAAGTTGGAAATTAATAAAATTTGTTAAAAATTGTGGAACGGGTTTTTTTTTTTCAAAAAAAAATCAGTTCTAAGTTAAAAAAAAAGTAAAAAAAAATGAAGTTTCCATATAATAAAAACGCTATTGTCTCTGATTTGGGTTCAAGAAAGATGGAAAGAGAATTGAGAACGTAGGGGTCTAAAACACCGAAAACAGCAGCACAAAAAATAAAAAATCCATCAGTCAGTAAATAGACTGCACGTCGAGCTCACAACAGAATTAAATTAACGGCGAAAGAAAAACTTCTACTTCAGCAAAAAAATTGAATGTCAGATTAACTTTTGCAAAAAGTCAAAAAAACTGGACCATTGGCCAATGTAAAAAAGTAGTTAGGCCTGGCGAGACAAAGCTTAAACGAGTAGGAACAGATGGCAGATCGTATTATTGGTCACGTTTTGGAGAACCACTTCAGCAACATAGATTTCATTGGACAGTTAAACATGGTGGAGGTTCGGTGATGGCTTGGGGATGTTTTTCGTGGAGTTCCGTCGGGCCTGTAGTAAAAATTGAGAGAATAATGAGCAAAGAAAAATATCCTGACATCTTAAGATACAATTCACCAATATTTTTGGCAAGAGTTGGCTATAGGGAGCCTGAAATCACTTTTTAATAATTTTGAGAACCAAAGCACACCTCTAAAACTGTCAAAGAATGGCTCGGAAATCAGAAATTTTAGTCAGTGACGTAGCCAGCACAAAGCCTCGACGACACGGTTAGGGAAATATAAAAATCTTCCATAACACTGATGAGTGATGAGCTTTGGAATCGAATTAAACGGGAATTCAACCGAAGTTCAGTTGCTATTTGCAAGATATTTATGTGCGAAATGAAATTGCTAGATTATAAAAAATGGGATAATAAATTTGTGAGAAGATTTTTTTTTTAAATGTGAGATTTTAATTTGCAGGTTATCGTAGCACTTCGCTTAAGTTTTTGTTGCATTATAGATGGCATAGGCTTTGTTTTCACAAAAAATTACAACAACATAAAGCAATAAAAACAATTTTGGATAACAATTTGGTACTCTCGATTTTTGTCGCATCGAACATTAACCGAAACTTGCAATAAGAGCTCATATTCTTGAGATAGTACTTGAAAAAGTACTTAAAATAAGGTAGTAGGTTTTTTAAAGCGCCTAAGTGTTTTTTACATCATCGTACATCGTATACACGCACTTGATTTTAATGAATGTAAAAAAAATTACCTTCTTTTCAACGACATTGAAATTCCTTTAAAATTTTTATATTTTCTTTAATTAATGTTGGGAAAGTTGTTTTTTTTTTTTTTTTTTTTTTTTTAATTCAGAAAATCCATTTATGACAGCGAGAGGCTGCTGAATTTTGTTTGCGTATTTCCGCGACTCGAATTAAAGGATATGAGTATACCACATTGTAGTTTTCTTATCTCAAAAAAGTTAATTTGCATACAATCGACAACTTGCCGACTATTTGTTCCTGGAATATCGATTTAAATGAAAATTTCCATCGAATTGTTAAGTAGTTAATTTTCACTCAATATGAGAACTCTGGGTGGTTGTCCATACAATCAACGAACAAAAACAAATCGATTTTTAATCAAAAGACATACATAAATGAAAAAAAAAAAAATACGAAAGACATTTTATACATCGGGTATACGAGTAGTCGGGAATTCATTTTCTGATAGTTAAACAGCAGTATCATCAAGGGATCTTTTAATTGGTAATTCCAAATTGGCTATGTACTATTTTAAATGTTGACAGTTTCATTAAGTGCCGAGAGGAGAGGGGATTTCTCGTGTTCGATGAAGCAAAAGATTACTTGCAAAGTGAATTTCAAATAATTTTTCTTGTATCGATTTCAGAGATAGTTTGTGGTAGAGCTTAGCAGGACTCGCGGAGTTAGGAATAAAGTTAAAGAAATAATTCGATCGATTAAACAAGTGAAATGCAAATGTAACCTCAAAATGAAATTGATGCGTTTTTTTTTTTTTTATAGGAAAGATGTTAAATTTAAGATGCTTTTTATAAGGAAATAGTGACAAGGATTTATTAAAAAATGTTATACCACTTTAACTTTTTAAAATTTACAAAATATCGAATTTTTGAAGGACACCAAGATGCGACCATATGCTCAATAAAATACTAAGTCATTTTAAAAATCTTTAAAAAATTAAACATTTTTTTAGTAAAATGCCTTTAATTTTATTTAATTTTAATTTTTAAATTTAATGTTTTTTATGAATTCTCCTTGGGAAATCGTAAACATCTCAAGAGCTCCTCGATTTTCTGATCAACACAATCATAAAGATAATCCCCTCGACACTCTGGACATTTGGCTTTTTTCCGTTCGATTATTTCGTCTAGACATCCACTGCACACAAAGTGACTATTCTCACAGAACTTGGCATTGCTCCTTATATACTCGAAACATATAGGACAAGTGAATTTTTGCAAACACCATTTGTTGTAAAGTTCCTCTTCCGGGTCGCTCCAATCAATATCTTCATATGTCCCAGTGTACTTTTCTATTTCATATGTTCCGAAATAGATTACCATCTTCTTTGACTTGAAAATGTCTCCCATGGATTCTAAAAAATCAAATGGCCACACCAATTCGAATTGATTCGAAGTTTCTGGTTGTGTGAATTTCTTTACAATATCATACCGAAGGTCCGTATTGATTGAACCAATTTTTAGCGTGTACTCACAAATTTCAGATTCACCTATTGCGAATATTCCTCGCCGCAAACAATGTTCGTATTCGATTGGATCGAGTAGAAACCAATATAAACCTCCTGAGTCATTGAGGAGAAATGCTTCCTTGAATATGTCGTCGAAGGTAAAAGTGATTTTATTTTTGTCATCGATCTCCTTGATGTATATCGAGTGATATGTTTCACAATGTTCGAATAAATCGTTTACATCACCAGACCACTTGCAGCTAGAAAAGCGACACTTTGAATCCATTTTGTAGTTTTTGAATATTATCATTAGCAAAGGAGGTTCAAGTTGAACTGAACGATGTCGATGGATGGAAGGTATTTATATAGTCAACAACATCTATTTTATCTAGGTACCTGGTTGACATTATTATAAGCATCACTTAAAATGAGAACGTAATTATCTACGTAAATGGACACTTTAAAGACTACCTGAATTTACCTGTAAAATATTATGCTGATATGCATAATTAGAAGTAATTTTGTTTATTATAGATGCTTGCAAATCTGAAGACCTAATGAAATTGCAGATTTGAAATTTTAGGAAAACACATTTATGGCATAATTAAAAGAACAAGCTTAATTTGAGGTCCCTATTTACCTGTAAATTTGTAGATTTTTCAAGTGATGCTAAGAGTATACCTTAATTATCAGGTTTATTTGGATAAAAAAAAGGAAATTAATATTAACGACATTTTTTGTGGAATTCCAACTAAATACCTTGATTTAAAAGCTGTTCTGAGAGAAAATAAATTATTATAAAAAGTCTTTAAACTAAGGTTATAAGGACTTAAATCAGAAATTGAAGATACGAAAAAATGAGTTCTAAGAAAATTAGCAAATCGATGATATGGAAAATCTCCAGCAATTTTGAAACACAAAAAAAAAAAACAAAAGCCAATTTTTGTTGTGATATTTTTTTTTTTTTGCGAATTTTTAAATAAAACGAAAAGCATTTTGGGAGTTAAGGTCACTTGAACTTTTCAATTTATTTAAATTGCCTTCAATCGCTCCACATAAACAGAACTAATTCTAATTTTCTTAGTTCTTTATTTTTCATGATTTTGGTCGAACGTACAATTTGGCATAAAAAACCGGGAGCGTATCGGAATCTCGCTTTTAAAAATCCTGTTTTCTTAAAAAATCCCGACAAAAAAGTTTAAAATTATCGTCTTCTAAAATAATGTTTTTTTTTATAATAAATCCCGTTGATTAAAAATCCCATCTTTTTTGTATTTGTATTTGTATTTGTATTTATTGTAGCAGAATATTTATACATTATTTTCTTAAACTATATTGCACAATTTACAGAGTTATGGTATAAATCTACCTTACTACTGATAATAATATAATTTTTTAAATAAACAAAGAACAAAGCAAATAAATATTTTGAAGGAAAAGCTACATAAAAACCTTCATTAAAAGTGAAAAAAATCAAAAAAAAATAAGTAGAAGGGAAGGCGGTGAAGTCAAGTGTTTCATGTTGGTTATTTTCTATGTTTTATACTTTTCAAATGTTAGGTTAGGTTAGGTTAGGTTAGGTTAGGTTAGGTTAGGTTAGGTTAGGTTAGGTTAGGTTAGGTTAGGTTAGGTTAGGTTAGGTTAGGTTAGGTTAGGTTAGGTTAGGTTAGGTTAGGTTAGGTTAGGTTAGGTTAGGTTAGGTTAGGTTAGGTTAGGTTAGGTTAGGTTAGGTTAGGTTAGGTTAGGTTAGGTTATGTTAGGTTAGGTTAGGTTAGGTTAGGTTAGGTTAGGTTAGGTTAGGTTAGGTTAGGTTAGGTTAGGTTAGGTTAGGTTAGGTTAGGTTAGGTTAGGTTAGGTTAGGTTAGGTTAGGTTAGGTTAGGTTAGGTTAGGTTAGGTTAGGTTAGGTTAGGTTAGGTTAGGTTAGGTTAGGTTAGGTTAGGTTAGGTTAGGTTAGGTTAGGTTAGGTTAGGTTAGGTTAGGTTAGGTTAGGTTAGGTTAGGTTAGGTTAGGTTAGGTTAGGTTAGGTTAGGTTAGGTTAGGTTAGGTTAGGTTAGGTTAGGTTAGGTTAGGTTAGGTTAGGTTAGGTTAGGTTAGGTTAGGTTAGGTTAGGTTAGGTTAGGTTAGGTTAGGTTAGGTTAGGTTAGGTTAGGTTAGGTTAGGTTAGGTTAGGTTAGGTTAGGTTAGGTTAGGTTAGGTTAGGTTAGGTTAGGTTAGGTTAGGTTAGGTTAGGTTAGGTTAGGTTAGGTTAGGTTAGGAGGGGCGTGCCCAGCACAAAGGCTGGTACATACACGGGGGCCTAATGGTCCATTGTGATCCCCATAAACAAAAATGTTAACTTAACAATTATTGACATAGATTTGTTCATTTGCAAACCAGCCTATGCTTTCAATATACACTTGTCAAAACAATTAAAGGAACAAAAAAAAAATCACTTTTTTTTTTTTAGTTTTTTTCGAAGAGTAGCTGTATATCTGTGAAAAGTGGTCGTATTGAGATGAAACAAAAAGCATTCTGAAGCTTAATCCTTTTTGTATTGAGAAATTTTCGCAAATGATTTTTTTAAGGTACCGTTATTTTTTGAACATTATCATTTTCTTTGAAAAAATTTTTTGAGCCAATTTAATGTTTTGTTTCAATAACTTGTTTATTCAGCTTTAAGGTCATCTTTTTTCGTCATTATACAATTTTTTTTTCAAAAGAATATCTGGCTTTAAATGAAAAAACAGACTTTGACTACCAATATTATCGCAAGGAATGAGGACACCGAAAATTCATGGAAACAGGAATTAATATTCTACTAGATTTTTTCAAAACTTTATAACGATTATTTTTTTTTTGGCTCCTCATCGTTACATTCAGAAAAGGTCTAAAAAACGACTTTTTAAAGACTTATTGTAAATCTTTTACTGATTTAAAAATGTTGACTGTAGGACTTAATTTGGTAAGACATTTTAAAGAACTATAGACCGCCAATATTTATGTAAAATTTCAAATTAATCCATTAAACCGTTTTCCCGTACCGAATGATCAAATTCGTACAACCCAAGTAAAGGATTAAATTGTATGTAAAATCGTCATCAAAATGGAAACGAAAAGAACAAATTCAGCCCACTTTTTTCTCAGTTTTGTGTTAGTTATAATACTGATAATTCTTTTCACAGAGATACAGCTCTTCAAAAAACACTAAAAAAAAGTGATTTTTTTTTTGTTCCCTTAATTGTTTTGACAAGTTTAATTTACTTTATGTGACAATATGAAAATTACCCTTACTATAATTTGGCCGAAAGGGGTCGATATTGTAAGTTATACTTGGACGAACAAGCGCTTGGTTGTCCAAAATGATTACGAATTTAACTAATGAAACAATGGCGGTGCAATCAGAAGTAGAAAAGAAAAAACGTCCAAGCTAAATCGCGCGATTTTTTAAAATAAAACAACTAGTTTAGGCCCTATAATCTAGCATTTTATTATACAAAGTCATTTAATCCATGTCAGACCTGATTCTAAAATTTTTGATTATTAGATATGTACAGGATTCAACCTTCATTGACTCGACAATAAATGAATGGGGAACAGCATTCACAAACAGCTGAAATCACTTTCTCTTTATGATGCTCATAATATGCCATCAACACCAGCATTTAAATATACATATTCTCAATAGCAAATGAAAAACCGAAAGAAAAATATAAAATTAAGAAAAGAATAAGTAAATTTCTAAAACATTAATCTAAATTTTAAATTTTCTTTAAAAAATAAAAAAGAAAAAAAATATTAAAACAAAAATACTTAGTTATACGTGGAAATATTAATACGTGGATATATTAATATTTCAGCAAGCAAATCGATCGGCGTCAGCCAAACAGACGGACACACTTCAGTGTGTCAGGTATGAAGTGTAGGAAGAGAGGCATACTGTGTGATGCCATCATCGCCATCAAAAAATTTTCTAAATTTATTCGCGTGCGGTTTTGTATAATATATTTTCGAAAATAAAATTTAATTTCACTTCATTTCCTCTGGGCCTTGTTTCTGTTTGTGTTTAATTTTAAAGTTTTCAATAATGTGTGAAAATTGGTTTTGTCTAATGTTAGAGTTTTTAGTTTTTATTGCTTGGTTTTTATATAGGGTGGGTCATAAAATTAAATGAATTTGAAAACTCTTTCATTTTAATTGAACGATGGAGCGAGCGTTTCGAATGTAGTATGTCTGTAGTATGTCTAAATCTGTTTGTGAAAATTTATTGCGATGGAGCGTTAAGCCGGATCCACACATGCCTCGTGTGGTGTGCTGTGGAGTCATATGTCGCGATTGCTCCAATGTATTTCATATGCGTAGATCCATATTTGTCTCGTGTGGTGTGTTGTGAAGTGGTGTATTGTGTCGAAATCTATTTTTTAACGATTGCGCCATACCACGCTATGACGAAGATATTTTTTTTAGTGTGCGGGCAAGAGAAAACAATGCTCTTGAAAACAGAATAATAAAAAATAAAAAATGTCAGATTATAAGACAGCACGCTTGATTATAGTGTACTCAGTCCACAACACACCACACGAGACATGTGTGGATCGTGCTTTAGGAAGAGGTACGTACATTTAGCCATACACACAGTTTGAGTGATGTTCGGGGCTCAGAGTTTTAAAAATGTTTAATCATATTTAAAAACTCTTTCGAAAAAAGCTATACATACATATCGTCGATTCGGAAGAAAAGCTACACAACTTAACAAATCTCATTTTTCAAAATATGCAATAGAAAATTTAATGAAAATTTGAATTACAATTAATCTGTTAAAATATCACGAGCATGCAATAACTCATTACAATAAGTTCTAAATATTATAGTAGAATCTGGTAATTTACCAATTGATAGTTTCTCTTTAATTCACAAAAGTGAAATATTAGCTCAAAAATGTCATTTCTTGAGTTTTGTGGTTTTTCTTTCGGACCGATGATATGTCTAACTTAAGATAGCCGTCCAACTCAAAAACTTAATTTAAAATTATATTCCATCGATTGCCTAGTTAAGAAACTGCAATTTTGGATAAGTTCAATGGAAAAGGTATATAATGCCAGTTTCTAATTACGAATTGAAAATTTATATTGCGTGTGTTTTATTGAAAATTTTATATCAAGCGTAGTAAAATTTCGCTCGGTAAATAATATGTCAGGGTAGTTTAAACTACATTAAATACATGAACAATTTACAAACACAAGCAAAAAAGATATGACTACTTAGTTATACATATGAGTCGTTTTTTTTAATCGGAATAAGTCCACTTTTGGAAAGAAAATGAGTTAGTAGTCAATTAAGTAAGATATTTGGATCCTATTTTTATATAATAATAATTATTCATATACCCACAAGAGCATGATTTCTTCCTTGAATAAACAAATGAAGTTTACGTTATAAAATTTATTGCAAATATATTTTTTGAAAGTGCAATAAGTCCATCTTTCTTTATAAGCATAGCTTAAGCAACTGCAAAATTGCAGTTCTTATTGGTCGGATTTATTTTAGTGAACATTATCCTACAGTAAGCATCAGTTCGTACTTTAAGATAAACATCATAGACAAGATAACGGTATTTTTGGTATGGGAATTGCAATAAGAACTTACTAATTTTGTTTAGCTTACTTTAAAAAGCCTAGCTGTTTGGTTAACTTATTAATAAGGCTCGGATTTCCATTGAAATGCATGTTTTTTCCTTAAAAAATTAAGAAAACTAAGACCATATTATCCTTACGAATCATAAAATTGCCTTTTATATGTTTTTACAATAAATGCATTTTTTTAAAACAATAAATGCATTTTTTTAAACAATAAATTCATTTTTTTTAAACAATAAATGCATTTTTTCACAAAAAATGCATATTTTCATAATAAATGCATATCTTAAGTGCATATTTTTCATTTTTATTTTTTTTAATAAATTGTGTTTTACTTTCTAAAAGAGTCAAAGACCGTGTAATAGTCGATAAAGTTATCACGTCCAATGAAAACAAATACCCTTCTCACTAAGTTTGAATTGTTGACGTTTTGGAAACTTTTACTTTGAAGAGCAGCTTTTCTTGCAAAATACACATTCATTTTTACAAATTTTTATTAATAAAAACTGAAAGATTTTTTTTTTTTTTATTTTTGGGAAAAATAAGGCCTCATGGTCTTAAGTGCATATTTTCCATTCTTAAAGCATATTTTAAGCACATATTTCAATTTTTAAGTTCATGAAAATCATAGACTTAGGTCCTTACCTACTAATACAGTGGGTTGCCAAATTAATAGGGACATCATTATTTTGCATGATTTTAAAGTTTATGAATTTAAGAGTTTTAGATAACTTTGATTGATTTATCCTTCAGGAATGCAGTCAGACTCTTGGCTTTGTAACAAGCTTCCGATTCACGCATAAAAATATAGGGTTCGCCATTCGGAAAAATTCTGTGACCTGGGGTAGAAGTCGACTTTAAAGTTCTTAATTTTTCTGGCCATTTCTCATGGTCATGAAATAAAATGAAATAATGGTGTTGTCTGCCATATTGCTGCCAAGAATTTAGGACGGCTTTAAGTGGTTGAGGTGGCACCAGAACAAGGAATTACTGAAATGTCGGCTTCAACCCCAGGCTCAACAATTTTTTCAAAATAGAGAATCCTATTTTTTTTATAATTTTTTTATTATTGAAAGTAGAATAAGTCCATTTGGGGCTGAAAACCCGTTAACTATCTTTGAGAATTTTGATAAATTTGATTGCATCTTAAAATTTAACATGTTTTTTAATCTAAAATGCATCACCTGAGTTCTCTAACATTTGCCTATATTTTTAAACATATTCAAACGCAAACCCTTAAATATCTCGAAACATAAAAAAATGGACTTATACCACTTTTAAAAACAACGGCTCATATAACACTGCTGTCACTAGATCCGTATCTTTTTTTTTTTCAAGACATGGTCTAAATATATCATCAAACAATTATAACATAAAAACATACTAAATTCTCTGTTGAATTTAATTTTCTTAAACAAAAATTGTTTTATTATTAAATTAAATTTATAAATCACCCGGTATAATATTAATTTAAGCTCACCGCTGTATCCAGGAAAGGTGGTTGAATAACCTATAGAAATGGGAACAGCAACACAAACAAAAAAAAAATTCTCTAGTTAAAATATAATATTCTCCAAATTGTCTACTAAATTATTCAATGAATTAAAAATTTATTTTTAGATATTTTGTTTAATGAAAACATAAACATTTATTCAACTGTATCGTTTATTTTAATCGACTATAGAAGGTGCATAAAAAATTATTATCGTTTGTTTTTATTTTTATGTTATTGTGAGGGAAAAAGCAAACATGATAATTAATGGTGGTTTTAGTTCTATTTTTATAAAAATTAAAAAAAAACGAAGAAAAAAGAAATTGAATTATAATTACACCGATAACCTTCAACAAAAGATTAAAATGATAGATTTCATTAATAAGGACTGTTAACAAGTGCCAACGATATTCTAAGTGAAAAATAAAAATTGAAAAAGACAAATAATGTATGTATGTTGTCTCGTTTGAATAAAAATGTTGATTTTAATTTGTTTTCTTTGTTTGAAAAAAAAAAATGCGAAATTTATTTATTTTTATCAATGCTGCATGCAAGAATGCGTTGTTATTTGTACGTATTTAATAGGATAACATTGTGCTGTTGTGCATATCATTTCAAAGTCGGAGGCCAAGGTTATTTTGGGGACAGGAATATCATGCCACGTAGGCACATACATATCCTACATATATCATATAGATTTGAAAACAAGCTCCAAGAAGAGAAGGCACGTTTCATTTTTTTTTTAACATTTTTTTTTTTAAATTGATCTTTAATATCCACATTATTGAAGACTTAAAATTAGAACCCATCCTATTGTCCTATTGTAATAATATATTTATATCAATTACTTTTTAGACCTTAAAGTCTATTTTTCAAAATTAAACTCTTTTCATCTAACCAACAAAAAATTTACGTATATCTATTGTTAAAGCTAGCCCATGACTAAAATCCCAAAACCCATATCCAACTCTTTTGTTAAAGAACACAATGTTCCACAAATCAATTTAAGACTCAAACCTCTTCAATAATGTTCGATACATCTTTCCCTCACTTTAAATCTACCCTCAAGTCTTTTCAAACAAAAATTCAATTTGCAATTTTAACTCAAGGAATCCTTTCATGTAAAACATGTTACAGAGTATATTTCAAGGAACCCTTAAGCCTTTTACTGCCAGTTGGCACCGTTCTACCCCTTTAACCCTAAACTTTCTATAAGTACGTACGTATGTATGTATCTAACCTATTCATGCAAATTTCCAACACTGGCTTGAAAGATTGAACAATTTGTAAAGGTGTTGCGGGAGTGGATAATATTTTTTTGTTTTATTTTATTTTTCTCAAATTAGAATTAAGGAAAATTCTAAGACAAAAAAAGCTTTTATTTAACTTCTCCTTAGGCAAAACACATTTAAATTGGAAAAGGACACGCTTGGAAGGGCAATAAAAAAAAACAAGGATTCTCTAGAGTTTTTTTTTTTTTTTTTTAGACCTTTTGTACAAATTGGCGAGATTGCGAAAGAAATAAAAGATTTTCATTTTATAGAAAGAAGACCTTATTTTCACAATAAGGTCAAATTGAAGTAATAAATACCAAATGAAAATCACTTGGTCAGCCGACGAGAATGTTATTAAGGATTTTCTTCTTTCTCTGATGGCTTTTAGTGGTAATTCGAAAATAATTAATTGATGAACGCACATAAAGATATTAAGGAGACAAAAAGTTTTGTATATTCTCCACGTGTATACAATCTTCACAAATATGTATATAGGTACTCCATTTCCAGTGGTGGATTCCGATTTGAGTTTGCTCGGGCGAAGAATCCCTTTTTGTGCTCGTAGGCGCATAACTCGGCTTAATGTCATCAGATTTGGTGGGGGATTTTTTTGTTAGATTTGTATTAAAGCAGATTAACACTCAAAGGAGCCGAAAATTGTAAAATTCGGCCGAAAATTGGAAAATTCGACCGAAAATTAGAAAACAAGACCGACAAAGTCAGAAAAATGTGAAAACATCTTAAAATTTCAAACTTTGTGAATTAGTTTTTTTTGTTCGTACACGCATAACTCGGCTGAAATTCATCCAACCTGGATGAAATTTTTTTCGTTAGATTTGTATTAAGCCAGATAAACACATTACCGAGATAAAAATTAGGAAATTAGGCCGAAAAAGTCGGAAAGTCGTGAAAACAATAAATTGCAAACTTTCTTAATTTTTTATTTTTTGTTGTTCAAACGGTCTTTCTACATTGGCGATTTATACGAATTGGTTGCCTACTCTAACACCCCTATAACTACATACATGGATAATCGCGATACAACTTTCTCCGGGATCAGCTAGTTTTTTAATAAATTCCCAAAAATAAAATAATTGCTCAAACTTGTTTAAAAACATTTAATAGACTTTAAAATTATAATCTTGTTTTTTGAAAAATTCAAAAAATAGGTACTTAATCACTTAATCACTCTTTTATGACCTGGACAAAAAAAAAACTTTAAAAATCATAGACAAATCTATGGCATTCCATAGAGCTTAGTACAGAATTTGTTTTGCAATGCAAAGTAGATATCCCAGTTTTACATTCTTATTAAGGGGCACATTTTAACTATATGTATAACATTGTTAAAAAGACTATACAAATGCCTACATTTTCTTTTCAAATCCGCTTCTGTAAAATCCACTTCTTCTCTACGAATATTGCTTAAAGATTTAAGATAATGATGACACAAAAGAGGATACATAGGTATACATGGGTATAACCTTTACGATGTCAATAAGTGACAAAGATATTATATTTATATGCACAGAGAAAAACTGAAATTTGATATAGCAAAATAAAAATTGATGACTATAAAATAAGATCGCGTTTAGATATTGAAAATTGTTTCCTTCCTTCTTGCAGCAGCAGACAGAAGACAAAAAAAAAGAAATGTCGCTCGCAAAAAAAAAAAAAATGGAATGTCCTTCAGTGTTCTATTTTTCCAGCACTAACCATTATTATTATTATAGTCGTCTTCGTCTATTCCTTTGAGAATTTCAAATGCAACAGAACTTCCATTTTGTTGAAATGCAAAAGATGTTCGCAGAAAGGATACTTCATTTCCTGAAGCAGAATCATTTATATTCCCTTTTAGTTACTGCTATTTTTGTTTCCACACTAGTTTTTGTCGTCTAAACTAAAGTTTTTTTTTTTGTTGTCTATACGTTACGTAGTTATTCAAGGACATATTTTCTATGCATAAAATATAGAATTTTATTTAATATTGTTGTTTAAATTCATGCTGCATCAATACAAATGAAATATTTTTTTTGTTTTAACGGAAGCCGGTTATATAAATGTAGGTAGGTATTATTATTTTATTATTTTTGTTCTTTCTTCTAGTGGGGTTAGTTATTTTATTTTTGAACCACATTTACGGAAATTGTGTAACGGTATCGATTTTCGATGTAGACCCATAGTGAGTAGTCTCGTTCAGAGGTTTTTAAAGTGCTTAAATTAGAGTAAATTTGAACGAAGTTTGGGGCTACGGGGCGTATACGCATTTTTTTTTTCTCAAAAATTGGAATGTATTTTTTATCCACCTTCGAAATATTGATTTTAAAAAAATATGAACGACTTGATCACACGAACTTGCTCTTGTTATTAACAGCTATAATGTATCACAAAAAAATTTTATAGTCGAAAGTACTAAAAAAATATAATTTTTTTTTGTTAAAAAAAATATTTTCATAATTTTGAGAAAATTTAAAAAAAAAAAAAAAAAAAAAATTGTACGGCAACTACCTGTTCTAGATGAATTTTTTGATGGCACAACAGCTCATGAAGAACTAGGGCCTAGTGACTTGCAACTCTCAACCATTCCTGTGTGCGTGTCTGCACGAATGGAGGGGACCTACAGTTTATTGCCGAATCCGAACGGCTAACGAGAGGCACTTTTCTGTGACAGGAGATACTCTTGGAGGATTTGTCAATTCCTCGCAAGAGGCAGTAGCCGTTTTTTCTTTTAAATAAATAGGTGGCGAGGCTGGGGCTCGAACCTAAGACCTCCGGCATGACAGTCCATTGCACTAACCATCACGCCACGGCTACTACCTGTTCTAGATGAACTAAATCAAAAATTCGAATTTCCCCTCTAAATTTGAATCAAATCGGTCCACATTTTAAGGCTCTAGTTCAAATTACAGTGGACGCACAAACCAAGGGACGGTATGGCGAAACTTTGGACTTCTCCATCATCGCAGTACGCTGTGCCCATTTTAATCACAATCTCAAATTTTTTCTTTTACCAACTGTATGTACATATGTATTAAATAGTTGTCCTATTATAGAAATAATAAGAATTTTTTTTTTTCAAATTTAAGAACTATTTCTTTAAAATTTGTACATGCAATATGCAATTTTATTACGATTTAATAAGACCTTCTGTATAAAAGTTTTGATCGAGAAAATTGAAAAGAAAAAAAAAATATGGTTCTTTGACAAATGTTTTTTAGTTTTATTTATTGAGAGCTTATTTTTTTTCGTTAAACTTTTTGTTAATTTTTTAACCTGCGAATCATAACCACACACAATAATGTTTATCAAAACCACCAAAACCATTTTTGAGATAAATACGCTCCTAACGGTTCTATTGCAGGTATCGTTATTTTTCAATCTAAAAATAAATTAAATTTCTTAAAAATCAATAATTGGTCATACATGAAATTGGTCAGGCTTAGAAAATTTTTAATCCAAGGTTGAAGTTTTTCAAGGTCACCCGCCATTTTTGGCACCTCATTTAGGGAATATTCGAAAAAAAAGTATACCACATGAAGGGCCACTGGTTAGGCATAGGTTTTTTTAAATTAATTTTCAAAGTTTTTTTTTCTCGGTCCCAGTATCACTTTTTGCTAGCACCTCATTTAACGAATTTTCCAAAAAAATGCAGAAGTCACGGCACTTTAAGAATTCATTAAAAAAAAAGCCATAGCTGACCGACTTTTGAAACAGCCTGACTTTTTATGAGGATTAAGTGAACTTTCAGATGGCATAAATTTTTTTTGAAAATTCCTAAAATTTCTGACCTTTTAACTGCATACTTTTTTTTTCGAATTCTCCATGTATGGGGTTCTAAGAGTACAGAGCCAGCGTTTTAGGCTGTATAGGTCGACGTACTGACGGACGGAAAGTCAGAGTAGCGGGACTAACTTTTTTCATGTTTCTGTCATCATTTCGGGTTTGATTAAAATCTCGAGTTCAATTTCTGAAGTGTAGCAATTACATTTTTTTTTTAAAGTAATCACTGAATCATAAAAATAATTTTTTTAATTTGTTCTCATTTGCCTAACTAGGTACTTTTGAAAAAGGATGCTGTTGTGCATATCATTTCAAAGTCGGAGGCCAAGGTTATTTTGGGGACAGGAATATCATGCCACGTAGGCACATACATATCCTACATATATCATATAGATTTGAAAACAAGCTCCAAGAAGAGAAGGCACGTGAATATGTGTATATTTTTTACGCTTGATTAAGCACATTTATGTACATATGTTTATTTGAAACATATTTAAAACTCAACGTATAGAAAGCTTCAATTTCATATTTTAGTCGACTGGACAGGGAAGAATTTATGGGAGTTTTTTCTTTTACATTTTAATTGTATTTAATAAAATATTTTTTTTTTAAATTTTACTGGAGTATTATATGGTAACACATTGAAATAATTCATCTATGCTTGAACTTCATCCAATAAAGTTATAGCTTACTAGCTGACCCGGCAGACGTTGTCCTGCCTATAAACGATTTATGTATTGGGAAACACAAATAATATATGAGAAAACACCAGCACGGGCATGATCCCCAGGCAGAGTTTTGTTAGCTCGAATCACAACCTTTTAGTTGTCAGATGCAATTTAATCCAGAGCAGTCGTGAACATTCGAATTAGATCATTATTTCAACGCTCGCAACTATCGGACAATTTCCTGTCTCGCGGTGGAATGATGAGCGCAACGTTGCTAATCTCCTGCATTGGACATTTTTGGTGTGCATTCAACGGTGGCAACAATGAACCCACTTTATGATTTGACCTCGAGTCTGGAACGTTGACAGATTGGCGAAGTTTTAAAATCATAGATAATATCGAATCAGTCAGTGCGCGCCTTTAAGGTATTCCACAATTAAAAAAGTTTAAGTTTTTAAAAGTACAATAAAATAGAAGTGCATAAGTATTTCTACAACTTATTTTTTTAAGAATTTTTAAATTCAAAAATTCTTGTAAAATTTGAAAAGTTTTAACGAGAACTGTCAAGTGTCAAATCAGCTGTCACAGAAAATGGTAAAAAAGTGTTTGCCAATTTAAAGTCGTACGCCTTAAAAAAATTTGCCCTTCATAATGCAGTTCGCAAATTTTGTTTTCTATTTAATTAATTAGATTAATTGTATACTGCGTTTTCATTAGATCAAATAAGGTAATTTCATTCAAAATTATCGAATTCAATTCAAAATCATCTCATTTTCCATACAAATTCAAATTTCCAAATGAGGTAATTTCAACCAAATGAAATCCATTCAAAGTGGAACCCATTTAAAATGACAAAATTCAATGTTAAAAACAACAAAAAAAGCGATTGACTATCTGGACCGTCAAACAAAATTAGGAAATTTGAAATGTGAACACTTTTTTTGTTATTTGCCAAATTACCTCATTTCAGCTCTAATGAAAACGCAGTATAAGGGAATAATAAAATTGATAATGATAATAATTTTGTTTTCAGAAAATAACGACCCGTTTAAACTCGACATAATTGTTATTAGAAAAAGTATTATCATTATCTGTCAGCTGTCAAACTAGAAACTTCAGTTTTGCTTATTTAAGAACCAAACCCGAATACAAAAAACAAAAACACCGTTTGCATATATTGGAAGTTCTGGTTGGAACTTGGAATTTAAAACGCATTAACGCATTTTTTAGCAAAAATTTATTAAGTAATAAATAGATGAGTAAGATTGTTTGAATTGATAATAAACCTGCAAGCATTTCTATAGGTTTTTTTTTTTTTCGAAAGAGCAAATCAATAACTTCTGGATATCCAGGAACGATTCCGCCATCTCTAAAATGGCCTAAAATTAATGAAAAGGAAACTCAGTATATTTTATCGCTGAGTAAAAAGAATATTAGAACCCTGATAGGTGTACTGACGGGACATTGTGCCATTGGCACCCGAATTCTGTAGAAGCTGTCAGAACCTCCAAACAAACCGCCTCCGTTATATTTTAGAAACAGGTTTGTTAAAGAACTGAACGATTTAGATTTTTAGAAAGCACAGGCTGGTTCGTAAATGAACGAGTCTATGTCAACCGTAGTTTAGGTGTTATCTCTGTTTATAGGGGATCACAATGGATCAACAGTCCCCGTGTACGCAACAGCCTCAGAGCTAGGCACACCCCTCCTAACCTATCCTTACCTAAGCTAAACAATTTTTTTTTTGAAACAATGAATTTTATCAAACTTAGACATCTTCTATTACATTTTTCACACAACCGCATATCACAGATTTTTGCATTTGCCAAAATTCAAATGGCAACCTCATCAAATTAACTTGTTTTTTTATTTTACGTGAGCAAATTTATAAAACATAATTCATATTAAATGACTGTTTGATTGGGAGTACACAGCTTTTTTCTTTGAAAAAATAAAATAAAACAAACACAGTATTGCACGCAAGGACTCAGTTTCCTTTTTTATGATTATATAATGAAATCTAGATACGAATTTTATTTGCCAATATGCCACACACATATTATTATACGCACATGATCTGGATTCCATGTTTGATGATGATGATGATCATCATCATCAAAACATACGTCCTTGAAAGAGAGCGCGTTGCAAACAATCACTTCGAAATTGAATAACTTTTTTTTTTTTTCTTTGAAAATGTTCGCCCCCCCAACTTTATATACACCCTGCCAACCATATACATAGAAACAGACGAACATAACGTTAGTGTGGAAAAAGATGAAACATTTTCCAACATTATCCTGGGTGAAAATTCAATTTGTTTCCTTTTCCCCGGTCCCTATTTCAGACATTATTGCATAATAATTTCCTAAGGATATGGTTGGAGAATTGGTATAAAAATAAATATAAGCAAATGTAGAACAAGTAGATAATGCTGATAAAAGCAAGCAAGCAAGCATACAGGGATACCTTCGTTCGGTTTGCGCCCCATCAAACACAGAGTATCGGATGGATATCAAACAAAAAGTGTGAGCATAATGTATAACGATAGAGGCGCGGCGAATGTTCTGTTACTCTGTTACTGATGTAACAACACCCGCCATTTTGTGAAATAAACGATGCGAAATGGTAAAAGCAAGACCAACATCATAAATGTCATTGGTTTTTTGTTTGTTATTTTTATTTTTTGTTTGCTCTTAATGTTTATTCAAGGAGTGAGAGTAACAAGATATTGCCTAAGGACCTCAACGAGCATCCTTCCAATAATATCCATATCCGTCGTCGTCCTTGGCGTCATTGGTGTCTTTTTCTTTATTCGCGTCAATGTATGTGTATGTATGTGATGGGAGATTTATGTATGTAAAGGGGGTTTGAATATATGTTCCCCGATGAATTGTAAATCATATTCCACAATTATAATCTTTGTCTGTTATATGATAATAAACTCCTAAGCTATGCAAAATATGCGGGCCAGTTAGCACAAGGCCATCATCATCTTCTATCGGAAGATACCCATCGGAGCCATTCATGTGGATTTGATCCTGCAAAAGGTTCTGGTTCTGGTTCTGCTTCTGAGGGATGCTCTATAATATGAATGGAAAGGATTTATACTAAAAAACAAATTTCATGACAAGGGTATAGCGAAATATTGGATAACGGCGGCAACAGCAGAAAAGCAGAAGCATCAGCGGAACCAAGGGCTGAGTGTTTCCATTGAATTTCCTGCTCAATTGGCCGTATATCTGAAGGGCGAGATTACAATCGTTGTATATGTGCGCTACGAATCACTTGCATTGTAATACCATTTTTTTTTTCGTTGCCCGTCCTTTTTCGTTAGTTGGCGCAGCTTTCTTTTTAGCAATTTCTTAAGAGAACAATAAAAAAAAAAAAACTTCGGTACTTTGTGTAACCACAAGATATTTTTACTTTGGCAAATTGTTGTTGTTGTTCGTTTTGTAGAAGATAGAGAGCCAAGCAAAAACAGTGTTCATCAGATGCGCCAGAGGGTTTAATGTGTGGCACTGGGTGAGAATAATGTTTTAAAACTGTCAGTGTCAGAAAAACTTTATGAATTTAAAAAATACATAAAATAAAACCAAATAAAAAAAAATATGTGTGTGTGATTTCACTTAAGGTTCGGGTGAGGTGATTTTTTTTTCATGAATATTAAAGCGGGTTGGGTGGTATTTTAATAAAATAAAAAAAGTGAGTGTACTTATTAAAAAAAATCAATGCTCTGTGAAATAAGAAACATCAAGTAAGGGGAAATGTATTAAGAACTTATATCTAAGGTTTAAATTATTTGTTTTTTTTACTTTAAGATATCTGAACAGACTTGATTGGGACTTAAAGTGTATAAAAGGGAATTTTTCAATGCAGAACTTATATTTTTGTTAGAATTGTTTTCCTTTTTTTTCTTTTTTGGTTTCTTAATGGGTCCTATCGGGAATTTTGAGAGGAAGTTTTTTTCTCAGGGAATCCTTTATTCCCTTGAAAACCTTTCTGTTAACACGAATCTCCCTCGGAATAAAAATTTATCTCGAACGAAAATCCCATATGTATAGGCAAGTTCAGGAAAATGAGATTTCAGAGACCTCAGCATGAACAGGATTCCTTAGAAAAATTTCTCAGTTTTGCTGTCAAAAGTCAGAGGAAAATGATTTTTAAATTCGCTTACTCACTTTTTAACGTATAGAGAAATCTCGAAGATTTCATTTTCCTGAAATTTCCCCTTGGAAATTTTATTTCCATGTACCAATAAATACCGAAGAAAATTTTCAAGCATCATTCAAGTTCTGAAAGTACAAAGGAGGGAAACATTTCCAGGGAATTTATTTCCCGATAACCTCCAATATTGTATCCCCTCTTCGCTTGCATAATATTCTAGAGCTGGTATTGTAATTAGAATTACATTATGTATATGAACTCCATCATACGTAGTGCTATTTTTTCAAATCAGTACTTGAATTTCTTAATTTTTTAAATTTTCATGTCTAAGCCCCGTGTAACATTTAATTTTACATACGTAAACCATGTTAGTGTTACTGTACTGTCCATATTTCATATTTTATTTGTAAAATTAAAAAGCCTTAAGATTAAATCTGTTTTATGGCCTTTAAACAATCCAGTAAAATTACATTATATTTAAATGTCAAACTGAATTGAACGCTCAGTGAAGTGGTGACAAAGTGGAGTGGTGGTGGCGTGGTAATTAAGTAGCAGGTGGAAATGGTAAAGCTTATGTAATTAAATGAAGACGCGCTCATCAAATTTGATTGGCATGGCATGGCGGTGGCATAATATTTTGCAGGTGGTGTGGTGCCAGTCTGCTGCCACATATGTCCAACATGTTTTATTTTCAAGTGGCAAGTATTTTGCCACAGTAGTGCTTGTTAAATCACTTTCATATCACTTCGCCGCCACTCCATCGCGAAGCCACTTATTCACCACTTCACTGCCACTCGCTACTCCACTTCGTCAGCGCTTCAGTGAACGCCTTGCCCTAGAAACGTACACCATTTCAATAACATTATAATCGTGGGTAAACTAACAGAGTTAATTTAAGAAGATTCAATGTTGTTTCAACTTGAATTGCTTGTAAATAAAAAAAAATCTGAATTTTTACATAACCACAGTATTATTTTTAATCAAATTCACGGTATTTTGACACTGTATCTTGTAAAGTTTAATTTTACTGCATGAGATTAACGTTTAATAAAGTTTCAACATCTTAACATCTTGTTAATTTTCTATAATCATCTGTATCTAAATTTAGGTATTAAAAATTAAATATATGTGAAATGAAACTTCATATAACCTGAACACATAGTTGATTTGACAGTATGTATTCTCACTATACATCCCAGGGTCCTATTTCATAAATATTGACAATTTCGATAGATGACGTAACAATTTGTTAATATACAACTTGACAATTGTCAAAATCTGTTCCATAAACAATTTGAAAATATCCGATAATTGTCAAGTATTTTTCGACAATTGTCAGGAATTTTCTGACAAATTTATACTAAAAAATTCTTTTATGAGATGAAAAAATATGCAATTTATATATTTGTCCTGTATTTAATTGACAATTTTGACAGGAAATTCAGTTCGGTCAAGTGTTGACAATGTTTCAAGTGAAAATTATTTGATGACGATTCTTATATGGAACTCTGTGTAATACCCCGGCACTCTCGATATTTTAAACGGAGAATAAATAATAAATCTGACGCGTTAAATAGCTTTCAATTTAAAGTAAATTTATTATTTCGAAAATACTCTCGAATTGTAACAACAAATTTTTTTATTATATTTTATACACCTCATTTTTTAATAATAAAATACTATGTACTTCAATAATTTCGACATTTTAAATTTGAAAGAGTGCCTGCGTTCTGTAACTTCTAACATCAAGAAAATCGGTCGAGAAACGATGAAAATTGAAACAAATGTTCTATTTTGTATCGTTTTTTGACGAGGGCACTGCAAAAACTTATTTATGCCATGACAAACTTCAAGATCATACAATGACTAAATTGTCACGACAAACTTGTCATTGTATTTTCCTGACAAATTTGTCACCTGTCAATATTTTATGAAATACAAATTTGTCAGCGTATTTGTACATGGCTCAAGAATATGAAAACATCAATACTAGCCCATTGAAAGAGTTACATTAGCCTGGCATTTTGTTCAGGACTAAATGTTTTTTATTTATGGGAGGGATAAGTGTTAGTGTAAAAAGAAATTTTCGGGGCTTAAAGCTTCTCCCTCTTTTGGGCGCCATTTTGGAAAATTGGTTGTTAAAAGTTTTTTGCTATATCTTGAGAACCATGCGTCTTACAAAAAAAAATTTGCACATTTTTGTATAAAATTGAATTCTGTTCAATAAATGTTTAGGCACTTTTTATAGTTAAATTGAAAACAAAAAAGGTTAAAATTAAAAACAGACGAAAGTTTTAAGAAAATTATCATCAAAGGGATATAAAATGCCAGGTTACTATGTAACTTTCAATGGACTAATATAGATGTTTTCATATTCTTGAGCCATTAACAAATACGCTATTTGCGAAAAGCTTTTATTACGAACTACCAGGTAATAACTAACATAATTTTCACAACACTTATCGAGTTCAGGGTAACACAAAGGCGCACAATTACGAGAATTTGCTAGTAAAAGCAGGAACTTAGCCCACAGAACGTAGATCGTAGCGTACCTACCATGTGTAATGTTGTCCCACTCTAATGTACTGCAAGTTCCTCTGTTTATCTTACATACACCACGGTAAAACCGATTTTGGAGCACAAAAAAGCATTATTTACGTAAAAGTGATATAAAGTGAACTGAGGTCCTTTTGCAAATAAAAAAGCATTCGTATTTTTTAAGAGTTAATAAGTAGCAAGTGTTGTACCATTTTGAAATCTAGATGAAACGGGCCATTTTTTTAAATAACTTGCCGAGGGTAGTCTGGTACATTTTTTTAAAAATATGAAGTGTCAAAGTTAGCTTACAAAAATTTTTTGAACAAATCGGGACATAACCCCGACACGTTTTTTTCCTTTTATTTTTAGGACCAAAAATAACGGTACCTGCCATATAATGTTTTTTTAGCATTTTGGAAAAAATCAATAAATTTTATTAGGTATATGCTAGGTTAGGTTAGGTTAGAGTGGCCGTCTAGATGTTGTTGACTCACTTAGACCCTAAGGGTCCATTGTGGTACCACTAAGGAAAGTTACTCATGGGAGAGTTATGAAATTAATTAAACAATTTTGTGCCTTTAATGAAGTTTGAGAGACATTTTGTGTCGATCGTTGCCAGTTCACTGGTATTATCAAAGAAGGGGCTACCTAGGTAGGTGTTCCTTCTATTGGAGAGTGCCGGACATGGACATAGAAGATGTTGGATTGATTCCTCTTCTTCCTCGTCCATGCAGCTTCTACAGAAGTCATTTGTGTAGACCCCCAGCCTCTTAGCATGTCTACCTATGAGGCAGTGTCCTGTTATGACTCCAATTGTGGAGCTTAAACTTTGTCTGCTCAGGGAAATCAAGACTTTTGACCGCTTCAGGTCTATGCATGGCCATATTTGTTTAGTTGCTAGGCAGGTGGTACCCTGTGATCATCTAGCACTTGTTGATTCTAGAGCCTATTGTTTGAAGAGGTGTTTGCATGTAGCAAGTGGTGTTCCTATGTTGTGTCTTTGTCTAACAGTGGGCAGGAGTGTTCCGTTTTTGGCGAGCTCATCAGCTTTACAATTTCCCGGAATGTCCCTGTTGCCCGGCACCCAGATGAGGTGAATGTTAAACTGTTCTGTCATCTCATTCAGAGATGATCGACAGTCGTGGACTGTGATAGAGTTTGTGGAGACAGACGCGAGAGATTTGAGAGCGGCTTGGCTGTCTGAGAAGATACGTATATCCTTACAAGATATAACGTTTTCTTTGAGCCAGAGCCAGGATAATGCCTCTTTTATCGCCATTACTTCTGCTTGGAACACACTACATTGATTGGGAAGTCTATATGATAGACTGAGATTCAGGTGTTTCGAATAGATACCACTTCCAACGCCGTCGTCGGTCTTTGAACCGTCTGTATAGAAGTGTATCGTGTTTTCTTCTTGAGGTCCTCCTTCTTCCCAAAAGGATCTTGAGAGGATAGAAATATGGAAGTTATTATCGAATACCATTTTTGGGGTGGTATAGTCTAAGCGATCTGGGATAGATCTGAAATTGTCTAAAATAGTAGTATGACCAGTGTTGTTACTGATCCATTGAGAGGTAGCTCTAGGCCTTACGCATGAGTTGGCTGCCACCATTTTGGAGAAGATGTCAAGAGGTGTTAGGTTTAGAAGTACTTCTAAAGCTGCTGTTGGTGTTGAGCGAAGTGCTCCCGTGATGCAGATACCTGCTGACCGCTGGACTTTAATGAGTTTATTCATAGGTATATGCTACCTTTTTGTAAAAATTAAATTTCCAAAAATGATTTTAAATGGTACCTCCCATAGAAGCATTTTTTTTATTTTCGTTTTTCTAGAAAAGTAATAAACTGATTTTGATATTTTTTTTTATGGAGAATCTTCTGAAAATTTTTAATAGTTTTGTATACCAAAATTTTCCAAAAACTTTTTTTTGGATTTTTAAAAAAAGTTTCAAAAATTTTTTTTTGAAAACCAAATACTTCGAAAACCATTTGTTTGATTTTTATAAAACTTGGCACCAAGCTTTTTTTTATCATTATCTAAAATATTTTATACAAAACTTTTTCTTACAGTCAAAATTAACGGTACCTTCAATATAAATGTTAAAAATCCGTTACAGAAAATAAAAATTTTCTTGAAAACAACTCCTACGATTTTGATTAAAATTGTTGTGAATATTACTATAAGTATGGTCTACGATCTGCCAAAAACAAAATTTACAGTTAGCCATTATTAACGGTACCTCTCATAGAACCATTTTCTTTATTTTGGATTATCTCATTGTGTGTGTAAACGATTTAAATTAAATTTTTTATACAAAAGCTTCTCAAAAATTGAAATCATACTGCATATCAAAATTTTGAAAAAAAAAACAAATTATGGATTTTTAAAAAAAATTTCAAAATTTTTTTTTGAAAATTCGATAATTCAAAAACGGATAATAATTTTTTTTCGAAATTAAATTTTTAATTCAGTATAAATAAATACTAAAAAATTGTGTACCAATTTTTTTTCTTACAAATTTTATATATAAAAAATGAATTTATAAAAAAACCGCTCCTACGATTTTAATTTTTTTTTCTCCAAAACGTAGGTTATATGTATAAAGAAATCGCTTTCTTTTTTTAGCTCTCAAAACAATTTAAGAAGATTTTTTTTAATAAATTTATTTTGAATTGATTTTTAATAATTTTTCAATTTAAGCTCTTAGTTACATATATAAACTATAGTTTAAACTTCAGGCTCCCACACAAAAATTATTTACTCAATCTTTAAAATTCGAAGAATCTTTTACCACAAGAGCAAGTTTGTGCGATCCAGTCTGCGTTTTATTTTGGTTGGTAATTAATTTTTTTTTAACAATTAACTAAAATCTTATTTTTCTCAAAAACGTTTCCATGTATAAACAAATATAGATATAAAGCTACCTTCTGGTAATTTTTTTTAAGAAAAATAGTTTTTAATGGTACCTCTCATGTTTTTTTTTTTTTTTGTAAATCAAAAACGGGTTGTTGATTTTTTTTTTCAAAATTGATCTTTAAAATCCACATTAATGAAGACTTAAAATTAGAACCCATTGTCGCATTGTAATAATATATTTATATCAATTACTTTTTAGACCTTAAAGTCTATTTTTCAAAATTAAACTCTTTTCATCTAACCAACAAAAAATTTACGTATATCTATTGTTAAAGCTAGCCCATGACTAAAATCCCAAAACCCATATCCAACTCTTTTGTTAAAGAACACAATGTTCCACAAATCAATTTAAGACTCAAACCTCTTTAATAATGTTCGATACATCTTTCCCTCACTTTATATCTACCCTCAAGTCTTTACAAAAAATTCAATTTGCAATTTTAACTCAAGGAATCCTTTCATGTAAAACATGTTACAGAGTATATTTCAAGGAACCCTTAAGCCTTTTACTGCCAGTTGGCACCGTTCTACCCCTTTAACCCTAAACTTTATAAAAGTACGTACGTATGTATGTATCTAACCTATTCATGCAAATTTTCCAACACTGGCTTTAAAGATTGAACAATTTGTAAAGGTGTTGCGGGAGTGGATAATATTTTTTTGTTTTATTTTATTTTTCTCAAATTAGAATTAAGGAAAATTCTAAGACAAATAAAGCTTTTATTTAACTTCTCCTTAGGCAAAACACATTTAAATTGGAAAAGGACACGCCTGGAAGGGCAACAAAAAAAAACAAGGATTCTCTAGAGTTTTTTTTTTTTCTTAGACCTTTTGTACAAATTGGCGAGATTGCGAAAGAAATAAAAGATTTGCATTTTATAGAAAGAAGACCTTATTTTCACAATAAGGTCAAATTGAAGTAATAAATACCAAATGAAAATCACTTGGTCGACCGACGAGAATGTTATTAAGGATTTTCTTCTTTCTCTGATGGCTTTTAGTGGTAATTCGAAAATAATTAATTAATGAACGCACATAAAGATATTAAGGAGACAAAAAGTTTTGTATATTCTCCACGTGTATACAATCTTAACAAATATGTATATACTCCATTTCCAGTGGTGGATTCCGATTTGAGTTGGCTCGGGCGAAGAATCCCTTTTTGTGTTCGTAGGCGCATAACTCGGCTTAATGTCATGCGATTTGGTTGGGGATTTTTTTGTTCGATTTGTATTAAAGCAGATTAACACTCAAAGGAGCCGAAAATTGTAAAATTCGGCCAAAAATTGGAAAATTCGGCCGAAAATTGGAAAATTCGACCGAAAATTAGAAAATAAGACCGACAAAGTAGGCAAATCGTGAAAACACATTGAAATTTCAAAATTCCTGAAATGCAATTGTGTTTATACGCGCATAACTTGAACGAACATCATTTGATTTGCATTGAAATTGAACGAAAAATAGAAAATTCGACCGACAAAGTCAGAAAAATGTGAAAACATCTTAAAATTTCAAACTTTGTGAATTAGTTTTTTTTGTTCGTACGCGCATAACTCGGCTGAAAATCATCCAACCTGGATGAAATTTTTTTCGTTAGAACTGTATTAAGCCAGATAAACACATTACCGAGATAAAAAATTAGGAATTTAGGCCGAAAAAGTCGGAAAGTCGTGAAAACAATAAATTGCAAACTTTCTTAATTTTTTATTTTTTTTTTTGTTCAAACGGTCTTTCTACATTGGCGATTTATACGAATTGGTTGCCTACTCTGCTCCCCCTATAACTACATACATATGGAGTATCGCGATACAACTTTCGCCGGGATCAGCTAGTTTTTTAATAAATTCCCAAAAATAAAATAACTGCTCAAAATAGTTTAAAAACATTTATTGGCCTTTCAAATTATATGTATATTTGGTTTTTTAAACATTAAAAAAAACAAACACTCTTTTAAGACCTGGACAAAAAAAAACTTTAAAAATCATAGACAAATCTATGGCATTCCATAGAGCTTAGTACAGAATTTGTTTTGCAATGCAAAGTAGATATCCCAGTTTTACATTCTTATTAAGGGGCACATTTTAACTATATGTATAACATTGTTAAAAAGACTATACAAATGCCTACATTTTCTTTTCAAATCCGCTTCTGTAAAATCCACTTCTTCTCTACGAATATTGCTTAAAGATTTAAGATAATGATGACACAAAAGAGGATACATAGGTATACATGGGTATAACCTTTACGATGTCAATAAGTGACAAAGATATTATATTTATATGCACAGAGAAAAACTGAAATTTGATATAGCAAAATAAAAATTGATGACTATAAAATAAGATCGCGTTTAGATATTGAAAATTGTTTCCTTCCTTCTTGCAGCAGCAGACAGAAGACAAAAAAAAAGAAATGTCGCTCGCAAAAAAAAAAAAAATGGAATGTCCTTCAGTGTTCTATTTTTCCAGCACTAACCATTATTATTATTATAGTCGTCTTCGTCTATTCCTTTGAGAATTTCAAATGCAACAGAACTTCCATTTTGTTGAAATGCAAAAGATGTTCGCAGAAAGGATACTTCATTTCCTGAAGCAGAATCATTTATATTCCCTTTTAGTTACTGCTATTTTTGTTTCCACACTAGTTTTTGTCGTCTAAACTAAAGTTTTTTTTTTTGTTGTCTATACGTTACGTAGTTATTCAAGGACATATTTTCTATGCATAAAATATAGAATTTTATTTAATATTGTTGTTTAAATTCATGCTGCATCAATACAAATGAAATATTTTTTTTGTTTTAACGGAAGCCGGTTATATAAATGTAGGTAGGTATTATTATTTTATTATTTTTGTTCTTTCTTCTAGTGGGGTTAGTTATTTTATTTTTGAACCACATTTACGGAAATTGTGTAACGGTATCGATTTTCGATGTAGACCCATAGTGAGTAGTCTCGTTCAGAGGTTTTTAAAGTGCTTAAATTAGAGTAAATTTGAACGAAGTTTGGGGCTACGGGGCGTATACGCATTTTTTTTTTCTCAAAAATTGGAATGTATTTTTTATCCACCTTCGAAATATTGATTTTAAAAAAATATGAACGACTTGATCACACGAACTTGCTCTTGTTATTAACAGCTATAATGTATCACAAAAAAATTTTATAGTCGAAAGTACTAAAAAAATATAATTTTTTTTTGTTAAAAAAAATATTTTCATAATTTTGAGAAAATTTAAAAAAAAAAAAAAAAAAAAAATTGTACGGCAACTACCTGTTCTAGATGAATTTTTTGATGGCACAACAGCTCATGAAGAACTAGGGCCTAGTGACTTACAACTCTCAACCATTCCTGTGTGCGTGTCTGCAGGAATGGAGGGGACCTACAGTTTAATGCCGAATCCGAACGGCTAACGAGAGACACTTTCCTGTGACAGGAGATACTCTTGGAGGATTTGTCAATTCCTCGCAAGAGGCAGTAGCCGTTTTTTCTTTTAAATAAATAAGTGGCGAGGCTGGGGCTCGAACCTTAGACCTCCGGCATGACAGTCCATCGCACTAACCATCACGCCACGGCTACTACCTGTTCTAGATGAACTAAATCAAAAATTCGAATTTCCCCTCTAAATTTGAATCAAATCGTTCCACATTTTAAGGCTCTAGTTCAAATTACAGTGGACGCACAAACCAAGGGACGGTATGGCGAAACTTTGGACTTCTCCATCATCGCAGTACGCTGTGCCTATTTTAATCACAATCTTAAATTTTTTCTTTTACCAACTGTATGTACATATGTATTAAATAGTTGTCCTATTATAGAAATAATAAGAATTTTTTTTTCAAATTTAAGAACTATTTCTTTAAAATTTGTACATGCAATATGCAATTTTATTACGATTTAATAAGACCTTCTGTTTAAAATTTTAGATCGAAATATGGTTTTTTGACAAATGTTGTTTAGTTTTATTTTTTGAGAGCTTATTTTTTTTTTCGTTAAACTTTTTGTTAATTTTTTAACCTGCGAATCATAACCACACACAATAATGTTTATCAAAACCTATTGCAGGTACTATCGTTATTTTTCAATCTAAAAATAAATTAAATTTCTTACAAATCAATAATTGGTCATACATGAAATTGGTCAGGCTTAGAAATTATTTAATCCAAGGTTGAAGTTTTTCAAGGTCACCCGCCATTTTTGGCACCTCATTTAGGGAATATTCGAAAAAAAAGTATACCACATGAAGGGCCACTGGATAGTGATAAAAGATCAGATAATTTCAGTAATTGGTTAGACATAGGTTTTTTTAAATTCATTTTTAAAGTTTTTTTTCAAGGTCACAGTATAAGACTTTTAGCACCTCATTGGTTGAGTTTTCAAAATAACTGTATGTTATCTGTAAGTCTACTTAATCCTCGTAAAAGGTCAGCTTTTTTCAGAAATTGGTCAGGCATAGTTTTTTAAAATTTTTTTAAAAGTTTTTTCAAGGTCAATACAGGGTCACATGAACTTTTAGCACCTCATTTATGGGATATTCGAAAAAAATGTATACCATCCGAAGGGTATCTCAATCCTGATAAAAGGTCAGCTAGTTTGAGAAATTGGTCAGCTTTAGGTTTTTGTTTATAATCGTTTGAAGTTTTTCGAAGGTCATGCAAGGTCGTATAGACTGTTAGCACCTCAATTATGGGATATTCGAAAAATTTGTATACCATCCGAAAGGCAGCTCAATCTGATAAAAGGTCAGCTAATTTCATAAATTGGTCAGCCTTAGACTTTTTTTAATAAATTTTTTAATTTAATTTTTGTCAAGGTCGTTTAGACTTTTTTTTTTTTTTTAGCACCTCATTGGTTGAATTTTCAAAAAAACTGTATGCCATCTGAAAGTTCACTTAATATCCTCATAAAAGGTCAGCTAGTTTCAGAAATTAGTCAGGCATAGATTTTATTTAATGAATTTTTAAAATTTATTATTTTTCAGGGTCATAGATTTTTAGCACCCCATTTTAGGAATTTTCAAAAAAAATGTATGCCATCTGAAAGTTCACTTAATCCTCATAAAAAGTCAGGCTGTTTCAAAAGTCGGTCAGCTATGGCTTTTTTTTTAATGAATTCTTAAAGTGCCGTGACTTCTGCATTTTTTTTGGAAAATTCCTTAAATGAGGTGCTAGCAAAAAGTGATACTGGGACCGAGAAAAAAAACTTTGAAAATTAATTTAAAAAAACCTATGCCTAACCAGTGGCCCTTCATGTGGTATACTTTTTTTTCGAATATCCCCTAAATGAGGTGCCAAAAATCGCGGGTGACCTTGAAAAACTTCAACCTTGGATTAAAAATTTTCTAAGCCTGCCCAATTTCATAAACTACCTGACCTCTTATGACCAATTACTACCTTTTAGACTGCATACTTTTTTTTTCGAATTTTCCATGTATGGGGTGCTAAGAGTACAGAGCCAGCGTTTTAGGCTGTATAGGTCGACGTACTGACGGACGGACGGAAAGTCAGAGTAGCGGGACCTACTTTTTTTCATGTTTCTGTCATCATTTCGGGTTTGATTAAAATCTCGAGTTCAATTTCTAAAGTGTAGCAATTACATTTTTTTAAAAATTAATCACTGAATTTTAAAAATAAATTTTTTTAATTTGTTCTCATTTGCCTAACAAGGTACTTTTGAAAAAGGATTTTTTTCCATTTTGATAAAGTTTTTGATAAAATCATAGTTCTTAAAACAAAACTAACTGCCAAAAATAGTTTCAAAATTTTTAATCATAAAAATATTTTAATAATTTTCCTTATGTTGGCAACCATAAATATAGGATATATATAGATTTGAATAAAGCTAAACCACTCAATTTATTTTTTCTTATTTTCAAAACTAACCGCTCTATAAAAAAGTATAAATAATGAGAAACCATAAAATGAGGACGAGAGAAGGAAATATTTTAACTCATTTGCATTGAATAAGTTTGCCCTTCGCTCGGAAAGATCCATAATATACATCCTGGTTTAATGGAACCATTCCAAAATATATATTTATTTTTTCCTTAAAAGCTTAAAGGAAGTATAGTACTCCGGGTGTTAATTTATTTTCATAAATTCATCGTTATTTCTCTCTTTAAATATTTCACGATATTCATGGGGTTTGCCTTAAGCTAGGATTATCAAGCGTTTGATAATAATAATTTATTTCCTCAACATTTAAGGCATAAAAAAAAAACTTTTTTCAAAGTTCTATACTAAAATAACGCCTACAGAAATTACTCTCCTGGCAAAAATAAAAGCAAACACAATTTATTTTAATTATCCTGGTTGGCAAACAGAGGACGCACAATCATTTGCAGAAACTTTCCTCAAAGCAAAAATAAAGCTTTGAATTGGAATCAAGAACAAATCGAATAAATTTATTTGATAGACATGATGATTCTCTTTTTTGATAGGACCGCAAATATATATATGTATATTGTACATAAACTTTAAGGCATAACTTGGGGGTGTTGAATTGAATTTACTCAAAAAGTCTCAATATCTCTTTTCATAGTTGGTGTTGTTGTTGTTGTTGTTTTTATAAGAAAAAAAAAGCAGAAAACATTTCAATGTTGGTTGTTATGTTCTTCTTGTTAGACTTATGAAAGATAAAATAATTTTCTTTTATCGAAGACAAATGACCAAAAAAGAGATTCTGTTAGCTGAGCGATCCGTAGATAATGTTGAATAAATTTTCATGTATTTAAGCTAAATATACTTTCTATTAGGAGCAAAGAATAAAATTAATTTTTTTTTATGACAAGACAAAAGTAAAAATAAAAGAAATGAAAGAAAAGCAAAAAAAAAAAAGGAAATATTAGAACAAAATTAATAAATGACGAAGAAGTTTGTTATTAGCATAATCGGAGGATAATGGATGGAGAAGTTGAAGAAAATAGATGTTTTATGTTAACATTATGGCATGAGTAAATTATCTCAATTTTTCTTTTTATTTTTAGCAAAACTATTGTGAACATTTATCAGGACTATTTTTATACATATATGAAGTTTCGAAATTCGGTAGTTTTAAACATCTGTTTGTTTCAGATTTTGCAAACGATTCAACTTCCTTATTAATCTATTAAATGCCACTTCCATTTTAAATTGCTCGTTCTAAATAAAATAAAATGCACAACTGGGTCGCACGAACTTGCTCTCGTAGCAAGAGTTTCTTCGTATTTTAAAGATTGAGTGTAATATAAAATCTAAAAATTTCAACATGGGAAAAAATCATGAAACATGTTCTTTAAATGGATAAAACAAGTACTTAAAATGTTTTAATTTTGGAATGAAGAACGCCATCCCAATTCTTGAAAAAAAAATGAAATGCAGAAAAAAATTAAAAAATCGTTGGAACGGTTTTCTTAAAAATTTTTTTTTTTTTATATTTTCTTGAAATTTTTTAGAAAAAAAATTTGATATGCCATTTTTATGAATATAATAATGTACAGCTAAAACCATTATTTCAAAAAAAAAAATTATCAACCCGTTTTCAAAAAAATGATTTTTCAAAAAAATCCAAAAATCTTAAAATATTTGTATGCAGTATTATTCAGATTGGAAAGGAGGGCATCTTTGGTTCGATAGTCGGAGGACACAGCCTGCACGACAACACTTCCGGTAACGGACTCAGGCTCATCGATTTCGCGGCGGGGCGAAATGCCATCATAGCAAGCACTCTATTCCCACACCTCAATATACACAAAGGGACCTGGCGGTCTCCGGATCAACGAACCGTCAACCAGATTGATCATGTTGCGATAGACGCCAGACATGCTTCCAGTATCCTGGATGTCCGAACGTTCCGAGGTGCCAACATAGACTCGGATCACTACCTGGTGGTAGCGCAAGTACGTATGCGGATATCTATGGCGCCACAACGACGAGCGGATGCTGTAAAACGATTTAACGTCGCGAAGCTAAAATCGCAAGAGATAGCCAGGACTTTTGCAGACCACGTCTCTCTTAAACTCTCAACAAGCCCGCCACAAGCATCATCTGTAGAGGACCAATGGAAACACTGCCAAAATGCCATCAAAAGTGCCGCTACTGATGTGCTGGGTTTCACTAGGCCACCACAACGAAACCCCTGGTTCGATGAAGAATGCAGACTGGCACATGAAGCAAAGAACGAGGCCTACCAAGCAATGCTGCAGACTAGAACCAGAGCTGCTGAGAGAGCAGCCCGGGAGCTCTACGGGCAAAAGCGAAGGGAGGAACGCCGACTTCTCAGGAGGAAAAAGAGAGAGCATGCGAAGCGGGCGGTCGAGTCTATTGAGGACTGTAGCGGCAGGGGGGATGTTCGAAAGTTCTACCGAAGGGTGAGGCAAACTACCCAGGGTTACAAGGCCAGAACGGAAGCCTGCCGAGACGAGAGTGGGAATATGGTGGTAGACACACAGTCGGTGCTGAGGATCTGGAAACAACACTTTTCTAGACTGCTAAACGGCGAAGATGGCCAAAATTCCGCTGTAAGACAGAACACTCCATTCAACCTGGACGATGATGGTCAAAATTTCCGTCCACCCGACCCAAATGAAGTGCGGTTAGCGATAGCCAAGCTTAAAACGTACAAGGCTGCTGGTGCGGATGGCCTGCCAGCCGAGCTATTCAAAGCAGGGGGAGATGACTTGGTAGGGAGTATACACCAGCTTATCTCCAAAATTTGGTCGGAGGAAAGTATGCCCGATGAATGGAACCTCGGTATAGTGTGCCCCATCCACAAGAAAGGAGATGCTCTGACCTGTTCCAACTACAGAGGTATAAGTCTCCTCAACGTCGCATACAAAATCTTGTCATCTATACTGTGTGATCGCTTAAAACCGTTTGTCAACGATCTGATCGGCCCCTATCAGTGTGGTTTTAGGCCCGGCAAATCAACCGTCGATCAAATGTTCACACTCCGACAGATTTTGGAAAAAACCCAGGAGTTTCAAATCGATACACACCACCTCTTTATCGATTTTAAAGTCGCATATGATAGCGTAGACAGAGACGAGCTATTCAGAGCCATGGCGCATCTCGGCATCCCTGCCAAACTCGTCCGCTTGTGCAGGATGACGATGGAGAAATCTCGCTGCTCCGTCAAAGTCGGCAAGAACACCACCGAACCCTTTGATGTCGAGAAAGGTTTGAGGCAAGGCGACGCGTTATCATGCAACCTCTTTAACATCGTACTTGAAGCAATTGTACGCAACTCGCAAGTCAACAACAGTGGTACAATTTTTCAAAAGTCCGTTCAACTACTTGCTTATGCAGATGATATTGACATCATTGGGAGAACGAAGCGAGCTGTTACCGGCGCGTTTGCAAGTATTGAATCGGAGGCGGCGAAAATGGGTTTGGCTGTTAATGAGGACAAGACGAAGTATATGCTATCATCGAGAAAGGAATCTCAACATCGTCGGCTCGGGCAAAACGTCACGATGGATAGGTACAACTTCGAAGTTGTCAAGGACTTTGTCTACCTGGGCTCCACTGTAACATCGCAAAATGACATCAGCGCAGAGATCAAACGAAGAATTACTCTTGCCAATCGCTGTTTCTTCGGGCTAAGAAGGCATCTAAGTAATAAAGCCCTCTCTCAGAGAACCAAGGAGACCTTATATAAGACCCTAATCATCCCGGTCCTGCTATATGGGGCAGAGGCATGGACCCTGTCAAAAACGGATGAGAATCTGCTTGGGTGCTTTGAAAGGAAGATTCTTCGGGTGATCTTCGGTCCAGTCTGTATCGATGGAGTATGGAGGAGAAGATTTAATAACGAGCTTTACGGGCTTTACAGCGACGTCGACCTGGTCAAGAAGCTGAAAATTCAGCGGCTGAGATGGCTGGGACACGTGGAGCGTATGGACACCAACGCACCAGCCCGACGAGTCTTCGAATCTACCCCTGACGGTCTGCGCAGCAGAGGAAGACCCCACCTTAGGTGGCGCACACAAGTGGAGAACGACCTCAACCAACTTGGAGTGCGTAACTGGAGGCAGCTAGCTAGGGACCGAGCTGGCTGGAGGGGCTTGTTGGTTGAGGCCGTAGTCCATCCTGGGCTGTGAGCGCCATCTAAAGTAAGTAAGTAAGTATTATTCACACTTGATATGGCCTCCTAAGGAGATCCGGGCAGCTCATACATCTAATGCCGAAAACAGATGTTCAGCTTTTTCCAATGCAGCGAAAATAAATTTACACAGGTTCTTATGAGGGCTGACATATTCCAGGCTCTGCATACAGCCTTCGCTGCACGATATTTCTATTTCTAATTTCGCTGCATGGGAAAAAGCTGCACCTCTGCTTTCGGCTTTGAAAAAAACTTTGTTTTAGCGCAACCTTCCACATAAATTGGATTTTATTATTTCAGTGATTGCACTACCTTATCAGTTGAAAAAATAAAAGACATTTCATGAGAACGGTTGGACCGAAATAAAATTTTTGTTTTTGGTCAGATATATTAAGTCACAAGCTTTATTTTGACATCAAAATAAAGCTTGTGGCCAACAAAAACTGAAACACTCTAGGAAGGAGAAAATTTGTTTGAAAATATTGAAGTAAAAAAAAAACATTTTTTTTTATTTTATTTTTTTTTTTAAATATGCACAGTGTTCGACAGTACAAAAACAAAACTGACCCACAGTGTGTAAATGCGTGCCTCAAGTATTGTGGCTTTCCAACCGTATAAAATTTATCGAAATCGGTCAAATACTTTTTGAGAAAATGGTACCACAAAATTTATTTTAGCCTATTTATATATAGATTTCGCTTTATAAACGTCTTAAAATAAATTATTAAAATGTTCAATGAGCTTTAATAATAGCTATAGCGCCTTAGTTAGTTTGACTTTTTTTTTTAAACAGTGTGACTTTGAATTACTTTCCACAGAAATTATTCCAGTATAGACAAATACCTTTCTTGTCTTCATTGGTTCATATAACAGATTACATACATTTTTTGTTATCGTGCTTTATATTTATCAGTAAATTATTTTTTCAAGTGATGATTATTCAAAAATATGACCCAAACATACCTGTAAACTGACGTAAATATAATACATATGTGGTTTCCACTTTAATTTCTCACAAACCTTGCTTAAACGGAGCAGTTTTGAGGAATTTTTCGAAAAAAGCAAACGCAATATGTAAATTAAATAAAAAATATAAAAATATGTATTACAAAAATTGCCAGACGTTTTCCTAGTTAAAATGCCATTCTTTCATAAGCAATTTAGTTTTTTATACGATACGATATTTTCAAAAGGGAAACCAAAAAAGTACGGAATTAACCATCCAGATTACTCTTCAATAACTTTGAAAGGAGTACTGAAATTAAAAAATTAGTTGAAGACATTTTTAAAGAAAATTTATTCTCCTTTAAGAAAACGTCTCAATTGTTTCTGTACGATAACCGGTTCTAAAGTTATAAAAAAAAAGAAGCAAACAAACGAAAACTTCCCATACAATTAGCTATGAGCGACCTCTAAATATTAATCTAAACAGCTGAAATTTTACCAGGCTTATTATTTCACTAAACTCTAACTAAAAAGCTATACAAAATAAATTTGATGGCACAACAGCTCATGAAGAACTAGGGCCTAGTGACTTACAACTCTCAACCATTCCTGTGTGCGTGTCTGCACGAATGGAGGGGACCTACAGTTTATTGCCGAATCCGAACGGTACTTTTCTGTGACAGGAGATACTCTTGGAGGATTTATCAATTCCTCGCAAGAGGCAGTAGCTGTTTTTTCTTTTAAATAAATAGGTGGCGAGGCTGGGGATCGAACCTTAGACCTCCGGCATGACAGTCCATCGCACTAACCATCACGCCACGGCTACTACTAAAAAGCTAGTGGCATTAAAAATCGGAGACATTTTAATTTTTTTGAATCAGTCTAATCTACATACTTAGGATACAATCGTGTATTTTATTTTAAAAGTTACTCCAGAAATTCAAATTAAATGAACATAATATTTGGATTCTGATAGACAAAAAAGTTCGCACACATCATTACATTTTTATTTTTATATTCCTAAGAATACTACTTTTCCTTCAAATCTTTTCTTTTTTTTTGAATAATACACGAATCTTTGTTTAATCTTCATTTTTTATAGAACTTTACTTAACACATAAAACGGAATATAATTAATCTTCTTGAAGCAACCATATTCGACAAAGATTAATGCCCCAGCAAGATGTTGTTTTTTTTTTTTGTGTTTTTTTTTTTTTTTTTGTGAATAGATATTACTTCTCATAACAAAGATACAGTCCCCGTTAAAATAAAGCTAAAAGTCAGAGTAATTTTATTTTATTTTAATTTAAACATTTTATGGGTAAAACGTCTTTGAACAAATATGTTAAAATTAAAATTATAAAATAAAGACTCTATAGAGTCATTTGAAAATTATTACTAAATTCTTGGCTTAATTCAAATATAAATATGTAGACACAACGGTAAAAGAGCTAAAAATATAACTGGAAAGAAACTGGAAAGAAAACTTTCGATTCTTTTGTAAATGTATTATTTTGGGATTTTTTTTGAAAACCACAAAAATCTAAACTTTTGATATTTGCAGTTTTGTATCCTTTGACGAAAACAAAGAGAAATGATTAAAATTCATTACTTTTT
This sequence comes from Epistrophella euchroma, assembly GCA_947049315.1. NCBI lineage: Eukaryota > Metazoa > Arthropoda > Insecta > Diptera > Syrphidae > Epistrophella > Epistrophella euchroma. The sequence continues at coordinate 110,153,910 of OX346247.1, read as the reverse complement.
CTTTTTTTTTTTGAAAACAAAATTATTTTTTTAAAATCAGAATTTTTGTATTTATAATGAGAAGAAATACTTAGGCTAGAGACGATTTCCCCAAAAAATTATATTATATAAAGATAATAATACTAAACAACGTCAGATTTTACAAACTGTAAAGTTTCTTTTGACAGTGACTGTATGTTTAGATTTAGAGATACAAATTCTCAGAAAATACATCAAAGGCCAAAAATTAAGTATTTTCCATTCGGATATACAAAATCCATTGGCTTTAGTTGAACGAGGTAGCAAAGTATTCTTGGCAAAGACAAAGTAAGTCATTAAACCTTTGAACATCATCCCCACTCTGCATTATACGCTATTCATTTTATCTAATAGTCTGGGGAGATATTGTTTTGTCAGCTGTCTAAAGAAGGATTTAATCGCGGACGAAATGTTTTAAAAATAAAAATTTGGTGGGCATGACAGCTCATGAAGAACCAGGGCCTAGTGACGAAAGTATATAAATTCCGAAAACTAAAATAACTATCGGATTTAAAAAAAAAAAAAAAAAAAAAGTGACCTTTGTCAAATAAGTACAATGTACAATGTGGTGACATCAAATTTTACAGGGTATTGAAATGCTCGCTCATGAGTTCCATTTACAGGTCTCGCTCAAATTTTGCTCACGAGCGTGAGTGTAAGCAAACTGCTCACTCATGAGCAAATTTTCAAAGAGTGTAAACCAAGTCACTCGCCCACGAGACGAGTATGAAAAATGGTGCCATAAATTGTTAACTTTTAAAATATTGACAGTTAAAATCTTAATTCTTTAAATGTCGATTACTGTAAATATTTCGAAAACCGACTTTTTGAAACTCGAATTTTTAAAAAACTGATGCAATTTTTTTCGAGTTTTTGACCAGGTTGTCTTTAACCAGTCAATTTTTATTCGTCGAAATAATGAAAATCAACATTTTAATTTATAAAATCGACGAACCGTACCCAGTCCAAATCAATACTTTCGGAAAATCGGAAATTTTCGCCGCCCTTGGTTCACTGTGTGTGGCGCAGCTATCGTGTTAACGATGATTTGATATGGAAGTGAATGCTCGTTAGACAAGTTAACTCTAAGCGAATAATAACTACTAAAAATGTTCATCCTAAATGCAACATTACAACCGTGACTACAATTCACGAGCGTAGGTGTTGGACTTATAGTCGGTGGGATATGTGTTTCATCATTTCACTTTTTTTTTTGTTTGTTTTTGAAATGACACGCGTCGTCGTTTTTTCGATATTACCTCCTGATGCCAAATTTAAACTGTCATCATTTATCTAAGTAGGTTGTCTTCTTAATGACAACAATTTCAACCCAAATTCCATATATCATGTCTTCAAGATTTTCTATTTTCTAATTTCGAACGAAAAAATAAAAAAAAAAAAACAAGTATAATTATTCAGGGAAATTTTGTATTAGAAAAATACGTGTGCGACGTTAAGTTTTCCTCATTTTCCTTAGAAAATCGTTTTTCATAAAGGTATCTCCTGGCCCCTACATTTTCGTACTCTTCCTCAGTTCATCGATTATACATTAGATCCGAGAACAATCAACACCGAACCCTCAATATAAGAATCTAAAAGTATATATCAAGAAAATAACACTAAAAATAGTAAAACTGATGAGTTCTGAGTTCCGGTTCATGGGGATATGGGGATCCGATTGGATGGATGTATACCAAACCAATCAAGTGTTCTACTTTTCCTATCTCTCTTTTATAATTCAGCCATGGGGGCGAACTACTTTCTAGAATTAAGGTCAATTTTATTCATGGAAAATCAATGTGCTTATCCAATGTCTCCATGAAAATCAAAAAAAAAAAAAAATGGTAATAATAATAATAATTCCATAGTATAGATATAGTCTATGGTGTCAGGTCGTTTATGGGGACGGGTGTTTTGAATAGGGAGGAAGAAACAGCTGAATTGGAATTGAACTGAATTAAGAAACCAAATTTGCTTGTTTTCTTCTTTGATTTTATACAATCCTGCTGCGGGAATAACTTATTCTTATATTGATGGGAAAATGTTAAGTGACGTATGGAAAATTATTCGCTTAATGTGTATTGATTCATCGACAGAAGAAAACGTAATTGGTTTTCCTATTAAGAGAAGAGGAAAAATAAATTAAATTTGCGTGGGGTAAGAGTTTCACAAAAACGCACGCCACCAATAAATTTAATGTTAATTTAGCTTGTTTTTTTTTTTTTTTATTTATATTTTTTTATTATTTATTAAGCTTTGATTTGTGTGTATATCTGTATATACTATATACGAGACGAGTATAATGAAATTGGCACAGAAAAGTGATTAAAAGTGGTGCAAGGCAATCAAAACAGTTTGTTAGATAAATGTATATGCATGAAAAATAATGAAAACGATTATTGTTAATTTAATTATCTAACGGTGCTATTCCATGATTTTTTTTATTTTCATATTGTATGTTTTGGATGTTTTTTTTTTTTTGATTGATTGCAATAGATATATGTACATGTTTACTCGGTCAAAATTATATAAAATCGTTGAGGTAATGACGAATGGTTTCACTGCAAAGCGATGCAGTAGGTAAGTGAATACTGAAGCCGAAAATATTTATTTTAAAAATTTTCTGATTTCTCTCGAGAAAGGTTTGAGGCAAGGTGACGCGTTATCATGCAACCTGTTTAACATCGTTCTTGAAGCAATTGTGTACGCAACTCGAAAGTCAACAACAAAGGTACAATTTTTCAAAAGTCTGTTCAACTACTTGCTTATGCAGATGATATTCACATCATTGGGAGAACGAAGCGAGCTGTTATCGGCGCGTTTGCAAGTATTGAATCGGAGGCGGAGGTTTGACTGTTAATGAGGACAAGACGAAGTATAAGCTATCATCGAGAAAGGAATCTCAACATCGTCGACTCGGGCAGAAAATCACGATGGATAGATACAACTTTGAAATCGTCAAGGACTTTGTCTACCTGGGCTCCACTATAGCATCGCAAAATGACATCAGTGCAGAGATCAAACGAAGAATTACTCTTGCCAATCGCTGTTTCTTCGGGCTAAGTAGGCATTTGAGTAATAAAGCTCTCTCTCAAAGAACCAAGGAGACCTTATTTAAGACCTTTATCATCCCGGTCCTGCTGTATGGGGCAGAGGCATGTACCCTGACAAAAACGGATGAGAATCTACTTGGGTGCTTTGAAAGGAAGATTCTTCGGGTGATTTTCGGTACAATCTGTATCGGTAGAGTGTGGAGGAGAAGATTCAACAACGAGCTTTACGGGCTTTACAGCGACGTCGACCTGGTCAAGAAGCTTAAAATACAGCGGCTGAGATGGCTGGGACACGTGGAGCGTATGGACACCAACGCACCAGCCCGACGAGTCTTCGAATCTACCCCTGACGCAGCAGAGGAAGACCCCACCTTAGGTTGTGCACACAAGTAGAGAACGACCTCAACCAACTTGGAGTGCGTAACTGGAGGCAGCTAGCTAGGGTCAGAGCTAGCTGGAGAGGCTTGTTGGTTGAGGTCGTAGTCCATCCTGGGCTGTGAGCGCCATCTAAAGTAAGAAACTAAAGACCTAAAGCCCACAAGAGGTATTAAGATTATATTCAAATCTTTATTTATACTATAAATATGTTTATAAAATAGATAATGAATTGAAGATGATGAAAATAATAATAAATTAATGAAACAATGTTAACTTTAAACTAAGTGAATATAACAACCATTTAAACACCAAAAGGATAATATTTTTTCAAATACAACCTACGCGTTATTGAAAATCGGAACGTCAGAATAAGCTATGCTATTTGGAAAAAAAATTATATTTAAACAAAATAAGTGATTTGCATAAGGTGTGACAAAAATCTAGGTGGGAGGGGCAATTTTCAAAAAAAAAAAAAAAATCAATTAAAACAGAAAAAAAAAAAATATTAAAAAATAACGGTATACCTAAAAAGTCATGCTATAGTATTTTAAAAAGCTAGATTTCCTTTCTTAAATTTCATTTTTAAATAAAGTTGTTCGAGTTGAATAATTTTTGAAAACTTAATTTTTAAAGTCAAAATTTTGAAATGAAAAAAAAGTTGAAGCTGATTTTTTCAAAATTTTTCGTAATGCAGTACTAATTTTGTTTTCAAAAATCAATGCAAAAACAGAAAACCGGATGCTAAAATGACTTTTAGTTTTTGAAAAATTAAAAATAACGGTGGGGGGGGGGGGGCAATTTTCAAAAAGAATTGACTTAATACACAGAAATAAAATTATTAAAAAACAACGGTAACCAGCTACAATTACATGCAATATTATTTTGTAAAGCCAGAAATCGCTTCTTTTATTTCGTTTTTAAATTAAGTTGTTTAAGTAAACAATTTTTCAAAAATTAATTTTCAAACTTAAATTTTTGAAAAAAAAAAACAAATAAAAAATTATGTTCAAAATTTTTTTTCTCTATCATCATAATTAAAAATATCTCTTAATTTTTTTTTAATAGATACCAAAAAAACAATTATTTTTTACTGTAAAAAAAATCAAACATAAAATAAAATGAAGAAGAAATGTTTTGACTTTTTTTTAACATTTGTTCGTTAAAAATAAAATTATTGTACCATCGACGGACGTACATCAGCTAGGCTGTAGTTTTACCACAAGAGCAGGTCGTCGTGCTTATCTTTTTTATCCATATGTATTGTGAGCTATTCGAAAGCTGCTTCTTAGGGCTATTAAGGTAAAGAGAGTATTTTAGCGTCCTCTTTTGAAGTCTTCTATCATCTGAAAGTCACATTTAATGAAAATCTTTAAGTCGTAACTTTTATTGCCAAATCTTTCATACACATAAAACAAATGTAAAAACAGCAAATTTCGTAGGTAAAAACATCTTAATACAGAGATACACACAATTAAGGAGCCTATGTAGTAAACAAAAGAAACCTTTATAATAAAAATGCCATCTAATACATATTGTCACAAGTTCTATAAGATAAATAATAGCTAATGTTTAATGTTCTTATGAATGTTCTTTTTTTGCCAATTTACTTGGTACAAAACACAAACATGTACCTAAACGAGACTGCTCGATGTAGTTGTATATAAGCTACATTATGTACGTCTTTGTACCATGTACATATATGTATTTGGAAAAAAGAAAAAAATATAAATTTCCATTTTTGTTAGAAACGAAGTTTTATATAACTAAAATCAAGAATTTTTAGTTCTTTTACCCTAAAATATTTTATTTATTGTTTTGCTGCACTTATGTATGGGTAAATAAATTTATTCAACCTTGAATTTCAAAATAATATTCCATAGCTTTGAAAAAGTTTTCATTCTTTTTTTAATTTTATTTTAAAATTCTGCATTTTTTTTTTCAAGACCCTAAAAATTATATTTGCCAAACTTTTTATTTACTTTTTATATTTTTTTTTTTTTTAATTCCAGGTGGGTTTTCAATAGAATTGGTTTTGGCATTCGATTAAACAATATGTTTTCAAAGGAAATGTATGTATGATGTATTATAAAAAAAAAAAATCTTAAAAAAAACAATTGATGGACGAAAATAATTCAATTAATTTTTGTTTTACTTTGATTCCCACAAAGGATGTTGGGTTATTGAATATTAAAAGGGAAAGTCTATTGGACCGTGAATTAAAATTTTAATTGTGAATATTTGTTTAGTTCCGCATGAAAAATCATTTTCTTTTATTTTGTTTTATGCTTTGATTTTGTTTTGTTTATAATAAATATAATGATTGAAAATAATCATACATGTACATATGTATGTAGGTATGTATATGTACATAGGTACAACAGGGCGTATACTTATTTTTTTTTTTAGATTTTTATGCTAACTAATTTGAATGCATTTTGATCATTTGCATTTCATTTTCATGCACAGCCTCAACAGAAATTGTATGTTCGAAAGACGAGACTATACTAAGTTACATAATAAGCTAAAGCGACAAGAGAGATTATTTGAATATTGTATGCTTTAGATTTAAGAACAAACAAATTTATATCCGGTGTTTTTATAATTTTTTTAGAATAAAAAGACGGTTGGAATCTTGAAAATTATTCTTTTTAAGGCACAACAACAAGTTTTTTTTTTTTAATTTTAATTTTTTTATGAAACTATTTTATACTTCACTACGTTTGCACTCCATTATCAAATTGCTCTACATTTTTTTTGAATACATACATATATGTTGACCATTTTGCCAAACGCGTTTACCTAACGAACGGGGTCCTCTTTGAACAAAAAATTGGCTACGTATTTCCGATGTTCGTTCAAGGAAATTGTACAGATTGGCGCAAAACTAATCACCTTATCGAAAGATGTTATAATTTTTGCAAATGGCGTCGTACGTCAATCATATTTAACATTTGTGAATTAGACAGCTGCAGTATAAAAACAGAAAAATAGAGCAAGATTTCCATCACTCAAAATTTGTTTTTTTATTTAGTAAAGACGTAATTCAAAAACAAAATCAATAATTACCGAGGGATTGCAATTTTGTCCAAATTATTTGAAGAAATTGCAACTGATAAGTTGAAGCCTGAACTTAAGTCAGTTATTAGTGAGCATCAACATGGTTTCTTTAAAGGTAAATCGACTACTTCAAAACTTTCATATTATACCTCTAATATTCTTTTAGAAGTAAAAAAAGGGTATCCGGGTTGCTGCAATCTACACTGACTTTACCAAAGCCTTCAACAAAGTTGACCATGGTCTGCTTCACTTTAAATTAGAAAAGTATGGCTTTGAATAAAATTTAAATAAAGTGGATAGAGTATTATTTGTCAAAACGAACTCAGTGTGTGAAGTTCTGTCATGCTTTTTTTTTTCTCGTCAGATACATGTCACTTCTGGGGTACCCCAAAGGTAGCCATCTTGGACCTCTCTTATTTCTGCTTTTATAAATGACCTGCCCTTATCGTTCAATTGGTGTAGTTATCTTTTATACGCAGATGACCTCAAGTTGTTTCAGAATGTTAATAATTCACTAGACGGAACGTTATTGCAACAATACCTGAACTCGCTTGTTAGATGGTGTAAACGGAACGGAATGATGCTGAATGTGGAGAAGTGCAATATTATTTCCTTTTTCATAAAAACATTTTTACTACCCTATTGACGGACATAAATTGACAAAAGCTGACTTTTAAAAACCATATCGACAACATACACTCTAAAAGCATGTGTACTTATGCTAGGATTTGTCAAACGTCGTTCTAAAGAATTTAACGATCCTTACATCACTAAAGCGATCTATTGTTCATTGGTAAGGCCTCTGTCCAAAAACAATTTTTGCTGTTTGCATTAAGATGCCTGGGATGGAGCCGTGACTCCTTTTTGTTACCTTCTTATTCTCATCGTCTAAAGCTTATTAATACGTGTAGTCTTCAGAATCGTAGAGAATTATCTGAGACTTTATTTGCGTTCGACCTTTTAAATTTTTTATGAATAAATAAATAAAATAATAAAAAAAAAAAAAAAAGGTTTTTAAAAGAAGTAAATTTCAAGGACTAATTATGCATCTCATGAACATTTTGATCGGTGCTCAAAGACATTTAACAAATATTTTGACTGTTTTAAATTAACTGTTAGCAGAGAACAATATAAAAAGAAAATCATACAAAAAATGATTGATGCAATTTCTTCATAACATTTTATTTCTTTTAATTTAAATTACTATTGTTTAAATATTTCCTTGTTTTTAATTAAAAACAAATCATTAACTTTAAATTAAATTTATTTACATATAAATCAAGATTGTTATTAATGTTATCTTATAAATTAGTTGTCTTGGAAAAATAAACTAAACTAAAATTGATGATTAATTTTGCACCACCATATATTTGCAAAAAACTTGTAAATTATCGCATCGGAAACTTAGTGTATCACCTTGTAGACTGAAGCCTTATTTATTCCGTGCATAGAGACTCCATGGTAACAAAAAATGGAAGATTCGCAAATTGAAAAAATTTTTTATCCTTGAAAACAAAAAAATCGAAATTAATATCTTTCAAATTTTGCAAAGAACGAAAATGTTCAACTTTTCAAAAGAAATTAAATATGGAAAGAAAAAGTTAAGAAGTTGCAAAGTAAAAAAGTATAGTTGGTGAAATAGGGCCCTGATTTGCTTGAAGTTTTGTACACAGAAAAAAATTCGAACAAATTTCGAAACAGTTTCGTTTTTTTTTTTTTAAATGGCTCAAATGATTTTGATTGATCCTGCTTATTTGTGATTTTAAAAGCAGTTTCAAAAATACTGCACATCAGGTTTTTGACGAAAAAAATCTCATACCTAACAAAAATAATTATGAGGTTTTATAATAAAATTGAAAAGGTTTAACAACATAATAAGTTTTTTATAAAATAAAAAAAAAAAAACTTATTTTTTGGGGATCTATAAAATAATAAATTTCTTAGGCCCATTTGCTGAAACGAAACTTAACTATTTATGTTCAACTTAAACGCGTATGTTCTACTTTTTCCTCAGCATATACTGTCACATACATTAGCTCTTATGTTCAACGTAAATATTTAAGTTTCGTTTCAGCAAATGGCCCTTAGATACACAAATTTATTAATCAAAACATAAAATGGTCGCTCTAATTAAATCTTTACCATGTTCATATTATTTCAATTGATTGGCAACTCACGTTCATTACTTATTGATGGCCCTCAGCAATCAAAACAAAATTATTTATTTCAACTGCATTGCACTAAAGCGTGCACATCTTAAAACTCAAAAATGTCACGTATACATTCCTTTGTCTTCTTCTTCTCATTTATGAAAACATATCCCTAAACAATCACATTGAACTAAAATGTCCTTCCTGCTTTTGTATATACATACATAAATACTAGTTATCTATTGCTCACTAATATCCTACAATCGTTTTGTCATGAACCACACACTCTTCCCACCTTGTTGTTTCCACCTTTTTGCTTGAAAGACACCTCCATTTACCCCAAAGTACTAAACATACATACATTATGTCACTTGCAACAACAGACTTGCTTGGATGATCATTTTACTCGACACAAAAATTGATGCTGAATATCTATCCTTGCTAAATCTTATAGTAAGTGTTGTGTGAAGAGTGAGTGAGTGAGCTGTGAGTGAGTGAGAAGAAGAAGAACTGCAGCAACAAGGAATTGTGTTTGCTCCAGTTATTCTCAACATATTTCCTTTTTCTTCTTGCATTTTTGTGTTATCCTTTCAATTTCATTTTGTGTCATCATCATCATCATCATCATCATCATCATCCCAGCGAAATGACAAGCGATGATATGAGTGGCTGCCTGGATATGACTTTTTAATGTATACAAACAGATAGATTTTTATGTGATGGAAAATAATAAAAAAAAATATATACATATATAACTGTTTTTCCAGGACAACAATATAATAATAAATCTGTGTATATGTGGTTCTGGTACACACTTCACTCTCATCTGTCTACATTGACATACATTATCCATGTTTATTTGAAACATTATACATCCGGTACTTAAATGAAACTTTTTCTTTAAGGAAAATAAAAAACATCATATCTGTCCTCAGGATATACTATAAGAATAATATTCAGTTTTTTTTATACAAACACATAAAGTAGGTATAACAACAAAAAAATATACAAATATTTTCTCTCGAGATGTCTTTGAAGTCGGTCAGTTTGATATAGAATGCTCATAAAGTTAAGTGGACATAAGTATTTCTTATTTTTTTTTTTTTTAAACAAGTTTATGTTAAAATTTAAGTACTTTTTGAAAAAACACAGATGTCCCCTAATGTATGTAGGTAGATATCTACACTGGGGTAGATTTTAAGAAGAAAAAATGTCGGGAAAATTGCCTAAATTGGCTTACATTTATCTAAACAACACTTCGTATTTTTGTTTATACAAGTTTTACCTCCAACCCTTCCCTGCCCTATCTAAATTGTATTACATCAACCAAAACTCAAGAAACTTCGATTTCTTTTTCAACAAGAAAACTTCTTCCGATCTACGCAGAAACTAAATTCATAAAAAAAAGTACGTATACGCCACAGTAACCAACCATAGTGTACATTTCTATAAATGTGTATAATGTGTCATGCCACAGTTTTACCTTTACAAAAAAAAAATACCTGTGTTATGAGCCGTTTTTTATTTTATCACAAAAATAGTTGTACCAATTTAGTAAAAAAAATTGGTAACAAAGGCACATAATATTGTTATTGAAAGTTTAAATTATAATACATACAAAAAAGTGTGGTGTACCTCAGGGGTCTATATTAGGTCCGCTACTTTTCTCTCTGTTCATTAATGACCTTCCTGTCGTATGTCATAATGCCACAATGAATCTCTATGCTAACGATGCTCAGATTAAGCTCTCTAGACCCATTTGTTTGATCGAAGACTGTGTTGCGAGATTAAATGAAGACGAATATATGCTTGAGCTTACGTTAACAAATTGCTATTAAATCCTCAAAATCTAAGGGCATAATCATCTCCAAAAATCTAATCGATACTTCTAGTATACCAGCTCTTCTTTTAAATAATAATATTATACCATATTGGTCGTATTAATAAACACTGTCTAACTTTAGACAGCCGTCCAAGTTTTTAAAAAACCTTTCTAGTTGTTGCTAAAGTGATTTTTCGTTTTATCTTGCTTAAGACAACGTAATCTATTGTCTAAACTTTGAGAAATGCAATATTTTTTTTATTAAATAAAGCATATTTCCGACTGTTTCGAAATACTTAGACATAGTTTAAACAGCCAAAAATCTAATTAATAAGACCATATGTATATAACTCATCCAATTTATCTGATTGAGAAAATAACTTTTGCGAACTCTATTCGAACGCGAAATATAATTCTTCCCCGTTTTAACTATTTAAATAGCCAACGACTTTTTTTTGTTTATGCTATAAGATTATGGAATTCGCTACCTTTGTCAGTTCGATTAGTTATTTTGAGTATAAATTTCCAAAAATTATTGTACACATATGTTAAAAGTAATCAAATGAATAACTTATTTAATTGAAATCTGAATAATGTTCAAAGATTAGTAAATGTTTATTATTTTAAAATGTGTAGGTACAAATTAAAAGAATTTAATTCTTAATGTACTCCCCATTTGAATAAAGAATAAAGAAAGAAAGAATAAAAATTGGTTGAGACAATTAGTAGATAAGAGAATAAAGAAATTAGGCCCTGAGCAATTATATAGGACCTGGAAGGGTAAGACAAAAAAATAAATTATTTTTTTTTAGCTCTGAAAGCGTCAAAATTGAACCCTGTAATCAGCACCCCATTTGGGGAATATTCGCAAATAAAATATCGCTCTCAAAAAAAGTCAATTAGGTAAAGTAAATTGTTAACAATACATTTTTTTTGTTTATATATCTATATCTACCATCTGTAAATTTACTTACTTAATAAAAAGTAATACAGTTTTGAGTAAATGGTAAGCCATATAAATATTCGCATTGATTTTTTAATTTGAAAAAATTACTTGTTTATTTTATTCTTTTTTAATTAATTAATTTATTTATTTATTTATTTCTATAATGTATGAATTTTCATCATTTAATTTCTATCATTTAATTTCTATCACATCATTTTTTTTTCTTCTCTTCTAGTCATTAGTTTTAAGGTATCTTAGATAATTCATATCTTATATATTTTTTTTCTTTCAAATGGAGGTTTAATCGTGTTTCCTCCAAATATAATGTTTAATTAAAAAAAAAAAAAAAAACTTAAAGGAACCCTTAATAAATAATATTTTAGCTGAAAGATATATTGTATCGAATCTCTTAAATGTAAAATGTGCGGTAGCAAACCATTGTAAAACTTATAACGAAATAAAAATCTATCTATCTATATTTTTTTCGAATATCCCCTAAATGAGCTGCTATAAATCCCTGATCCTGAAAAAACTTAAATTTTTTTTTTTACTAACCACCGTTGATTAAAAATTTTCTATGGCTGACCTGACTTCTGAAAATATTTACCTTTTTTTCACTATTTACTGACCTTTTACCTAACATACATTGCTAAGATCCCGAGTATAAAATTTGATTTTCAAAAAAAAATCTAACTAAGAACCACTCTAATTTAAAATTTATGTACATGCCTTAAATTTAACAAGAATAAAATTTATATGTTTTGGTAAGATCTTTCTGTAAAAAATATTCCGAAAATGTGCAACGAGCCTAACTTTAACAATTGCCGAAGAAAATCAGACGAAAAGATCAAACTTCGAAAAACTCCGACAAAGTTGAAACATAGGGTGTGGATTATCAGTTTGTTTAAAAAATTAATTCAAAAATTTGGTGGAACAACAGTTCATGCAGAACTAGGGCCTAATGACTTACAACTCTCAACCATACCTTCTCTGCGTGTCTGCAGGAATGGAGGGGACCTACAGTTTATTGCCGAATCCGAATGGCTAAGGTGAGCGGCACTTTTCTGTGAAAGGAAGAGGCTGGGATTCGAATCCAGATCTCTGGTGTGACAGTCCAACGTACTAACCATACTACGGCACGGGCTACTACAGTTTGTTTAGTGGAGAAAAATATTGTAACTTACCCAATTCTACACAAAAAGATTTTATAACTTTTTTATCTTATGAGATTTGAATTTCAAGAAAAACATGCGCAAACGTTAAAATTACAATATGTATGAGTTTTTTTGTGTTTAAATGTACAATTTCTCACACCACTGATGGGAAAAAACAAAGTGTATTTGTTTAAATTTAATCAACGTTGAAATTACGAAAATCAGTAAGTTATAAAACTCAGTAAAATTAGTCCTTTGAATTCATAAAAATATCGGCAAAGCTTAATTTTTGAGTATAGCTTTGTTTTGTCGTTCTAAGAAAATACTCAACATAGGAGGTTATTCAGGTAAGTGTAGACTGTGTTATTAAACCTTCCTCTCCCATATTGACCACAAGTCTTGCTAACCGTGAAACTGGTCCTAAGATATTGTGAAACATACCTATAATCTTACTAATTCAATAACAGATGTCAAAGTTTTGCCATCAACCTGAACTCAAGAAGCTTCAATTTCTGTTTCAACAAGAAAACTTCTTCCAAACTACGAAGTAACTAAATTCATTAAAAAAAAAGTACGTATACGCCACAGTAACCAACTATAGTGTACAAGTCTGTAAAGGTGTGTGATGTGTATATGCCACAGTTTTACCTTTGTAAACAAATATAAATACGTGCATACCTTCCCGAGAGTATAGCAGAAAATAAAATCATATTCAAACTTTTATCAAAAACTAATCACAATACTTTTCCCTGCCGAGAAGAGCTCTTCAAAAAGTTCATCTTTTTTCCTTCAAAACATTTCACCGACTCGAGTTTCAAGTTTCCTCGAGACTACACAACCCAAGCCATATCATTTATAAAATAAAAACCATCCTGTCAACAAACTCTTCCCTTAGGTGAACTCCTCACGTCATCATGATAGTCCTGTCTCGTTTCTGCTTGTTTGTCTTAACGAAGTTATTTTTGCAAACTTAATTCTTCAATTTGTAACCGTATACTATATATGACCTGGACTCTAAGGACCAGTAGCAAGTGCAAGTGGCCAGAAGATGAAACCTTTTAAAATTTGTCGTCGTCCATCGGATGGACGAATTAAACGTTCGTTGGTAATAAGTTTTGCTTTGACATTAATTACACAGCCCGATTCGAAGAGTTACCAAGCGAGAGTCCTTAAACATCCAACACAGGGCTAACGAGTATAGAGAGCATAAACCTAGACCAGGCTGTCGAATAATTTATGAGATTACATTTTAAGTGATTTCAAGGATTCAAGGCCCGTCAACTTACTGGCGAACATTGTGTGATGTGCATGAATTTGCATATAAATTAAGTTTTCGTTTCGTCTTGACGTTTGGCGAGAGAATGTTTCTGTGTGTGTGTGTTGTTGACTGGAGAGTGTCATCATGGCATCATGGGTGAATGTAAATTTCAATATGGCTGTTGACATTTCAACGAGGCATTACCGAACAAATTGGAGAAGGTCAAGATAATGATTCTTCTTTTAAAGTAATGCAAAATATACTGTTAAATTATTTAAACCACAAAGTGGACCTGGACATGTCCCTTTTGTTCCAATCCACCTCGATCTTTTGTTCTCATTTCTAATCCATGGTTCATGAGGACGGAAGTTATGTGAGATTGAAACTGCTGAATCATTCATAAAATCAACAAAAACTGGACAGGATGGCTCATTTTTTCCATTAGTGTCTCCCTTAGTGCTCGATGTTTTGTTTGTTTTTTTTTTCCTTTTTTTTGTCATGTGTCCTCTTTATGTTCATAGGTTGGTTAGTTCATTTCTCTTCTGTTTTTTATTATTATTTTTTTTTTTTTTTTTGGTTTTCTGCCTGCCGGCGTTTTGCATCAATTTCAAATGCACGTCAGGTTTCTAAAGCTTCAAAATGTCTGTCATGTGTGTGATCTATGTGTTGCTCCATCATAAAACTAGTGAATGTTACTTTGGCACACAATGTTATGTGCGTCCATCCTTTTTTTTAGTCCTGCTGAGGACACTACTTGGAATTGGTTTTATTTTAAGCAATTCACCTTGCAGTACCCATCTACAACAGCAATGGCAGTATTATCTACAATGTCCACACATGCTACTTTTTTTATTTTAGGAATTTGTGGCAGAAGACCTCTGAAATGGGATTGGACACACGCAATTTAAACTAAGTCAATAGTTTTTTTCTCTTTGAAATACAAAAAAATAATGGATGGTTTGGATGTTTTTTTTTTGGTAATAAAAGAAGTTTTGGAGTGCATCGAGTAATATTTGTTCATGATATTCTTGTTTGCTGTCAAACAAAAAATCCTCTTATGTTAGCGGACGATGTTTTTAATTAATTAATTTTTGTTTTTTTTTTTTTCAATGATGTCTGCTTAACTGTATTTAAAAATTTCTTTTAAAGGAATTTACCATAAAAAATTAGTTAACGTATGTTTGCTATTATCAATGGAAATTTAATTCTAATTTAATGAAATTCTTTGAATGACGACCGCGTATTTATGTCACTGTGGGGCGTTTTGTATAGCTTTGGGCGCTGCGTTGGCTGGTTTTGATACAAAGGGGTTCAAGGTTGCTAAAACATTTAAATAAAGGGGCCCTTATCGTTTTTAAAACTGTTTTAAGGTTATTTCGCGGGCTGAAAATGAAATATCAAATAAGAACAAAAATATGAATAAAGAATGTCAATTGTAACTGGCAAGCTCCCTATGTTGATTACAATGGCGAAGAGTTTTAGACGATTTAGTATGACGTTAAAGCATTTTTAGTATGATGCTACGTTAAAAACAGGCTTTTCCAAATTTCAAACTAGTTAGCATCGTCTTATCTTTTTAACATTTTACTAAAGTTAAAATAGCCAAATGCCTATTTTATATTTTTAGTATCATACTAAATCCAAGTGTCACTTTGGCAGCTACAATTGTAAAAATGGGTTGAACTGTAACTGTTTTAGGCGTGTTCAGCTAGAAAAATAGGTTAAGTATGATACTAGTTAGAAAATGTTTAAAACTAAGAATATTTTAGTAAGTTAGAAAATTGTTAAGTAGTATCATGCTAATACCTTAACATCAGGCTGTTTAAAATTTTGCGCCAATGTGTTTTGGTTTTAAAAAAAAAAAACAAGATTTTATCAAACTACATATCAGCATATTAAAGAAAAATTTTATAATAGCAAAAAATTGTGTAGTAGCCTGTGGCCTAATGGTTAGTGCGTTGGACTGTCACACCAGAGGTCTGGATTCGATTCCCAGCCTCTGACACCGAAACACTTAAAATGTTATTTAGAGCTACTGCCTTTTGCGGGGAAGTGACAAATCCTGCAAGAGTATATCCTGTCATAGAAAAGTGTTCGTACTCGGCAATAAACTGTAGGTCCCCTCCATTCCTGCAAACACACACAGGAATGGTTAAGAGTTGTAAATCGCTAGGCCCAAGTTCTTCATATGAGCTGTTCTGCCACCAAACTTTGTTATTTATTTTAAAAAAGTGTGACAGGGTGGCCTCTTCGAAGTACATACTTTTATTGCAAAGTTTCTCAATATTAGGTCTTAGTTCAATGTTAAATTTATATCCCGCGACCTTCCGGAAACTTTTTATTCTTCCTTTCTTATTTTTTATTCTTTATTGCAAAAAATTATTTTCTCGAAAAGGATTTTTTTGTTTCTACAAACTGATGGTCTTTTGAAAAGTGATTTCTAGTAGAAAATCAAACAATTTACAAACTTTGTATTAACACGTCGTATTTTCGACAATTTCGTTATTTTACGTTTTTTTTTTTAATATATCTTCTAAACGATAAGTCGGTGGAAGAACAATGTCAGAACTTATTTCGCCGAAAATCTCATGATGTACAAGCTCAGCAGGAAGTACTTTTCTCTGTTGTTTAATGTTCAAAATACAGGGTGATTCACCTAAGGTGTGACAAAAAGCTAGAGCGTGTAGTTTGAGTCGAGACAAGAAAAAAAAGTTTTGTAAGAGGGGGCTCTATTTCCCACCGTTTAGGCGGTAGGGAAAATTTTCTAAAAAGTCGACTTAAAAAAAGGAAAAAAAACTTACTAAAAAACAACGGCAACACTTACTATGCAATGCTGTACTTTTTTTTAAAGCCAGAAGCCCGTTCTTTTAATATAAATTATTTGAATAGTTTTGGAAAAATAAATTTTCAAACTCAAGATTTTGAAAAAAAAATAATGAAAAAAAAAATGTGTTTAAACTAATTTCCTTCAAAATTTTACGTTATTAAGGGCCATTTGCTGAAACGAAACTTAAATATTTATGTTCAAATTAAACGCTTATATTCAACTTTTTCCTTAGCGTAAACTATCACATAAGCTCTTTTGTTGAACTTAAGTTTCGTTTCAGCAAATGAGCCCAAGTATAGTATTTTTGTTTTTAATATTCGATACCCCTGCATTTGCGAAGAACCGAGGTTTTCGACATAATGTAACAATAAGTTGAATAACTTTTTATTAAAGGAAGAAGTGAAGCTAAATCGCAAATGTTTAAATTTTCCGGTAGATGGCGCTTAACACAAAAATATCAAAATTAGATATAACTTAAAAACTAACCATTTAATTGAGCTTAAACTTATTAAGTCTTATTTATAAACATTGTCTTACTTTAGACAGTTATAAGTAAACATTTTAAATTGTTGTTTAACTTATTATCTAACTTTATATAACAAAATCTATTGTCTTAACCTTGGCTTATGTGATATATCTTTTTTTATTTCGAACTATGTATGTAAATACTGTATAAATAGTGAAAAAAACTAATTTATACGACTGACAATTTATCTGTTATAAAGTAAGAAATCCAAGTAGGTAAATGAGATCTTTCGAGTTTTCCAATAAATAGATGTCGCTGATGAACATTTAAAAAATTAAATTTAGCTAAAACTCAACAACTAACCATCCGATTGGGCTGAATTTTGCACAATATATTTCTTATGAAGTTAAAAAGTTTTAATTTTTTCTGATAGATGGCACTTAACACCAAACATTTAAAAATATATTTAAAAACCCATAAAACAATGATCCAATTGAGCTTAAACTTAACAATTTATTTTTATGGCTGGTAAAATTTAAAAAAATATCAATTTTTTTTATTTAACTTTTTCAAGTGAAAATAATGTCATATTTCACCTACACACTATTTATGAATATGTACTTATTAGTTGTTCAGCACATCTAGCCTACATAATGTTGAAAAACTTATCAAATAAAAGCTTTAATAAAATTTTCAGTAATCTGCACAATTTTATCATCGTTAATTGAAAATTAAATTGTGGAATAAAGTGTCTTTGTTTTTCCTTCCCATAAAGTTCGAGTAGCAGTAACACTCAGTGTTGCAAGATGAAAAAAAAATTTCCCCCCAGAAAAATTTAAAAACCCCCAGATTACCACATTTTAACAAAAAAGCCCCTAAGTTTTTTTTCAACTTTTTTTTCAATTTTTTATTCACAGCTCATACATGTACATATGTACCTACAAGTACTTTGGTATTCAAATAGCATTTAAAAAAATTGTTTATATACATATTTAAAATTTAATTGAGCAGTAATTATTGGATATTCTTTGATAGTATATTCAATTTCAAAGGAAAATGCAGGTATTGGAATAATTTAACATTAAAATGAATCCCCCCAGATTTCCCCCCCCCCCAAACATTTCGTCCCCCCAGATTTCCCCCCAACGATGAAAAAAAACCCTAAATATGGGGGGAAAACCCCCAAACTGGCAACCCTGGTAACACTTGTTATTTTATTATGTATTATTAATGACATTCATCTGTATAATTTTACAGAGTTTGCAGTAAACACTAATTTGAAACTGAATTGTTTGTATGTAAGTTTGAAAACACCATCACAAAGAAATCAGCTGAGACAAAGTGCTTTATCATTTTCAACGCTTCCTTCCGCATTTTAAGTAGAAATGTGTCCATTAAAAGAACAATTTAGCACGATAAAAAAAAAGCAACAAAATTATTTCCACCATTAACCCAACAAAAGGGTGTTTAAAGAGCAACTTAACTGCAGGTCAGTATAAATGTGTATGTCTGTGCTGTGGAAATATCTTTATGGGTTAATGACTTTTGTGTTTTATGTTTCAAAAAATATGCTCAAAAATAAGCCATTACGTTTTCAGAGGATTTTTCAACCTACAACATATTTGTATTTATGTATACATTTACGGTATGTGTTATACAGTTTAAAAATAACGTGCTTATGTAAATAGGTCTGTCTTCACATAAATTATTTAAAAATATAAATTTTTCCATTTGGCCGTCATCGTTTCGTCATTCTTAAAGAAATACTTTACACGTTCATGTAAAAATGTTGAGGCAACTTGTTTGTAACTTGCCCTATCCGTCAATCAAAAGTTCTGCTTATTGCTTCGGCTCATGTCACGTTTCTTGTCGTTAAATCGATTTATTTCAAAAATAATTCCTTAACAAATAGAAATGACGTAAAATTAGTTCGAGTTATAGACGTCCGCTAATGCCGCCGCCAGCAAGACTGTAAAGTTAAACATCGTTTGTATAGGTTATAGGTTAGTTCCGCCCTAGTTCCTCATTGTGTTAGGTCTATATGTACATAGGTATGTGTGACTTGAGTTAGCTTTAAAATGCTTCCGCATTCTTGGTGCTCAGGATATGTGAATATGTTGTACAATGTAGTGTGAAGGATTTCTCTTGCCCGTCCGTGTGATAATAAATTGTGCAATTACTCCCCCCAACTGAACCCATTCACACTGACTGACGACTTGGGTTTAAAGATACATATAAATGTGAATAGGCCTGCACAACACGCAAAGGTTCAATCCTTTATTTAGTTCGAGCATAAAACACATGGATAAAGTCAAATAAAAGGATATACGATTGAAAGGGATGGAATTTGGTTCGTTATCCTTGCGTTCGTTGACATTTAATATGGGGGAATGTGTGGGCGATTTAAGGCTTTGTAGGTATCTACTTTATTCAAGCAAACACTGATAAGGGACCCATTATAATATAAACGAAGAGATTCTTCTTCAAGATTAGGTCACACAAAGGCATCACGCTCAAATCCTATGCCTGATGGCGTTGGCATTGGTGTTAGTTTGCTGTCGGAAGTAAACACGTTAATCAGGTTCCGCTTGACAGTGATTGTTAAGATAATTTTTTTTTTGTTCTATCTTAGATAAACGAAAAAAAAAACCAACTTCCAGATGGAAACGTGAAACAAGGGTGAAGGAAAAGTTTACTTTTCAGGAAAAGTATACGAAGATGATATTGAAGGTTATTTATTTTTTTTTTTGTTTTTTTTTTTGAAAAGAGCGTAAAACAACAAAGAAAATAGAATCTGCAATTTAATTATGTTTTCGATCTGTATAGGAAAAAATGTAAGACATACTACGGAAGCATATGTTTGTCTGTAGGTGCCTTAATAAAACTTTGATAGCATTGGTTGTCTACTTTATTTTTCCTTTAATTACGATTCCTGAATTTCTCGAAAGAAAAGTTATAACTCCAAAGCTGAAATAAGGATTTCGCTCTTGGCAGCAGTAGTGTGAAATCTAGATAAATAACAATTACGAAAATCTAACGAGGTACAAAAGAAAGAGTTCTTAGACCCTCAGTAGAGGTAGACTGAAGACCTGCTGCAAGACTGGGTCGCACGTACTTGATCTTCTTTAAGTTCACACTATGGCATTATACAATATGTACATAGGTATACATAGCCTGAATTCAACACTATTTTTTTGAATTAAAATCACTTACTTATATGGGAACCCATATTTTACGCCACCTGTTAAAAACAAGTTAAAGTTGAAGCTAATACTATGAGTATGTACGTATACAGAAATCAACAATGTAGCATGGTGTTTTCAGGACCGGATATATGGCGGGTCAACCATCAGGGCATCAGAAGCCTGAGGTTCAACATACTGAGGGCCTCCAAAAACCGTGGATTCAAAAATTGTATAGCTATAACATTTTATGTATTTATATATAAGAAATTGATGAACACTAAGTATATATCCCAACCAAGTGTAATTAAATATAATATTTCTATACCGTGATGAAATTAAAATCTATGTTGAAATCTTCGCACGGTTCTCTTACAGGTATCGAGAGTGTAGAGTGATTTACTTCAAGAACAGTGCCGTAGCAACGTAGGGAAAAAAAAGGAACAAATTATAAAAGACAATCGAAAACAGAAAACTATTTGCATAGTTTATTATATCTGCTCTAAACTTGTTCGCATTTCACTTACGGCCATATTATTTACTTTCTTCAAAGCAAGTTTTACTGAAAAACTAGTTCTATATGGGTTTCGAGTTTTGAGTTTTTCAAAAACAATTATTGATTTGACTTAGATGTCAAAATATGTATGAATATTTTCGTTTAGATGTCAAAGTAGTAAAAATTAGTGAAAATCTTTAAACTCAAACCCCAATAGTATCTACTGGTTTTTCCCTTAAACTAACTTTGAAGAAAGTTCATTTTGTTCCATTATGTTCTTTACAATTAATCCGAAACCCGATTTCTGTACGCTGTAATCCGAATCCCAACATCAATAAAACGCCTTAAGTTTAAACTAGTATTATACATGTACCTAACTTAAAGCCTAAATTTAAAAATTATTAAAACTCAACATAAAAAAAGTACACCATCTGATTTCTTGAACTAGTCTTAGTTTTTGAGAAAAAAAATTTGAAATCGTAATAGTGTTTTTTTTTTAATTAATTTTTTATAAATTATTTCCTTTTTTATATATGAAATTTTCTAAAAATGTTTTGAAAAAAAATTGGTGCCCTATTGTTTAGTATTCATTAATGTTGAATTAAAAATTAAATTTCGAAAAAAATCATTTACCCGTTTTTTAAATATCGAATTTTCAAAAAAAAAAAAAATGAAATTATTTTAAGAATCCAAATTTTTTTTTTTTTTTTGAAAATTTTGATATGCAACATGATTTCAACCTTTTAGAAGCTTTTGTATAAAAAAAATTAATTTTAATCGGTTATACAGATAAGGAGATAGTCCAAAATAAAAAAATGGGTCTATGAGAGGTACTGTTAATAATGGCTAACTGAAAATTTTGTTTTTGATAAATCATAGACCGTACTAGTATAAGTATTCAGAAAAATTTAAATCAAAATCGTAGGAGTCATTTTCGAGAAAATTTAGATTTTCTGTGACGGTTTTTTAACATTTATATAAAAAGCGTCAATTTTGACTATAAGAAAAATTTTTTTGCAAAATATTCTAGATAATGTTAAAAAACCGCTCGATACCAAGATTTGTAAAATATAATGGAGTCGTTTTCGAAATATTTGATTGTCAAAAAAAAAAAAAAAATTGAAATTTTTTTAAAAATCCAAAAAATATTTTTTTGAAAATTTTGGTACAAATACTATTTTAACCTTTCAGAAAATTCTTCATAAAAAAATTATCAAAATCAGCTTTATTCCTTTTCGAGAAAAACAAAAATAAAAAAAAAAGGTTCTATGGGAGGTACCATTTAAAACTATTTTTTGTATATTTTATTTTCACCAAAAGGTAGCCCATACTTAATAAAATTTATTCAATTTTTTTTTTTAAATCTATCGAGCCATTTTTGAGAAAAATAAGATTTTCCAAAAATGCTAAAAAATTATATGGCAGGTACCATTATTTTCGGTCCTAAAAAAAAAAATAAAAAACATGTGGGGGGAATGTCCAAAAAAACACTTTTTTACCAAGTTTAAATAAAATCTACCCATATCCGTTTAGACTGTAGGCGAGTACACAGACAGACAAACACACGGACGGAATTGCGAGACTCACTTTTTTCGTCTTCCCTATCATCGTAATGTTAAGTTTGTTCAAAATCTCGAATTTGATTTTTTTTTACGAATCCAAAACTTGCCATATGTGTATGTATGTATATACATATGTATGTAGTATGTACCTACATACAATATCGCAAGTAAGAACACTGTTTTTCACAGTTTGGTTTTTACAGTCATTTTCTTTATATTGCTTCTTTATGTTACAAATTTCCAGAACTAATTTCGCTCTCAAAAAAGAACAGACACACATTGAGATATTTATATGAATGCCTACATACATGAATTTGTTTTAAATTTTTTAGTTTTTAGGTATAAATCTATTAATAATGAAATTTTTTAATTTTTGGTTTTAAAAAGCAGTAAATACGCATTTTTTTTTTGTCAAATAACTAACGTTTTTCTCCATCTTGTTCTCAATAATCTGAATAATTTGATAATCCGAATAACCCCGGATTAGCGAGACAATACTGTATTAAAGGTAGGTACCGTTATGTGGAGTCTAAAACAAAGCTAAAAACGTGACGGGGAATTTTTAAAATACCCTAGGTATAAGTAAAATCAAAAAACAAATGTAAGAAATAAACCATGTTTTTTTCAATATTTTTTTTTTCAAAATTATATTTCATATTTCAGAAATTGGAACAAAAAGGTGTTCTTGGTTTTCTTTAGCTCATTTAAGTCAAAAAACACACGACATACAAACATAAATTGAAAACTGAAAAAAAATCTATACGATCAAGCCTTTTGTCGCATCTTTTACAAAATATTTGTTGTATCGCAAGTAAAAAATAATCATTGGTACAAAACCGAAGCATGAAAATCTTTAAAACAAATGGTGAAATACACTTTTAACGTATGATTTTTCAGTTTTGCAAAAACACAGTCATGTGATCGGTTCATAATAATATTTATACATATATAGATTATGATTTTAATTAATTTAATGTTACGTCACTAAAACATAAAATCTTAAAAAAAAATAAAAAATAAATAACTATGAACCCTATCAAATCTTTTTTGTTTTTAATTAACCTAAAAAGTAAACTTTAAAGAGGAAATCGAATTTAAAAGAACCACATACACAGATTAACAAACTGCTGAAACCCTATCCTTTCGAAAACCCTGATACATCAACTAAATAATTTCCCCTAAGTATTTTCCTCTTCAAATATAATAATAATAATCAACCTAATTTCATACTAAAATATCTATTTAGTTCACCAATAATGGCAAAGCTTTAATTTCTCCCTATCGTCTCTTAAGTATTTTCCCCCCACAAAAAGCAGGAGGTTAAAAAAAGAAAAAAAACATTGCATTACCATCATCACATCACCCATGTTCTACACATTCAAGGTACCGATACAGGACATGCTTTAGATTAAAAGGATATAAAGAGTATGTCTGTCCACTTAAAAATTCTCCTTAGCTTTACTAAAATGAAATTTTTTCGTTCGAAATGGCTCCCTCTCTTCTACATAATATATGCATTCCACAGTGAAATAAATAGAGAAAAAAAAAAAACAGCATCCTTTCATTCTCTCTCCATATATCCTTTGAAATTAAGTATGTTCACAAGCGACATCTCAACTATTTAAGTAATGTACAGTTCTAGAGTGTGTTTTTAATAAAAATATAAAAAAAGGAGAAAATTCCACAATTTACTTCAACTAGACATGGTTTTGAATTCTTCATTGCAATTTATTCCCTTTCTTCTTTTTTTTCTATTCAACCCCTCACATCTACAATCTACACAAAGTCCAACAAAATCCACCGAATGGCTAGCCCCAGACTAAAATGGAACACGACTAAGAATAAATTAAAAACGCAATTAAAAAGGATTTCACTTTTATATGATGATGTAGTTGCAGTCCAGAGTTGTGTTGCGATCTACTGCATCGAGTCCTGTACAGAACAGAGCAACAAAACCCAAATTACTCCTAATGAATACATGGGCCAGCGACAAGGAGGAGCATGAAAAAAAAAAAAAAAAAACAGGTTACGAATTAGAAGGCCGCAGGACTAATTAGTCTGCGAGAGGATTAGATGGTCCGTTTTGTGAGTTTCAGAAGCACCATTTCACTGTGCTGATGGTGGATACAAATTGTGGTGAGTTTGTATACGTCCGGATTATTTTGTCGGCATAAGTTGGATCATAGCCTGTCTGTACATCCGCGAAATTATCCCTGACTATAAGCACGTTTGCTAGACAAATCCTTTTGCTTGAATCGTGACTTTGTATTTTGTGCTTTGGGCCAGCAAATTTAATTTTGTCAGATTATAGTGGAGGAATAGTATAGTTTTTGGTTTAGGGAAAAATGAATTTTGGAATGGGGCGGTTTCAGTACAAAGCGATTTTGGTGCCTAATTGTTTGCACCAAGAAGTACTAAGCAATGAAGCTTTTCAATTGAGTAGAATTGTAAAAATGTTATTAGTCCAGTCAACGAAGGGAAAATAAATGAAAAAAAAATCGTGTAGTCTGGGTTATTTTTTTAAGTGGTAGGGGTGAACCTCAGGACCAACATATTTAAAGTCCCCAGCCCAGGGCCGCGAGCTTAAGCCAGTAAAAGGAGTCCCCTTTTTAAGTTTTTTCGCGAATATTTCAAAAACCAGGGGCTTAAGTGGAAAAGTCTGCATAGTGAAGAATTAAAGTAAATTAAATTTCCTACAAAAAATGTTATATTTATATTTTTGCTTGGAGCAACATTCCTTAGTGTTGTGGGGTGTAAAAATGTCAATAAATACTAAACTAAAATTTAGCACTAAGCTACAAAAAATTTTAAAAATAAAATCATTATAATTTTTTTTTCAAAATTTTAAATTCAAATTCAATCTTTTCATAAACTGTTTTAGCAACAAAATAAAAGAGTAGGTCTTTGGATTTTCAAAAACCTATAGTATTGTATTATATGTAGGTACTTCCGTTGATTTTAAATAATTCTTAATACACCTTAAGCCAATGCTTTAGAAAATGGTGCCTCCTTTATAAACGGGGGGACATAGACCTCCCTATCCTAAACATTTTTTTTTCTTATTCTAGAAATTATTTTACAAAGTCATGGTCAGTAACTTGGAAAAATCCAGTATAATTTTTACCTGCAAATACTGCAGCAAATAAATTAAATTAGGAAATTTTAACCCTGGCTACCTTTTTTAACCCCAAAAACTCTCTTCTTAATCATTAATGGAATAATTTTGAATACATATTTTTACTTTTTCTGTTATTTCTGGGTAAAATTGATCAATAAACACTAAATTTTGTAGACTAATGACCGACTTTTTAGATTTCTTGACATTTCTCCACCACGCATCTTCCTTAGTGTTGCTCCAAGCGAAAATATAAATATAACATTTTTTGTAGGAAATTTAATTTACTTTATTTCCTTGGTGCACACTTTTTCACTTAAGCCCTTGGTTTTCGAAATATTCGCGAAAAACTAAAAAAGGGGACCTTAAACCCCCTCTCGCCTGGCTTAAGCTCGCGGCCCTAGCTGGTATATTGGACCTGGCGGTAACCCCTACACGATTTATTTCGTTTATTTTATGATTTTAGGTCTTCGTTGACTGGACTAATTTAATTCATAAAAAAAAATAAATTATTTTCTATTCTGGCTAGCGTGTTTATTCATTCAGTTAACGTTTTTATGATTCGCTTTGAATCTTCAATTCTCCTTATTAAATTTCGTTCGTTTTGGCAAATCTGTTGACCAGCCTTTGGTTCAGTCCTTAATTCCACCAGACTCTTCCCCGTTAGAAAATTGTACATTCCCAACAATCATAAAAAAATATGTCAACATATCCTGTCGATGGCACAAATTGTGTGTCTGTAGGGAAATTTATATCAAACAAATTTCTAAGGAATAATCTTTCCATAATATAGAAGTTACTTCCTTTAAAGTACATAATATGTATCTCCATTTTTTATCTTTTCATGCCACATTAATCATTATGAGTTTGTTTCTTTTTTTTTCCTATAAGAAATCTCATACATCACTATCGTTCGATATCAATTTTATGATTGATGTTTTCTTTAAAATTATTTAGATTGCACTTTATAAAAAATTTCATAATGGAAAAAATGTAGAAACTTCTTGCAAGAAGAAGACGAAAAAAACAAAAATCAAACTCACCTGACATTCAGTGGGCCATCTGGCGGCCTGCTGTGAGCAGTCATTATCCTTGTCCTTAGGCAGGGCGAAGAGATCTCGGGGTTCTTTTAAACGAGCAATTGGTTTGAGCGTCTTTTCATCGGTGTTTACCTCCAATTGATTGGTTTTTAGTCCTTTCGATAGAAAATTACTCAAAAATCCTGCCAAAAGAAAACGAAAAAAAGTAAAAAAAAAAAAAAAATAAATAAATTTTTGTTTGAATGATTTTACTAGTTATTTTTTTTTTTAAAGCTATTCGATAAAAAAGTTTAAATATAGTTCAATAAATCAAGAATCAGATAACAATTTTTTCAATCTCAAATCATGTGGTAGATTACATTTCTTATGGGTAAAACTGGTGCAAGTATATAATCATCAATGCTTTAATTTAGATAAGAAAAATGCCCTTTGGTAAAATTTAAAAGTTAAATACTTTACAGGGGTCTCCTGTATTAATGATACAAATTTTTATCTAAAGAGGTTTTATATAATATAAAACTCAACTTGGTCAAAAAACATAAAAAAAATGATGAAAACTTAGTTACTAAAGGTAGCGACGGTTAAAATTTGTCAATTTAGTTTTAAATGAAATTTGATAAATTTAATTTAATGGCAAATTTAAATTTAATGGAGAGTGAACGAATTAAAATTATATTTTTTTTAATTACTTTATACAGGGAAAGTTTTAGTTTCTTGTAAAGTTCTTGTAAAAAAAATGCGATTTTAATCAATGAGTTATTTCGAAAAAGTGAATTTTCCATGCCTTTCGTCGCAATGTGGTCGTGTCAAAAATTAGAAATCCGATGTTGTTTTTGGTTTCATGTGCATCAACTTAGCAGGTCACTTTTTCGATTTCAGATTTTAAAGTATATAGTAATTAGCTGCTATACTTTATTGCTATTTAGTTTCGCAAAAAAAAAAAAATTAATTGCTCTCTTGGTTTGTGAGAAAATGGATGTCCTGCTAAGTTGACGTCAACTTAGCAGGTCAACTTTCTCAAAACTATAGATAAATGGTCCGGGAGTGGATATATATTGAGAACTACTTAATTGCTAATTAGTTACGCAAAACAAAATTAATTGTCCTGTTGGTTTACGAGAAAATGGGTGTCCTGCTAAGTTGACGTCAACTTAGGAGGTCAACTTTCTCAAAACTATAGATAAACGGTCTGGGAGTAGATATATATTGAGAAATACTTAATTACTTATCAGTTACGCAAAACAAAATTAATTTCCTTGTTGGTTTGCGAGAAAATGGGTGTCCTGCTAAGTTGACGTCAACTTAGCAGGTCAACTTTCTCAAAACTATAGATAAACTGTCCGGAAGTGGATATATGTATATTGAAAACTACTTAATTGCTAATTAGTTACGCAAAAACAAAATCAATCGTTTTGGTTTGCGAGAAAATGAGTGATGTCCTTATATGATGACGTCATTCCTATTTATTCGAAAACGAAAAAAAGTGATTTATTTTTTTTTTACGTAACTAATTAGCAAATCAGTAGTTCTCAATATATATCCACTCCCGGACCGTCTATCTATAGTTTTGAGAAAGTTGACCTGCTAATTTGACGTCAACTCAGCAGGACACCCATTTTCTCGCAAACCAAGAGAGCAATTAAGTTTTTTTTTTCGAAACTAATATGTAATTATAAAATTTTAATGAATTGTATTCATTAGCTTTTTTATTCATTTATGTATAGAAAACAAAATTGGAAACAAACTATAAGTAATTTTATCAAACATTTAATCTAATTTAAAAAATAATTTAATTCTTGGAATCTGGAATCCGCTGACTTCCACGCTTCTTTTAAGCAAAGTCCTCTGTTTCTTCATTTTTGTTTTTTTTTATTCAAATCAAAATAGGTTATTTTTTTAAGGAAAAAGTAGTTTTTTTTCTAACATTTACTAAAAAACTGAAACACTTAGGGCTACTTGCACGAAACAAACAGATAAATAAATACAACTGAGATTAGCTATCCATGTTTAGATAAATAAACGAATGACTTCTCGTTTTTAATTGCACCAACGGAAAATAATAAACTAGTACAAATATTTTTTTCAGAATCAACAACATAACGAACCAAAACACATTGAAAAATAAACAAATTTTAGCGCTTGACTTGCTTTTACGTAAGAAATTCAAAGATTTGGTGTGAGAGCTATTCAGAGTTAAAATATTTATCCAAAGAACGAAGAGAATATAACTTTTTAAACGTATATAGACACATAGATAGAGAAATATTTGCTAAAAATATCTTAAGGATTGGGTCGTTATTAAGAACCAACTGTTGTGATAATTTCATACTGGAACAATATTGGAATACAAGAAGTTACAAACAGTTTTTCGTTTTTTTTTTTTCTTTTTTAAGTAAAACATTATCGAAGGTTTGAATGAAAGAACAACAACTTGAGTGAGCTACCACCAAGTTTTATAGGCTGTAGTTGTAGCTATTTCACGGTCGCCAGGCCGATCATCAGACTCCTTTAGTGGTGCTTAGTCTCCGGGCCAAGTTTTGTTTAAGGAATGCATTTGAATCAACTAGCATTTTTACTACAACAACTTAAAGGTGCTACCACCAATTGCTTACGAATTAATTTTAGGTATTTTAATTTGTTTTATTTTTGTTTGGCTGGAGATATAGCTATTTCAAGGGGTGCCAACGCCAAGCCCTACCATCAGTCTCCTTTATAGTGGTGCTGAGCTTTTAATCCAATTTTATTTGAAAAACTTTCTACACATCATGCGGTATTTGAACCCGCGCATCAGATTTGCTCAGTCTTCGAAGCTGTGTGCACTACGCACTATGCTACTGCTGACCACTGACGTCACAGGTCGAGATGTGCTGTTTGTTTATCAAATGCATTTGGAGCATCAGCATTTTTATAAGCGCCTTTAAGTATGCTGTCTTGTTCCGCCTCCATTTTTCTCCGTAGCTTATTTGATACACTACAATTCGTAGTATACGTATCAAAGGGGGAGAGGTTGGAAGATCGGTAACAAACCATTTATATTTCGATTATTATTTCAGCCATCGACTTTAAAACACCCTGTAAAATAATTTTGTTAAAATTCTACATTTTCGAAATTTGTTTTAAGATGGAACAAAAATTGTTGCAGGTGTACATCGGCCTAAAGCTTAAAAGGTGTTATCGGGTTTGCTTCAAATTTGATACAAAGCATTTTTATGTACCTACTACCATAAAGAAGTAATTCGGTTTTTTTTTTATATAACTCAATCTAGAACCGTTAGATACCGTTAGATACCCTCCAATTTTCTCGAAAACTGCTTTCAAGATTTTGACTAAACTTCGTATTGTTACATATTTTTGAATCAACAAGTCAAATAAATAGTGCTAAAAAAAAAAACAATAAAAACATATATTTGCCAGTAAGACGACCTAGGGTCTTATTATTAATTAAATTATTAATACATTATATTCTGAATTTTTTGGAGTCAATTCGATGTATGGTTTATTATTTATAGTTCACGTAAATATTTATGTAATAGCATGCACGGTTTATTATTTAGAACCCATTCCGTTATGTTCCATTTAACTGAAATATTTAAGGCGTAACTAAATTTGATTATTGGTAGGGCCCAATGAATATCAACATCAACTAAAAAAAATATTGCTCATTCAAAAAAGCATCACTACTCTAAAAAAAAAAAAAAAAAAAAAAACACTACGAGTTTGTCTTCCTGCAGCGCGAATTAAATTGCAATTTTTGCCCACTATGTGAAGATGACCCTTATAATAGTGAGACAAAATTGCTGCAAATGTTGAAGTAATGGCTGGCAGCCGTTATACAATCCAATTTTATTTTGATGGAGTAATAAACTTTTTGACTTACCTACCCTTTTATCCAGGCAAAATTAATACATTCTATCTGTCCGATAAGTTCAAACAAACATATTACAGCCTGCTTCCCCTTCCCTCACCCTCAATTTTTTTTTATTAGGTATATTTTAACCAAAACCTACAATCTGCCAAAAAAAAAAAAGAATCTAACTTTCATGCTTAACAGCTTTACGCTTCATATTTCACGTGAGTTTTTCTCGGGTTTTTCATATTAAATGAAAATAAGGAAAACATGTGTGTGCAAAACTTTTCTGTTTCCTTTACCAAGAAAAAGATAAAATACAAACATAATAAAACAAAAGGATAACTAACACACACTATACGGTGGTATAATATGAGCTCTAAATACTTAATGTGCTTGGCGTTACGTTGGTTGGTTGGGTTGCATGTCAAAGCCGTAGCTAGGAAAACATTTTGAAAGGGGATTCGATTATAATAGAGTTTCTGATATAATTTTCATTTAATATTTTAGTTTTTAAAAAAAAAATATTAACAAAATAGCAAGGATATACAATTTGGACTTAATTGCTATTTGAGAATGCAATAAAAAAAATCTTAAATGGCTTTGGATTTTATTGTTTTATAAAAACTAGGTTTTGGACTTCATTTTATGACACCTTACATTTAGATCATAGCCAGATCATAATTCATTCCACAGAAGGTACTTAAACCCTTTTTGGTTTCCTCTGCATTTGTAATTCATGAATTATTGCATTTGGGATTTTTGTTTCGTTTCAACCACGCGGAGATAGCAAGCACTGGGCTTTGGATGCATTAATGAAATTCTAAAATTTACCGGTATATCCTAGAACAATTCTTACCAATGGTGCTGTGAAATTCTATGATTTACCGGCAAATTCTAGAAATCCATTATTTAGGCTTTTTACGGTAACATATACATACATAGGCTCGAAGGTAAAAATAAAAAAAAAAATATTATCCTGCTTCTCCCATATTACAAAAAAAAAGAGTGTACGGGTTTGGTTTGTTGAGATAAAACTTTTATAGTAAGAATGTTGTACCTACCTACATGTGTATATTTCATTTGTGTATAAGTTAAGAAAAAGGAAATAAAATAAAAGAGCACAAAAATTGTTTTCAAATAAAAATAAATTAAAAAAAAAAAAAAAAAACAGAAAACAGACGAGCAAGCTAATTACAACTTTGATTAAAACTTATAAGGTTCTATGAAATAATTGTGAATAAGTACCTATTTTATAATGTTGCCCTTAATTACTCTCTACACATATACAGAACAAAGTTAATTAATTTTAAAAACGTTGTTTTCAGCAAATTTTCCATACAAATTGCGAATTAGTGATGAATTATTTTTTGTTTATTCGAATGTATTTCTTTTAATAAATTCTGTTATAATAAAATTGACTTTGTAGTTTTTAAGACTGAATATTATAAACCAATAAATCTGATTTTGAAATAAGTAAATATTTTTTAAAATTTTGTATTCCACCTTCTAAACATTTAGTGTAGTTCAAGGTATCACTATTTGAGTACACAAATACAAATAAGATAGCACACATATTCATGCTTGAAACTTATGTCGTTTTCCGTTGGTCACTCCTAGCACTCTTTCTTCACTCCATTCCCACTCCCAACACTCCAAAAACCTTACCTTTGCTGTTCGGAGTGATGATTTAGGAGTGTTTTTTCACTCCGGATTTTATTAAGGAGTGCTTGGAGTGCACTCTGAACACACATATACATTGAAAAGTCGTTCGTTGGATTAATTGTCAAAGTAGTAAATGCTTCTTGTTGGGACGTTCTGGAATTGAAATTTGAAATATTGAAGAATTCATTTGTTTTTTTTTTGACTGCCATTATTATCTTGCAGAGCCCTTTGAAAACAGAAGAAAAAATCTTTTAAAAAAAACAAGTAGGTAATTATAGTGAAATCCCACAATTTATTCTTTAAATCTGCAGGTCTGCAGTTGAAAAATCATTTAACCAGCAAATATAAGGCAACCAATGTGCTGTACCAAGAGCGGTGGCTTCAGTTCCCTGAGGAAGAATATTCTGTGTTCCTTGGGTACAGAGAATACTCGCCTATAAAGTGCAGCGCAGTGTGTTCCCTATGTTGCCGTTACTGAACTTTCTAATGGTCGATGGGGAATACTCATTAGTACTTTAATGAGTAAAGTTGTTACGGAAGGCTCCAGCGAAACGGATAGAGAAGAAGCTCTAGCAATAGGTTACATCTGTCAAGACATTCAACCTGGAGCACTTGAATATCAGGCAAATCAGGTCCGCACGGCAATTATTCATGGAATGCATAAGCAGAAATCTAGAAATCATCTTCGTTTAGCTGCTAACAGCTCTGCTCAATTTTTTTGGAATTCACAAAAGCAATTCTCGAAAAAGACACCGAACGCAACTTTATCATGGAAGTTGTGTGCGAAGCAACTCAATACCAAGACACGCAAAATGTTACTGCCATGCAATGTCTCGTAAAGATTCTCTCGCTTTACTACCAATATTATGGAGCCGTACATGGAACAAGCATTATTCCCAATAACACTTGAAGCTATGAAATCCGAGCACGATCAAATCGCATTGCAGGGCATTGAATTCTGGTTGAATGTTTGCGATGAAGAAGTGGACTTGTACATCTTATTCGTCATAAGATCGACGATGATAGGTTTATTCAGTTTTATTTATTGAACATGAACTAAAAATAATTTTACGTTTTTGATATTTATTATTTATTTATTATGAGGAAATTATAATTAAAGGCTTTTAAATAAAAAAAAAATTGAATTCATTTGAACATAAAGCATAATAGCGTATTTAACATATGTACATACATATCGTTCGCCAAATGTGTTAAACTCAATTTTGTCAATTTTGACCAAAGTGGACCTATAATAGCTTTAAGCATTTAGCCAACAATATTAATTGTGTTGATTTTAAGAATTTTAAATAAAATTAATAAATTATAATTAAATAAATTTAATTCAGTCTTTGATTTTATCATAAAGTTTTAGATAACTTTGATGGATTTATCGTTCAGGAATGCAGTTAGGCTCTTTGCTTTGTAACAGGCTTTAAAGTTCTCGCTTTTTCTGACCATTTTGCATGGTCCCTCGACAATATAAGGATCTTTAAACTAGAATGGTGCTGTCCGCCATATTGCTGCCAAGAATTTAAGATGCCTTTATATTGTTTAGGTTACAGTTACTGGAAGGTCGGCTTCAACCCCAGTCTCTAGAATTTTTTCAAAATGGAGAACTTATATTTTTATGGGTGAATCTGAATCTTTTCGTTGTCGCAAAGCCAAGAGTATGATTGTTAGTAACCAAAAGGGATAAGGGAATCAAAATCAATGCCTGCTTGTTTTTGATTTTGACAGAATAGCTTTCACTACTACATGCATACTTTGCCCAAGAAGACAATTTTCATATTCCATTTGAATCAAAAAGGAGTGAAACATTCGAAAATTCAATCGAAAACGACATTATACTTTAAACTGGCAAATTGTTTCAGCATATGTAGGTACATAGTTTATAATAAAGTTGATTAAAAAACTTCAGAAATTATTTTTTCGGTAGCAACGTTATGTTCACCATCTGATTTCTTCAACAATTCTTAACTTAACTATTGTTTTTTTTATTTATAAAATTTTGTAAACGTTTTAAAGAAAAAAAGATTGGTAGGTATGTCAATTTTAAATATTTCATAATGTGAAGTTAATAATTTAATATAAAAAAATTAATCTACCCCTTTTTTGAAATATTGACTTTTCAATCAATTTAATTGATTTTGAAAACAGCTAGAGAATTACGATTTTCCTTAAATGCTTTAAAAAAATATATTGCATGTAAGTACAGTTATTTTTTGCCCTAAAAAACATACAAATAGGCAGACAAGTCTACCTAATTACGAGACTACATTTTCGTCTTCACTAACTGTAAGGCGGCCTCTAAATGATGCAATTAATGTTCATAATATGTTTGTATTTTTGTGTATGCCAAATGCAGTACACAACGGTGAACCTTTGAATTTTATTTATTTTGGTTATCGAAATATGTTATTTAACTTTGTATTCCAATAATTTATAATTAATAATATTATTTCAATCGGCAGACAATTATTGAAATTGGATTTTACAGTCTATCACAACTGATGTACCGATATTGGTTCAACTCAAGGTTGTACATACATACATATAGCAACTTTATTGTCTAGACTAGAAGCCCCTTAACACTAACATATTGTAGATACATTTTTGGAAGCGAACTGTAATATTGTGAATTCATCCAAACAAAATGTATCCATTTCTAAATTTTGGTCAGTTGACATTTTCATTTTTGTCATATTGCCAATTCTCCCAAAATGATTGGTTGATTTAAAATAGGCTCAAAATGTGAAAAATTAAAGATAAATCATTAAATTAAAGGTAAATCGAATTGCCTTAAAAAGTAAAAAAAAATATATATTTTATTTGACACAGATCCCATAAAATATCGACTCCCAAATATTAGGTCTCTTATTATTTTCAAGAAATGATGTTATTATTTTTTTAAAAATTTTGAGTTTGGAAATAAATTTTTCAAAAATTATCAATTGTATAAACCTTACCTATTTAAAAAGAAAATTAAAGAATGGATTCCTGGCTTTGACAAAAGATATAGGACTTTATTCCAATTATTGTGTTTGGATTTTTATGAGTCTTTTTCTATTTCAAGTAAATTTTTTGAAAAATTGCTCCTCCCAATTTAACGAGAGGGTAAAGGCTACCTCCTTCAAAGGATTTTTTTCGTCTTTGGACCCAACTTATACGCTCTAGTATTTGTATGCATCTTGTACCAAGAATCATCTTTTTTTTTATTATACTGAGAATTATACTACTTGTTGTTATAAATTTATTATTGCTAAATTTTGAATACCTGTATTCGAAACTGTTGGGTCTACACTGATGGTTCTGGGCTCAAATTGAAGAAAATTTAATTGTTTTGAAATCGTAGAGCGAAGTTAAAGTCGAAAAACTAATTCTTTGGGGTAAAATTACAAATAACTGAAAAAAGCGCGAAATTTTCGCGTTTTTTTTTTGATTTACGACCATGATGCGTTTGGCGCTTGAGTTCGAAAACTTGGGTTTTTTAAGGGCCAATATTATAAACGACTCAGCAAAAAATCAGAACTACCGGAGCTAACGCAAACACGCCCTCCTATGAGAGATGACAAGGTTAATGGACTATTTATGATTTACAGAATTTTTAAATAGAAAATTTTGGATTTTCGCAATTTTGAAATACAGAAATTTGTTTTTATGTTATTTCTAAATACAGAATATTATTGATTTTTGTATGTATTTATAACATGATTGAAACTGATTTACAATCTATTTTTGAAATGTCTTGTATATAAAATTTGAGTTCTTCTTTCTTATTTCAGAACACGGAAATATTCACTCTTTCAAAGGTATGTACCTATGTACTACATATGTAATTATAAAAATTTACATAAAGATTGCAAAAGAGAATAAAAAAGAATCGGCATTTAATTTATTACGATTGACATTGTGTCCGGGCGGGACTATGGCAGTGATGGCGGTGATACTGAACTAAAAAATGTATGAAATGCCGCAAGAAAATTTCGACTTTTTTCCTCGTGCAAACGACCGAAATTGTATGAAATTTCGCAGGTTTTGTTTTCCAACAAAAAAATACCAGGGTTATATTTGCAAAAGCTGATCATGTGATCTTAGCAGCTCATATATGGAATATGTTTTCACAAAATAAAGTGTGCCATCTAAAAAATTCAAGGTCAAGGTTGATTACCTTGTTTTTTTTTTTATTTATACAAAAAAATCTATGCTGACCAATTATTGAAACTTTGTAGTTGACCTTTTATCACTAGCCGATGGCCATTTAAATAGTTTACCTACTTGTTCCCATAATTGAGGTGCTAAAAATCACTAATCACCTTGAAAAACTTTAAACATGGATTACAAATTTTCTAAGCCTGACTATTTTCTAAAAATAGGTGACATTTATTATAACCTTTTATGATCTTTTAGATGGCATGTTATTTTTTCGAATGCCCCATATGAGTTGCTAAGATCCCACAGCACAGCCCTAAAAAACGTGATCAACTAAAATCAAAGCCAGTACTTGCTAGATTGTTCACTTTGACAAGGAAAAAAAAATACTAGATACACATTTTTGGATAGGTACAGTTGCGGTCAAAATAATAGTAGTGTTTATAAAAACATTGTTAAACCCATGAATTTTCGTGTTTTTTATTGCCTTGAAAGTCAAAAACTGTTACACTTCGAAAAAATAACCTCTTATCAAAGATTATGTGCAAATGTTTTTTGCTGCTAAGTAAATAAAACAAAAAAAAACAACCCATATTAATCAAATATGTTCGGTCAAAAAAATAGTAGTGCATCCGTAATTTGACCAAATATTATGTTTTCCTCTCATTTCTTGAACTGAATATTTTTAAGAAGGTTAGTTATTGTTTATCCATGAGATCTTCATAATTTTTTTTTGAAAAATTCGTTAAATTTTCGTCAGAAATAAGACGAGGCAAGAACTGCATAAGTTAACAGCGTAACCTCATAAAAAAACTGCTTTCGGACTGCAAATCATGTTCGGAGGTTCGAAACCTAACCGTATGCTCGCTCACCAACAACCTGAAGAAATGCCATAACCTACATTACAAAGGCTGAAACTCATGGGCAGAAGCCCATAATGTCACCAATGTTAATAAAACGAGTTGCATGCATTCCAAAATCAATCCTTTTACGTCAGAATCTGAAACCAAAGAACATCCCAACTTCTCACTAAAAAAATGTCAACAATTAAGTTATAGCCCAGGAAAATTGACTGAATTGTGGTGAAGAGCTTTATTTTAATGTCTTAAAAATTTTCAAAAAAATAATACTAAATTTGGACGGGACTAAAATTTGGAAGGGGTTTAAAACAAATTTCTCGAAAACTATAAGTTTTTTTTTTTTTTTTAAATTGTAACTAAAAGTTTCAGCTTATGTTATTCTACACAAAAAAAGATTTGAGCACTTTTTTTTTCGTAAAATCAATAGATTGTGAGAAAAACGTACAAGAGCTTTAAGGTATAAGAAAAATTTGTAAAAAAAAAAATGCCATAAAAATGCATGTTTCGATGGGCAATTATATTTTTATGCGATTTGTGTTTGGGTAGGTATATGTATCTCCGCATTATAAAAAAAAAAAATTAAGTGATAAAGGTTAGAAAAAATCCGCCAAAAAGATTTTGATAGGTTTACTTAAAAAAATTTTTGGATTTTATATTTGCACAAACTGGCCAATGAAAATTTTTTAGAGAATGAAAATATCTAAATTCGTCTTTAAGTTATAGTATTTCAAAGTGCACCTGCATATAGGTACCGTTTTATTTCGATCAAACTACAAGAACTAGACAAATTTTGCAAAAACGGTCAAATACGTAGGGATACCACAAAAAAAAAAAAAAAAAAAGAAAACGCGTCCAGTACTCTCGCAGTAGTGTGGAAAATAGTACAATAAAAGAGACACAATAGGTATTTTGACATTTTAGTACCAATTTTATTTCCCAGATAAAAATCTTTTATGATTTTTTTTTTTATAAACATTGTTTTTTTTTTTTATTTTTGAACTTGTTCAATAACAAACCACCTAACTTACCTATTTGTTCTTACTATTTGCGCTCTGTTCGCTTTCTGGAGTCACTTTCAATTTTCAAACGGTCACAACGAGCACTTTATTTTTGATTATACGCGCGAAAAAAATCAAAAGAAACCGCTTTAATTCTAAAATTAAATAAATTAAATTTGTTATATGTATATTTTCACTCTTAAGTAAAATCGAATTGAATAAAGAAAAATATTTATTTAACTATTTTTTATTAGATTATTATTGGTGTAGTTTATTTTGTCCGACTATTTAATAAAAAAACAATTTCCAAGAATTCAAAGAAAATATTGCCAGATGTTTGATACTTTTGATTTTATTTTCATAAATATTGTTATTTTTAATTTGTATCATAAGAGAAAGGAAAAATAAATTATTTTTGAAGATTAAAACACAAATTAAACACTTTTCAAACACAAAAAAAAACACTACCTTTTTTTAAACCGATAGAAGAATTTTTGCGCTGGAAGTAAAGTGTTGTTTTTAAATTTAAAACCGTTTTTTTTTTTTTTTTTTTAACTTTACGAACGAAAAATAGAAATTTAAAACAAAAATTAAGAACACTGCTTTTCCAATCGGCGACGGATACGACCAAAAAATATCGCTAAACGAAATACGTTGATTTTTTGGTATATAATCTTTCGGAATTTTTTCAAATTCGATTTCGATTGATTGCCGCGCGCTCTTCGAGGCTTGTTTACGGTACCTCGATTTGTTGATAACTAAAAATCCCGAAACATAATGTGTTGGGATTTCAGTGTGTATATTTCGTTTTTTTCTTGTGGTGTTATTCAACAATCTAAGGGGTGCTGCAGCTATGGTGCTTACTGCCACCTTGTCTCTTGTTGTTATTATTTGGTATGCAGCGCTCTTCTCTGCCCCGAGCAGCTGTGTGTGGGTGGTGGGCGTAAAGCTTTTTTTTTTTTTTTTTTATTTTATTATATTTTTTTTTTGTGCAAGCTCGCACTACACCAACCAAACCACACATAGCTCATACAAGCATCGAGTCAATAGCTTTTGGTTTGTTTACGTCGCTCTTTGGTATTTCGCGTAGTTTCGGGAAGTTTTTTTTTTTAAGTATACTGACTGATACTGATAGGGTACACTGACTGGGATGGATAATCTGAGAGAAAACTCGGGAAAAAAATCTCGTTGGTTTGAATTGGTAAAGTGCTTGACTATGATTCTGAGAACTCGAAGCGCTTTTCTTTTAGTGCCTCGATATATTCCTGGGTGGGCGGTTGCGCTGTGAGTGTAAATAAATGTTGAGTCCATTTTCCTGCGTAGGATAGAACTGAGAGGTGCCGTGCAACACACGAAAACAAGGTATTTGAAAATAAAAGCTTTTCTAGTTATCCTACAAGATATTTGTGCTTTTTTTGTTTGTAGTTGTTTCCTTTAAAGGTTTCAGGGGTGTTGAAACTTTTATAAGCGAAACGTTCTCTGCTCCGGAACATGTATGTAGATGTCTTTTTTAAAACTCCTAGATTTACTTATTAAACAATTTTGTATACATATTGACTAAATTCAAAAATATAGGTAATTGAAATTAAGTGAATTTATTTAATACATAATCAAGTCCAATGTATTCCTTGAAGTAAATTTTTTAGTAGGTACATATGTACATTATTATTACAATTACGAGTAGTGTGCTTTAGGATTCAAGAACTTCGTAACCTCCAAATTAAAAATTTAAAAATATTAGATATAGTTTCAAACACCATCAAAACTCGCGATGATAAATAAATAGTTTCAAAATTATCTATATATTATGTAAATTAGACCGATTCAAAAAAAAATTAAGTTGTCTCCGATTTTCAATGCCACTAGCTTTTTAGTGAAATAATAAGCCTGGTAAAATTTCAGCCATTTGGATTAAAAAATCTGTAAACATTTTTAAGAAAAAAAATTGGTACACAATTTTTTAGTATTTATTTATGTCGAATTAAAAATTAAATTTTGAAAAAAATTATCTACCCGTTTTTGAAATATCGAATTTAAAAAAAAAAAAAAAATTTGAATTTTTTTTTTTAAATCCAAAATTATTTTTTTTTTTTTTTTTCGAAAATTTTGATATGCAATATTTTTTCAACTTTTAAGAAGCTTTTGTATAAAAAATTTAATTTAAATCGGTTACACACATACTGCGATAGTTCAAAATAAAGAAAATGGTTCTATGAGAGGTACTGTTAATAATGGCTAACTGTAAATTTTGTTTTTGGTAGATCGTAGACCATACTAATATTAGTATTTAGAATAGTTTTAATCAAAATTGTAGGAGTCGTTTTCGAGAAAATTTATATTTCCTGTAACGGTTTTTTAACATTTATATGGAAGTTACCGTTAATTTTGAATATAAGAAAATTTGTATTCAAAATATTTTAGATAATGTTAAAAAACCGCTTGTTACCAAGTTTCATAAAAATCAACAAAGTCGCTTTCGAAATATTTGGTTTTCAAAAAAAAATTTTGATTTTTTTTTTAAAAATTAAAAATTTTGGTTAAATGGTTCTATGGGAGATACCATTTAAAACCATTTTTTGGAAATTTTATTTTTACATAAATGTAGCATATACTTAATAAAATTTATTAATTTTTTTTTTAGAAAAATCTGTCGAGCCATTTTTGAGAAAAATAAGATTTTCCAAAAATGCTAAAAAAAAAATTATATGGCAGGTACCGTTATTTTTGGTCCTAAAAATAAAAGGAAAAAAACGTGTCGGGGTAATGTCCCGAAAACACTTTACACTAAGTTTAATTAAAATCGGCCCATGGGTTTAAGCTGTAGGCTAGTCCACAGACAGACAGACAGACAGACAGACAGAATTGCGAGACCCACTTTTTTCGTCTTCTCTATCATCGTAATGCCAAGTTTGATTGTTATCTCGAGTTCAATTTCTTTTACGAATCCAAAACTTGCCATATAATACCTATATATCGCAAGTAAAAATATCAAAGCAATATAATATGTATCAAAAAATTAGTTAAAATCCCTTGTCAAATTATTGACAATTTTTTCTGTATTTTGAAATTTCGTACTGAATATTCTGACCTTAATTGAAAAGCCTCCATTTATAAGGGGCTTTGCAACTGAATTTAACGTCCTCAAGTCATTAGATGTGCAAAATTGCATACATTTTCGTCATTTCTTGACGAGATTCTTGTGGGAAATGATTTTTGTCCCCAAATTGCGATTGGATCACTATACTGTGCGCCGGCCGTTTGCATTTAAGTTCTCCAACAAGGAGAACTTTTATATCCCAGGTTTGTCGATTTTTTTTTTTAAATATCTTTGACATTGACTTTTATCATGTGCATTTTTCTTTTCATTCAAAAAAGAAAAATACTACATCATTCATTTAATACGCATTCGCAAATCAATCCGCGCGCGATTTTCCATTCAGGCACATTAACCCAAATTGTTTGCCCTAGTAAAGTTCACCAAACGCATAAATCTCCCGCAACGACCTTGTACGTGCCGCTACGCTACCAACAAACAGACAAAAAGCACACATACTCTAATCTAGAAAGCTTCTCTCTGTAACAAAAGCTCAAACGAGGCATTTATGTGTCGGCTTCTTCATCTAAAGTGATGCAAATGCAATGGCCAGGTCAGTTTGTCAACTATAATTGGTATTGTTTCATTTTGATTTAAATTTATTTGTATTTTTGTTTTGAAAGAAAACTAATGCCAAATACAAAGCGAATACGTTTTGTTCTCAAAATTATTATTCTTGTTGTTCGTATTAAAGAAGAGAACAAAAGCACTCAGTGAGCAGACAGCAGATTCAACTGTATGTATGTAAGTTTAAGACAGGGTGTATTTGTGTATCTTTTTTTTTATAAGGAATAAGCTTCAACAAGTTGCAAAAGTAGAGTATAAACATGGGAGGTGAAATTTGCCACTCTCCTTTGTTAAATTTCCCCCGAACCACAACTACTCCTACGCTTTGGCAAGAGTCGTACATACAAAAATGAACTTTTTAAATGCGACGAGTGACTACAACAGCTGTTTAAAAATGTTTTTTTTTTTTTTATTTATACATATTTGTTTTTTTTTTTTCTATATTTTTTCTGTTTAGTTGTATTTTTGAGATTAAAAAAATCTTTTTTGTTGTATCTTTTACCCATTTACCCTTTGTACACTGCTGCACCATTTAAATTCATTTATTCGCTGGGTAGAATGATTATTTTGTGGATAAAAAAGGAAGCTGAGAAAACTCAAAGAGGATACCAACCATTCTCTACGTCAGTATAGTTTTATATATATTTTTTTTTTTTTTTTAGAAAAATTAAATAACAAAGAAATTTTTTCCATTTTTATCTTTGCTTTCTCTCTGCTTTTAATGATAGTGTAGTTTATACGGATGGACAGGCAAATGAATTTGTGCAAGGGCAATTCTTTTTCGCTACGAGGTGAGGGATTTATTTCAT
This sequence comes from Epistrophella euchroma, assembly GCA_947049315.1. Taxonomy (NCBI): domain Eukaryota; kingdom Metazoa; phylum Arthropoda; class Insecta; order Diptera; family Syrphidae; genus Epistrophella; species Epistrophella euchroma. The sequence goes on along the minus strand of OX346247.1, from coordinate 110,111,397 downwards.
TTGGCAAATAAAGAAGCAAAAGATGAAAAAGCATCAATCAATTAATTGCGATTATTTTAGTTTCGATTTTTTATTTGCATAATTTTTTTTTCTTCACACAAAGGAATGAAATAAATATGCGAAAATTTGCGAGGGTGAAAATTTTATAGTCGTGATGGGTAGCGTTGAATTTATTTAGAAGAGATCGAATTTTTGTTATCATTAGAAATCTATGTATATGGCAGGAGCTCGGTGTCGGTGTATTTGGTTTACATTGGAATAATAATTGATACAGGACACAGGAGGTGCCAGTGGCGTCAAATGTTTCATACAACAAGGTAGATCCTATGATGTTTTCTATATTTTTTGGATATTTTAGATAATTTTCTTACATAAAATCGAATAGGTAGATAATGTATACGAACATAATTTAGTTTGTAACAAAATAAATTGTTTTATTGTTTAAAATGTCACAAGACCCATTATTATACGTTAAAAAATATATTTTTGAAAGCCATTTTGGTTGACTTAACTTGACTTATTATAAAGTGATAAACAGTCTGTGCCGAAGAAAAAATTAAATTCACAAGTAAGGGAGCACGAATTTAGTCTTACGTTTCAAAGACTGTAAAGTGACTAACAATTAAATTACTCATAGTATGTAAGTTACTCATAAGAAGTGATGTGAAAATTATTATCAAAAGAATAATGTTTTTTTTTTTTATTTTTTATTTTTATAAAAGAAAAAAGAAAATTAGTAATTAAAAATCTTCTTAAAACTTATCAGTTGTGCAACCAAGGGTAGGTAGGCTGTTTGCTCTAAATATATGCGACACGAAAAATTTCAACAATTATTGGCAGTTTCTTTTGCAGTTTTGTTGGCCTAAAAAAAAAAACGTCAAAACGTCAATTGACTTTTTTTTTTACAAACCTTATAAATTACTAAGTATGGTATTATTTGTAGACTAAAACTATCCAGGAGTTGATATCATTGGTTGTTCTCGAGGCATTCGGGAGTTGTTATCATTGGTTCTTCTCGAGATATTCGAGCCGAAAAACATTTTTTAACAATGTTTAGTATTTTTTTGCAGTTTTTTTGGTCTAGAAAAATAACAGTTAATTATATTTTTTTACTAACTCTATTGATTATCAGCTAAAACTTTGTGTATTAAATAAAATTAACCCAAAGTTAATATCTTTGTTTGTTCTCAAGATATTCGATATATTTTAACAATTTTTAATGTTTTTTTTTTTTTATTTAAATACAAAATTGCGGGTTGATTTTGTTTAAGTATTACCAATTTTTCATTACGTCATTATGTATAGAATGTAGACAAACCGAGGTCCATAGCATTATTTGTTCTAGAGATATTCGAGAAACAAGCCATTTACAACTTTTTTTTTTTAATTACTGTAATAAGAAAAACGCCAATTGAATTTTTCTGAAAATCCTTTCTGCATGTAATGACCTTATTATCTGTAAAATAAAATTTAATTGAAGTCGATATCTATATGCGTTCTCGAGATATCGTCGGCGAAAAACAGCTTCCGAACGTACGTACACAGACATCTCACTAGAAACAATGTAATCCGACTCCAGACACCTCGAAACGTCGAGAAATGTCCAAATTTTTAATTTCACAAGTACTGACTGTACTTTGCATTGTTTTTTTCTTAAATTTGAAACCATGCTAACAAAATTGAACTTTCTATCACATGTTCCAACGAGGTTTTTTTTAAGTCCCAAAGAAAAAGTCTCCACTCCCGATTCTGTGTTTGGTACTTAATTTCAAGATCAAATGGTGGAGGATTCAATTCAAGATTTCGGTAATTAGTAGCACTAATTATTGGCAAGGGTAGGACTTTTTAATTGGGAGTATTGGCAATTAGTAGCACTAAAATCAGCACTAAATTTCTTCATCATTAGTTTTTTGAATTTTTGTGTTTTGAGGTGCGGCGGTCCTAGTTTGACGTCGAACTGGGTCAGCCACAGGTTTGATGGGGGGATTATAGTTCCAGATCGGCATTGCGATTCAAAATTGGAACCTAATTAGCACTAAATTCCTGCATCATTAAAATTTCAAACTTCGATTGTGGCGGACCCAGCTTGACGGCCTGTTTCTGTTCCTATGTCTCTTGTTCACCCTCACATATTCTGCACATTCTCTGTTCTTCTCGTTTCCAGTACCATCTTTTTCTCACCTCATTCCCAAGTCTGACTCTCGCTATTCCCCACGTTCTTTCTGTCTTCCATCCTGCTTTCAAATATTGCGGTATCCTCTCTGTCATTACTTTTTATTAGTTCCCGTCTTTCCTTCTACTGTCCTTTTCTGTTTTCGCTTTCCACTCCCTCGTATCCAGTTGTACTGTCCTTTCTTCCCTCCCTTCCTCTCATTTCTTTTCTCCCTTGCTCCAATCGTGATCCTCTCTCTCATCCATCCCTCTCTCTTTCTCTTTCATCTCCTCTAAACATCCACTTGCTATTTCCCTATCTTTTCTATCTATTAATTTCTCTTCATAATTCCATTCCCTTCTCCCTGCTCTTATCGTTATCTTATCTCCTACCCAGTTTCTCTTCTTTATCTGCCTGAATAAGTTAAACAGTATTGGGCTAATCGGGCACCCCTGCTTTCTCCCTTTCCCGTCCAAAATGTTCCCCTCTTTTATAGTTTGTCTTAAAAAAAAATCGCATTACCGAAATGAGTTTCTAAAGCTTTTAAAGAAAATTGCTTTATATTTTTGTATTATTACTTTTGCAATATGTGTTTCTGAGTAGTTCAAACAATGTTGCATTTTAAAAACTCATAAAACCTTCGTTAAAGACATCATTACTTTCACTACATGTCTTTGATAAATTATAGTTAAAGTATCTATTCAAATTTCCTCAAGAGATCAGCGGATGTTAAAATACTTTATGTATCGAATGCAACTTCCCACACTATGTATACTATTTTGTCACAATTTTTGTTCACATTTGATTACTGTTAGCCTTTATAGGAGATACAACTTTGTTTTGCTTTTAGTATATAAAACAAAAGTATAAATCCACATATTTAAATTTTATTTATTTTTGAACAATTTTTTGAATGCACTGAGTCTACGTTTAATTAAAATAAAATAATATGTTCATATAATTGAATTTCAAAAATATGAAAATTGTTTATTCTTTATTATTTCTTTTTTAAAGCGAAAAAAGTCCAATTATAATGTTATGGGCTTGTGAACACTTTTTTCTTATTGTTTGTTTTGAAAAATAAAATGCTGTGCTATTTTTCTACTTTGTTTCAATTTTTATTGAGCTTTTTTCATTTGTGCAATTAAAGTGTAATAAAAATATGTTGGTAAATGAGTTAATTTATAAGAACTTCTACTTTTAAAGTACAGTTATTAATCGAAATATTTATAGTTATTAAAAAAAAAAGTTTTGCGGATAAAAACTTATTCGAAAAGATGTTTGCAGGTAAGCTTTTTTGGTCAAACCCGCCTGGAAAAAGAATTTCAATAAGACCCTGGCAAGTTTTACATAGTTACTAACAAGGGTCTAGCAAGGGTTACCATAGGCATTCGCTAGGCTCTCGCCAGTTATGAACCTTTTTGCCTTGTCAGTTGAATTCTGTCTAAGCCCTGACTAGTAAAAACTAGACCACATGTTTTGTTTTACATGGTTTTCCATTCAACCATTTCAGATAGGGGGGTCAAAGCTAGAAGCTGTTAGTCGCTTTTTATTATGTTAATCTAGATAGACATCTAGTTTCTTGATGCCCACCACCCTAGTTATACACTCCAAATGATCGTCCATGTCCATGGAAGAACATCATCGTATGCGGAATATCATTGACGTTGTGTACTTGTCAGTGTCTGGTACAGTTGGTTTTAGTCTGTATTATTGACGCGAGACAATTCCTTGACAACGCATTGTTTAGTTTAATGTCATTTACTTTGGTGTGTGTGCAAGTATGTGTGAAAGACTGTAGGTATATTTAGTGAGGTTGTTCGGAACAGCTTAGAACATAAAAGAACAAGTTCAATGAGAAATTTTCTGTTATAAACTGTTCTGGCTTGCTGTTCAGTGAGTCTGTTTGCATATTTGCTTTTTAGGTAGAACAACTGAGAACGGATTTCTGAGAAATGTCAAAATCAGTAGTAATTCTGTCTTGTTCTGTTTTGTCTAGTTGCGATTATACTATTTTACACACCGATTCACAATCAAAAATGATTTCGGTGTAAGTACATAGTTAGTTACCATCAAGAACCTCACTTAAATGTTAAATTAAATAACTGTTCTCAGCGAGGCACTAATAGGGGTCGTCATGTTTTCCTCGTCCATGTTTTCCTAAATGAAAACATGCCGGGGCCTTTCCTATACTTGCCATTTTCACGACTTTTTCTTTAATAGCATTGGTCACGTAAAACATTTATAAATACATTATTATTATTCGTAGTTGTACTACGTATTGTAGGAAATCGTCCCTTATTTACATATATTTTAGATATTAGAGAATAAACTACGGTGATTTTTGTAAATTTGAAACAAAGTTATTAAAATGAATATATCTCGATGAAGCGAGATTATGTGATACCACGCCCCAAACACGACGCTTTAACTTAAAGATTAAGCTATTGACAGTTGTAGTCGTTAATCGAATTTACGACATATAAAATAATATACGAATGGGTTATTATAGATTCAAAACCAAACTATTTTTCAAAAATCCCCCTCCTCAAACAAAAATTTTAAATCGCTGTTTTAAAAAAAATTTTGGGCTGTTGTACAAATATGGTTCATGGTACGGGGTTCGGGGAACTTCAACTCACCGCCAAAGATAGTTGAGGTAACGTTATTGACCATTATAAAGTACTTAAACCTTGAACCATTGATACATCTCCAGTGAATCTGCCGAAGTCGGTGAGTTAAAATTTTCTAAAAATCCTTGAAAGTGGGAAATATAATTTTAGAATTAACTAATTTTTTAATTTTCTATAATTAAGAATAATTTTTAACTTCCCATTGAAAGTTATTGTAATCGGTCCGATTTGTGAAACTGAAAATTTTAACATTTCTCGACGTTTCGGGGTCTCTGGAGCAGAGAATAAAACGAGTCGAGTACTGTTCACGAACATCGAATACTCACTCGAAAAAAGCGAGTTCAAACAAACAGAGTCAACTCAAAAGAGATGTTCACGAGTTTTCCTGTTCACGAGTATAATGACTCGTGATTCACGATAAATACTGAACGAGTATGGACGAGCATACCTTGCAACCGAGTTGAAAGGTTTCGAATAAAAACGAGTCAAGCGCTTGTGAACAAAATGATCACGATCAATGTGCTCGGATGTACTCGACTCGTAAGATGTGTATCCGAGGTTGGTGGTTGATGGGTATTGGGCTAGCTAAACTCTTCGGTGTGTGTATTGGTGGTTGCATAGTTATGAAACTACATCTTCTTTTTGTTTTCAATACAATAGCAAAAAAAATAAAGAATCCAGTTTAACTTCTTTCCACAAACCATAAAAACGATAAATACACAAAAATACCTAAAATCTACCTACCCTACAACAACGAACGACCATATTATGTACCCATCCGCAAACAAAATGTTCACGATATTCACTTTGTTCACGATCACCTATTTTGGATCGAGTATACTCGCTTTGTTTTGAGTACTCGAAAATATTTCCAATTATTTACGAGCATTTTGCTTCTCTCACTTGTATAAGTGAGAGAAGTTCACGAGTTCGAACAATTTATTTGTCCTTACTTGTGAGTATTTTAACTTGTGGATAACATTACTCGTGAGCATAGAAGCAGAACGATCGAGTATGAACGAACATAAGGAAAAAGTGGAATTGTTCGAACATATTCGAACATGCTCTTTTTAATCTCTGCTCTGGAGTCGGATTACATCGTTTTTAGAGAAGTGTCTGTGTACGTATGTAAACGTTCGTACGTTCGGAAGCTTTTTTTCTATCACGATATCTCGAGAACGCATAGAGATATCGACTTCAAATAAATTTTATTTTACAGATAATAATGCCATAACGTGCAGAAAGGATTTTCAGAAAAATTCAAAAAGCTGTTTTTTTATTACAATAATTTTTAAAAAAGTTGTAAACTGGCTTGTTTCTCGAATATCTCTAACATAATAAATGCTATCGACTTCGACCTGGTTTCAATCTATACATAATGATGTAGTGAAAAATTGGTAATACTTAAAAAGAATCAACCCATAGTTTTTTTTAAATTAAAAAAAAAAAAACATTAAAAATTTTTGAAAAATATCAAATATCTTGAGAACACAAAAAGATATTAGCTTTGGGTTAGTTTTATTAAACACACAAAGTTATAGTTGATAATCGACAGAGTTTGTAAAAAAATTCAATAAATTTCTAGGCCAAAAAAAAGTGCAAAAAAAAAAAAAATTATAAAAATTGTTAGAAAATGTTTTTCGGCTCGAATATCTCGAGAACAACCAATTTTTAATTAATAATTTTCTTATAAAAAATAACATCGGGTGTAAAGTTTCAAAGGGAACCAATGGGAAGTTATCAGTGTGGGTCAACCCCAGCCTATTTTTTTTTAAATATAAAATTAATAAATGAAAAAAGGTAAAAATGAAATTAGGTTTAGCAAGTTGCATTGTGTGCCTCACTTTTTAGTGTTATCATAAGTTCCCACATAAAATTATATCTTGCTATGCAAATTATCATAATTATGTTTATTTGCCATGAAAAGCCTTGAATTTCCTTCAACACACAATATACTCGTTAATGCATAAGTTGGCTATTCATCTTACTATTAACTCGATAACAATTTAATAAATTTTATCGACAGACAAAGCCTTTCCAACCGACTTTAATCTAACACGTGCCGGTACGGTATCTTTTTTTTTCCTAATCTCACCAAAAACCTAACTAACCCACAATGATACTTAATTCACTTTGGGATACAGCCAATATTTGAACAATGCCACATCCACAAGCTCGTTAAATCGTTGGTATCTGATATACAGATGGATGGGTACGTTTTGTATTTATTTATATCGGTTTGGGACTAAGGCATGCTACACATTATCTCAAAGGGAATCTAAAACCCTCTCGACTTTTAGATTCCAATTCCACCTTCAATAGGAAGAACCATTAATTTCTGTAATCGATTGATTCTGCTGACAAAAAAAAAAAAAACACGTGATTGACGTCCTTGCTTGTGCTATCAGATAGAAAAAAACCTGAATATACGCATTCAAAATTCATCTTCTTTGTCTTTTACACTTTTGCGATTAATTAAGCGGTTCTTTGCTTTTTGCATGTGTGTTCTTCGTTCACGTTTAATTGAAAGTCAACAACCTCCTCTTTACATATGAGTCACGTTAAAGGTGTATTTTCCACACGTGTATGAGTTCGTGAGGACTAAATTACCATACATACCGTATCCGTATGGAGCATTTACTCTCAACTCAACTCCAGCTCAACCCTTGAACGTATATGTGGGATTTCATTGAAATCCTTTTGTAGGGATATGCTATTTAAAATCGAAGAACGTGCAACAATTTTGTAGGATTTTGCTTTTAAGTTGACGTGGGCTATAGATGGCAGGAAGGTGGGTATTGGGTTGGGTATATATGTACTGTACCTAAGCAAAGCTTGGGAGGAATTTATTAAACCGTGTATGTAACAAAGAAACAACCATGCGAGTAAAATGTTTCCGTTTTTGGATATTACGGTTGCTTCAAAGGTTAGGTATATGAAAACTTACACAAATGACTAGCTTTATAAATGGGGTATTATTTTTCACATCAAGCGTTTCGCATAGCAACGTGTGTGATGTAGAAAATTTAAATTTCAAAAAGATAACAGTGCTGGGGATTACAAAAGTATATGAGTCGTTGAACTCGTCCTTCTGCTGGATTTAAAATAAATTGGTTCTTTATTCAAACAAAAAAGTAGGTACCTACCCATCTGAGTTAATCGTATCTACGTGTATGAATATGAAGGATCAATAACGTTAAAATTAAATTGTGTGTTATGTGAAAAGATGTAAAATATTTTGAAACGCATAATATGCATGATAAAATGAAATTTCTCAATTAAGATTTTATTTTGAACTTATATAGGTAGAAAAACATTTTTTAGTGTGTATTTAATTACATACATGTATGTATTATCGTGTCACGTTTAAACTCACATTTTATTTTTTTAAAGAAGATATCGGTCGGAACAAATTATAATAATTAGTGAAAAAAAAAATTGTAGTAGCTCGTAGTGTATAATGGTAAGTGTGTCATGCCAGAGGTCTGGATTCAATACCAGCCGCTTTAACCTACAGTTTTTTTCAAGGCTACTTGAGAGAAAGTGACAAATCTTCCAAGAGTAGCTCACCTTAGCTGTTTGAATTCGGCAATAGACTCTAGGTCCCCTCTATTCCTGGAGACACGCACACAGGAATTGTTGAGAGTTGTAAGCTTGTAAGTCAATAGGCTCTGGTTCTTCATGAGCCGTTGTGCCAGTAAATTTATTTAGTGAAAAAAAACTAAATGATGTTTTAAGCTATTTTCTTAACAAATCTTATTTGGCTTAGCACTTAGGTCTATTTTCTAATTTTTAATTTTCTTTTTTTTTATATACTCTCCGTTTTTTTGTTTCAAATCATAGCAAAATTGTATTTTTTGTGTTTCAAATCATTAAAATTGTTATAAAAGAAAAATTGGCATTTATATTTTTATTTTTTGTGTTTCAAATCATGGCAAAATTGAATTTTTATGTTCCAAACATTGAAATTGTAAAAAAAAACTAAGAAAAAAGAAATAATAAATAATTAAATAATTTATTGTTTTCATTTAAAATTGTAAAACATAAAAAAAAAAGAGATTTGTATAAGGAAAATCATAGTGAATTTAAATAAAACTTTCATGTATTGTATTATTTATCATTTTAAAATGTCTTTCAGGCAGACGGCAACCAAGCCATGTCCTTACATTCTTGGCTTTAAATTATTGTAAATACTTCAAATTGTAATAAAGAACTTTATCTATCTATCTATCTATCTATCTACTCTCCGTTTTATGACTTTATCTGCTTTAAAAGAAAATAGGGCTTTTTGTATTGAGATTTAAAAAACTCCAGCAACCAGCACTTTTAAAGGACACATTACTAATAATAATAGCATCATTTCTATTAACAAATACATAATATAATTTTTAAAATTGTAAAACACTGTTTTACAAATAATAAAAAATTTAAATTTATAACTTTTTTTTTCGCAGAATTTTGTTAAAAAGAATTTTGAAAAGCAGAATATTGAAAAGCTAAATTTTGAAAAGCAGAATTTTGTAAGCATAATTTTGACAAACAAATTTTGACCCAGATAACCCTTGTTGGAAGTGGTATCTATTCGAAACAACTGAATCTCAGTCTATCATATAGACTTCCCAATCAATGTAGTGTGTTCCAAGCAGAAGTAATGGCGATAAAAGAGGCATTATCCTGGCTCAAAGAAAACGTTATATCTTGTAAGGATATACGTATCTTCTCAGACAGCCAAACCGCTCTAAAATCTCTCGCGTCTGTCTCCACAAACTCTATCACAGTCCACGACTGTCGATCATCTCTGAATGAGATGACAGAACAGTTTAACATTCACCTCATCTGGGTGCCGGGCAACAGGGACATTCCGGGAAATTGTAAAGCTGATGAGCTCGCCAAAAACGGAACACTCCTGCCCACTGTTAGACAAAGACACAACCTAGGAACACCACTTGCTACATGCAAACACCTCTTCAAACAATAGGCTCTAGAATCAACAAGTGCTAGATGATCACAGGGTACCACCTGCCTAGCAACTAAACAAATATGACCATGCATAGACCTGAAGCGGTCAAAAGTCTTGATTTCCCTGAGCAGACAAAGTTTAAGCTCCACAATTGGAGTCATAACAGGACACTGCCTCATAGGTAGACATGCTAAGAGGCTGGGGGTCTACACTAATGACTTTTGTAGAAGGTGCATGGACGAGGAAGAAGAGGAATCAATGCAACATCTTCTATGTACATGTCTGGCACTCTCCAATAGAAGGAACACCTACCTAGGTAGCCCCTTCTTTGATAATACCAGTGAACTGGCAACGATCGACACAAAATGTCTCTCAAATTTCATTAAAAGTACAAAATAGTTTGATTAATTTCATAACTCTCCCATGAGTAACTTTCCTTAGTGGTACCACAATGGACCCTTAGGGTCTAAGTGAGTCAACAACATCTAGACGGCAAATCTAACCTAATTTAACCTAACCTAACCTAACCTAACCTAACCTAACCCTTGTAACGTTGATATAATATTCAGTGTTTATAAAAAAAAATTCCTTTTCGAAAGGTTAATTTTAATAGCTTGTGCATGCATATTAGGGTGTCCGTTATTTCCCAAACTTACTTTTTGTATGGATCAGACACCCCCGAATAGAAGATTTATGCCCTAAAGTAAATTTATGGACCAAACAAAAAAAAACTTGGCCGAGCTCATTAATCCGTACCTCAAAAGCCATAATCTTTTTACGTATTTTTTTTCCTGCCTGCAGATATTCTTAATTTTTTTGTTGATTTTTATTATACTATGATCATCCCTTTAAAAAACTTGATTCAAAGTTTATTGAAGAAAAAAATTCTATATAGAAAATCAGCCCTATCATAGTATCCGATCGGAACGGAATTTTTTCCGAATTTTAAGAAATATAAGAAATATCACTTTAATTTTTCCTTTTCAACCACACGTCGAAATAATTTTCCGGAGGTGTAACCGATTTTTGAGAAATTTGTATCATTAAAATGAAAAATAAAAAAACATTTTGTATGAGTCGGAGAAATTTGTGACTATGATAATAGCCGCGTTTTATTATCTATGGATCTGGATCAGGATCTTCCCTTGAAAATAAAACGATATGGATCACAATGACAGCAGTGTTATATGACCATCTCTTTTTTACTTACGTTTTAATTATTTTCTGTTGTTTCCCATCTCTTTTCTTTAAACTGCAACATACACTACCTTACCATAAAGGCCATCTACCCGCCAGAGTAAGAATTAATTTTTGGATCTTTGAAATAGATCCAAATAGAGAGCAGGATCCCGAATTGTTTTTGTATTACGTGTTAAGAAATGATCCCGATCCAGATCCGTAGAAAATAAAACGCGGGTATTATTTCTGTTTCCTCCAGACATACGAAAACACTATTTTCAATTACAGGTGGGCAAACCTCGATATGCAACCTCATGTACAAGCAGGAGCATCCGAATAGTTGAGGTGAAACTGCTGTTCCATTATCTTCTTTGGTTAATATTTTATGTCAAAGATATTTGACGAAATTCTGGATAGGGGTGGGGGCGGAAGATTTAAAATTGCCTTGGGCGGCAAAAACCCGAAATCCGCCACTGCGTTTATGAATAACATCCGATTTGTTTTTTTTTTTATTATTTACCGCCCGCTTAGGCTCTGCGTCAAAATTCCATACAAAAGAAATATTTGAAAAAATAAAACGGATCAACCTATTTGAAAGAGACATTCAATTGCATTAAGTAAACTAAACTTTTGAAATCCATTCAAAAATTATGTTTTCAATAAGGCCCTGGCAAGCTTTTCATAGTTACTAACAAGGGTCTAGCAAGGATTACTATAGGCATTCGCTAGGCCCTCGCCAGTTATGAACCTTTTTGCCTTGTCAGTTGAATTCTGTCTAAGCCCTGACTAGTAAAACTAGATTTGTTCCACATGTTTTGTTTTACATGGTTTTTCATTCAACCATTTCAGTGAGTCTGTTTGCATACTTGCTTTTAAGGTAGAACAACTGAGAACGGTTTTCTGAGAAATGTCAAAATTAGTTGTGATTCTTGTTCTGTTTTGTCTAGTTGCGATTTTACTATTTGACACACCGATTCACAATCATTATTTGAAATTTGCACAGTTCACACAAAGATTTTTATTACGATATAATAAGATTCTGCTTTTATTAATTTTCGTAAAATGATTTCACTATTCATAGTTAGTTACCATCAAGAGCTTCACTAGTACTTTATTAAATAAATGTTCTCAGCGAGGCACTAATAGGGGTCTGTCAAGTTTTCCTCGTCCAGGCTTTCCTTACCGAAAACTTTCCAGGGCCTTCTTTAAACTTGCCAAAAACTTGCCATTTTTCCAGGCGGGAGAGGTAGCAAAATGTTCGTTATTTAAAAATAAATCTGTTTTACTACCTACTTTGTAGAAATACTCATAGAATCTTTGGAGCAAACAAAATAACGGATGGAAGTTGAATTTAAGGAAAAACTCCTACTTTTGCTGTTTTCAATTTTCTCTAAAAAAAATAAAAAAAATAAATTTGATGGCACAACAGCTCATGAAGAACTAGGGCCTAGTGACTTACAACTCTCAACCATTCCTGTGTGCGTGTCTGCAGGAATGGAGGGGACCTACAGTTTATTGCCGAATCCGAACGGCTAACGAGCGGCACTTTTCTGTGACAGGAGATACTCTTGGAGGATTTGTCAATTCCTCGCAAGAGGCAGTAGCCGTTTTTTCTTTTTTTAAATAAATAGGTGGCGAGGCTGGAGATCGAAACTTAGACCTCCGGCATGACAGTCCATCGCACTAACCATCACGCCACGGCTACTCTCTAAAAACTAGAGGAAATTTCATGCCATGAGAAGCACAGTGGCCTTACTGATTTTTGAAAAGACAAAAACTAATCATGATGCCGATTATGATATCCGCAAAACTGCATCCGCAGTGAATCGCTGTATAGTGCCCTTTTGTCTCTCTATCGATTGCACGTGAAAAGAAAAACCAACAATATACAGCGAATCACTGCGGATCTATACTATTGTGGATTCCATAATCAACATGAATATTTATTATCGTAAATAACTGCTTCTCAATAAAAGTAAAATGACAAAAAAGTCGTTATTTCTCATATATGTAACTCCTTAACAGTACCCATGTGTGTTTTCAAAAATATATTCATGCAAAAGTTTGTACATCACAAGAATATATTTTTATTATTTTTCTGACATGTGTTTATATGTCAGTCTATCTTGAATTTAACTCTGCTAAGCTGGTTATAAATTACAGAAACACCCTGTGTAAAACGTCTGAGCACAATAAATCAAACACGCATTAGACATTCTACATTCATATATTTGTCATATGTTAGAATACTAAATTACCTTACATGCACTTCAACCCCTATATTTTCGTATATAAGAATGAATATAGGTACGTACCACACGAAGGCATAAACTACTGACAAACAATAACAACTACAATCTATATTTAGTTAAGGAAAGGAAAAACAACTCAATTCATGACAATCATTAAGTCAAAAATGTCCTGCGTCAAGAATAAATATTCTGATTCTCAGACAGTCTTGAGTTATGAAACAACTTACAAGCATTTATTTTATTTAAAATAAACATAGAAGGGTAGAATTGACAAATTGACTAAAAAACACATAGCCACAAGTTATAAAATATTCTCTTCAACTTGTCAACTTAATCTAAAGTTTACAAAAACGATGAGCTTGAAAATAGATTTTATGAAATCTTTTAATAAACATGAATAACTAGCTGACCCGAAAGACGTTGTCCTGTCTTAGTTATGAATTCGAACTGTTACATTCACATAGTAAAAAAAATTGAGTGCCTACTTCTAGATGATTTGCCATCAGATGAAAAGTAAATAACCAAATGTTATGACCCTTAAAAAAATATAGCCAAACGTGTTACACGCTGCTAAATTTTTATATTTCCATTTTTTTTTTGGATCTTGTAATCTATTACATGTGGATATAAGAAAAGAGAGAGGTGAAAAAATCCTTTTTATTATTCTTTGCCTGTTTTTAGTTCCCATGTATAACATTACAGACCCTTTAAAATAAATAATACAAAATAAGCATTAATTGGGTCACTGTGGCGTATACGTACTTTTTTATTAGCATATATTAGTAAGACTTAAGAAATTGTACATCACAGCTTTACAGTTAATTTTTTATAAACAGAGTTAAGTTAGAATTTGTTGTTTATAAAAATTGAAATCGATTGCGAAATTTATCCCTCTATTTCCTTCCTTTTATTCCTAACTATCCCTTATTACTTCCTTCAGCACATATATTTTTTTTTGTCTTTTTATCACTGACGAATAGGTCAAATTCGTCGCACAATTTTAATATATTAAGCGTTTTTTAGTACCACAAATACCTATATAAATGAAGAACTACCCTAAATTCTACATCAATAGAAACAAATAAGTTATACTTTTTTAAAAAGACTAATTAAATTATAAATATCCCTTTCTATAAAAATCGGTTGATGTTCAGCCGAATTATGCACGTATTGACAAAAACCCAATTCAGAAAGTATGGTTTTTACGATTTTCTGATTTTGCCGTTCGAATTTTCTAATTTTCGGTCAAATTTTCAAATTTTCGGCTCCATTGTGTGTTAATCTGGTTCAATACAAATCCAACAAAAAAATCCCCAACCAAATAGGACGATGTTTGGCCGAGTTATGCGCGTAGGAACACAAAAAGGGATCCATTTTTATATATATTCATATGTATATGTGTAGACAAATATGTTATTCAACTGAATTGTACGACTGGATCGCACAAACTCGCTCTTGTGGTCAAATCCTTTATATTTAAGCTAAAAAAGATAGAAATGGTTCAATAATGTCCAATAACGATTGGACTGTCTTGCCAAAGGTCTGGGTACGATTCCCAGCCTCTTCCAGCTACAAAAAACAAAAATGTTTTTTTCAGGGCTACTGCCTCTTGCGAGGAAGTGACAAATCCTTCAAAGGTATCTCTCGCCATAAAAAATGCCTTCCTTCTTAGCCGTTCGGATTTGGTAGAAAATTGTATGTTTCCTCCATTCCTTCATAACAACAATAGGTCCAGGTATACCTCCTTCACGAGGTGTTGCGCCATCAAATTTATTTATTTACTAGCTAACCCGGCGAACCTCGTTCCACCTAAGATTGATAAATTAATTATGTCGCTTTCGAAAGTCGAGCCCTTCTATTGAAAGAATGCAGCTCTTGGAACTAAATTGAATTCAATACTCTTTGTTTACAAACTCAAACTCAAACGAGCTCACTTAGATATGTATATGTACAATTGTACATACATATTTCGAAATATTATTGGGGTGCCTATAGGTTGGATTTGGGA
The DNA here is from genome assembly GCA_947049315.1 of Epistrophella euchroma. Lineage (NCBI taxonomy): Eukaryota > Metazoa > Arthropoda > Insecta > Diptera > Syrphidae > Epistrophella > Epistrophella euchroma. Next base: position 110,096,213 of record OX346247.1, on the reverse strand, counting down.
AACCTAATTTGAAACACAATGACTTAGCTCGTATGGGGTTCAAGACAGAAAATTGGTACCAAATAAATTATAAAATTGTACTGAAAAGAAAAAATATAGGGTTGCCACTTTTAAAATGGTCGCATGTACTTGTCAACCTAAAGTTGAATAAAACAATTTAAAATCACGTTTTGCACTATAATTTTGTATTTTTGTAAAATTTGTGGTTGTTTTAAAAAACAAATCATCAGCTGTAAAAAATTAATAGAAAATTCACCTACGCTTTCAAAGTTTGGAATATGTGCGCAACGGAAATATGCCAAAAACATTCTTGACCAAAAAAGCCGACGAAAAAACAAGAATTCATTCTTTTCCATTTTTTTATTAAAAAACATTCTTTTTAAACTAACAAAATTTCATCAGGTTCAAGTTTTAAACCTGGATCTAATTTTTGCCAAGAATCTCTATTCCTTCAAAAAATATGGATTCCCCGACACTCTCAACCGGGCGTATAAATGAGAAAATATACCATATAGAAGTGTTTGTGGTATATTTTTTAATCAAATCAGGGCTGCAGACATAACTTTGAATTCCCGTCCTTTTTCGCATTTCCGACATTTTTAATAGAATTTCATCCTCGCTATTAAAAATTTTACAATTGGGATCGGGCCAATTAAGTCTTATCTTGCGGTCGCATCGCGTTGTGGATGGAAAATTTGAGAAAAAATTTGCTCCAAAAAGGAGAAAACTGTATACTTTAACTTCTTCTTCAAAAAACCGAGACGAAAATGGGATAAAGCGTAATACGCTGCTGACTTAGGATTCGAATTCATTTAAAAATAACACAACGAAATCACAAACGAAAAATTTCGTTCTGCGATCGTTCTTCGATTAGCGATTAGCGAAATCGATTATTGTAGCAGATTATTTGGAGAAGTCTCCACGCTTTTTTTCGCACAGAATTAATTGTGAAAAACAAAGTGTTATAACAGCCGTGTTCCTTTGGGGTTGGCGAACTACCCATGAGTACTTTCCTGGAAATTTTCAATGAAACGCACAAATTTCACTTCCCTAGTAGCAATCTACTACAATTTTAAGTGATTGATAATTATTTATAATCTGTGGAATCCGTACCAACAAAAAGCTTGCGAAATTGTACACACACTTTCTCAGTTTATATGATTTTTCAACGTAAAAACTCATACAAAATTGGAAAGTGTGTGTAAAATTATCTATGGAAAGTCGTCTTGCAGAGACTCTAACCTCATTAATTGCTCTATTTTGTTTATTTTTGTTATTGGTGAATGGTGAACGTAAAAATGGTAAACAAATTGAAATGAAATGTCATGCACATGAAAAATCTCTTAACCTAGCCAGATGCCCTCTGGGGGATTTTAGGTGCGTAACTACTCTGCTCATCTACTCGCGCATTAGAGCTTGAGTAGAATAGAGTACCCTCAAAGGAACACGACTAACATGACCTTGGAAACATCAAAACAAATGATTATTCATAATTTTTCTGACTTAGGATTCGAATTAGCAACAACAAAAAAAATAAACAACATTCATTTTGTTACCAGTGTAATTTAAAAGAATTTTAAATACTTAATTTCACTTCGTTCTTACTGTGGCAGAGCTTCATCTCTTAGATTGTTGATTGTTTTTTTTGTTTTTTTTTTCCGAAAATTTTCTAGACATTTGTAAGCTAGAATTGAATCATTTATACCGGTACGATAAAAATGAAATGGTTCAAATATCAAGATATTAATAATGTCAAATTCCTTTCAACAAAAAATTAGATTTGTTTAGAAGGAAAAAACTCGATTTTTCTGGACAGATTCCCATTATTGAAAAAAAAAATTGATTCTGTTTAGAAAAAAAACGAATTTTTTGTTGAAAGGAATTTGACATAAGCATTATTTATTTTGAAATTTTGCCGCCCTCTACAAGTGCCGCCCGGGGCGGACACTGCCTCCCTCTATGTGCGTTTGGATTAAACTTATTTTGCGTTTGGGTTAGTTCTATTTGCGTTTGGGTTAAATCTGTGTACGAATGCTATATCTTAAAAAGTCTATGGCAAAAAAGTGGTTGCCTTGGAAAAAAAGTCAGTGGTTTTGAATGTTTGGTATGTAATGGCAAAAGTAGTTAAAAATCAATATCTTCGACAAACATAATGACATGTCAGGCATTATCTAATCTTCATTATTTAATTTAAATCATTAATTTACCTTGTCCAGTTACAGGGCATACAGGAAACAACTGAGCTTGCAAAACTTGCACACGACCCTGGAGTCCAAAAACGTTACTACTACCTCCGCCACCACTTACAAATCCTCCCAAAAACGAGCCTGTCAAATAATTCATTGCAAACTTTTAGCTAAAACTTGGCAGCATTTTTTTTTTTTTTTTATTTTCAACACCCAGTAATTTATATGACTTTTCACCATTGTCGAAAGCCAGCAACGTATGTCGTGCCTCGAAACTCCATCTCCAAAATGTGGTTCTTTTTTTTTTTTTGGGCTAACTGTAAAAACTTTTCATTTCGCTTCGGTCGTCACCGTTTTATGTACGTGTCGTCGTATTTTTTTTAAATCTTTTTGGGATAAGTGGAGGCGACCGAAATTGATTTATTAAAAACTTTTCGTTCTCAACTTGATTCGCGCATATTTTAATTAGATATTCTCCCGGAACGAATAAAAAAAAAACAAACACTTTTGAAAAACTTGTCCAGGGCCGCGATAAAAAAAATTCGGTTTGACTTTGAAAAGTTTCATTCGTTGACTGATTGACGATGGTTGTTGATTCCACCGAAAAGTCGTGCCAATCCGAATTTCAGCCTCTGTTCTTGTGTTTTTTTTTTAATTCGATTTGTATTGGTTTTTTTTTTGTCGGTTCCAAGCTCTGCCAGGCTTATAACTTTGCCATGACAAAATGTGAGGTTATAAACAACGAACGTACATATTTTGGCTTAACTGCAGGGTGTATCGAATTATGAGGCAAATTTTGGGGCTTAAGGCTGAATGCTTGTGGGAACGACAACCACGATGACGACGACTATGTCGATGATGGAGAATGTTGTTTTGTTTTTATTTAAGGATTCCAATAAAATCAGCCGGCTTCGAGTTTTTTTTGTTCTTTGGTTTAATTTTGTTGAATTAGGTTGTTAGGATGGTTAAATACCGATAGTTACGAGTTTAAGGGTTATTCTTGGTAACCAGCCAAAAAAAGAAATATTTTAGAATATAAGTAGGTATACCTATCAGTAGGTATAAATGCACTTCTGTATAAGAAGCTCGTTTAACATGGGATTGGATTTGTTTGTTGTTCTAAGGAGCTATAGGTATTCAGTTGTTCCTTGAAGTAGGTTACGATACGAGCAGCATAATAATTGTTTATTGAAAGACGATGAAATATCAAATAATCAGATTAGTAATAATAAGATTTTTTTTGTTTAATTTGTGCTGAAAACCGAAATGGAATCCAAATCCGATGTTTTTATTGCAGCTATAAGGAAATCGAAATGAATCTATAAAAAAGTAATTCTCGGTTAATAGGAAATTGCATAGACTGCAGTAAATACACTTTGCCATTAGTTTTTTTTTTTTATTTAACAGCTAATTGGATTTTCTTAGCTTTGGAATAGCAAAAAGATAAATACGAGGTTGTTTGAAAAAAAAAGTGAAATATTGAAGTCTGTTTTCTATGATCTTATATATTTGAGGAAAAAGACAGAAATTTCGACCTTTAAATCACATACGAAACAATTTATTTATTTTTTTAAACTTTCATGAGTTTAACTAGCCATTGGGGTTGGTATTTATTTAAAAAGTATTTTTTAATTTATTTAATTTGTATAGTTTCTTTTTGTCACATTACATGTCCCTCATCCTTCATTGTAGTCCAGTAAACAAAGGAAAAATAAATGAAATAAATCGTGTAGTCTGGGTTATTTTTTTAAGTGATAGGGGTGACCCTCAGGTCCAACATACTAAAAGTCCCCAGCCCAGGGCCGCGAGCTTAAGCCAGGAGAGGGGGTTTTAGGTCCCCTTTTTTAGTTTTTCGCGAATATTTCGAAAACCAAGGGCTTAAGTGAAAAAGTCTGCAACAAGAAATTAAAGTTAATTAAATTTCCTACAAAAATATTTATATTTTTGGTTTAAGCAACACTAAGGAAGATTCGGGGTGGAGCACTTAGCTACAAAAAATTTTGAAAATAAAATCATTTTACATTTTTTTTTCCAAAACTTTAAATTCAAATTCAATTTTTTCATAAACTGTTAAATAAAAAAAAAACTTGTTTTAGCAACAAAATAAAAGAATAGGTCTTTGGATTTTCAAAAACATATAGAATTGTATTATAGGTACTTCCGTTGATTTTAAATAATTATGTATGCACTTAACGTCAATGCTTTAGAAAATGGTCCCATCCTTATAAACGGGGAACATAGACCCCCCTTTTTTAAACGATTTTTTTCTTAGTAAATGTCTGAAAATTATTTAACAAAGCCATGGTCAGTAACTTGGAAAAATCCAGTATACTTTTTACCTTTGAAGAAACAGTATTTTTCATAGTGAATGCAAACACTGTAGCAAATAAATTAAATTAGGGAATTCTAACCCTCGCCACCTATTTAAACCCCATAAACTCTGTTCCAAATCATCAATGGAATAATTTTGAATACATATACTTACTTTGTCTGTTATTTTTGGGTAAAATTGATCAATAAGCACTATATTTTTAGGGTAATGACCGATTTTTTAGATTTCTTGACATTTCTCCACCCCGTATCTTCCTTAGTGTTGCTCCAAGCGAAAATATAAATATAACATTTTTTGTAGGAAATTTAATTTACTTTAATTCCTTGGTCCAGACTTTTTCACTTCAGCCCTTTGTTTTCGAAATATTCGCGAAAAACTAAAAAAGGGGACCTTTAACCCCCTCTCCTGGCTTAAGCTCGCGGCCCTGGGCTGGGGACTTTTGGTATGTTGGACCTGAGGGTCACCCCTACCATTTAAAAAAATAACCCAGACTACACGATTTATTTTATGATTTTAGGTCTTCGTTGACTGGACTATTAATTCCTTTGCCTTAAAGCTTGTTTGTGTAGCAATTCATCAGCATCAAATTCAATCTTTCAAATTTTACACATAAATATACAAAAACTAAATAAATATCTGTTTTTCTATAAGAGCGTCCGTCGCTTATTCCCTATGTCCATTTTTTCATCAAATTATTCTCTTAGGACTTGGGATTTTCGACCCCACTCTAACTTCAGAACCAATAAAGTAAGAAATTTTGAATTTCCCATCCACGATAAGCAACACACTTTGAACTATGTATTTTAGCATTAGTTATTTTATAAAGGTTTATAATATCAAAATATTTAATGTACACAGTAACATCGAAATTATTCAACATTATGAGAGAAGTTACTTATTTAATGATTAGCTCCCAAAATTTACTTAGCAAATTTCTTTTTTATTACTCGATTAACTCACAATTTAAATGGTTTATACAACTCAACAAATTTTATTCAGAAATTATAATTAAACTGTGAAAAATTTGTCTAATAATTTTATTGAATTTTGCGGCTGGTGGTGGTTAATCATAACATACATAAATTTATTATTTTGCAAATGCTATATGACCACCACCTGATAAATTATTCAATATAAGAAAACATGGACCAGATTGTATTATTCATTATTGTACTAACCTTTTAAATATATAAATTAATTTCGGTATCACAAAATCTACAAAAATTAATTATTACATGTTTTTGAATTTTAAAACATGCAACAGCGGTTTTATTTAAAAATACTTAAATAAACTTAAACAATATTCTAAAATGCATTTTTACAAAAAAAAAAAAAATAAATAATTATGAAAAGAAAAATACCTACTTTGTTGTCGTATTTTGTTATTTTTCATTTTGAAAAATAAATTTTGTTCCTCAAATGTACAAGCTCATAAATCACTTTTGACATCACATTCTCTCTAAGATTAAAATGTTTGTTTTGCTTTTGCTTTTGGATTTTTTTTTTTATTCTAGAGAAAACTTTCTACATTATATTTATGTAGTTTATTTATGTCAACCTTCTCTTGGCATTATTTATCAAATTCATAACTAATTCTTAGTATTTTGTCAACATTTGACTAAGATCTAACATAATTCTCAGGGGATTATCATAGAAATATGTACATCTGTTAATAAATACCTACCTAACACCCTTACCTAAATATGTATGTATATTGTATACGTGTGTCTACTTTTTTTTTTTTTTAATATTTTTTAATTAATGTTTTTATAACCCGAAAGATAATGGGGTCCTCGGCATATTTTATTTGCTGGAAATTTTTCAATAAATTTAATGCAATGACAGCCGAATTCCCCCGGAAAATTCCCAATACTAAATAATTCGGAGGGAAACATGGCTGTGTGCTCCACTTTTTAGTATTCAGTCACGTAATTTCAGTAATTGGTCAGGCATAAATTTTTTTAAATAATTTTTTAAAGTTTTTTTCAAGGTCATTAAAAGGTCACATGAACTTTTAGCACCTCATTTATGGGATATTCAAAAAAAGTATACACCATCTGAAAAAGTTACTTATTCCTTCAAAAAGATAAGACAGTTTCAGAAATTGGTCAACTGTTGGTTTTTAGTTATGATTTAAACAAAAAATCATTGACCTTTACATTGATTTTTTTTTTAATAAAAATTATAAAAAATAATCTATGCCTGACCAATTTCTGAAACTAGTTGAGCTTTTACAAGGATTCAGTAAACTTTCAGATGGCATGAGTATTTTTTTTTAATTTCACAAATGAGGTGCTAAAAATCCCTACGACCTTGAAAAAAAAAATTAATGTTAAAAAGCTCTATGGCTGGCCAATTTTTGAAACCATCTGACCTTTTATGGGTATTAAGTAACCTTTCAATGGTATATATTTTTTTCGTTCATAAAAGTTTATATGACCTTGTAATGAACTTGAAAAAAATTTGAAAATTAATTAAAACAAACCTATGTCTGACCAATTACTGAAACTACGTGACCTTTTATCACTATCCAGTGGCCCTTCAAGTGGTATACTTTTTTTGCGAATATCCCATATATGGGGTGCTAGGATTCACAGACGGGAAACTCATGAGCATCATCCCGGTTTGAAGGAGGTAAACATTCCCAGAGAAATTTTTGTTCACGATAACCCCCTATTGAAAATGGTTAATATTTATGATACATATTTATAAGAGCAGTTATCGGGCCTTAATACAATTTTAAAGGCTTCTTAACTCTGAAATACATTTAAATTAGTAGCGGATCTAGGCGATCTAAGTATTTTCCGGTGACATTTTACACTATATATATTTTGACATTTCAAAGAAACTGAAAATTTCATAACCTATCGATAATAATCAAGACATCAAATTAAGCCTTGTGGAAATATATGGAAACAAGAATACTTTGTGAACACAGAAACTAAAGTGTACATAAAAGTAAACCTACTTCACGACTTTTTAAAATAAAGTGGGAAAGTGAAAAACGAACACATACTCTCGAGATGCTTGTGTGCAAGAACTTTGTGTTTTACTTGTCAAAATTATCAAAAACAATATTCATGCGTTTTTTCCCACACAGCATACAAAAATCTCTAGTGCATGTTTTTGTGTTTCACTTTTGCACTTTTAAGGCTTAATTACTTTCAAGACATTTTGCAAAAAGTGGAAAAGTGAACATTAAAATCATGCGGTAGAGATACCTGCGCGCGAAAAAATGTACGAAAATTGTGTTTGATCTGCCATTTTAGATTAAATTGACAGATTTAAAATAATTTGTATTCCTGCTATGAATTATCAATAAAACGCCGCATCTTGTCTGTTGGTTGACATAGGGGGCAAGGCCCAGTTACATGAATTAGTAAAACGCATCAGTAGAAATGGAAATAAGATAAATCTAATTCTGTATGTTATTAAAAAGTGCACTAGGAGTTTGTTCGTAGAGCCCTACACATCTATTCCGGGTTCAATGTTTATAAAATAATGTACATATATTAATCATCCTTGAACGTACATTATTATGTATGTATGGAATAGTAAAAGTTCATAAATTAAAAGAATTTAACAGGTGTGATTACAATGATATCATATTAAACAAATTTTATTTGACAACAATCAATTATTCACTTTTACTCTAAACGATTTGCTCTATCGCGTTAATTAATAATAAATGAACGGTTTACCAAAAAGTAATGAATTATGATCAATAAATAAAGTTGTAAGAAAATCATTTACTGGCAAAATTATATTTCCCATTTTGTGGTATCATTAATCTTTAACGTGCACGTGAACCATATCACCATGATTTTTAGCTCATACAAAAAAAGAATTAACATCTGACGCAAATTACACAAAGAGGAAAAAAATAATAATAATTCTCTTAAAACATTTCAATTAATATAAACTTACTATATACCTGTATATAAACATATGAGTTGTATGCATGTTTATACGAACGAAAAACAAATTAAAAAAATAAACTATAATTACATACATATACTCGCTGAGATAAAATATATAAAATTTAAATTATGTATAGGTTTCATCGTGTTCATGAATTTTGTGAAATTAATTTATTTTTTCTTTTTCGTGAAGACAAACACGATGGTGGTGTAATTTGTTATTTTGAAAATATTAAATAAACATTATAAAAACATGAGATTGCGCCCACCTGTTTATGGGACAAGTTTTCTTGTTTGGTAAGCATAAGTGCTGAAAATTGTTTAAATTTCAGTACATGTAGCTATTTGAGAAAATAATTTAATAAAATTTAATATTTTACAACAAGTTCATAACATTGAATTTTAATTTCATGCTTATGAAATTAAATCAGTTTGAGAAAATATTTGTATATTTTGAATGAGATATGTAATTTGATTGATAATAACAGATGTTAAATGCGAGCAACAAATATTTTACGAAATCTTTATATTTTGAGACAAAATAAAACGCATACGAATTTTTCGCAAGAAATCTACTTCATTACATAATTAGGATCTTTGGAGCGAAGCTACTTGTGATGACGATATCAATCATCGCGTAAGCGTAGGGTAAATGAAGTGGCGGGAAAATTCTGCTATCTTCTGTGACCGAAAAATGCCCCCTAAGCTGAAAGGAAGACTCTATACACCGCGGTTGTTCGTCCAGCACTCACAAACTGTTCACAACGTTGGACAATGTATACAAAAAGTATTAAAGTAAATTAACGGCAGGTGAGATGAAGATGCTTCGTATGACAGCAGGAGTTACAAAGCTTGATCGAATTAGAAGTACGAAAATCCGAGGAAGCCTACATGTTAAAAATACCATCTCTCAAAAAATACAGAACACGACTGACTCAGTTGGTATTGCCATGTTCAAATGAAAGATCCTGAGAACCCCGTCCAAAAACCAATATCATACAACATTCCGATACGACCGGGAACTAAGAAGAAAGGCAAGCCTAAAAACTCCTGGTACAAGCAAATGCAAAAACACCAGCATTCAGTTGGCCTTCGAAATGGAACAATACAAAACCGGGAAGCTTGCCGTCGCTTTCTGAGGTCAACCCGGCGAACCCCACAGGCGGATCACTATAGTGTGAAGGATACCCTCGACATCGAGATCATAACAGCGCCGCGCCGAATAAAAAAAGGAAGAAGGATCTTTGGAGCAACAAAATGATGGGATCGAAGTAGAATTTAATAAAGCAAACTTGCTTTTGATCATTTTCAAATTTCTCAAAAACTAAAATAGAAGAAGCGTCCGCTTTTTATTATTTGACTAAAAATTGACAGGGGCATCAAATATTAAAAACAAAAATACTACTAAAATAACGTTAAACTTTGAACAATAGGTGCGTTTTATTGGCAATTTTATAGCTAGCGCAGTAAAATTTCCCTTGGTGAACAATAACAAAAACAAAAGTGCCGATAAATTAGCTAGTAAATTAGTGAATAAAATTTGGACAAATAGTGTGGACTTGAACCTTAAATGTCGGTAACGTAGTTTGCTTTTCACCCAAAAAATGGTATGAACACACCCAGAGAATAAAGAGTGCACATAAAAGTTGATATTGCATTGCTGCGCTAGCTATGAATTACGAATAAAAAGCACCTAATATTAGTTTGAACATATTTTTTTTCAATATTTTTTGAAAATTTGATTAAAATAAAAATTATTCTATAAAACAATTTGAATTAAAAACAAAATAAAAGAACCGACTCTTGGCTTTAAAAAATAAGCACGGCATGACATTGTAAGTTTTTCCTTTGTTTTTTTTTTTTTTAATATTTTTTTTTCTATTTCAAGGCGATTTTCTAGTAAATAGACCCACCCTCTCCCGTACGATTTTTTCCTTCTCCCGACCCAAATTACACACTCTATATAGCTTTTTGTCACACCGTATGCAAATCAACCTGTAGAAAATTTAAATTTTTTTAAATTTTAATATAAAACTTTACATTGTAAACATACATTTACACTTGTTTCCGCTTCCTTTTCGACTTTTTAGTTTCTAAGATTTTTGTCCCTTTTTGTTCTACTTGGTCTAACTTTGCCTAACTCCAATTGATTTTTTTTAATTTACGCAGGAGCGCTTTTCCCGCACTTTCCTATCAAGGCCATTTTTTGGCATTTTTATGTAGTTCCTTTTTTTAATTTGGTATATTTTTACCACAAAAACAATCACTTAAGTATCATTCGTCTTTTTATTGTGAAAGTCCTATTTGTTCTGTTAAAAATACTTGACACTTTTGTAGCAAAAAAATACATAAATTATATTTTAACAAAACACAAATATAAGAAAAGAAAATTCAAGAAAATTTGAATATGTATTTTAATCAATTTCTTTGTGAAGTTATCTATCCGATTTTATTAATTTGTTTTCAAGTGTTGGCTCTTTCAAACGTTTTTATTCAAATATTCATGAATAAAAAATTCATCATGAACAATTATTTAGAAAAAAAAACTGAAATCTTTATTTTTCAATTGGAAACTTTAGTCTCAAATGTCTCGACTGGCCCATGAACGATTTTGAAAATAAGAAATAATGATTTTGAAAATAATTAAATAAACTCATACATATGGAGGGTTCACAGTTGTAGTGAACCAAGTCATAAAAGGTTAAATTCGAAGATATTTACAGATTAAGCAAGTAAATACACTGCCATTAATTACTAAACTAATATTTTACTCGTATTGCATGCAAATTGATACATAGTTTATTCTCTAAATTTTCTTCTGATTTAAAAATAAAATGAACGAAATACGCAACATTTAATACTAATTTTAAACGTTTTTTTTTTGTATGACTTGGTTCGATACAGCTGTGAACCCTTCATTATATCAAGCTCAAAGTAACCTTTCATCTGATACCAAACTAGTTCGTAAACACTCTTAATCAATACTTTATAGTATACGTATTCTCTTTGTCTCTCATATATTTACCTATATCTTACACTTTTTAGCCATATTTATTTAGAAAATTTGCTATATTTCAACATGGACGTATATGATAGTGTAATGTTGCCTTTACTCCTGAATTAAATAAGCTAATTAAAATTGTTATATTAAAGAACTTCATTAAAACTAGATGAAAATTCACTTATAATTTCCCTTTCCCAAATTTTCATAGTAAGATAATAACTTTTCCTTCAAGTTACATTACAATTTCTTAACTAATTTCTTAAGGAAGAACTGTCGAGAAGAAGTCTTAAAACTTGTACACAAATTACCAGCAATTTATGCTTCCTACACCACATCATCTTGAGCCTATATACCTCCTTAGCACGTCATCAAGTATCATTTCAAGCATAAAGAAGCTACTCGTAGTTTTTGTATATAAAATAGCACTGTCAAGTATAGTTTTAATAACATTCAAACATTTGTTTTTTTTTTATATTCTTTCTCTCATCAAAATGAAAAGTAGATTCCAAAGAAAAATGGATAAAAAGTTTCTTAAACTCTTGATGATAATATTACCTACTATGTATTTGTATTTGTTTTTTTTTTTTTATTATGTCTTCATAATTATTTTTATTTTTTTTTTTTTTTTTTCACAAAAAAGCACAGAAAACTTTGTTGACAGTTGATATAAAAGTTAAGTTTGATATTCTTAAAGGACTCTTCTATGATGTGTTTAGGTAAGTAATCCCATTAAATTAAGTTAATGCCTCATTTTTCAACCTTGAAGAAGATCAACTTTTTAATGGAAGGAAAATATTTAATCCAATTTCATTCTCAAGGTTGTGTTAATGATTTTAATTTTTAATTGAATTTGTACAGTGCATAAAATGTCGACCCTGAACATAAATTTTTTTAGAGTTTTATAAAATAGAATTTTTCCTCAAAAAGAAAAAAAAAAAACGTATGTGAGGAGGGGTCTATTTTCCCTCGTTTAGGCGAGAGAGGCAATTTTCTAAAAAAAATTGACTTGAAATAGAAAAAGAAAATCATTAAAAAACACCGGCAACACTTACAATGTCATGACATATTTTTTTTTTTTTTCAAAGCCAAAAGTTTGTTCTTTTGTTTTGTTTTTAATTCAAATTATCTGAGAAAACAGAAGAATTTAAGGAAAACTTAATATTTTTATTTTCTTTAAAACTATACTCTGTCCACTAAAAATTTTCAGCAGGTACATGGAAGGATAGGATATTTGCCTTTCACTCTGACTGTAATGTATTTCAATAAACTATCGCTCAAAGCTCTTAAAGGGTAGCATGATGAATTCCCACTAATATATGCCAAATATTTGTTGGGTCTGTTTATTATTTTTCCACATAAAAAGAGACAAAAATAATACGAGAAAAAGAAAAGCAGCGAGCGACAACACTTTTCCTTTTGTACTGAAAATTTTTAGCAAACAGATTATAAAAGACATTTAATTAACGTAAAATTTTGTACAAAATTAGTGTGAACATATTTTTTGTTTCATTTTTTTATCAAAATTTTGAGCTTGAAAATTATTGTTTCAAAATGATTTTTTTTTTCAAATAGATTTCTTAGAAAATTGCACCTCCCGCTTAACCGAAAGAAAATGGATCTCCCCGCCCCCTCCTATACGATTTCTTTTTATTGTCTCAACCTACATGCTGTAGCATTTTGTTAAACTTTATGCGAATAACCCTGTATATGCATATCAAACATTAAAAAATTAATTTTAATGAGAAAAATATGATAATTACGAGGAGTAATTGAGAGACGAGAATAAAACAGGTCTACAAATGTTCACCGCTCAATAACTCAATGATTTTTATGTATTTAGTTTTTTTTTATTGCAAGTTATACAGATTTTAATTTTGGACTATAGTATTTTGGACGAAAAATCGTAAAGATTTTTTTTGAATTAAAAATCTATTTAGTGTCTTAACAATTAACTTAAGAGGTTATAAGGAAAATGCATTCCGAAATTCAGCTTGGTAGGATTTTTCCGAAGTGAATACCTTATTCTGATTAACATTATGTGAAGTTTGTCATTTCATATTTTATTTATCAACTAGCCGATAAAACCCGGCGTTGCCCGGGTCTTCTTTAGTAAAACCTTATGACAACCAAATATCGACCAAAAAGATGATTTAAAATCAGCACTCGAAAAATGTTCAGCTTAAAGAGCCCTACACACCATCCATGTTACTTGTCAGGTAACATTGACGTTTTTTTTGTCAGGTAACGTTGACAATTATTTTCCTAAAATTATGCGTGTGGGTTGTGTGGGCTTGCATTTGAATAAAAATGTAATGAACCTAATTATGTACCTACCTACCTGCCTGCCTATAGTGTAATTTTAAGACAACTTTGAAAATCAGACTATTTGTATGTTATGTTATACCTACCTCCCATTACCCCCTAAGGAGCGAACGACCGTGAATTTTGTTAGTAACCACTTGATAAAGAAATTAATAATTTATCAATGAAATGTTAAATTTTTTCTTCTTCTCTACCATATACCTACCATATTCAAAGCATTTTTTCCCAGCAAGGGTTATTGCCGTCTATAAAGAATAATTCCGTGCCAAAAAACCGGAATACATTTCTTACCACCCCACGCATCACTTATCAACATCAAAAAAATTTTACCACTAAATAAAGTAGGTACCTACCTATTAAAATAAAAAAAAAAAAGTAGGTAGGTATTACCTAAAAAAAAAAATTTTGAGCCGATTCTGGAAACCAGATCCCTCCTTGCGCACGTTCTTGTCTTCTTGTGTTTCCACATTACATTTAATCTTCATTTAAAATCTCGAACCTTGAAAATCCGATCATTAGAACTCAAGGTGTAAATTTTGCTGATTTGAACGTAATAAGCACCCCCACATCACCTTTGCTTACCTATGCCTTTGACTGTGTAGTTACTCAACAAAAAGAATTAGAAAAACAAATGTATTAGTGATTCAAGTGCCCCCTTACACCTTATTGTGCACGCTCTTGCAACTAAATAAGTTCGTTTCCATTCACCGTCACCAACCACCAACCGCCAAACCAACAAAAATTTCAGTCTTACCTTAAAATCCAACAATTAGAACTCACGTTGTAAATTTAGTCGATTTTCATGTAATAAACATCCCCCTATCCTATTTACGTGCGCCCTTGATTGTGTAATTATTCAGAAATTGAATTATTTTTTTTTTTATTTTTTGACGATGAAGAATAATTCGCTGCCACAAAAAACCTGCATACATATTTTTACCACCCCACCATCACATCACTTATCCTCATGAAAAAATTTGTACCTAACCTAAATAAAGTATATTAAAAAACCAACCACCCACCGCCAAACCAACCAATTTCAGTCTTACCTTAAAATCCAACAATTAGAACTCAAGTTGTGAATTACCTAAGCCGATTTAGCACCCCCCATCCTATTTACGTGCGCCCTTGATTGTTTAATTTACTCAGAAAAAAAATTAAAAATAATTTTTATTAGGGGTGCATTAAATGCCCATTACCCCTCCTTGTGCACGCCCCTTGCCTATAAGTTCGTTTCCATTTACCATATCCAGCAAACACCCACCACCAAAAACCAAACAATTTCAGTAGCAAACATTTTTTGCTGCAAATATTATACCTACCTTACATACTCCACTCATTTCTTACTATAGAGAAAATCCCTACCGTTGATGTTTTTTTTTTTTTTTATTTGAACTTTCCTATTACACAAAAATATGAACACGATTCGTCGTCGCCGGTGAAAACAACTCTCTTTACTCACTATCTCGCTCCCACCTACCAAGGCACATTATACTGCACATGGTTTGAATTGTTTTTTTTTTTTTTTCGATGAAGATTTTTTACTACCCACCACTTAAAATTTTCATCAAAAATTTTCCCTAAAAATAAAAAAAAACAAAAATATTACCCTACCCTACCAAACAACTCTTTTTTTGAGCCGATTCCAGAAAACCAGCTCACCAAAAATATGGATTTGACCATAAGTCAAATCCACATGCCACAAAAGGCAATTTCTCATACTCCCTATCTCGCTCCCACCTACCAAGGCACATTGCACATGGTTTGATTTGTTTTTTTTTTATTTCTTGACGATGAAGAATAATTCACTGCCAAAAAACCTGCATACATATTTTTACCACCCCACCATCACTTATTCTCATGAAAAAATTTGTACCTAACCTAAATAAAGTATTAAAAAACCAACCACCCACCGCCAAACCAACCAATTTCAGTCTTACCTTAAAATCCAAAAATTGAACTCAAGTTGTGAATTAACTAAGCCGATTTACATGTAATATAAGCATCCCCCAACCTATTTACGTGCGCTCTTGAGATCGTTTAATAATTTACTCAGAAAAAAAATTAAAAATAATTTTTATTAGGGGTGCATTAAATGCCCATTACCCCTCCTTGTGCACGCCCTTGCCTATAGTTCGTTTCCATTTACCATATCCAGCAAACACCCACCACCAAACCAAACAATTTCAGTAGTAAACATTTATTTTTGCTGCAAATATTATACCTACCTCTCACATACCACTATTTCTTACTAAAGAGAAAATCCCTACCGTTGATGTTTTTTTTTTTTTTTATTTGAACTTTTCCCTATTACACCAAAACATCAACACAATTCGTCGCCGGTGAAAACAAAACTCACTTCTCGCTCCCACCTACCAAGGCACATTTACTGCACATGGCTTGAATCGTTTTTTTTTTTTTTCGATGAAGATTTTTTACTACCCACCACTTAATTTTCACCAAAAATGTTCCCTAAAAATAAAAAAAGAAAAAACAAAAATACTACCCTACCTAAAAAAAAAAAACAACTCTTTTTTGAGCCGATTCCAGGAATCAGCCCACCAAAAATATGGAATTTGACGATTTATCGTCAAATCCACATGCCACAAAAGGCAATTTTCCATGGCAAAACAACTCCTCCTTATAAATAATTGAGCTTGAAGTAAATGTGAGTTGAAAATCTATAAAGCAGAATTTTTCAAGGAAAATACCTACATGCTTGATTTTAGAAAATTTCCATACGATTTTTTTTGTGGTAAGTTTTTAATTTGTTTATTATTCGGTATTTAACAAAAATTTTCTTTTCTGCTGTATCCTATAGCATACCAGATAAGTGAAATTTGTATTATATCTATTTTTTAAAAGAGTTTTTTTGTTTGTTTGTGAGTTTAGTGCATACATTCAGCACTACTGACAACCAAAAAAAGTTACTCTTTTATATAATAGTATAGATTGTTGTGGAATTTATTAAAGTTGTAAATTTACCCGTTATATAATTTTAATTGAAGCTTTTTTTTTTAACTTCAAACTGTCTGTTTTCATCTTTAAGCTATGTTGAAATGGTCTTGAAAGTTTCATCTATAAAAGAATTTTTATCCCTCGGCCTTACTTAACACGTCAAATACCCTTGTCATGGTGATTTAAATAATATTTCGATTTCATGCTCGTACCTTTTGAAATTTTTTGTTTTTTGTTTTCTTTCAATGAAAATTCATTTTCTGATAAAGTTGAATTACTAAAGTACCTAATGATTTTTTTACTTTCAGCTTTTTCTTGTTTTTTTGCATTAAGAGTTCTCAAGGTTCTGTTATGAGATAATTTTTCTATCATCTGGAGAGGGTTTTTCTTACAAAATTATACTCGTACCTTTCATCAGGTGCACCTTTTCAGTTTAAGCAGTTTTTACGTAATTTTTTTTTTTTTTTGAGTAAAGTGCTCTAAAGCAAGGTGAGAATATTAGCATTTATGTTTTAGTGCCGGAAAGAGAATTCATAGTTAAAATAGGAGAAACGAAGTTCGCGAAAGAGTAATATGAATAAGCTATTTTTGAATAAAAATGTGAAAGTCGTTATTTCCCATGAGATGACATTCGAGGAAATTGCTTTCCTGTTTTTTGTTCGATTTTTTTTTTTTTAAGAAAAGCTGTTCTGAAATACGTTTTCAATCAAGGCTCAGCTAGGTAAGGTAGAGAATTATAATTAGTGTAATTCAGCTTTAGTTAAATGACTATTTCACGAATTCAGACACATTCGAATTGAAGGGTCAATCGAAGATATTTCAGAAAAAAAATCTAAAAAAGAGGCCTAATGAGAAATATCGTTGTCTTATTGTTGATAGAATAATAAATTTTGAATATTTAAAAGTTTGGCTTTGTCATGCATTTTATGAGCAGGCCAACCAAGTTGTCAAGAAAGAGAAAGCTGTTGATGCATTGGCGCCTGCCTGGCAACTGAACATACTCTTAGGCCCAGTTTTTCAGTGGTGAGTGAAACCAGAGTCAGTCATCAACTATGGAAATAAAACTATTACAGTTAGCTCAAGAAACAGTTGTTTTTTATGCAAATCGACCTAACAAACTCGTAAGATAAAAAATCAAAAGTATTGCATCAGTAAATCCAGAGTCCATCTCACACTGAAAAATTAGGTCTATAAGCGAAGCAATGAAGTTGTGTGAGCGGGGCAAAGGTCCAAAAGAGGGTGTTAAAATCCTTTGAACACGCGGATTAAAACAAGATACTATGTTGTACCACATACCTTGTGACAACAGTTCAGAATGAATTATTATAATAAAACATTTCAGACTTTTACTAATATTGACGTAAAATTCTAAGTTTATCAGTTAATGCTAGAAAATCCACATTCCCAAGTTGTACAGAAACATATATACACATTAAAATAATGTTATATTTAACAAAAGTTTCGCTTTTTGCTTTTATAGGACATCTTAAAGCTCGGGGCCCTCAAGAAACTGTCTCTAAACTATCTTGTCACTGATAGATAGGAATAGGAACGCTTTAATTAAATATTAATTCTCATTTACAGTGAAAGCTCCCTTAGCCGGACAGCGACGGTCGTAACACTTTTGTCCGTCTAAGGGAGTTGTCCGTCCAAGGGAAAAATAAAAAAATAATTATGTAAGGAAATGTATAGTATATAGTGGCATCATGAAACAGTTTTGCACCTACAAGCCATGAAATTCATTCAAACTAAAAATGAACATGGATATACAAGAAACAAGATACAAAAACAGACTTAAGCTGGCAGATATAAAATCCGTTATGCATTTTATTACAGACAATGATTTGGTGACACCGCATCTATTGGCGCTGTGAACTAGGGGGAGCGTTTTAAATGCAAAAAAAAAATATATATGTAAATGTATTTCTGAAAATAAGGGTTGAAATTTACATACTAAACAAAGGTTTTTGTCCGCCTAAGGGAATTAAATTTAACAAATCACAGCTAATATTCTTGTCCGCGTCCGAGTAAGGGAGTGTCCGCTTAAGGGATCATAAAATGTATGGAATTTAGATCCAAGATCAACGGTCGTGAGAATTTGTCCACCTAAGGGGATTGTCCACTTAAGGGAGCTGCCCGCAAAAGGAGCTTTCACTGTAATATTCAATGAATTTATAAGTTTTAGTCTAAAAAAAAAAAAAAAAAAAAAAACAACCTGTATTAATCGCCCCGCCCAACAAGCAAGAGGGGTTCAAAATTAATCAGAGCCCTACGCATACCCTTGCTGAGAAGAAATCGGCTCTGTACTCTTAGCACCCCATACGTGGAAAATTCAAAAAAAAGTATGCAGTCTAAAAGGTCAGTAATTGGTCATAAAAGGTCAGGTAGTTTAAGAAATTGGTCAGGCTTAAAAAATTTTTATTCCAAGGTTGAAGTTTTTCAATGTCACCCGCGATTTTTGGCACCTCGTTTAGGGGATATTCGAAAAAAAAAGTATATCACATGAAGGGCCACTGGATAGTGATAAAAGGTCAGATAATTTCAGTCATTGGTCAGGCATAGGTTTTTTAAAATTAATTTTCAAAGTTTTTTCAAGGTCACAGTATAAGACTTTTAGCACCTCATTGGTTGAATTTTCAAAAAAACTGTATGTCATCTGAAAGTCTACTTAATCCTCGTAAAAGATCAGCTATTTTCAGAAATTGGTCAGGCATAGTTTTTTTTTTAAATCATTTTTTAAAGTTTTTTCAAGGTCAATTCAAGGTCACATGAACTTTTAGCACCTAATTTATGGGATATTCGAAAAAAAATGTATACCATCCGAAAGGTAGCTTAATCCTGATAAAAGGTCAGCTAATTTCAGAAATTGGTCAGCCTTAGATTTTTTTTAATACATTTTTTAATTTAATTTTTTTCAAGATTTTTACAAGGTCGTATAGACTGTTAGCACCTCATTTTTCTTTCACGATAAATTTCAAAATTCCAAAACAATTTCCCAATATTTTTCATCAGAAAATTGGAAATTTAGACCGGAAAACTCTTTTTTGGATCTTTTCAGAACTGAGTCTTTCACGCACACCTACAAAAACAAAAAGCCTCCTTTAATTCTTTTTTAAAACTTTTTTTTTGGAATTAAAAGTTTCTAATTAAAAAAAAAAGTGACAGTTTCGCGCGTGAACAATTAATATTAGTTTTGAAATGTTTTATATTTTTTTTTTGTTTCCGACATTATTTTAACAGATTGAATTAAAATGTTTATTCAATTTTCTGTTGCCTATTTTGAAAAATGAGATTTGTTATGTTCTGTCGGTTTTCTTCCGAAGTAAAACCTATAAATTTGATATTTTTGTTGACTGAAAAATCATACGGAAAATATATACATTTTTATCAAGTCAGAACTTATTCAACCTATAAAAGTTTTTAAAAATTGTATTTTATGTTAATCAATTCAACATTGGTGAAAACGATCTTAAATGATGAGGGTAAAATATTGATTTTGGAACTATTTTAATTTTTAAAAGAAAAATTACCGGCTTCGTACATTAAGCTTTAAGATATAATATTGTGTCTCAAGAATTTTCTTTATCAAATTCAATAATAAAAGAAATCCATAATAAGCAATAACCATGCAATTGAAAAATTCCTCGAACCAATAACAATGTGCATTTCCTTTTGAATCAAGCATCTATTCCTCCCACAGTTGTATAATTCTGAGCACGATTTTTCCAGTGTTCAAATACTTATACATACATAAATATCTCTTATATAGGTAGGTAAAGAAAGAAAAACATCTTAAGGACCACATTTTTTTTTTGTCAGCCTTAACATGAATTCTAACAAATAAATCTCAAAAGCACTCTACAGTTCCTTTTCAAATTGAGACTTATAACCCCTAGAAAAGGACATGCAATTTTTTGTATTTTCTCTGTACCCAGCCAACCGTATAACAAACACTTACCAGTGTAAAAATCTTCCAAAGAAAGTTCGGCATCCATTTTATCTGATGGTGTGTTTGTAGTCCACCGCTCGTGTGGACAGGAAATGAAAATTTTAGAATTTAACAAATCGACAACTTTGTAACCCGGAAACCGCACACACAAATCACAACCGTACATTTAAACGATTCTATCTTTTAGCCCTGCACTTTACACTTAATAAACACTCTGGAAGATATTTTTTTCACCCGCACATGAATTACTTTGCTGGCCAAGAAGATAAGAAGAGTGCCCGTCGCGTCGGTCGTCGTCGTTGGTAATGAATGAACATTGCCCTTAACAAGAATTATTCTCAATTGTAGGTAGTTTGCAAAAATTTAACCACACAAAAACCGCTTAACCTAGTTTTTGAACTAAATTATACGTATACTGCAATGCATTCACTTTTGTTTTAAAACGAAGCCTATGTTAGCTTCTTTTTTGTTTTTGAACTTTTAACCCAGGGATTGTGTTTGATCAATTTCACGCGTTATGTGAACTATGAACTGTGGATTTCTTAAGATAGTATTCGTTGACCCCTTTTGACACTTGTTTTTTTTTTTTTTCTTAAAAATCACTGAAATTTTAGTTTCCGCAGTCAAACCAGGCTAACCGAAAACCTGTCCATAAATCTACTCGTTATAGTCTTTTCCAATGCCGTTGCCGTCTTTCACGGTTTTTGTATAATTATTGTCGTCGAAGTCACCGTGACTGTCGTAACGAAAAAACTATTCCACCATTATGTTGGCATACGGTGCTGCTCTCTGGTGGTTAACCCCGAAAAAAGACACAAAAGAATGTTATTCAATAACAAAGAAATGAGAAATAGCTGGAAAAAAGCAACCCTTGAAATGGAATCCACCACAGCAAAAGCTAAAAAAAAAATAGCATATTCATAACAAAAGTCTCTTGGTGGAATAACCATGCTGACGACAATGACAAACCACCACCGCTAAAACCAGCACCTCCTAAACCAATGGAGGAGGCACTGACACAGGAAAAGGAAAAGGGTGGTCTGCAATGAGTGTGTAGATAGATTTCGTGATAGCTATACACTAAAGGAGTTTGGCGGGCCATCCGAAGGTGCCTGATGAGTTCGCTGATTTTTTGGAAGCATGCTTGCAGTTTTCTGATTTTATAGGGTTTTTCGCTGTCTCTCTATTTAAGTGATTTTATTTCTGTAATGTCACGTTTTGGATTCATAGAAAATGGATTAAAGTCGTAATTTTAATCAAACTTAACTTGACGATGAAAAAGAAGACAACTTTTTTGTAAGCAATTTATTGTATGTTAAAAGCGCATTATAACACAGTTCATTATTTCATAAATGTTAACAAATATTACAAAATCCTAACTTTATCGTTATGATGTTTTTGCTTTTTAAAATTTCCCTTCCAACTGCTCTATTGTTTCCCATTTATAAATAAATAAAAAAATAAATTTTGATGGCACAACAGCTCATGAAGAACTAGGGCCTAGTGACTTACAACTCTCAACCATTCCTGTGTGCGTGTCTACAACTACATTGTTTCCCATTTACACATAAACAAAAATTAAAAAAAAAATTGTGGCACAACAGCTCATGAAGAACGAGGATTTATAGGCCAGTCCCCAGAGGCAAAAAGATTTTCCATAATGCAAAAAGAATATGATAGGAATTGGTAATTGGGTATAACTAAGTATACTAAAAAAATGGCGGGACTGTAAGTGTTGTGCGTCAGCCGCCATTTTGAAAAACGCGTTTTAGCCAATATCTCGAGAACGACTTATGGTACCCAAAATTTGTAAGCACCTTTTCTATAAGAAATTTAATTATCTTTCTATTTTTATAGAACATTTTTTATCGGAGTTATACTTTCAGAGTTAGGGCGCCTTAAAGTATGCATTTTTTTAAGTTTTTCAGAATATGGAGAAAAAGCATGGCAAGTAACGATTTTTGAGCTAAAAACAATCTCGATTTTCCCTCTACGGAATTACCCCAAAAATCTTATGCTGGAAGTTTGAAGAAAATCGCTTCATTGGTTTAGGCTATAGGCCGGGGTACATACAGACATACATGCATACTCCAGATACCACATGAAAAAACGCGCCATTGACTCTACCCCTTGGGTGGTGGGGAAATGAGTCAGGTCTTTTCGTGAAAATTCCGTCTTTATATTAATATAATAACTTATAAACCATACGTCGTATAAAAAAAAATTTATATGCCAAACTTGTAGAAAATTATATGCTCTACAACTTTGTGCTAAATGTTTTTTACATAATATCAACCGTTAAGGAGGTATTAGAGAAAAACTAAAAATTGCATACTTTAAGGAGCCCTAACTCTAACGCTTTTTTCAAAATGGCCGCTGACGCACAACACTTACAGTCCCGCCATTTTATTTTTATACTCAGTAACAACAAATCTAATTATTCCAACCATAAAATTTTATCATATTATTTTTGCAAAAAAAAAAAAAACCTCTGCCGACTGACCTGCCCATAATTTCGTAATTGTCCTAACTACAATATTTCCGGTTTTGAGTTTATGCCATTTTTGGAGTTGGGGCATTGCATTGCCCTAAGTCCAAAAATTATATTTTTGTTGACTGAAAATTCAATCGGAAAATATATACATTTTGTTTAAGGTTTTAAGTTATCCATCAAGTCAGAACAAATTCAACCTATAAAAGTTATTAAAAATTGTATTTTATGTTAATCAATTTAACATTGGTGGAAACGGTCTCAAATGATGATGGTAAAATATTTATTTTGGAAATATTCCAATTTCTGTATGAAAGAAAAAGAAAAATGATCAGCTTCGTAGTTTAAGAGCTTTTATTTTCAGAATCAGAGGACTTTTTCACAAATTACAATTCTCCAGAATCTCCGATAATCTTCTTTCAAAATCGTTCATCGAACAGCGTACTGCAGAATGAAAAGCAGAACAAAATTTTTCGTTAGTGATTTTCACTGTGTCATTTTTGTATGGGATTTTTCGTTTCGCATAAGCAGCGTAATTTTGAATTTAAGTTAGCGTAGGTATATGTATATATATGCAACCCAGATGTGCCCCTAATTTGTGTATACAAAAATATAGTTCTTCATGACTAATAAGTTAGGTTATACCTTATGAAAAAGTCGGATTATGGAATTTACTTGCTGAGGGATGTAATAAGAATTTATAAAAAGGGAGGGGAGAAAGGTTAGGCTAGGAAGATTCTATAAAACAATGGGTTGGAAAATAAGTCATTGTATTGCGATTTTTAAGAAGTTACCTTTGTATAAAAGAGACCTTACGACACAACTAATGTGAATGTTTAAAGAAAACAACTTTTCCAACCAAAGTCGTTAAAAATACCAGCGACTGATTTATTATTGATTTTATTTTAGAAGAAAAAATTCAAGTCAATAATTTTAGCTTGCATGCATTGCAGAGTCTTAAATCTTTTCAATGAAAAGTGCAAAGTTATCATATTTTTAATTTCAATCTTTTTTAATTTTACGAACCTCCAACTTTTCATTTACGCACACTACGGGTACCTTGTTTAGAGATACACATATTTTTAAACAAAAAACATTTAAATTAAATAATTTATTTTCAAAGATATAGGAAAATTTAGGTCAGTTTTCTTCACTATTGTGAAGAACTCTAGAGTTGATAACAAATCAAGAATTTTTTGTTAAATGGAAAATTTATGAATTTCAAAAAAATTTTTGGTTAGGTATATTTTCAAAATTTGACCATAAAACTCAAAGTAAAAAATCTGACACCAAAAAAAATTTTGATATTAACAATAAATAAGATGTAATTGAAAAAAAAAAGTATAAAGTAAAAAAATGTTAGCCCAACTTTTTTCTCATTTTAACTAAGCTTATTTAATAGGATTTAGCCAAACAAAACTAAAGCCGGATTTCTTATATTTTTCGCAAACGCACTTTAAAAATAGTTTGAAGAAAATTAAGGACTATTTTATCATATCAAAATACAGTTAAAGCCCTTGAGTATTTTTATCTTTTATAATGCAAAAAAAAAAAAAAAACGATTAGATGGATTTGAAGCATTTTTTTGTTTCATTTTGTAAATTTTTTAATTTCCTGCCATAAATCGAAAAATATCTTTCGGGCGACTTATTGAGCTTTATTTCAAAAAAATATACATATACATAGATACATCCGCTGTACATAAAACGAGACAGAGTGTAAACAATTTCACTTAAACAAATGTGTGTGTTAAGGGCAAAGAAGAGACGCCCTCTAAAAGTTGACTGCATTTTGACTCTTCTTTAGGTTTACCAAAAAAAAAAGACTTTAAGGACTCGTTGTAGGCAATCAAAATAAGTGCCGCATATATCCTAGCGAAGAAACTACTAACTACTGGGATTTGTTCTTCATTCGTCAGCTTTGTTATTACCAGCACGCGAACCTTATAGCCTTATGGCATATTATTCCCTTTATGTGTTTTTCTTTGCCTTTTCAGGGACTGTGATGTTCTGTTTGTCTTCCTTTATAGCGTTGAGTTTAAGGACATTTTATTCATTTGATACACCTTAATGCAGTGGTTTGCATTGTTTGCATGTGTGAAGGATAAGGTTAAAATAACATAATTAATGCAGAGACAATTTTTGTTTTAAGGTTTGGTTTACAATGTTTTGTTTAAAAATACTGCAAAACTATTGTAGGTACTTAGATCTATGATTCTTAAGATTTCTAATGAATAGAAAAATTAAGTGTGTTGACAAACGCAAATAATATGACTCAAAAGATAGTTTAGGTAGTTTAGTTTCTGAATAGAGAGGAGGGAGATGGAATCCATCCAACAACAACGGTTAAGAACAGACCCGGTTATTGACGTCAGCTAGAAAATTATTACGAGCACAAGTTTTGCTTTTAATGTTCCATGTGTTTAAAGAATAAATCAGGCAATTACCATAAAATGACATGATAGATACACATGATACTAACTTACAAGGATATTTTCTTAAAAATTGTAATTACAATGGGGTTGTTGTTATAAAGCTATAAATAAATTATATTTTATATGTATAAGTTGTATGACTAGAATTATTGTATTATAAAATACATGAAGAAAATTGAGTGTCGCAATGCTGATGTAATTTCTGTGAAGTTCCCCAATTTTACATGTTGTGATTAAGTTTTATGGCTCATTGTCAGCGCTAAAATATGGCGCAGTATAATAGTTTGGAAAGTAGTGTTGCATTTCAAGTTATGATTTTAAAATTTCATTTAATTTTTTGTTTCATTTTTCATTTTATTTATTTACAAAAACCTCACTTACAGCTTAAAAAATATGTAGGTTTAAAATTAAAAAAAAAAAGAAAACATGCATTGAAAAAAAAAATCAAATTAAAAATAATTTTAAAGAGAAAATAATATTTAGTTAATATTTTATAAAAAGTAAAGAAAAATTAAAGAAAAAAATAAAAATTATTAACAAATAAAGAGTGAAAATGCAACGTGACGTCTGAGTTCTGAAGATGATCCTTTATAGAGTTGATGAAATTATTTAAATTAATCATAGTTTTGAAACGAGCAGGTAAGCTGTTTCAGATTCTGGCACCTGTCACGAAGTTTTTTGGAATTTTAATGTTGTTTATACGCGATGAAGTTGAAAATTCGAGTTTGTCGTATAAGTAGGTGGGGATATGGAATCGTATCAATTTAAAAATTACCCTTATTCAGAAAGGCGTTTTTCTAAAACGCTAACTGTCGTTTTTGGAGTCGTGTCGTTTTTTTTATTGATATTCCGTAGCTAAAACGCCAGCATTTTTCTCGCTCTTACATTCTTACAATACGATCCACCAAAAAAAAAACTGATATTTGACATATCAAATTGCTTCCAAATTGAATAATATGGTTAATTTATTTAAAACATAAGAAAAAAACAGAAAAATGTATAGTGTAGCAAGTTATTTTTCTTGAAGCAGCAGTGATGACGAAAATAAAGAAAGAAAAAAGAAAGATTTAATACTGCAGAGGAGGTAGATTCCATCTAAAGCAATTCCTTTTCCAGCCATAATTTTTCTCAGAAACTCTTTTAAAATTTTTAGCGAGGTACTCAATTAGGGTGCAGCGTCAATGTATGAAGAAAAAAACAATCAGTTTCTTCGAATACCTCCACTTTTTTCATTTAAACGATTAGAATAATTTGTCATAAAGAATAAATTATTTGGATAAAATCTTTAGCCCTCTACCTCAGCTCGAAGTTATGAAAAAGGGTGTTTTTTTCATTAAATTCTAAACTTACTTTGACTTGAGGAAGAGGACTAAAGATTTTATCCAAACAATTATTTTTTTGATGTCAAATTATTCTAATCATTTAAATGAAACAAACTGAATGTATTCGAAACTGCTCCATACTTTGACCCTCCACCCTAGCGCTTATTTCCTTCCACGAGCCTTATCAGTCGTCGCATTTAAATTTAGGTTGTTATTTTTACCCTAAACAAGGAATTTTGAATTATAAAAACTAAAATAAGTTTTAAAAAAATCTTACATTTTTACTCCTGTCGTCAACAAATTTCTCCACGACAGATTTCGACGTTCTTATAGACGTTTTTTTTTATGAAAACAACTAACGGAATACAGAAAAAAATACAGTCAACGCGTTCCACAAGAGAGAATCGACAAATTGACGATTATTTGGCTTTCTAAATCTTCATTTATATAGCGGATTGCATTTTCCAAAAGGCCGAGAGGAAAAGAAGAATAAATCTGCAAATCATCAGCATAAAGGTGGTGCTGACAGTATTTAATATCCTCAACAACATCATTTAGAAACATGCTAAAAAGCAGGGGTCCTAACAATGACTCTTGAGGGACACCCATTTTGAGGTCTACATTTGATCATTTGAAATATTTATTTTATTAACAAAATTTTCTTTAGAGAAAATATTTATTCTATAGAATGCATTTCCTGATGGAAATTCGTACTTGTTTTAGACAAAGTATTTCTTCCAAATTGATTTTTTTTAATGAACTAAAAATATTTCAATTGATTTATCATCGATTCATATCCTTTCGATATTTCAAATCGTATAATCAAACATTGAACTATACAAAAGGAAATTTTTCCTGATGCGTTTTCCTGATCGCTATAACTGGCCCCTAATGAAGAGTGGTTTACTGATCCAAAAGCATTAGAGAAATTCAGTAAACTCAAAATTTATACTTTGTATTTAATGCAATACGAATGTCATATTGCACTTTCAAATTAGTCGAAACACAACTGTACTTCTTACGGAATCCTGATTGCAGTGGTGACAGGAGATTATGAGATTCAATGAAATTGGGAAGCTGATTGAACATTAGTTTTTCCAAACCTTTCGAAAGAAAAGGTAGAATGCTAATAGGTCGATATTTCTACAGGTCGTTACAACCCATATTAAACATATTTAAATTATATAGGGTGATTTTGAAAATATCTGACAAAAAAGAAAGGTAGAGCATATAGATAAAGTCGATACAAGAGAAAAAAAAAATCTTGTAGGAGAGGGCTATTGCCTCCTTTCATAAACGAGGGGCAATTTTAAAAATAAAATATGTAACTTAAAATCAAAATATTGAAAACACTTAAAACAGTTGGTATTTCTATACCTATCCCGATTTCGTAAAAGTAAACATGCTCAATCAATGCTAAAAACAATTGCAAAAAAAAATGGTAGTATACATAGTTATGTAAATTTTGGCAAAATTTGAATTCAATGCTGCGAGAGCAAACATCAGCCCTTCTTAAATAGTGAACACAATTTGAAACTGAATGCATTTGCCTGCAGAAATGCAACTTGAATTCTTTTATTTTCTTAACAAATCCAATGGTTTAAATCGATAGTGTTGAAAGATCTCAATAAATGCCACTACTTTTTGTATGGGCATAAGAATGTTCCATCCATCCCCCATAAAGTTCAGACAAAGTAAAAAAGAGCATTTGGATTAAAGACAGTTTACAAAATAGCGTTTAAATAAGATGAAACCAGTAAGTAGAAGTACCTACTCCAAAAATAAGACATAGCTAAAGTAGGTCATCGATATAAAGTATATTGCATTATTGCATACTTTTACTTTTTTATTGCATATTAAAATTGGGAGCGTTAGGCCTGCGATATCGCTGCCAGACTGCTGAGATTCAGTTTGGATTTATAAGGATTGTATGTGAACAGCATTTCAAGCGATTCAGAACACTTTTTATTTTGCATTTTAAAAGTGAATTACGGTAGTCATATAGGGTTGTGGTATTGCTGCCAGGTTGATGGAATTCAGGTTTGGACAGTTACAAAGTAGGTACTATTCAACAATATATAAAATAAATAAATAAATTTGATGGCACAACAGCTCATGAAGAACTAGGGCCTAGTGACTTACAACTCTCAACCATTCCTGTGTGCGTGTCTGCAGTAATGGAGGGGACCTACAGTTTTATTGCCGAATCCGAACGGCTAACGAGCGGCACTTTTCTGTGACAGTAGATACTCTTGGAGGATTTGTCAATTCCTCGCAAGAGGCAGTAGCCGTTTTTTCTTTTTAAATAAATAGGTGGCGAGGCTGGGGATCGAACCTTAGACCTCCGGCATGACAGTCCATCGCACTAACCATCACGCCACGGCTACTACATTCAACAATATATGCAGTAGTATAAAAACACTAGCAAATCGTTCACCAGCTGTCTGTCTGGTATTTTTACATTCCGTGTCCGTTAGCTGCCCCCAACAAAGGCCACGCCCCCCACCAGATTAATTTTCTGGATACACATATGTACATACCTAACCTACATACATGCATACTGTACACTCGTAAATATTTCTTCCTTATACGAATGCAATATTATAAAACAAAATAGTAACCATTCTTAATGCTACAATAGTTACTTGCGTACTCACCTTGATTGCAAAATCTTGAAAACCGAATAGTATTTGATATTCTATCATTGATGCCACACTTTTGTGTTTGCATATTAGTTAATGTCTTTATATCACGTGGAAACTATTTTCTACTATTTTTCTACACCATTTTTTGTATATGACAAATATTCTGACATTTTTAAAAACAAATAAAAATACATAATAGAAAAATTGAAACTTGAAAAATATTTGTTTGATAAATTAAAATTAAGTGAAATCATAAACTGGAAGTAGTTAAGTCTGAAGTAGTCTAGTCTGAAAATACCCGTTTTGTAGAACGAAAAATATGAAGGCATATTTTTTTTTAAATTCGAACGGAGAAGTTGAAGTTTAGACACTTCGGAATATCGCCGTCGCGTTGGTCGCTTCGGGAAATCCACGAAAACGCGAACTGATCTACATTTCAAAAAAAATGTTAATTTCAGCGAGAAAGTTGTTAAGGCCGGTGTTACGAAAAAATAAAAACAAATAAAAAATAAATATACCCGCAGCATCTTTAATTGGCTACAATAAAACGGAAAATGTAAAAAAAAAACAGATTAACACACAACAAAAGTTGAAAAATTAGAACGAAAATTAGCAAATTCGACCGACAAAGTCAGAAAAGCGGGAAAATATCTTGAAATTTCAAGGTTTATGGATTAGTTCGTAAGGGCATACATCAGCTGAACATCATCCAAATCGGATGCTGATAAAAAAGTACGTATACGCCACAGTGACTTTGCATAGGCTTATTTTGCAGATGGTTTTTTTTTTACCTCTCCCTCTTCTTATATCCACATGTAATAGGTTACAAGGTCGAAAAAAATGGAAATATAAAAATTGATCAGTGTGTAACACGCTTGGCTAGATTTGTATGGGTCATAAGATAACATTTGGTTATTTCCTTCTTCACCTGATGGTAAATCTTCTAGAAGTAGGTATACATTTTTTTATTATCTATTCCAGTTGGAATTGATGTCCATAGCTGAGACAGGTTAACGTCCGTCGGGTCAGCTAGTTAAATGTATAATTTCGAAAAAAAAAAAACATCGGAAATCGGGGCTCAACGGGCCCCTTAAGGATTATCGTTAGTACAAACTGCAAAAATGTTTTAAGAATTTTTTAAGAACTTTTATTAGAAAGAAAATTTATTAAGGAATAAGTATAAGAGAGAAAGTTTTTAAAAAATAAATTATTTAGTATATTTTCTTCGCTTTGAAAAAGTCATTCAATTTGCCCATTATGCCCCGGTGTTGAGGCATAAGGGGCATATGTGGGGTATAATGGGCACGAAGCTAAATTGGATTGCAATGCGAGCATGTTTGGTTCGATTCCTCACCATTAGCCTCTCCCAGCATAAGAAAAATTATACCACTTGCAACTTGTAGGAAACCCAACTATCTGTGGACTGGAACTTTAAATACCCATAACACAAGAACTTCCCGTCTTCTGAATTTGCTTCCTTCTTGTTTTTCTCAAATTGGCACCCATGCCCATTATGCCCCGCCCATTCTGCCCCAAACCTCTTTTAAAATAAAAATTTGAAAAATAATTTAAAAACTTCACCTTAATGGAAAAATTAATTTATGTATACATATAATCTTATTTAGTAGTAGCCCGTGGTGTAATTGTTAGTGCGTTGGACTGTCATGCCAGAGGTCTAGAGTTCAATACCAGCCGCTTCCACCTTAAGTTTTTTTGGGAGCTACTATACCTCTTGCGAGGAAGTAAAAAATCCTCCAAGAGTATCTCTTGTCATAGAAAAAAGCCGCTCACCTTAGCCGTTCGGATTCGGCAATAAACTGTAGGTCCCCTCCATTCCTGCAGGCCGTGGTTCTTCATGAGCGGATTGTGCCACCAAATTTATTTATTTATATAAATTTATTTACATATCTTGGTATCAAATAAAGAAAGTTCAATATTCAAGTGACCAGTTACTCGAAAAATGCACTTAAAAAGCTCAAAATAATAAAAACGCAATCGAAAATTTTGTTTCGTTCAAAACGAAAAGCAACTGTGATTTTTATTCAAAAAAAGGGGTTTCCCCTAATAGCGAGCGATGTATTGAAACTGGTAGATTGATATCGGAGCTGACCCTTTATTCGAAACCGAAATGCCCCTGGTGCCCGTTATGCCCCGGATTTCACTATCATCATTTTTGGAATATTGTATTCTCAAACAATAATTTAAATAACAAACAATAAATAAATAAATTTTTTAAAACCTATAAAATTGTGTTTTTTTTTTTTTAATTTTATATGTAATAGTCCAAAACCAAAAAAGAATAGTTCTATTACCAGGTACTGTTAATACTATTTTAGTGTAAAATTAAGTTGGTTGTTAGATCATGTCTACTATTAGCTCACAGAAAAATTTTGATCAAAGTTGTAAACGCCATTTTCGAGAAAATTAAAATTTTCCGTACTACTTTTTAAACAATTGTAAAATACCGTTAATTTTGCCTTCAAAAACAAATTTTACTAAAAATCTACAAGATGATGTTATATAATAGTTTGGACCGGTGCCAAGTTTAACAAAAGTCGTCGTTCGTAAAATTGAATTGTCAAAAAAAAATAACCTTTTTTTAAATCTAAAAAAAATATTTATTTTTAACTTCTCAAAATCTATTGAACCGTTTTCGATAAAAATTAAAATAAATAAAAATGGTTCAATGAAACGTGCCGTTAATAACAATTTTTCAGTAAAAATAATATTCATGCCTGTTTAAATTAAGTAATTTTTTTTAATCTGTCGAGCTTTGAAAAAAATATAATTTTCTTAAAATGCTAAAAAAAATGAATATGGAATGTACCTACCGTTGTTTTTGGTCCTTAAATATATAAAAGAAACGGGTCGAGGGAGTGCAGGCCACGTGCAGCCGAACAATTAGTGGAGAACCTGGATAGGCTAAAGGCTGATGTAACAGCCATCCAGGACGTGCGATGGGAATGAGAGGGCATACGAAGGATGCAATCGTGTGCTGACATCTACTTTGGCGAGTGCTGCAATGAGCAGGGTCAGCGGCTCTTTGGTTGTGGTTTTGTGGTAAGGGGAAGACTTAGGCAAGAAGTCTTGGGCTTCAGAAATGTAAGCGAGCGCCTGGTCACAATCCGCATCAAAGCAAAGTTCAAAAACATCACTTTGATCTGTGCCCATGCCCCAACGGAAGAAAAAGATGACTCAACCAAAAAAGAATTCTATACGATCTCCTCAAGGCTCCGTATGATAGGTGCCTCAAGTACGACGTCAAGATTATTCTTGGCGACTTCAACGCCAAGATTGGAAAGGCGGGTATCTTTGGTTCGATAGTCGGAGTATACAGCCTGCACTTCCGGTAACGGACTCAGGCTCATTGATTTCCACGTCTGTCTTAAACTCTCAACAAGCCCGCCACAAGCATCATCTGTAGAGGACCAGTGGAAGACCTTATATAAGACCCTTATCAACCCGGTCCTGCTGTATGGGGCAAAAGCATGGACCCTGACAAAAAGATTCTTCGGGTGATTTTCGGTCCAGTCTGTATCGATACTCTACCGATACAGAGAAGAAGAAGAAGATTCAACAACGAGCTTTACGGGCCTTACAGCGACGTCGACCTGGTCAAAAAGCTTAAAATACAGCGGCTAAGATGGCTGGGACAAGTGGATCGTATGGACACAAACGCACCAGCCTGTCGAGTCTTCGAATCTTGCCCTGACGGTCTGCGCAGGTGGCGCACGCAAGTGGAGAATGACCTCAACCAACTTGGAGTGCGTAACTGGAGGCAGCTAGCTAGGGACCGAGTTGGCTAGAGGGGCTTGTTGGTTGAGGCCGTAGTCCATCCTGGGCTGTGAGCACCATCTAAAGTAAAGTAAAATAAGGGTCGAGGGAGTGTCCAAAAAGACGCTATCTAGGTTATGTACAAAGTTTAATAAAAATTGTTCTAGAAACCTATTGATAAAATTATGTTGAAAAATCAACAGTTTCATCGAAACAATTTCATGCTAAATTTAGCTTAAGAATTTGAATCCATCCATCATCCATTAGTAACTAAAAATATTTTGTTTTCCAAATGAAATCAAAATCACAAATGTTTCCATTTCAAAAAATACAAATATAAAAACACATTGAAACAAATTTATCCATCTCAGTAATTTTCAATACCCTTTATATCAGTATTAATTTTTACATTGTATTGTTCAACAATACTTTTTTTTTGGTATTCTTAAGAACTTAACCATTAACTCAACGAACTGGAAAATATAGCTTTAAATTTCCTGTTGGCCTTCGAAAAACTCTGGAGAACTTTATATTCGAATAACTTCTCTGCAAAGAATTACAAGAAAAGAAACCCCTTTAGCTGAGTGGAGTGGCCTTCGCATCATATTGCGCAAGCAATCCTACCAACAGCAGCAATACCCATTTATCATAAGGACCTTAAGCAAGAAAAATACAAATCGTTTATTCTCACCCGTAAATGTATCCAATATGCAAGGTTAACTTACCAAGTAACTTCAACGACGCACAGTCCTTCCCACACGAGAAGCTATATGGTTGCCAGCAACCCAACTATATTTCTTGCAACAGTGCATTTATAACTTTCGTCCTTATTTTCAACAAAGAAGAAACGAACGAATAGAAACAAAACTTGCAACAATATCCTTGCATCTACTAAGGGTCGGTCGTAGCCATTTTTCATTCCAAAATGCATGGACTGCTTGGATATATAGGATATAGGATAGGAACTAGGTGTAGAAAATTGTGAACTGGGACACAGATCGAAAGGGAGCACATGGGACACCGCGTGCCACGCCGGTCGGTTCCCCCCATTTTAAGACCGAGCACCAAACATAAATCATGAGATGAGGAAAATTTGTTTAAAATATTCTTTCTCTCTCTTCATAATATTTTGCTTTAGGGGAATCGTTTGAACAGATTTAAAACTTTTTAACTGACGCAACTTTAAACTCCACCACACCAGTATAACAGACGGACATAATGGATTCACAGTATTTTAAGGCATTCTTTGTGTAATATGAAGCTTTTGTGGGATAATTTTTCGAATAATGAATAGTCCTTGTTGAATTTAATGTTGTTAAGCCTTTATTTTATGTTAAATGAAAAAGCACCTGCGGAGCCAACTTTTACGTCTGGTAATTGGTAATTAAGTAAACACCATAATCTCACGGCTTTGATAAAGTTGTTTTTCATAACAATTTTCAACATGCAGCTGGACTGTTACAATGTGTTAAAAATATTGTTATAAACATAGCTTTTGTAGATGATTTAATGATTTTAAAATTGAATTTCAGAAATACATTTTTGGGATTCGCGAACTTAGTCAGAGGGTTGGAAGGAAGAAAAAATCGCTTGAAATTAGCATATTTTTTATAATAGACTATGTATGTATATAATTTTAAACGACCAGTTGATGTCGCAAATTTGTATTTCGAAAGCATACATTCTCTTAAATCTGAGGTTTTGAAGGCTTGCAAAATTATAGCAACACACATTTTATTCGGATAATGTTTATAGTTTGAACCTTAGAAATTTTAAAGTCCTGATGCCCTGAAAGATTCATGTTCTGTAAAATTTCATGGGAATTCAATCAAAGGCTTTCAAAAATTTCTTTGGTTAATCATACCCACTCTATAAAATCTAGCAGACAATAAATTAGGTATCGCCTTGACTAGTACCAATTCTAAGATTATAGAACTCTAGATTTTAATCGAAAAACTGACATTACAATGACATACAGGGTGATCGGTATAAGATGCACCAAACTGTAGGCGATGGGCTTAAAAGGTATTTTCATAACTAATGGATTCAAAATTTATTATCACAAACTATTAGGAAAATCTGTATGGGGTTACAAATATTTGGAATTGCTATAGGAATTTTATTATCAGTCTGTTTGTTTACTTTTGTTTCTTTGCAACTTTCACCAAGTTTCGTAAACTTGGGTTTTTTTGCTATTGGCTTTGACGACGTAGTACAAAGTTTTTAGTTAACAAACAGGCATTATAAATATAACCCGGGGATCAGATTTTGAGACATTTAAAAAATTAAAAAAGGCAAACAAACTACCTACAAAAGTAAACAGAAAAAAGGAATTTATACTTTTATTAAGAAAATTAACGAAAATAATTAATAACTAGTACCGTCCCGTGGCCGAAACTCGGCCAGCAAAAACTGTCACACTCTAGGAAGGAAAAAACTTTCAATTTCGCAAACAATTTGTTTAAAAATATTGAAGAAAATAAACATTTTTTTTTTTTAATGTGCACAGGGTTCGAGATTTGATTCAAATCAGAATTTTGTTCCGACTTTGCAAAATAATAAGGCGTTCCCTGATAATATAAATATGCTCCTAACTACATACATAAATAATAATAATTATACAGGGTGTGCAGAATATTTTAGGGGATGCTTCCTGGGATCATTCTGAGAAAAAAATTGTATGGAGGAAAATTCTATCTCCCCTGCAATTTTTGAAAAATTGACTTAAAATGAAAAAAAAATATTAAAAATCAACAAAAGCAAATGCAAAGATGTGTAATAGTTTTTTTGAAAGCTCACATTCCATAATTATTCAAATCAAGTCGCTGAAGTGGAAAATCAAAGTTTTTGAAAAAAAAAAAATTTTAGTTTTTTTTTTCAATTTGATTTTTTTTTTTTTCAAAATTCTGCGTTATTAAATGTCACTGTTTTTTTTTGTAATATTCAATGATCTCATCAATTCTTAGTCAAAAGCTGAAAATCAGATGCAAAAAACCTTTTTTTTTTATGAAATTGAAAAAAAAGAAAGTTATTTTTTGTCCAAAATGAAACCCCAAAAAAAAAGGTTTGATTTATTAGGCAATTTTTCTGCGCCATAAACAAAACATAACAAAACAAACAATTTTGGGAGAAGTACCTTTGGTTTTTTTCCGTCCGAATTCTTGAAGAAATATAAATGTATGCTGACAAAATTTTTAAAATCGTTTTGTGAAGAATTTAGGTATATTTTTTCTTCACCCAAATTCAGGCCATACCTACAATTTATTATTGAACACCCAAAACAAAATTCATCAAAATCTTTAGAGCCGGTTTTGGAATAAATAACTTTTTCAAAAAGGTTGTGTCGCCTCTAAACAATCGCCCAAAAATCTTAAGTTCTAAAAGTTTTAAGAAAATCGCTTCAATGGCTTAGGCTGTAGGTCGAGGTACACACACAAAGACATACAGATGGAGTTGCGGACCCACTTTTTTTGTGTTCTACAGGGTGATCGGTATAAGATGCACCAAACTGCTGGAGCGAGTAGGTTGGGTTAAGACAAGAAAAAAATCGTATGGGAGGGAGGGGGTCTATTTCCCCCCGTTTTGACTTTATACAGAAAAAAAAAATATTAAAAAACAACGGTACAATTTAAAATCCCGTGCTATACCTTTTTGGTAAGCCAGAAATCTCTTCTTTGATTTTCATTTTAAATTAAGTTGTGTTAGTTAATAGGTTTTGAAAAATTATTTTCCAAACTCGAAATTTTGACAAAAAAAAGCTTCAAACTAATTTTTTTCAAAATTTTATGTAATTAAGTACAAATTTTGTTTTCAAAATTGAATGCTCTTATTAATAATCAATAAAAAACAGAAAATCGGATGCTAAAATGTCTTTTAGTTTTTGAGAAAATTGAAAATAACGAAATCTACTTTACTACATATTTTGTAGAAATAGGATCTCTTGAACAACAAAATAATGGATGATAGTCGAATTTAAGGAAAACTTACTTTTGTTATTTTCAATTTTCTCAAAAACTAGACTACATTATGACATCTGGTTTTTAATGTTTGACTAAAAATTGATGGGAGTATTGAATATTAAAAATAAAAATACTACTAAATAACGTAAAATTTTGAACAAAATCAGTTTGAACACAATTTTAAAATTAAGTTTTAAAAAACTGTTCACTAAAAGAACTTAATTTATAAACAAATGGAAGCACATCTTTGGCTTAACAAAACAGTAAAGCAAGTTGTTTTAGCCATAATCGATGTTTTTTAATAATTTTTTTCTGTATTAAGTCAATTATTTTAGAAAATTGCTCCTCCTGTTATTTCCAATTTTCTCAAAAACTAAAAGACATTTTAAAATCTGGTTTTCTGTTTTTGACTGAAAGCTAATAAAAGCATTGAATTTTGAGAACAAAAATTATACTTAATTACATAAAATTTTGGAAAAAAAAAAAATTGTTTGAAACTTTTTTTCCCATTTTTTTTTTTTTTTCAAAAATTTCGAGTTTGGAAATTAATTTTTCAAAAACTGTTCACTAACACAACTTAATTTAAAATGAAAATCAAAGACTAAAAGTTGCTCGGAGTTGCTTGCCATCGCTCACTAGACAATTTCCAACAACTTTTGGGTTCAGTATTTTTAATTGAAATGTTAAATTGACCTTGTATTTTGGATCAGTGACGATACAAAATTCGGTCAGTATAAAAAAAAAACTTGTTTTTGCGGTTACAAACCTCTCATTTACCAAAAATTTTCGAAAATTACCAAAAGTTGCTGGAAGTTGCTCGGAAATTGCCTAGTGGGCGAGGGTAAGCAACAAAAAGTTGCTGGAGCTAGCAACAAAAAGTTGCCTAGTGGGCGATGGGCCTTAAGATTCAAAAAATGATTGCATTGCTCTAAAATTTCTTGTAGGTTTTTTCAACGATAGCTCCTTCTCTACTACTACAATGCAGGTTTATTACATGAGCTCCAAATTGTTCGTTTTAAATCTTACAAATATTTTCAAAGCTATCAATATTAAACTGTTGTAATTTACCTACATACCTAATCAATAAAATACATAAGATCATGAACATGCGACCATCAAACTTTTTTAAAACGGGCCTTGAAATGTGATTGTTCTTGAAATATATACGCTATATAAAAGCACGTTCATATTCGTGCTTACAATAATTCATACATTCTTAGATCCTCGATTTAAACATTAGCATTTACAAAAACCCTGTCAAGCATTTTAAACAACAATGAAGGTGCATGTCAAATACGAGTACCTATGCCTTTTAATAATTACTTAAATAAGTTTTTGGCATAAGAATCTCAATTAAGCTACTTAATATATGTAGTACCTACTTCCTTCCTCAATGTAGATATGTACAATATCCTTGAAAATTAAATTGAAAACATCGTCTACGTCTGCACAAAATAAAACCTTAAAGGACTCTTTTTGTCCTTAAGCTCAAAAGGCAAAATTCCTTAACACGTTTCTTATGAAACAAAAAGACAAAAGAATGTTGTCCTGCCGCACCCGCTTAGCAACGGTTGTAAGAAACAGCAAAACATGAGTAGATTGATCGATAAACTAAATCGATTTACCACGCTAACATACCACCACTGCAGCCCAAAAGCCTTACATATTTGTAGTCAAGATAATAATAAGGACGTCTTTTGTGCTCAAATTGACATATCAGTTGTGGTTCGTAATGAAAAAAAAAAAAAAAAACGAATCTCAAGTGTGGTAGAAATTTTATCTTAACTTTTTTATCTAATTTATTCCTTCAATCAATTAATTTTTGTGGTTTTCTCATTTTTGCAGGATTCAAATCAACAACAGCCAACAAACTAAGGAAAATCCATTAACACACATTTAAGCTAGGACGAGAAGTCGTATATAAAGCGAAAGGATTATTTATTTATTTTTGCTGTTGTCACAGACATCACGTATCCGTATTATCATTATTCGTTCAAAGGACAACAAAGCAAGGGACTATGGGGAGGAAAATAACAGTAGCGGTTACAACGCTTAACCAATGGGCACTGGACTTTGAGGGTAATTTAGCCAGGATAATGCAATCTATACTTGAGGCGAAAGAAATGGGTGCCTCATATAGAACCGGGCCCGAACTGGAAGTGACGTAAGTTTTTTTTTTTTTCTCTAAGCACTTTCAATGTTGGTATCATACGAGTAGTAAGGATTTGTAAAAATGAAGGTGGGTTGGCCTTAAGTGCTTGGTTAATGATGTTTTTTTTTTATGGATAAGAATACATAGGGCAGCAAATCTGAACTTGAGTATCTATAGGAAGTTAGCTATTATTCGTTTAAAAGAAAAAAAGAAATTAATTGGCTTATCGAACTTCTTACAAATAAATGTATTTTACCTACATATGTATGTAAAATTAAATGAATTCAAATTACCATTTTATTCAAAAAATAAATGACTTCTCGCTGCAATTTAAGAAATCTTAACCTTAATGGAAACATATTAAACAGCAAATAAAGTTGTTATTCACTTTTTACTATCCCAGAAAATACATACATACATGATTCACCCATTAGATAAAATAACTCTATGAAATCTCTGTGTTTTATTTGAATCTATTTCCGTTAAACCAAAATTGAAGCACACAGTGCAACAACCAGATAACTCCACTTTTTTGCAAAATATGTTTTTTAATGCAGAAATATATAAAAACAAATTCTAAACTAAACTAAAACCTTTTACCAAAAATATTCCATATATACAAATAAAATCTTTCCGTCAACCCCAAAAAATATGAGGGTGTCATAAACTTGTCGCAAAAGTATGTTTCTCTAGCAGATATGCAGCAGTCTGTTCAAGAAGCTGAAAACTCAGACTACGAAGATGACAATGAGGGACCCCTTTGATTTTCACCAAAATCGGTGCAAAAACAGGACAAGTCTAGAAACAAATTTATTTTTTTTTACTTTAATATACAACTTTTTGACATGTCTTTGATTTAAATAAATTAGTTTTGATTATTTCTTTTCAAAATTAACTAATATTTTGCAATTATTTTGATTTCTTATTTTTTAAACTGTTTTTTTTTTTTTTAGTTTTCTCAACATTTCAAAAAGTGGAGTTATCCGGTTGTTGCACTGGCTGCTTCAATTTAAATCTGTAATTCACAGCCGGAGGAAAACTTAATGATTTCATTTCAGTATGTTTTTTTTTATATTTCGCCAGAAGCAAAAAAGGTTTTCCATAATGCAAAAAAATACTGATAAAATTTTATAATTGGAACTAGTAGTAGGTGAATCGTATACTAAATAAAATACACGAATTTCAAATATTGAGTAAGCCTTAAGTTAAAGGTAGTACTTTCTTAATACGAAAAAATGAGCAATATAGCACATATACATACATAATATATATGTACATACGTTTTGGAGAAAAAAATAATCGAAATCGTAGGGGTGGTTTTTTTTTAGATTAATTTTTTATTTAAAAAATTTTGTAGACATTTTTAAGAAAAAATATTGGTAGGTACATAATTTTTTAGTATTTATTTATGTTGAATAAAAAATAAAAATTTCAAAAAAAAAATTATCTACCCGTTTTTGAAATATCGAATTTTCAAATAAATCCAAAATATATTTTTTTGAAAATTTTGATATGCAGTATGATTTCAACTTTTGAGAAGATTGTGTATACAAAATTTAGTTTAAATCGGTTAAGCCCAAAATAAAGAAAATGGTTCTATGGAGAGGTAATGTTATTAATGGCTAACTGTAAATTTTCAGAACAATTTTCATCAAAATCGTAGGAGTCGTTTTCGAGAAAATTTATATTTTCTGTAAAGTTTTTTTAGTATTTATATGGAAGACACCGTTAATTTTGACTATAAGAAAAAATGTTTGTTCAAAATATTTT
This sequence comes from Epistrophella euchroma, assembly GCA_947049315.1. Lineage (NCBI taxonomy): Eukaryota > Metazoa > Arthropoda > Insecta > Diptera > Syrphidae > Epistrophella > Epistrophella euchroma. The sequence goes on along the minus strand of OX346247.1, from coordinate 110,054,995 downwards.
AGATAATGTTAAAAAACCGCTCGGTACCAAGTATCGTAAAAATCAACCAAGTCGTTTTCGAAATATTTCGTTTGCAATACAAGAATTTAAGACTTTATTTAAGAATCAAAAAAAAAGTTTTTTGAAAATTTTGGTATACAAATCTATTTAAATATTTCAGAAGATTCTCCATAAAAACAATTATCAAAATCAGCCCATTCCTTTTCGAGAAAAACGAAGATAAAAAAAAATGGTTCTACGGGAGGTTCCATTTAAAACCATTTTTTGGAAACTTAATTTTCAGAAAAATGTAGCATATACCTAACAAAATTTATTGATTTTTTTTTTTAGAAAAATGGCAGGTACCCTTATTTTTGGTCCTAAAAAGAAAATGAAAAAACACTTACCAAGATTAATTAAAATCGGCCTATGGGTTTAGCTTGTAGGCAAATACACAGACAGGCAGACAGAGATGTTCAATTTTTTTTACGAATCCAAAACTTGCCATATGGTACCTACCTATATATCGCAAATAAAAATGGAGCGGCTCATAAAACACAAAGTTTGTAATCACTTTTTTTATAGCCAATCTAATTATCTTTCCTGTTTTGATAGAACACTTTTTTTTTGTATAGGATTTATACCGAGTTAAGGCGCTTTAAAGCCTAATTATTTTTTCATTTAAAAATGACCAAATTATAAATTTATAAAATTAAGCCGAATTTAGATTTTACATATCCGAAAAACATCGATATGATAGACAAGTTCAGAAAAATGAGATCTCCAGTTACATGAAAGGAATTCCTTAGCAAAATACCTCATAACATAAGTAATTTAATGAATGCGAATATGAACTCTTTGATTCATCGATTAAATTTCGAAAAGAGTTGTGATTTTTGAGGGCACTGTGTTATACCTGACTTACGAAAATTGGGGAACACTTCGACAAGTGCTTTAAGATTTTGTTCAAGTATAAAATAGACAATGACATGGAATACCTTACCTAATGGTTTCACTACTTATTATTTTTTCGTTAAAAATTTATCACAGATTTACCTACATACATAGAAAATTTATTTTTTACCCACTCTGTCCAACTACTAGTGGTTAATCCGAAAAAAAAAAAAACATTTATAAATCACTACGAAACCCGTAAAAGCCATCCATTTTAATTTTTGTTTGTAAATAACTAACCTTAACCGTTACTAACCTAAATGAGGTTCACAGAAGGGGGAACGTTTTACACCCAATAATAGACCCGGACAAATAAAAACAAAATTAAAAAACTTTTAGAGTAGTTTTCTTTAAAAGATCGTAGTCAGTTTTAAATATTTAACACAACATTTTAAAACCTCTCCAAATTAATTCATGAACCTCTTTTCAAGATATGTACGAGTATTAAAAAAAATAAAACTTAATTTCTTTTTTTAATTCAATACATTTCCTTTTTGAACATTTTCATTTATGCACAGCACACTATAAGCAATACAGATATGCAATGAGAACTTCAATTTAAAGTACATGACTCACGATTCATATCTGATTTTGAAATATCCCTTCTCTTGTGTTAAACTCCATTCAACACCAACAAAAAGAAATATTTTCAAAAAAAGTAATTACCCACCACCTTAATTTTTGCAAAACAAAACACCTTCGTTCCTCAGTGATGTCTAAAACAGCAATGAGGGTTATTACGTGATTACCTCAAAATTCGTTAGTTTAAGTCTGAGAGTTAACTCATTCTGAAAAATCATATTTCAAATATTTTCCTTCACACATCTAATAAACAATTCCTTGTTTCAGAGGCTACAGTTGCGAAGATCACTTTCGTGAGCCCGACACATATCTTCATTCATGGGAAGTCCTCCTTGAAATTATGATGTCACCAATCTGGTAAGTCAATCTGTTTAACCTCAACAAATCTATTCTAAAAGTAAGATCTATTTTTATTTAATTTTGCAGTGATAATATCCTTGTTGACGTTGGAATGCCAGTGATGCACCGTAACGTCGCCTACAATTGCCGAGTGGCCTTTTTCAATCGACGCATTCTTCTAATCCGTCCAAAAATGTCAATGTGTGACGATGGAAATTACCGAGAATCTCGTTGGTTTAGTGCGTGGACAAAATGTTTGCAAATCGAAGATTACTTTCTGCCACGAATGATCTCAGCACACACGGGTCAGGATACAGTGCCTTTTGGTGATGCCGTAATTGCAACCAAAGACACATGCATCGGGTTTGAAATATGTGAAGAACTATGGAATGTCAGAAGGTAAGAGTTAGATTTTCAAATTTTTTGAGAAGTGTATCTTAAAAAAATTCTTGTTTTTAGTAAGCACATCGAGATGTCTCTATCGGGTGTAGAAGTCATTGTCAATAGTTCTGGAAGCTACATGGAACTTCGGAAAGCCTATATCTCGACAGATTTGATAAGGAATGCCAGTTTCAAAGCTGGTGGTGCATACCTCTTTAGCAATCTTCGAGGCTGTGACGGTCAGAGGATCTATTTTAATGGCTGCTCAGCAATCGCAATGAATGGAGAAATCGTTGCTAGGAGTAAACAATTTGCCTTACAGGATGTGGTAAGGTCACTTTTGTCTAGGAACGAATATTTATTCAAAGTGTATTTTTTCCAGGAAGTCACCATTGCAACCATTGATCTGGAAGAGATCCGCTCCTATCGTGTATGCCAAAGATCTCGCTGTAACATTGCCGCGTCAGCGCCCACCTACCCTAGAATTGTTTGCGATTTCGAGATGTCCACGCACAACGATATCTTTAAGTGCTCGTCCACACCGCTGCAATGTATATATCACACTCCCGAAGAAGAAATAGCCATGGGTCCAGCTTGTTGGCTATGGGACTACCTGAGACGCTCCGGACAAGGTGGATTCTTTCTTCCCCTTAGTGGTGGAGTTGATTCTAGTGCTTCAGCCACAATTGTTCACTCCATGTGTAGAATGATAGTAAATTCAGTTCAATCTGGCGACGCACAAGTACTGCACGATATTCGTAAAATCCTCGCAGACTCGGACTACACTCCGGACAACCCCGCGGCACTGTGTAACCGAATTCTGGTCACTTGTTTTATGGGAAGTGTTAATTCCAGCAAAGAAACTAGAAGAAGAGCGTCAATGCTAGCCAATCAATTGGGAAGCTATCATATTGAAATTAGTATTGACTCAGCTGTAAACGCTTTGCTGGGAATTTTTAATGCTGTGACTGGACTAACACCAAGATTCCGAAACCAAGGTGGTTGTGCACGTCAGAATCTGGCTCTGCAGAATATCCAATCAAGAATTCGAATGGTTCTGGCTTATATATTCGCCCAACTCATGCTGTGGGTGAGAAACAGACCCGGTGGTCTTTTGGTTCTTGGCTCGGCTAATGTTGATGAAGCTTTGCGTGGATATCTTACTAAATATGACTGTTCCAGTGCCGATGTCAATCCAATCGGTGGCATTTCAAAAACCGATTTAAGGAGGTTTTTAACTTACGCCAAGGATAAGTAAGAAATTTGCCTCCATAAACTTACTCCGCTTTTACGCACGATTTATTCCATTTAGATTCAATCTCCCAGTTTTGGAACAAATCATCGATGCCCCACCGACAGCAGAATTGGAACCACTTCAAGATGGTCAACTGATGCAAACCGACGAGCAAGACATGGGGATGACCTACGCCGAGCTCAGTGAGTTCGGAAGACTGCGAAAGCAATCGTGTTGTGGACCATATAGTATGTTCTGTAAACTTGTCGCTACGTGGAAGGGTGATTTAAATCCTAAAGAAGTATTTTTGTTGTTAATTTTTTGTGATTTTCATGGTAAACAGTTGTAATTTTCTTAGGTGTCTGATAAAGTTAAACACTTTTTCCGATGCTATGCTATCAATCGTCACAAAATGACTGTTCTTACACCTTCGGTGCATGCGGAAAGCTATAGCCCTGATGATAACCGATTTGATCACAGGCCATTCCTCTATCGTGCCAACTGGAGCTGGCAGTTTAAAGCCATTGATGATGAGGTAAAAGATTTGATTAAAAAAATTAAAATTTGAAAATCTACTACAAAAATTATTTATTAATTTCCTTAGGTTGACAAGCTTATGCCGGTTTATACACCCTCATCAAGTCACATCCGACCAAGTACTGAAGATCTTATGTCACAAACTCAAGAATCCGAATCCAGTCATCGTTCCTCGCGTATTGATTCAAAGAATTCATCGCCAATATCATGTTCTTCAATGGAAGGCCCCAAAGGCAAAGCTAGTGGTTATTCAAAAGTGCATGTAAATGTTATGGGGAAGATCAAAGATCGAACTGGAATTCCTGTATAAAAAATAAAAGTTAACAAAAAAAATGTAATAAAAACGAAAACACTAAATACCTATTTATGATATTTTTTAAAATACTTTGAGGATTTCCTTTAAGGGTCCTCACATTTGGTTGTTAAATTTATGTTGCCTTGAGAAATTCAATTTTTCCTATAAAGCCTAGTTTATAGATCGAAGCCAAGTGAAATTTTCATACAAAGAATTAGTTTTTTTCCCAGGCGTGAAAAATTCAATAAAATTAAATGCAATTATTTAAGCGATAAGGAGGAAGAAATTTGGTTTGAAGTGAATATAATTCAACGGACTTACCTAAACCAAATATTAAACAAAATTTATTTTCTTTATAAACCTTTTGAGGCAAGATTTATTGATGTTTCATTTCGATTTGGATTTCACTTCGCATTGATGTATAAACTTAAGCTTAAGCTCGCACAAAGTTTTATTGTGAAATAATTCTTAAAGAATATTAATTTAAATTGTGTTGTTTTGTAAAAGTTTCTTAATTTGTATTTTAAGAATTCTAATAAATTTTGCATACAATAATCTATTTTTTATTTATTTATACAACATTTTAGAAGCCGTTGCAATTTTTTCTTAGTTAATAGCAAGTCGCTTAAATTTACATATAATTTACAGCCCTATTCTGCTATTCGATCCGATCGAAACCATCGATTCACGTGAAAGTGTCATTCAATTATCCTTACATTTTTTTTTTAAACCTTCAATCTAGTTCAAATCTTAACAGATATTTAGTTTTGAAATTCTTTAAAGAATCTAATTGCTTAAATGCTGTTTTTATCGAAATTTATACAAAATTTGAAGTAATTATTTGCCTCCGACGGATAGCAGAATACAAACTTTCACGTGAATGGTTAGCAGAATAGGGCTGTTAGCGTGGCCCTAAATTTTGCTTACACTATATCTTCTGTTCGTAAATAATAATTCCTCGAAAAAATCCATGTTATAACAGCATAATTTGCCTGTAAAATTTATTTGTGATAATAATTAAATTCGTTGGAAACTTTAATGAATACGCCTCAACAATTTTGTTTTTAATTTATAAAAGCGCCTGAATGATCCCCTGAGCTCTGTTCAAAAATTGCATATTGCATTTTAGGGAAACAATTTATAAGAGCACAATAATGGGAGTAAATTTTGGCACGTCTTGAGCTTCAACTTTAATGATTAAGTCAGTAAAAATCAATTTATAAGCCTCATGAGTCACGCAAAGTATTTCTTTTTTTTCGCTTTATTTTAGACGAATAAATTTCTTTGCAAATTTTTTGTTTTCAATATTTTTTTTTCAAATTATTGACTTAACTTTCTTACATTTACAAAAAACCTTAAAATTTTTTAGTTGATACTTTTCCAAACTTTAACATAATAAAATTATGTTGTTTCCTACATAAAAGTTCAATTATATTAAATATTATAAAGCAAAGAATTATGTATTTATTAATTTACAACAAAGTGGAAACAAAAAAATTAGACAATGTAAAAACTATAAAATTCTTACATTTTAGATGGCCTAAAAAAGAAAAATACAATTCAGTTAGCTTTAAAAAATATATAAATATATTATATATACACAAAAACGAAAAAAACATACATTTAAGGAAATAAAAATATCAAAACATTTTTAACGATTTATAAACTTCCTATTGTAGACTTTATCAAATAATAATAAAACCGAATAAGGAAATAAAAATAATTTTAACACAACGAAAGGAATGAATGAAAGATATTATGTCATTGATCTATTTATGTATATTAATTTGAAACATTCTATAATATAATTTTTACATTAATTTAAAGCCTAAGTATATTGAAATCAACAATTTTAAAATAAGAATTTGTTTGCATTTAATTATATGAAGGTACATGAGGGACCTATTTTTTTTTTTTGGTAATGATTTTTGTTTTTAATTTTAATATAAACAACTAGTAATTTGTAGTTTCCACAATATTGTAGTGTACGAGTATCCTGTTAAAATAAAATATATATTAGAAAAGAAACTTTTTAGTATTATAGTATTTTCCACGTAATATTATAATAAAATCTTTTAAGACAATTGCTTTTGATGTATATTTTAAATTAAACTAGCTGACCCGACAGAAGTTGTCTTGTCTCAACTATGAATTCGAACTGGAATATACATACAGTCAAACTTCCTTATAACGTAATTCCCTCTATAGCGAATTTGATTTTATTCCCATTCCCCTTAAACAAGATATCTCATATGAATTAGGTTCTCTATAACGAAATTCCCTTTATAAGGAACTTATTTCTGGCCCGAAAGGCAAGTTGTTTCTTTATAACGAAATGTCAATTTTCAAATTTGAAATTAAAGCCTACTACAATTTTTATTCCTAATTTTAAAAGGGAACTCCTCGTTTTGGTAAGAATTTTCTTAAATTGAAAGAATGTATGTATGTATGTGTGATGGAAAAAATAATAGAAACATGGGTTTACATAATGCTCAACGACAAATAACTATATATAAATGCATGTTTTTTGGTTATAACTTTTATATTTTAATTGTGCTTTACTTAGCTTTAAAATCGCTCAACAGTTTGGTGTTGTCAGCTTTTTGTTTGGACTTAACGGTACAAAATGAGGGCGAAATGTTCTTTTTGCCTGAAAAAAAAAATAGAAACAAGGTAGTTTGATTATGATTTTGACGAAAAATTCCGTTTTTTAAAAATTGAAATAGGCGTATATTTGTTTGTTGAGTAGATTGTCGTGTGTTTCAGTTTGTTTTTGAAAGAAATATTTGAAAAATTATCGAAATTTTATTAAAATGGGTCGTGGAGTCCATTGCACAAGTATAGAGCGTGATTTGATTCAAAAACTGAGAGCAGATGGTAAAACAATGGATGAAATCGCACAGGCCTTACAGTGTTCCAAAAAGAAGGTCTTAACAGCTCTATATTCAAGTCCCAAAGCAGAAACCAGGGGTAGAAAACGAAAAACATCTCCACGTTTTGATAAACGACTGGTGCGATTGTGTAAGAAAAAACCGTTTTCTTCTTCAAAGGACCTTAAAAATGAATTAAACGCACATGTAACAAGTCGTACTATACGAAACCGTTTAAAAGAAGCAAGTCTTCCTGGAAGGAGTCCTAGAAAAGTCCCATATTTAAGCAAAAAAAAATATTCAACAGAGACTTAGTTTTGCTAAAAAACATCTCCAACGTGCAAACTGGAACAACGTGCTATGGTCGGATGAAACGAAGATAAATTTATTTGGTTCTAATGGAAAAATGTATGTAAGACGACCAAAAAATTCAGAGTACGATCCAAAATACACGAAGAAGGCCGTTAAACATGGTGGAGGAAATATAATGATTTGGGGGTGTTTTTCAGCTTCTGGAGTTGCGCCAATTTTTTGGATTAAGGATAAGATGTGTGCTGTAGACTAAGTACGAATCCTTAATACTGTAATGCTGCCATTTGCCGATGACGACATGCCGCTTAAATGGGAGTTCATGCAGGATAACGATCCCAAGCGCTCCTCAAGGTTGGCTAAAGAATATTTTCAAGAAAATAATATAAATGTTATGGAGTGGTCATCACAGTCCCCCGATCTTAACCCCATAGAACATCTAAGGGGTGTTCTTAAACGAAAGATTAGAGACTCCAGGACCAAAAATAGGGAAGAACTATGGTTAAACATTCAAAATGTATGGTACTCCATACCTGCCGAGACGTGTGCTAAGCTGGTTCATTCCATGGGACGAAGATGTGAAGCCGTTCTCAAAAATAAAGGTGGCACGACAAAGTACTAGAGGTTTATTAAACAGGTTCACCGTTAAGTAGCTTCTTTCCAAAAAAAGAACATACCATAACGTTATGTTTCTATTATTTTTTCCAGCATGAAATCATCTTTACCAATTATTGTAGCTTTTTTTCACCATTTCGTTTATTTTCGTTAAGCCATTTAATGTTCCATTTATTAAATACATAATTGACAATTTATCTGTGCATTTATAATTTTCGTCCTCTTCCGAATAAAACTTTTCTTTTGAATAAGAGTTTGCATTTTGAATCGTTTATAAAAAAATGTCCAAGCGCAAGGCTATTTCACTATCGGACAAATTGTCTAAAACCGAAAAAGTTATAAGGGTAAAAATGAAGCAGAAGTCCACTGTCGACAATTTTAAAAAGTGAAGTATAAGGCCAGGCGCGCACATGCAACTAAACAGTTTGGTTTCGATTTTGAGTACTAAAGGATTATATGAGAGTCCGCGCACATAAACTGGGGCGCACTCCCATATAAGCCCATTGTGCTCAAAATCGAAACCAAACTGTTTAGTTGCTTGTGCGCGCCTGGCCTAATAATTCTTAAGATCAAATAGCCAAAAAAAAAAACTAAGAAAAGGATAAGGTAATTTTAAAATTGGTGCAGATAAACAGGAAAAGGAATTTACCACTCACGGGCACTATTATCAAACTAAATGCTAAAATTTTTTCTGAATCCTTGGGTCAGCACAATTTTAAAGGCAGAAAATTACATTTTCTATACCTATAACAAATTTTGTATAAAACTTCTTTATAACGAAGCAATTTTTTGTTCCCTTGAAGGTTCGTTATAGAGAAGTTTGACGGTATAATACAAAATTGGGTACCTATTTCTAGAGGATTTGTCATCGGATGAAGAAGGAAATAAGCAAATGGGCAAATTCCTAAACGCAACATTTGCAAAGCAAAACACAAGCAAAGCAAATGAAAAAAGCAAGCTGAAACAAAAAACAAATTGAAATGCAAGTGAAGTGCGCAAGATATTTTTGACATTTGCACAAATACATTTGCATTTGCGCATAAAAATAAAATCTTGTACGTTTATGGACAATCTGCTTAGCAGGGATGTTTACGTTTGCATTTTGGAACTGTTTGTGTTAAGGAAGTTGTGTAGCTATACTTGAATATAATCACTTTGAGTTTTTCTACTTTCTTTAAAAATATTTGTTTTCAATCTTAATAACATAAAACTAAATGTATTATTTTTTCAATTAAAATATTATTACGTGTTTATACTCGAATTCAAACAGAAGTATTTTATTTATAAATTAAAAAAAGGAACTAGTTGGGAAATTTGAATTTACTCAGGAATTTACTTTTGACATCTTTAACAGTTTGCTTAGCATAATTTGCGCAAGTTTTGCGTTTAGGAATTTGGCCAATGTTATGACCCTTAAAAAAATATAGCCAAACGTGTTAAACACTGCTAAATTTTTATATTTCCATTTTTTTGGGATCTTGTAATCTATAACATGTGGATACAGTGGAACTTCCATAAGTCGAATTTCTCTATAACTCTAAAGTTTTATTGAGAAATTTGGATTTTTAACTAGATTTGCATGAATTTTGTCCTTTGTAATTTGAACTTCTGTAACTCAAATTTCTCTCTATTTCGAAGTTTTTAGACTGCGTTTGGTGGCAAAAAGTCTCTCTTACTCGAACGTTTGTCCTTATTGGGGAAAACCGCTTTTATTTCAATTTTTTTTTTTCAAATTTACTGTAAATACAAATTTGTAGTAAATACATTCTTAAATTAATTTGAAGTTTCCTATGAGTCGGCGGGGAACCTCCTTTTGTTCCAAGTTTTTTTTTTTATTTTTTTTTAGTTTACTGTGATTTCATATTTTGGAAGTTGTTTGGGGAGGTATGTACATATTTAGGTGTGTAATGTACATATGTATGATTTTCATGTCTTTCATTTTTTTAAGGGTTAAGTTTGTATGCGTAGATGTTGTGTTTAAAATTTCTTATTGAAAAAGAAATGTCAGTAAGAAAATTAAACCATCTAACTTTTGATCAAAAACTGAAGGTCATAAGTGAATTTGAGAGTGATCTTTTGATCAAATTCACGCAGACTGAGTTTAGCGAAATGCAAGAATTTTCCACATATACACAATACCTACCCAAGACATGAGGTGAAGCCTTCAAGAATTGGTACATTAACTAGGAATATGAAATTATTCTTTGTCAAATGAAGTCTTATGAAGAGATTTTGCTTTCGGTAGCTTCTGAAGTGGAAATCATAAGTGACGGTAAAGATGATGCTGATGCAGATCCAGATGAAGGCTTACCCATCAGGCAGCCGTGGCGAGCTTAAGTGTATGAAGCCTTTTTAAATATTTTGTTCAATGCAATTCCCGAAATTGAAACATTTTACAAATCAAAATGCAATAAAAAATGTTAACGAAAGATCATTGACTTTTTTAAATTTGAGTTGATTAAAATTTGTTGTCTCTCTTTGAATATCCTTATAAATAAATAAAACAATACTAAAAGTTTTGCTGTTTTATTTCTATAAATCGAAGTTTCTACAAGCCGATTTTTTTTCTTTCATTTTGAGAGTTCGTCTATAATAGAAGTTGCACTGTAGTGTATAAGAAGAGAGAGAAGTGAAAAAAACCTCTTTATAATTCTTTGCCTGTTTTAGTTCCTATTTATAATATTACAGACCCTTTAAAATAAATAATTAAGCATTAATGCGGTCACTCTGTGGCGTATACGTACTTTTTTATCAGCATATATTAGTTAGAATTACAAATCTGTACATCACAGCTTTACAGTTCACTTTATATAATTAAAGTTAAGTAAGTCAGAGAGAAAAAAATTACATTGGCATTACTGTTTCATTTGAAATACATTGTAAACAGTAGTGCCAATTGAAATAATTCAGTGACCTAAATAGCTCACTGATGCGATAATTTGGCCCCTGTTTAGCCGAGTTATGCGCGTACGAACACAAAAAGGGATTAATTTTTATAGATAGACGGTGTTCACATTGGACTCAAATTTACGATTTTTTTTGACAGAAGTCAGTCAGCTCGTGTTCAGACACAAAGTAATGTGAACACAACCGATTCACTCTGACGTTCAGCAGTCATTAAAAAAAACACAAATATTTGCTCGTCGGAGAATTTATTATAACTTTTTCAATCACAAAATTGATAATTCACTAAATAAATTGTTTTCCAATTGAAAAAACTTTGATTCTGTAGTATTTAAGCTCCAAACAAAAACTAAATACTGAGAAAAAAAATGTCACAAAAGGAAACGTCAAAAAAAATCCACAAATTTTTAAAAAATTTAAAAAATCCTGCCTCACTTGCCTGTCTCTTTCTCACCACAGAGTGGGAACGAGAAAAAGTATATAGACGTCAAAAAAAATCCAAGGAGTAAGTCCAATGTGAACACCGTCATATAGTGAAGCAGATCTACGCACAAACGTTATTCGTCGTGAATCTACGGCTATGATATCGCGCAAAAACTCGTTCGCGTTTGATTGAACATTGCCAAACACTCCTTTGAAATTGACAAGTGATTCGTTTATTGTCAATTGGGCTTTTCCAGAATCTGACTCTGTCTTTTCTCTTTCTAATTTTGACAGTTCTTTAATCGAAAAGAAGCTCTAGATGGAGGGAAAACAACAATACAAACAAATAGAAATACACACTGATACTGTTCGCGCCTTTAATAGTGTGTTTGTTTTCCCTCCATCTACAGTTTTTGACGTTTGGTGGAAGTTCTCAATTGTGTTTGTGAGCCAACGCGGCAGCCATTTTGCGGAAAACTTTTTCATATCCAAATATTCATGCAAAATTGAAATCACTGAACCATGTGATAAGCCTGTAGCCTCTTCAAGTACGCGCACCTTCACTTGCTGATCGTCCAATATAAAACTATGGATTTTATCCATCATTTCGGGTTTCAGACCTCAATTTGCTGAAAAAAACGTTCGATATCACTTTTTCTCGTTCGCCTACAGTAACACTGAGGTTTATTCGAAAAATGTCTCATGTTCCAAAAATTCCTGTTATTGTGAACATTCATTACAGCTTAAATTTTCACTAATTTAAAGTAGGCGAACGAGAGAGAACGTACAATTCGTTCGAGCGAAACTCACAATAGCTTTCAAAATCTCGGCGAACACAAAATTTTAAGGTGAAATATTTTTCGCGTGAAACTAACAATAAGATTGTTTAAATTTGACTTTGGACTGAAATAGTGAAATTCACACGAATTTATAGAATACCAAGGCCGAATCGCGTCCTTTGTGAACGAGAGCCCGTTTCGACCGTCTTCACTGTGGGTTATCCCAAAAGCGAACAAGGCTGAAAACTTCGTAGGCCTTCTGCACACGAATCGTCTCGTCATAGACGCGAACAACGAATGTTTGCGGCTTGTGTGTATCTCACTTATTTGTTTCAATGCTTTCGTCGCAGCACAGAAACTGCAAATCAACTTCGGATACATACCAAAATTGTGAAATTGATTGAAAATATGTAGTGATTTATCTATGACGTGTCGTTTCGTGTGCAGAAGACTAGCTGTAGTTGAATCTTCGCTACATTACGAATTTTGTACGCGTTTATGACGAGAAGATTCGTGTGCAGAAGGCCTAAACATAAAACAAGGTACGCTCATTAACTGTATGACGTCACAATTATCTGGTATTCTTTGGAGATCAAAAAGATAATTCCATTTCATTGGATTGTTTTAATTTTTTGTTTGCACAATCTCTATCACTTAAAAATAATTTGCTTATGCTAAGTTCTAAAGTAGTCTTCATTTAAAAAATTGTACTCAAAGATGATTGTGGCATCATAAAAAATGCCAAAATGTCGACTTGGGTGTACGTAATGAGCATACCTTGTATCTGTATATCGTGGTAGATTGCAATGTTGTTGCTCTTAACAAAAAACAAAAAAAAAACATTTTGATGGAATTAAGTGTGTTTTTGGCCCTCCTTATGAATAGCGAATCGAATATAAAACTTTGCGAATTCGTGTTATGATTTATGAATAGCGAATCGGTCAAATAAAGTTCGCTTTAAATGTCAAAACTTAGCGAATTTGACTATCATCACGTTATTACAAATAGCGAATCTTCGCTAATTTGTTTGCTATGAGTCAAAACAAGTCGAACTAATGTTTGTGATAAATTATCGAATTACAAATTTAATGTAATACTCAATGGGCCGTACCAATAATCAAATTTAGTTACGACTTAAATATTTCAGTAAAATGGACCATAATAGAATGGGCTTTAAATAATAAATAATGAACCATATATTCAATTGACTCCAAAAAATTGAGAATATAATGTACGGTTATTTAGGATCCATAACGTTATGGTTAATTTCACTGCAATATTTAAGTCATAATTAAATATGATTATTGGTAAGGCTCAATGAATGATCAACTAAAAAGCAAAATTCAAATACAAAAGCATCAAGAAAAAGATTATTGGTAGCATTTATTCAGCCCTATCGGGAATTCCGTGGGAAATATATTCCCCTCGGAATTTTATCGTTCCCGGGAACACATTCCTGCTATCGGGAATTCCCCACGGAATTTTTTTCCTTGGGAAAAAGTTTCACCAACATGAAAATAATAAACAAAAATTCGAACTTTATTTTCGACGAGTTTGACAAGTGATTTTGGTGTCAACAATAAAATAATGCAAATAATATCATCTTTTTTATTAATGGAAGAAATAAAGCAAAGAGAACGAAATGAACAGAAATTAATGAGGCAAAGTTTAAGGGATCACTCAAATCCTTTAGAGCTACCACAGCCACTTTTTCCAAAACAGCTTATGTTGTTATGTCTTTTTGTCGTTCTTTTGTTATTCGAGGAGTTTCAATTTTGTTTTCGGTGTTTATTGTTTTTGATTCTTCCTGTTCGTGTTTTTCTTGTTGTGCCTCAGGTTCTGGTGAATTGATAAGTATGTCCATTAGAACGTTCTCTTCAAATGACTTGTCCTTTAATACATTAGCAGAACGGTTGGGTGTTGATGAAAATGAGCAATTTTATTTTTCAGTTTTTTTTATTCTGATTAACGTCAAAATTTCATTTTTTTTGCTGCATGAAGGCAACCCAAAAGTAGAAGCATTTGGACACCCTTCAACCGATTCTTTCATTGCACAAATTCTTATGATAGTTTCGTCCAACGAACTGAATTTATACTTCTTGTTAGGGCCTCCACCAGATGCTTTTCTTTGTCTCAAGTTGTCGGAAATTTTTTTCCTTATAAACTTTTTTTTATAAAGCCAAACCTTAAATTAACTCGTCTAAAGAAAAACATCAATAAAAGAATGTATTATTTAGTTTTTTCCATTTGGCAACAGATTTTAACAATTGAGATCACTTTCAACTTTCTTCCAAAATTCTTGAACATCTTTCTTGGGTCGTTTTGTTGTAAATCCATTTGTATCTCTGTTTTTTTTTCATTAAGTTAATTAAAACGTCAATTTGCTTTGAATTTGATGAACTCGATCTTAAAAAGTAAGCCTTGTAATTTACATCGCCGCTTCCGTTTTCAATTTCTCTCGTAAAATGACAGGGAAATATTCCGAGGGAAAAACCATCAAGTTTCCCATACAAAATATGTTGACGATAGGTATTTTTTCCCTCGGAATTTTTCCCTAATCTCGAAAAATGTTCCCGATACCTATTTCTCGAATATGGGAAAAATTCCGCGGGAAAAGAAGTTCCCGATAACCCCAATTATCATTTGGGTTTATCGGGAACTTCTTTTTCCACGGAATTTTTCCCATATTCGAAAAATAGGTATCGGGACAATTTTTAGAAATTAGGGAAAAATTCCGAGGGAAAAAATACCTGTCGTCAACATAATTTCGTATGAGAAATTTAATGGTTTTTCCCTCGGAATATTCCCCTGTCATTTTGCGAGAGAAATTGAAACCGGAAGCAGCGATGTAAGTTGCTCTCTACAACAAAAAAAATAAAATTAAATTAAAAGGCTAACTTTTTAAGATCGAATTCATCAAATTCAAAGCAAATTAACGTTTTAATTAACTTAATGAAAAAAACAGAGATATTGCAAATGGATTTACAACAAAACGACCCAAGGAAGATGTTCAAGAATTTTGGAAGAAAGTTGAAAGTGATCTCAATTGTTTGGGCCCACAGATAAAATCTGTTGCCGAATGGAAAAAATTAAATGATACATTTTTTTATTGATGTTTTTCTTTAGACAAGTTAATTTAAGGTTTGGCTTTATAAAAAAAGAGTTTATAAGGAAAAAAATTTCTGACAACTTGAGACAAAGAAAAGCACCTGGTGGAGGCCCTAACAAGAAGTATTAATTCAGTTCGTTGGACGAAACTATCATAAGAATTTGTGCAATGAAAGAATCGGTTGAAGGGTGTCCGAATGCTTCAACTTTTGGGTTGCCCTCATGCAGCAAAAAAAAAATGAAAGTTTGACGTTAATCAAAATAAAAAAACTGAAAAATAAAATTGCTCATTTTCATCAACACCCAACCGTTCTGCTGATATATTAAAGGACAAGTCATTTGAAGAGAACGTTCTATTGGACATACTTACCAATTCACCAGAACCAGAGGCACAACAAGAAAAACACACTAAACAGGAAGAATAAAAAACAATAAACACCGAAAAGAAAATTAAAACTAACGAATAACAAAAGAACGACAAAAAGGCATAACAAGAACAACATAAGCTGTTTTGGAAAAAGTGGCTGTGGTAACTCTAAAGCACTTCGACTTATTAATTTCTGTTCATTTCGTTCTCTTTGTTCTATTTCTTCCATTAATAAAAAAGATGATATTATTTGCATTATTTTATTGTTGACACCAAAATCACTTGACAAACTCTTCGAAAATAAAGTTCGAATTTTTGTTTATTATTTTCATGTTGGTGAAACTTTTTCCCAAGGAAAAAAATTCCGTGGAGAATTCCCGATAGCAGGAATGTGTTCCCGGGAACGATAAAATTCCGAGGGGAAAATATTTCCCACGGAATTGCCGATAGGGCTGATGAATAGCGAATCTAAACATTGCAGAACAATTTTGCCGAAAGTGAAGAAGATAATTATTTGCAAATTATTTATGTACATTTTCCTTCAATCCGCCAACAATCCGACACCTATCGCTTTCAAACCAAAAATGACATGTAGTAAAAACTTGTTTTTTATGAGAGGTGGCATGAAAAGCGAATCGCTTTTGAGAATAGGAAGTTGCAAATCCGCCACTAAAAGCGATCCGCCGCGCTTTCTGGAATGGCCCTACAGTTTTTATTTAAATTTAAAAAAAAACTGCTTTAAATTTTTGAAAATGTTTCCCGGCTCGAATATCTTGAGAACAAACAATATTTCTTGAAAATTTATTATAATAATTGATGAATGATAAGATAACAAAAAAGTGCAGAAGAACGTTGAAAAAGATGTTTATAGGCTATTTTTTTTTATATTTCGTCTGTGAAAATTATGTGGAAAGTATGTGGGAAATATGTAATTGTAGTAGCCCGTGGCGTAATGGTTAGTGTGTTGGACTGTTATGCCAGAGGTCTGGAGTTCAATACCAGCCGCTTCCACCTTAAGATTTTTTCGGAGCTACTACCTCTTGCAAGGAAGTGACAAATCCTCATAGAGTATCTCTTTTCATAGAAAAGTGCTGCCGCTCACCTTAGCCGTTCGGATTCGGCATATACTGTAGGTCCCCTCCATTCCTGCAGACACGCACACAGGAATGGTTGAGAGTTATAAGTCACTAGGCCCTGGTTCTTCATTAGCCGTTTGTGCCGTTTGTGCCACCAAATTTATTTATTTTTATTTAATGTAATGATAAATGGAAGCAATTCAAAATTAATCGGTAACAAAATTAATTAAAAAACATTTATTTAATAGATAATTTTATGTTTTATTCATTTTTGTTTTAATCTTCTTAGAAAAATAAATTTCTTTGTTGTCATGAGTATTCTCTACAACATTACATCTTCTCACTCTATGCACATTGCATTATAATTTAAATTAAAATGGAGGTTAAATTAAATATTATATACGATTTCTTTCTTACGGTTTAATACATTAATTTTATGAAAAAAAAAATCTTAACAACTACCAATCAGAAAGAACATTTACTCAGTAATTATTCAAAATTGATTTATTTTCCAAGAAAAATTAAATGCATAGTAAAAAATAAAAAGAACTAATTTCGATTTAAAGCCGAAGGTGGTGGTGGTGTGGAAGATATTTGTTTTATAATTAAATACATAAGATAATTTCATTTAATAAAAAATAAACAAAAAAAGAAAATAAATATCATATTCATTAGGTTTTTTTTTTTTTTTTTTTTTTTATATAAAAAATGTCTTAATGCTAATCGTATTCAGTTAGTTGGTGGTTTTTTTGTTCTTGTTTTATTTTTTTTTTCTCGGATTTTTCGACTTTTTTTATGTGAACTTATTCTAGTTTTTTTTTTATGAACAAAGAGGACTACTGCCCTCAAACTTAAGTACAATAATTATCTTATACTATTTTCTATAATTTTCCATCACCATATTTGATTGCACAATTTACCCGAATTGTAGTTAAATTATTTTGATTTTTCTTCTTTATCAACCACTTGCCTCTTTAGAATCCTTCTCTAAGAAAAATTTAAGTGGAACTTTTTTTGCTGTTGCTGCTTACTGCCCATAAACAAAATTCCAAAAACCCTATGAATAATTTATTTAAAATTATCTTAAGTAAATGAAAAAAAAAATAAACAAATTATATTCTTAAAATAAAAATTAAGAGATTCAATATCAGTACAGTTTGTGATTATTTATTTTATTTAATTTAATTAAACTTAAATATAAATATTTGTTGTAACTTATTTTCTATAATATACATTTGGAATGATAAAATGTTTTCATTTATAGACAGTGTTAGCCAGTTTTATAAAAAAATCTTATTCAGAAGAACAATAATTCAAGAATATCTATTTGCATTATGATCGTTTTTCGATAATTTATTTAGTTGAGTTTTTTAATCTTAAAAAATAAAAAAAAAATTAAACAAAAACTTCATGAAAATAAAAAGAAATTCATTATTTAAAAAAAATCAACAAAAAATAATAAGAAAAATTCATAATACAAACGTAACTGAATTCACTTTTAAGGTATTGAATATTTCTGACTTAATTATGAACCGGCATTGGCAATTGGCCTAGCAAATTATTCGCAAATTGCGAATTTGTAAATTTGAAGTGGCGCTTATCGTAGAATTTGAGCAAAGCCGGTGAATAAGGATGATTTTCTTTGAGGTGAAGATAATGGACTTCTGGTTCACAGGTTGTGTGACCACATTCTTCGCACACGTACATCTGAAATTTAATATTAAAATAAATGTCAATAAGTTTTTTTTTTTAGAGAGAAACAAAAAATGTTTCGACTCACCTTAGCTCTACGCTCCTTATAAGCGTATTGATGTTGCACGCTGTGCACTTTAAGGCAGTGAGATTCGAGTGAACACCTTTGGGTGAAGCTCTTCTCGCACAAATTGCACTTGTATGGACGGACACCGGTGTGAGTTCGGGTGTGACGTTTCAAATCGAAAGTATCATTAAAGCCTTTGCCACAGAACGTGCACAAGTATCTCTTGATTTCTGAATGACATTTCATATGACGATTCAGCAGTCTTTGCAACGTGAATGTTTTCGAACAAATTCGGCAGATAAATTTCGTTGGATCATCCTCACAGATAGGAGCAACAACAGTTTTATTCTTGTCATCCTCACGAATGCGATGACCATGACCATGGGTATTCTCGATTGCGAGAGGATTTTTGATGCCATGACCACCGTTCACGAATTCCAATTGCACTTCGGGAGGTAGTCCCAACTAAAAAAAAAAGAAGAAAATAGAAGCAATAAATATAAAGCCTTAAAACTGATGGACAAAAAGAGCGAAATAAAAACAAACAAAAAAACTGAATTTTATAAATTTATATTGGAGTATTATGTTGAATAATAAATTGAAAAAATACATATATACGAAAACTATTATGCAAAATATGTAAAAATAAGTAACCTATCCATTAGCATTTATTGTGGATCGTGATTGATGTGGTGATACAGAGCTTATGCTGCCGGGGTTAGTGTTCAGGAACATTACTTTTTTAAATATTCTTAAATGATAGGCCCAATTCTAAATGAAAATTCCCGGGGAATGGTTTCCCCGTGAATGAATTATTTTTCTTCTACAATTTGATTCATATGTCAAATACTGAAAAAAATCTGTTTCGACCATTCAGAAATCTCATTTCCACTATCGAGGTTAAAAAAATTCAACCGGTGAATTCGGAATCGGAGTATTTCACTCCCGAATGTATACGTCTCCCGGGAAAATGTCAATACTCTTTTAATCCAGAAATCCTAAACATAACTCCTGAGTGTCTATTAATTATTCAATGCTCTTATCAATTCTTAACCAAATCCTGAAAACCAGATGTTAAAATCTTGTTTAGTTTTTGGGAAATAAAAAAACGAAAGGTGCTTTTTGTATTGCATGTTTGTTTTGTTTTGACGCAAAAATATTAACATTCATAATTAAAATCCTATTTTCTTGTTTTTTTTTTTTTTTTTGGAAAGAGGAAAGAGTACCCCCTTCGTTATTTTTTAATTTCTCAAAAACTTAAAAAGATTTTTTTTTAAAAGCATTGAATACTTAAATAATGAAAAACAAAAAAACAGTGGCGCTTTAATGAATTTTAATATATAATTTTTTTGAATTTTAACATTGGAATTCTATTCCTCAAAAACTATTCACTTAAAGAACTTGATTTAACGCAAATATTCGGCGCCACGAACGAAAACAATAATAACAACGTGTTGTTTTGTTTGACAACGTGTTGTTACTGTTGTTTTTGTTCGTCGCGCCGAATATTCGCGTTGGTTTGGGAGAGCCTTAAACCTTAAAAAAATCTATAACATATACATAATTGATTTTTAATATTTTTTTTTTCGTTTTAAGTCAAATTTTCAGAAATTTTTTTTGATTTAATTTGGTGAATGAGTTTGTACTACCAATCCACATTAGACATACTGAAAAAAATTGCTAGCTATTCCACATGGTTTAAGTATACTTGAAATGTCAGAAGCGTGGCATTTTCAACGACAAAATAAATCCGTGCTAAGGAAATAATCCAGTATTGAAACTAGTAGATGAGGGCGTCCTAAGCACCCCCGGTAAGAACGAAATTCCCATTATGTACATGGTTTCAGCCGCCAGCTGGGATTGGCATATCGCAATATTGAGCAAACAATATTATAACTATCATCAGAATCAAAGCTGTGTGCAAAATTTCAGACAAGTTCGTTTTAAAACGCAATTAGTTCTCGTTTTGACTTTCGATAAATACTTTAGAACGATTAGAAAAAATAAAAATCACGTAAAAAAAGAGCTAAAAGATTATTAATGTATACATACATAATTTGGCTTAATGTGAATTTCACCCGAACAACATTCTACCTGGAAAATTTGTTCGCCTATTGCGAGTTTCACCCGAAAAATATTGCATGTTCCGAGAATTACCTAATTGTTAACATCCATTTCGGGCAGAATATAATGCCATTGACAGCTTAAGTTTTCACCTATACATATTTAGCATGCGAACGAGAGAGCAATAAGTCGGGAAACGTATGTTTCGTAAGGGCGAAACTCACAAAAGCTTTTAAAATTCCGGGCGAAAATTTTTTAAGGTAAAACATTGTTCGGGTGAACCTCACAATAAGGCTGAATTTATTTATTTATTTTTAAATTTTTTTTGTTTTATTCGGCCTTATCGAGGTAACCTTCGGAGCGGAATTCTCTCCGATTTCATACGAATCGGAGACATTTTGCTTCGAGGTAGTTCTCCGACGAGCAAAATGTCTCCGATTCGTAGGAAATCGGAAAGAGTTCGGCTAGTAGCCAGACCCGTATTACGAATTACGATTATCGTTCAAAGTCCCTCGTTATAGTTAAGTTGCGATTACATTATTTACGATAGTCGTTTTTTTAAAACAATACTCATTTTCTTTTACGACTGCTTTTAGCGGTCGTATTTGATAGTTTTGACACTTCTGACTTAGGATTATTATATATCTCTCGCATATTTATTTAAAAAAAAATAAATTTTTTGATTTAATCTTGCAATATGTTCAAGTTCATGCATGCATTTTCGTTAATCATAATCGGGCTATGTCATGGCTACCGTTTTCTTTGGTATCGTTTGTTTTGCCTTTCGTAATACTGGCCTAGAAGGTCACGGCTTCGAATCTTAAACATACCGGGTGAACTTTTTTTCATTTGCATCTCTCCCTGTTCAAAATGCTATAGGATTCAATGGGATTAATGATGTACATGTGACGAAATGAAAATAATAAATAATTTGCAATAATACACATTGTGCATGACAGAACTAAAAAAAAAAATTTCACCAGCAGGATTCGAACGCCGAACTTTTCGGTTAAGAAGCAAACAACTTTACCATTGCGCCACGATGGGTCGCAAACGATCTGTCGTTTTTTGGATTTACCCCCAACCCTGGGCTAAAGAACTGCGTTCTATTAAAGACCCCAACTGCAACCTCAAAAAAATGAGAAAAATGGGATTCAGAAACTCACCAAAAATTTCTTGTTCTATAAAAATTATAGTAAAATACTCTTACAGATTTAATACCATGTCTATGTAAAGACAATTCAATTTTTGTAAAAGTACATATGTAAAATAATCTAATACTTAGGCAACCAAAATAGTGGTAATTATGGTTTTTTATCATTATTTTCTCAACTTTC
This sequence comes from Epistrophella euchroma, assembly GCA_947049315.1. Classification (NCBI taxonomy): domain Eukaryota; kingdom Metazoa; phylum Arthropoda; class Insecta; order Diptera; family Syrphidae; genus Epistrophella; species Epistrophella euchroma. Next base: position 110,033,083 of record OX346247.1, on the reverse strand, counting down.
TGGTGAAATTTTTATTTTTTAATTCTGACGATAAGAATTTAAGATCCGGAGCCAAAAAAAACGGGCATTCATAAAAAGTCCAATTCTAAAATTCTCCGGGAAAATAACTCCCGAGAGACGTATTCTTTCGGGAGTAGAATGTTCCTTCGTTTACCTTCGATAGCGGGATTTATAGTTTTGAATGTTCGAAACAGCTTTTTTTCAGTATTTGAAACATAAATCAATTCTAAGAAAAAAAAAAATAAATTTATTCCCGGGGAAACATTTCTCCGGGAATTTTCATTTAGAATTGGGCTAAATATCTTTTCTCATAAAAGTGTTGATAGATTTTAAAAGTCCACACTGATAAATTTTGACCATTCTGACTTTTCAACAGAGCGTCTTCTATAAAAACCACTGCATAAAAATCCCTTTTGCAGAAATAAATACTCTTTGTGATTATACCTAAAATAGTTTTTAAACAACTGAAACTGCTCGATGAAGTTTTTTTTTTAAAGAAGTAAAAAAAAAAGCAAATAAATTATCCCCGAGTTCGTAAAAGTAAACATGCTCAATCAGTGCAAACAATTGCAAAGAAATGGCAGTAATTACGTACTTTTTAGGCAAAATTTGATTTTAATGCTGAGAGCAAACATCAGCGCTTCTAAACCAGTGAATACAATTTGAAATAGACTTCATTTGCCTGCAAAAAATGCGACTTGAATGTAGCAATGTTGCCGTAGTTTTACGTTTACGAACTCGACCTATTTCAGTTTCTTAACTGGCTTAAAATATCTGGTGTAGCACAAAATTTCATTGAATATTTTTGCGAGGAAAAGCTATTTATTTTACATATTTTGTGTTAATCATAAAACCTTTGCAATGACGTATCGAAACAATGATGTATTGAAACTTGAATGAAAAATGGAATTTATGAATACGGAAACCTTCATTTGTATTCTAGTCAATGTTCATAAAAATTACCCAAGAAAGAAAATTATATAAATCATTGAATATGTACCTTAAAATTTCAAAATGTACAAAGTTGACTCCTAAGTCAAGCTTCAGGAGTCAAATTTTATAGTTAAAAAACGAATTATTGATATACACAATCTACAGGAAAATTATGAAAAAAAGAACATAACACAGACAGCCAACATCGACAACAACAAAATACACGTCTACTCACAAATGGGAAAAACATAAAAAATATCACAATTTCTTTGGAGGCGAACACACTTCTTCCTCCCACTGTGCTTAGGTCATACGAGAACGTATGTATGTATGTACAAAAAAGTGTGTTCTGTCTCAAAAAAGAGGAATATTTTAAATGCTTACCCTTTGCTGTAGTATATGGAACTTGCTATCATCCAGCGGTGATACGTGCGGCGATAGGGCGGGTATGGAACAAACTTCTGTGACATTACAACTTGCCAGCACTGTACCATTTGTTTCGATTCCTAGACGCTGGAGTGTGAATTGTTGTGGCTGTGGCTGCCTCTTGAACTGAGGTCTTGGACTTACACTTTGGATGATGGGCTTGGCATCGACTGGGTCCAGAGTGCCAGTCGACGCATTCGACATCTGGTGACTACTGCTCGAGGAGGGCGATGGCAGCGACAGATTGCTGTTGTCACTGCCCATGTGATGGTAGTTGCTGTTGTTTAGCGCATGGGACAGCATTCCCTGGTGATGGTTGTGATGATGAGAATGCTGCTGTTGCTGCTGCTGCTGGTGTTGTACATGCGGATGATGATGATGGTGATGAGGATGAGAGCTATGCTGCTGCTGTTGTTGCTGGTTTGAGAAATGATGGTGCTGTTGCTGCTGCTGCTGATGATGGTGCTGCTGTTGCAGATGCATGTGGGCTTGTTGATAGCTTGGCGGTGGGGTTGATTCTTGGTACAGCTTGCTGTTTTGCAGGTGGAATCTTGAATTATCGAAGCAGTTCCCACCGCCACGAGAGCTATTCGGTACCGGTGTGTTGGTAATGTGACTCATTATATTCTCATGGAACGCATCCATGCAGTTGACACCGTCGTTTTGAATTATCGAGTCGGGAGTCAGCGAGGGCGTTGAAGCCAGCTCCAGTTCCTGACCTGGACTCGGCGAATCTTCACTGGGCAGGCGCTGTAAAAATGAACTCAAGTCCACCGCATCTGAAAGGGTGTCCAAGATATTATCGCCCGAAGACGAAAACGTCAGCGTCGCCGTGAACTGAAGTGGATCAACCACTTCGGACATCATGGAGTCGTTAACATCGTACCCGCCGTTGTTGCCTCCACTGCCGTGGCTATTGCCATAACAGTTTTGATTGTTGCTCCCGTTGCCGTTATGCAGGAGCCCTTGTTGGGTAAAGTTTCCTATATCGATTTTTGTGTCATACTCAATGTCGGGCTCGTCCTTCAGAATAATACCGTAAGCTGCGTGATTGAACATGGGATATTTTGGATTAAGACCATTCATATGATTACCATTTGAAGGATTATTACCGAGACCATTGGCAAATGCTGCCGTTGAACCTAAGTGCGTCATATCTGGCGAGTTCCCCTGGCCGCTTCCCCCAGCCCCACCTATACCATCTACACTCGCGCCGCCTCCCATTAGATAGGCGGCTGCATTTTGTATAAGAAAATTACTATTCGCCGCGTTAAAGGAATTCATATTGTTGCCAAGGCCTTGCGCCTTTAGACTCTCGTAAAAGGGTGGAAGTGAACCCGTGGGTGGACTGTTTGGACCGTAATTTGAACGTCCGTCTCGTCCTCCTCCCATGCCACCTCCTCCACCACTTGTGCCGCTGCCTAAGCTTCCGCTATTTGCCGTACTATTGCCGCTTCCGCTGCCAAATTGTCCACCAACACTAAAGTTCAGACCAGCTGCTCCTCCGTTTTGGTGACCGCCTGCGGAACCTTGACCAGAGTTTCCTGCTCCTCCGTTATTCGAGGACCTGCCGTGACCTGCTGCTGCAGCTAGGATGCCGCTCAGTTTTGCGAGTCGTGGATGGGCGAGAACCGCTCTTGCTGCCAATATCGCACTTCGTCGTCTAGCCTCCCGTATACGTCGCTCACGCTCAGCTGCCTTCTCTTCGTCTTCAAATTCGCTTCTTCGCTTCGGAACGTGATAATCAATTGGTTGTTCCTGTTCTGGACCCAAATGAGCCAGTGACAATGCAAGTGGAAGGCGGGTATCGTGTGAATCTCTGGGCTTTGGTGTTCTTTGGATTACCGAACACCTTACTGCCGGTTCAGGAGGTGGCGGTGGACTTGGGCGTGTTTCCGCTGGTGGCGGAGTTTTTGTCGTTCTCAAACTAAGAGGTTTCTCCTCAGGAACAACTGGCTTCTCATCGACTATTAACTTGTGATCTTCTGTATCTGAGTCGGTTTCTGAGACAGGTTCGTCTTCGCAGGATACTATTGGCGGAACGGCAGCTACAACCACCTCGGTAGGATATTCCTTGCGTTGGGCTTGTGTGAGGACGTGCCCACGACTTCCATAAGGATGATCACCGCCAAGTATTGATGAGAAAAATCGCCTTGGTCGAGGTGGTGGCGATGAAATACTTTCAGGTGTCGCTCGAGTTGGTGAAGGTGGACTATCGTCGGCAGTTCGACTATTCGCACTGGTTGGCAGGGAAGTAGAAGCGGGAGCGAAAGTCGATTCTAACGACGGTCGAATATTTTTGGTGTAAGTGGTATAATGGGGCGATGGTAGTTTTGGCTCAGGGGATGTTGGCGGAGCCAAGCGATTGTCTTCGTGGAAGATATCACGAACTGAAAATATAATTTAAAAAAAAAGAAGAGAGTTAGTACCTTTGAAATTTGATTATAAGTAACTAAAAAAGTTTAATAAAGAGAGATCTGAATGCAATGCGCCAAAATAAAACAGAAACCAAAATACAAATTTATAGGTAGGTAGGTGCGTTGTTTTAAAAGAAAAAAACTATCTGAGAAAGACAATCTTTTGCTACCAAGAACAAAAACAGTGAAATTTAATCCATGAAGAGCAAAAAATATGTAGTAATTTAACATTTTCTTTTGAAATAATATTTGTTTATAGGCTCAAATGGTAAAATCATGTAACATATTAATTTCGATTTTTTATAATGAAAATTATTTCCGATACAAATACCTACCTAACTACGAGTTTTTCATAATGTAAATATAATTTGACCACAATGAAATGTTTATCAAATAAATTAAAACTATCTGTAGGTATGCATACTAGTAATTTCTCAAAAAAGGGCACAGGATCAGCAAACTTATACCGAAAGTGAGGTCTATAAGTAGGTACCTACCTGAGGTGCTCATATTGTTCTGAACTTACCCAAAAGAACAAAGGTTCTCATTTTAAAACAATGGGCGTATTGTGTGGGTTTGTGAAACAAATGAACAATGGATTTATTGAAAAAATATTTGTATGCCTGGCGCTGGAATACTTTGTATATAATTTTGTAATTACTCTCGACTTCTGGTTTTTTTTTACCCATGTTAAACAGGATTATAAAATGGACTGGTATTGACCAAATGTAGGGCAATATATCTATACAAATAAATGAGCATTAAAGACGAAATTAGCGCCCGTAAGGTTTATAAAAAACAATCGTTGAGGTAATTTAATTCTTTGGAAGGTTGATGTGTAGAAAACAGGAGAGGGGAAGTTCCTAATAAAGCACTTCTCTTTGGCCAACGGAAGGATCCCCTAGATGAAATTAACGGCATCGTCTCCAGTTAGTTACGACTGAATTTTAAGTAAACACGTCCAATGCGCTTCTACGGCATACCTATTTGGACGTCAGCTGTCGTGGTTATAAACCTAGTCTAACTTTATAAATAAATATCTTTTTTTATGGCCATTCCATTGGTCAATAGGAAAGTTTTTACGAGTAAAAAAAAAAATTAAACTATCGCAGACCATGTTCTACAAATTTCCAACACGGAATAAATTTAGTGAGATTTTTCCAAATGCCTGAAAGCTTCCGATAGCGAACGAATGAATACTTAGGTACCTAGGTGATAGGGCTTAGCTTATGAGTTCAGCTTACGTGATAATGGACACAACTTGGAATTGCGATTCCTGACCTTCGGAGGTAAGGTCCATACTCCATAAACATTATTGGCGGACAAATTATATCACCCCCCACAACTAAACCGTATCCCACTTTGTGATTAGTTATAATTTGTGGGTGCAATAGGGCCCTGGTTCATTAACTTGAACCAAATGGGATTTATGTATGCAGATTATTTAGATCGAGTGGACATGGAAGTACGAACATGGCCGGCCGGCGGATGATCCAAAAGGAATTAGGTTTAGGTATATTGAGTCTGAAGTCCGAATCGATTTTCTTTACAGACATTATGTATTTTTGTACCTATTTAAATTTACAGCCGTTCTTCGAATTGTCATTTTTTAGAGCAGGCAAATGATATGTACCATTAAACCTACGTATACCCAGAAAAATAAAGTGACGCTCAGAAAAGAGGGTCATGGAAATTAAACTTTGCAAAATTATTTTGTGATTTTATGGATGCGCAGTAAATACGCATCTGATGAATTTTGGCACTCAGTCTAAGTTTCTGGTTTGGGGTTATTGATCATAGAAGACATAAAAGCTCAAAACGCATTTTAACAATTTGGTTTTGTACGAAATGGCGCGCAGCTTTAAAGTTGTGTATGTATGTATGTTCCAAAAACAACACTGATCGTAAATACATATAAATGATGGATACTAAAGTGCTAGTATATAATGTAGTTAGAAGCTTGACAACAGATAACTGTAAGTTAAGAAGTAAATGGGCTTGGATTTGGTTACTCAAAAGGAAAAAGGAAAGCTACATGAGACATGACATTACAATTACATATATATGTATATACATATTTTATTTTCTTGTTTCACCTAATTAAAACAATTTGAAATAGTTAATTATATTATATTCTTCATAAAACAATGTAATTTGGAATGCAATCCTTCAACACTATACAAACCCTTCCTTTGTCTTTCAAGCTAGGTAGGTTCCGTTTTTCTATTGTGGAAGCAATCAGATCCGCTACAATTTACAAAATAACACTGTGCGGTACTTTTAACCGTTTCAAAGATATAATTTCAAGAAAAAACAGGATATTTAACTGAATTAAACAAGAAAAATAACACTTTTTGAGAATCACACTACGTGTACGCGTCTTGAATTCAACCAGCCTTCATGGACGAATGAAATATGAAATGAACGGTTAATTTTACAGGATGATACAAAAAACAGCACAGCGACAGCTAGCTTGCGGGCGGACGTTTTCTTATTTTTTTTTTTTTTGTCGTCGGTCGCGACAGGCACAATATGCGGAGAGCTTTCGCCCCGTTTTGGTTTAGTTTGTTTACGCAACATGTTGTTGCCTTGAATGAGAGAACGGTGTTGTTGAGATATCCGCTTGACATAACTGGCGTTGTGCATTTTGAAAACATCACTTTTTCCACCAAAACAAAATAAGATAATCCACTGATTTTCAAGAATTTAAAATAAAAATACTTAGGGCACTTTAATCTCTTACATGGATCATCGAGAAATTCGGTTTGATAACACTGAACGAAGGTAAGGGAGTCAGGGACGATGTAAACCACATCGCCATCCTCGATCAAAATGTCTTGCATGTTGTTTTCCTCGATTCATTTGAGTAAAATGTGATTATTTTAGAAAACTTAATTTTATGAAAACGAATTACGAACACACAACCAGTAAATTCGCGACTTAACGTTTATCGAATACTCGTGAAGTCGTGAGACCTGCAAAAGTCAAAATCGAGTTGTGTTTTGAATTGAAAACGGAATCAAGTGCAAACAGTTGCAGTTTGTAGTAGATTTGCGTTGGTTGAATGATAGCGGTTGAACAAAACATAGGGAGAGAAGCAAAACGCAAAAACAAAACAGCTTTTGAAATCACGCTTTTTTGAGCACATGGATTTTACTCAAAAGAAAGATTGAAAAATCTGTTCGATTGAAAATTGTATAGGTTCCTTCCACTTGAAATTAAGCCGAGTTCACAATCAGTTTATTCTTTATTAATTCCGATATGTCCAGAATATTCGGAATACCAGTTTTGCGTTTCTTTATTCCACGGAACATTCCGGATAAACTATTTTGTTGTTTCTTTATTCATTCCGGAACGTTTGGAATGCATTCTTTTTATTCCATGTGAAGTGTGGAATAAAAAGAATAGAAAAAGAATACTGGGCGCGTTCAGTATAATTGATGTTCTTAAACTCAATTATCGCAGATTCACATTGGTGTTAATTATTTAAAAACAGCATAATACCGCGAATTAATGTACCAGAGTATAATTTTATGCATTTAATGTAAAATTTACTAAACTTTTGACTTTGAGAATACATAAATATCCAAAATAAAAACATTTATTTCTTAAATTGTTTTGACATTTCACCGAACAACTGGATTGCCATTCTTTTTGTTCTAGTTTTGTTTCTTTATTCATTCCATTCTGGATATTCTGGATAAACATTTCGTCTATTCCATCCATTCTATTCCTTATCCGGAATAAATAAAGAAACACACTGAATATGTTTGCAAAACGGGTGAGTACAAATAAGCTACATGGTACATTTTAGATTTGCGGTGGATTTACATGTACCTTCATGTTCTTTCACACATTTTGTTTTTTGGCATCAATACGTCCCGTTCTACTTTTCTTGGCGTTTGCAGATTAATAGTGGATTTACATGTATCTTAATGCGAGTTCTCCAAAAATTAAGAGATACAAAATTTAAATGTATGTTTGTTGGATAGAGAGAGAAGAACAAAATGCAGAGATCTTGATTATAGGAACGCAGATGAAGATTAGAGCGAAGACGAACATGTTCATCTTCATGGTGGTGCTCTTTCACACATTCGGTTTTTTGGTATGACTATCCCTTTTTCTTGATGTTTGCAGATGAAGGAAGATACATGTACATAAATCCATCACACATTACACAGTCGACTCTTGCTATAAATTTTTTTTAGAGTGAACTCCCATTTCAAATCAAAAGTGATGAGGACGAGGAGGTTTTAAATGTACCCTACCCAAGGTGATCAGTAAAATACTATCAGTAAAACCAGTAAAACGACCATAAAAGTAGGCCCTTTTTATGTGCTGGCTGCTGAAACTGACTCTGAATTTTAAAATAATATTTCAATTTATATATTGTATTACTTGATCTTTATTTTCAAAACATAGTATTTTCAAAGCAGGTAGGTTAAATTTTTCTATTATTTGATTTTGTTTCATAAAGAATGAGAATGAGAAATACACTTGTGTGACATTTACTTTAAAAACAATAAGTCAATTCATTTTCTGGCTGACAATCGCCTTCACTAAGAACTGTTATAAGTTACAGCTCGAGGCTAATAAAATGTAGACTTTTGACAGAAACATTTGTTTAATCGTAGCCACAGTCAGAATTAAAAAAAAAAATAATATGCATGTTCACATGGTTAACGACGATAATAGTTAACTGAAGGCTATTAAAACCATTAACATTACACAGTTAAAACCTCTTTACTCTTATGAATCGCACAGTTGTCATGATGTTTTTAATTTCCCTCCTCACCTTGACCTTAACTCACTATGAACTCTACCTATCACCTGTTTTTATATTATTACTTATTAACTTTTCGAGAGTACGATGACAGATGTGACAAATTAACACACACCTGAATACAGTTATAAATATTTTATGATTGCAAATAGCTAGCTATACGGGCAATGCTGGCATTAAAATAGTAGTAACAAAAAAAATAAAAGCTTGAAGCTTCGACTTTTGATAAACATGGTTTCATACGGGTAACTATCTTCCACACAAGCTGCCATAAAAAAAAAGAAACATCAGGGATTGCATAAAAATTGCTTTAATTAAAAATTCATGAAGTCCATTCACGTATCACTGACAATGTTTCCGTTAAAAAATACACATACACATATACAACATTTGTATTTTTTGTCTGTCCATAATTTTTGGTTCTATTCAATGAGAGTGGAATTTTAATAAGAATTCATTTCATCTACCTCCATTGCCAAAGTACAATCAAAACTGACTATAATGACACATTAAATGAGGTAAATTTTTTAGCAAAGGATTGCAAAAATAAATAGGTAGTAGGTAACCAAGGTTATAAGTCAGGTTACTTTTAGCATAAAATTGTTATTAAACATAATGTTACAAATATATTTTTGAATTACACCTTTAATACTGCAGTTTTGTTTTAGTTACATTTTTTTATTTATTATAAAATCATAATAAAGATTTTATTATTTTAATACATTTTGATAACTTTTTTCAAGAGAAATATATTAATCGTTTCTTAATTAAATTTCCAAATTAGAGCAAGATGACCTTAAGTTTGAAAGCAAAAATGTTTTCTTATTATATTTGCATTTTTATAATATTAAAAACTCATAAATTATTTATAAAAATAAATTTTAAAACTCTTTTTCTTGTTTCTTTTCTTTCGTTTTGGTTTTTTGTTGAATTTTGTTTATGGAATTGGAGTGCAATGATCTTTTCGTTAATTTTGTTTATATACAGGGTCCGTAAAATAAAATGTTTCCAACATTGAATTTGCAGTGACTGATAAAAGCGATAGCAGTTTTTATTTATTAAATTTTTCGTTTTTATCGAATTTCCTTATAATGCATCGATCTCTTGAGCACATAATGAAAACTATTTGATTTGAAGTTCTTCTACACTGTCTCATAAATTTGATAACGCCTGATATAGCAGTATAGGCTCTAGACTGGAACTGGAACAAGCTCTACGTATACTTATACCTACTTTATCGAAAAAAAAAAATGGTTTTCAACAACACCGAAATATATTTTGAATTGGTAACACTTCATTTGAAAGACACTGTACCTACACACACCGTATCATCAGCTACTCTGATGGCGTGAATGGAATTTCAATCGCTTTAGCTACGGTTTAAAGTGATTTTACACTTGGGAATTTGTTATTCGAAAGGGAAAAACTTCATTTAAAATTATGTTTCCGGATATAAATTGACAAGTGTAGGATACAAATTGTATCGAATAAAAGAGTGAGTGCTTTAAAAATCAAAAAAATGCTACTGTCTACATCTGCCATCCTAACCAAGGCCAGTTCGGACAGTAACCTTTATTGTTTGGCATGAATCACAATGTATTTGGGTATTCGAGTTGACCTAAGAAAAATACAAGAAAGTACATACAGATGCCTCTACACTATTTTTCATATTTTCAGGAATAATTTATATTTGACTATTGGAAAAATAAATTTTGCTCAACTGCAAACATCAAGAAAAGTAGACCGGGATAGATTCATGCTAAAAAAAACCGAATATATTAAAGAGCGATGAACATCATTGTAAGCTTCATCTTCGTTCCTATAATCTGCATTTATCTAAATCTCTGCATTTTGGTCTTCTCTCTTTATTCAGCAAATGTACGGTTTATATCTCACACTCCGTTCTTTTTTTTTTTTTGCAGAACTCGAATGAAAATTAATTTCGATCCCCCATAACTATTAAAGGCTCTCCCAAACGCACTCAATTACTCAGACTATTTGGGATTTATGAGCAATTTTTCAACAGTCACTTGAACAGTTAAGGCAATGCGATTAATCGCCGCGACAATAGAAAACAATAATAACAACGTGTTGTTTTGTTTGACAACCACGTGTTGTTATTGTTGTTTTCTTTTGTCACGGCGAATAATCGCGTTGGTTTTGGGTAATTGAGTGCACTCTATTTTTACAAACTTTACTAACAAGATCAAGAAGCATACATGAATGATTGGGAACTTTAGTCACTAGGCCCTAGTACTTCACGATCTGTTGCGTCACAAAATTAATATTTTATTTTAGTTAAGCTTGTCAAATCAATCAAAATTGTTTTAAAATAACTTGAAAAGAAGTAATATAGTTTAAAATCTCCTAATACAGAATATATCGTTTGTACTAATCCAAATATGCGGGCAAAACAAGTATTATCAACAATAATTCAACAACTGTTTTTTTTTTTATCTCCACTGCATTCATGTTTTATCGTTGTTTTTTCTTTGAATTTATTAGTTAGGTACTTAATTGAGATTTGTACCCACTTGTTGCTTTATTTTTATGGTATGTATAAGAAAAAAAACCTTGATCTTGATTTGAGAATTAATTTCAATGCAAGTTAGTGCAGAACGAATTTGCATAAGTATGCATTTGAACAGAAGAAACATGATGAAGGAATTCTTTAGGCCCATTTGAAATATGGAAACAACTTGTTTTTTTTTCTTTCGCTGTTAATGTCGTTTTCATTCTTTGAACAAAAGTGCCAGAATTGAAATTTCTAAACGAACAGAACTTTTGGTTTGGATTGTAAGCTTTATATTTATGTGGAATGTAAGTATATAAATAAATACAAATTATTCACCGGAAACCAGATCGATCGAAAATGTATTTTGAATTTGATCAACATTATGAGTGAATGGAAATAATAGAGACTGAGAAAAGTATTGATTTCCTTAGTCCCCTTTCACACGAAGATACTAGTTGCTGGTGATTTTTTTGACGTTTTCTTTAAATCTCCTTAACAATCTCTTGTACCTTTCACACGAAGATACAAAGTCGGAGGAGACTTGCTGTATTTTCCTTTTAAACTACCTTGGTTGAAGGCACACAAACGTAGTGTGAAGAAAAACGTCAAAAAAGTTTCCTGAATTTGTTGACCGGGGAGATTTCATTTACCCCTCTTTCTTCCTGCCCTTCTCTCCTATGAACTGATTGTTGCCGGCAACTCAGTTGCCTTGTGTGAAAGGGGACAAACATGAACATTTTTAGGATTGGTTCTAAAACCATCACAAATTCTATCCAACTTGGGGGTTTAAGGTTATGGGGAATTGATTTGTTTGGATGCAAGTGTGGCAAGCAAAATATGAAAATCATTTGCTTCACACAAATTTGGAGCTGTAAGTAATTCAATCCCACATTTTTGACATTAATACTCGATGGGATAGTGTGGAAGGGCTTCAATCCCGGTTTAAGGGTCGGTAGACACCTACCTAGTATTAGGTACTTTCATACTCTTTTTTAATTTGTCATGGACTTTGAGCTGGTTCAGACTTAAAGTTTTATTTGTTCGAAAAAATTTAAATCCCATCTATACTATTATATAAAAGAGTAACTTTTTTTGGTTGTCAGTAGTGCTGAATGTATGCACTAAACTCACAAACAAACAAAAAAACTCTTTTAAAAAATAGATATAATACAAATTTCACTTATCTGGTATGCTATAGGATACAGCAGAAAAGAAAATTTTTGTTAAATACCGAATAATAAACAAATTAAAAACTTACCACAAAAAAAATCGTATGGAAATTTTCTAAAATCAAGCATGTAGGTATTTTCCTTGAAAAATTCTGCTTTATAGATTTTCAACTCACATTTACTTCAAGCTCAATTATTTATAAGCAGGAGTTGTTTTGCCATGGAAAATTGCCTTTTGTGGCATGTGGGGTAAGGGATCGGGGATTTGACTGGTTCCGGTGTAATCCGGTTCGTCAAATCAAATTTTTGGTGGGCTGATTTTCTGGAATCGGCCCAAAAAAAAAATTGTTTTTTAAGTAGGGTAACATTTTTGTTTTTTTATTTTTAGGGAAAATTTAATGTGTAGTTAAAAATCTTCATCGAAAAAAAACAATTCAAACCATGAGCAAATAATGTGCCTTGGTAGGAGGGATTTTCTCTATAGTAAGAAATGAGTGGAGTAGGGTATATATATATGTATGTAAGGTAGATATAATATTTGCAGCAGAAATAAGTGTTTGCTACTGAAATTGTTTGGTTTGGTGGTGGGTGTTTGCTGGATATGATAAATGGAAACGAACTTATAGGCAAGGGGCGTGCACAAGGAGGGGTAATGGGCATTTAATGCACCCCTAATAAAAATTATTTTTAATTTTTTTTTCTGAGTAAATTAAACAATCAAGGGCGCACGTAAATAGGATGGGGGGTGCTAAATCGGCTTAGGTAATTCACAACTTGAGTTCTAATTGTTGGATTTTAAGGTAAGACTGAAATTGGTTGGTTTGGCGGTGGGTGGTTGGTTTTTTAATATACTTTATTTAGGTTAGGTACAAATTTTTTCATGAGGATAAGTGATGTGATGGTGGGGTGGTAAAAATATGTATGCAGGTTTTTTGTGGCAGCGAATTATTCTTCATCGTCAAAAAATAAAAAAAAAAATAATTCAATTTCTGAATAATTACACAATCAAGGGCGCACGTAAATAGGATAGGGGGATGTTTATTACATGAAAATCGACTAAATTTACAACGTGAGTTCTAATTGTTGGATTTTAAGGTAAGACTGAAATTTTTGTTGGTTTGGCGGTTGGTGGTTGGTGACGGTGAATGGAAACGAACTTATTTAGTTGCAAGAGCGTGCACAATAAGGTGTAAGGGGGCACTTGAATCACTAATACATTTGTTTTTCTAATTCTTTTTGTTGAGTAACTACACAGTCAAAGGCATAGGTAAGCAAAGGTGATGTGGGGGTGCTTATTACGTTCAAATCAGCAAAATTTACACCTTGAGTTCTAATGATCGGATTTTCAAGGTTCGAGATTTTAAATGAAGATTAAATGTAATGTGGAAACACAAGAAGACAAGAACGTGCGCAAGGAGGGATCTGGTTTCCAGAATCGGCTCAAAATTTTTTTTTTTAGGTAATACCTACCTACTTTTTTTTTTTTATTTTAATAGGTAGGTACCTACTTTATTTAGTGGTAAAATTTTTTTGATGTTGATAAGTGATGCGTGGGGTGGTAAGAAATGTATTCCGGTTTTTTGGCACGGAATTATTCTTTATAGACGGCAATAACCCTTGCTGGGAAAAAATGCTTTGAATATGGTAGGTATATGGTAGAGAAGAAGAAAAAATTTAACATTTCATTGATAAATTATTCATTTCTTTATCAAGTGGTTACTAACAAAATTCACGGTCGTTCGCTCCTTAGGGGGTAATGGGAGGTAGGTATAACATAACATACAAATAGTCTGATTTTCAAAGTTGTCTTAAAATTACACTATAGGCAGGCAGGTAGGTAGGTACATAATTAGGTTCATTACATTTTTATTCAAATGCAAGCCCACACAACCCACACGCATAATTTTAGGAAAATAATTGTCAACGTTACCTGACAAAAAAAACGTCAATGTTACCTGACAAGTAACATGGATGGTGTGTAGGGCTCTTTAAGCTGAACATTTTTCGAGTGCTGATTTTAAATCATCTTTTTGGTCGATATTTGGTTGTCATAAGGTTTTACTAAAGAAGACCCGGGCAACGCCGGGTTTTATCGGCTAGTTTGAAATAAAATATTGAAGTCATTGACCAAGCTTAGTTTAAGAATTATTGTTATTATTTTTTTTTTTTGTAAAATATTTTCTGTTCTAGAAAAACAACAATCAATGTATTTATTTACATACATTTAAATTCTTCCATTACACCCACTTCGTTAGAAAGTCCATACATTCATAGTCACGATTAAAATGTAAACTGCACAAATGTTTTGTTTTTGCTTTCATTTTTGTGTTTAGTTTGTTTTTTTGCGCATTACTTTTTCCCAACTTAAAAAAAAAGTCAAGAATTTAAATATTTACATCACACCTACACCGAAAGAGATAACATTTTTAACTTTACAGTATGGCAAAGTTAAAAACCTCAAAGCAATACCTACCCACATGTCAAACAAAGGTAAATGTGCGAAGAATTCCGCTGCTTTTTGCTGTTGGTTTTGTTGTTGCTTTTGTTATTGTTTTTTTATAAATTTTAACCAAGCTGTCATTGTACGTCCGTATCACACATTCAAGTAACTTAGAACAGAAAAGGCGAGAAGGAGAAGGTTTTTAACGAACAAAAAACAAAACATGGTGGCTATGTCGCTAGTTTTATTAATTTTTGAATCCCTCTCCAGGAAGACTATTTCGTTGAAACCTTCTCTTCTCAAGACCTAATCAAATATTCAATTCACGATTAATTGTATCATAATGTACCTACACGTTCAAGTAACTACATTGCTATATTACTTCATGCGCAACTTGGTAGATTCCTATACAAGATGTTCTTTCTCTTTCTACTTCTTGTTGGAAGAATCTTTTTGTTGCGTTGTCGTGGCTTTCTGTCATTCTAAAAGCATTAGACTATGTCATTCAGCAATTGATGTTGTTTTTGTTTTGCATCTTCTACTAGTATCGTTTGTGACATGTTAGCTGTTGAATGTTAAAATGGTTTATTCTAAGAACGTGAAAAGAATAGACAATAATGGAAAAAAAAGGCTATTGTCCTTTTGATTTTAAAGCAAAATAAACATATTACGATGCAAATTCAACACCGTTAGCCTGTTTTTAAGCCGGGATCATAAAGAATTTGTCAGCATTTCTTGAAAATATGTAAGTATAACCTACATTACGTAAAGCTCTTTTGTTAGCAACAAACTTTAGAAATTTGACGCGTTAAAAATACAAAATTTGGGGCAGCCAGTAAAATTTGAACAACATTGGACCAGTTGTACAAACATGGTAGTACATCCTCAGATCACGATTTTAACCTATCGATTTCTGTGGAAGAACTGAAAAGTTTTTTTTTACAGTAAACCGATTTCAAATCTTGGCTATAAGATGAATTATAACTTCTTCGTGTAAAAGTTATAAGAGATTTCGGAAAAGGTTTTAATAAAATGTCAATTGAATCAATAAGCCATAGGCACACGAACAAACAAGTTTCTGGAGATTTTTTTTGACGTTTTCTTTTAATTTTCTTAAAAATCTCTTGTACCTACCTTTCACTAGAGGAGATTTTTGGTAGTTTCCTTTTAAATAGGTACTTTGATTGAACGCACACAAGCGTATAGTGTGAAGAGGAATGTCGAAAAAATCTCCTGAAATCGTTGACCGGAGAGATTTTGTTTACCCCTCTTACTTCTTGCCCCACTCACCCACGAACCGAAAGTTTATAGAAACTAAATTTCCTTGTGTGAAAGGGGACATACCTACTTAACTATTAACTTTCAAGTTCCATTTAGAGGTCTCAGAGATTTTCCGCCTTCAATTTGACTGACCATCAGGTGCATGATGATGATTATGATTATCACAAAAACCATCTATATCCACGTGGTGATTTTTTTTCAATCCCGAAGGAGGAAATTGGTTGCAAAAATACAACTTCAGGGATAAGCGACCCAACACCACAAGTAAGTTATTCATGCCGGTATGAAAAGTTTTCTTCGCGATTTAGTTAAGTGCCGAGAATTCTCTGTGCTTAGCTTAGCCTGAAGAGGATTAATTGATATTCACCCAGAAAATAAGTTTTAATGCCAGCAATTTCATGCTTTGACTCTACTTTTTTCGTTGGTTAAAATGAAACCTTAATACCTATTTAAATTCTTAAATCAAGATTACAAGTTAATATTGGCTACGCCATATATTTTAACAACATTTTTTTTTATGAGTGTTTCATTTGACATTAAGCGTTTTTCCTTTTTAGTTCAGAGCTGAGCCTGAAGTGTCAAACAAAAATGTTGTGTTTCTTTTTAAGTTCAGAGTGCATTCAGAGCGTGCTCCATGAGCTCAGAATAAAATAACTGAGCAGGCGGAGTAAAAAACTGAGCTCGGCCAACTTCATACCGTTTCCATGTAATTTGACAGATATGACAGTGTTTAGGTGTGTATCATAATAAAACTGTTCGATCAGGCTCTACTCAGTGCTCTGCTCTGAACCAACTCGGAACTAAAAAAGAAAGAATTGTATACCTACCTAAATGTTTAGCTCCGAAATCGTTTTTTTTTTTTTCATCTGATTTCCCTCGAGTGTTTTCGATAATCGACATCTTCTTTAAATTGATCAATTGCGACAAGAATATAACTAACAATAAGCAAGCGAGACAAAAAATTCAAATTCCAGTCTCTCAGCTTTTTGACAGCAAAAGATAAGAATTTCGTTGAGCAATCGCGTTCAGATTTTTTAGACGCTCGCACAGGATTTCAAAATCTGATAACTGGCCTATGCCTAAGCTTCTTCTTGCCGTAATGACAATGAAAAAATACAGGCAAAACAATTGACCCAATAAATTTTGTCAAATTCCGACTTCAATAGACTATACAAGTGTTTATTACACTCTTCCAAATTTAAAAATCCCAACTCTTCTACACAGATCAAGGTTAGCATTGACATAATACGTTAATAATAACAGTGCATTACCAAGTGGAACAAAAATAATAATAAAAATATCCAACGTGTTGGAGATACAAATGTATATGTAATGTACATAATGTATATAGAACTTTAAAACCACTTGCTTAAATGAATCGCATGCAACTGTAACGTATTCAATATATTTATTTAATACACATGAATGCCATGTGTTTATGACCTTGTACACGATTTTGTTGCAGCTTACGATACAAGATGCATTGATAAAACTTCATTCTGGATTAATTAGTATTCTTATAGTTTGACGTTTATAATTTGTTGCCTAGTGTGACAGTTAGGTCAAAGCTATTTGAAATAATTTGTTAGTTTGTTTCAGCCAAAATGATAAAACTCTGAAAAATGCAATAAAACATCATTATAGACAAAATAGCAACAGTCGGTCGTCATCGCAATACAGTCGATCGGTTACTACTGATACTGAGTGCTGCAGAACTCACTCATACATCCGTAAAACTTTACCGGCTATTATTCGTTGACCTAAATTTTGTTGTTTTTTTGTATAAATATATGTTGCGAATAAATAAAACACGGTAGTTTGTGCAGTATTGTTGTTGCGACTTACGCATTGAAGCTAAAAATAAATATTAAATATCGAAATAAATCAGCAAACAAACGGAATGCAAACATCGAATATACATAACATATACATACATACACTTTACTATGACAGACTGCCCAACCAGCTCGAAATGTGACAGTCCAGCGATTGTTTTGATGGTGCTGTCTCTTGCGTCTCCACCCAATAGCACAGAGTAGTATAGTGCGCTTACAACCTAAACCGATTCTAATGAAGAGTATGCACTACTCTGTTGCCGAAGAGACCTGCACCGATGTATATTTACAATTGAAAAACAAACTATGCATCATTTTTAACTGAATATCGTTGCAACGTATAGAATTTATATACATATTTGTGTTTTGTGTAGTTTGTTATTTCAATTTGCAAATGCAAATTTTTATTCAAATTCGAACGGACGCAGTGCAATTGCTTAGGTGGCGTCCATATAAATGTACAAGTACAACTACTGTCATTCTAGTGGATCGTATTTAGAGCTAGTTTGTAAATAAATAGATATAAGCAAATGTACCTACAACAAAAATGCAAACAAATGTTAACATTTTAGGTATAGGGACTAATAATAAAAATATTATCTATTTAAATTGCAACACTAAAAATGTCATAATGTCTCAAGGAAATTTTCTAAGAAGTTCTGGGTACGAAATTTGACAGTCAATAAAATAAAATGCCAAATCAAGTTAGCACGCCTGTTTTTGTCAAGTCCGAGAAAAAATCGTTGAAAAAAACAGGGCTTAACAATGTGGATGCTTTCTGCAGCAACTACTTATGTACTCCTTTTCGGGTTTTAACTTAATTTGAAAAAAATGCACACCCTTTTTTTACCTACATAAGTTTACAGTTTTATAATTTTCCCTTTGCTTTCAGAACCCTTATGGAAAAAACGGTTTGTGTTATGTCGTTTTCGATTGGATTTTCAGAGTGTTTCACTCTTTTTTGATTCCAATGGAATATGAAAAACTCTCTTCCGTAATATGTGTATCTATGTAGAAGTTAAAACTAAAATGAGTTCTTCAATAATTTCAATTCCAGGACATCTCAAGAAGAAGCATTTACTATTTTTACAATTAATCCAACACATACTTTTAAAAATATGTGTGTTTTCAGAGTGCACTCCTAGCACTCTTTAATGAAATCCGGAGTGAAAAAACACTCCTAAATCATCACTCCGAACAGCCAATGGAAGGTTTTTGGAGTGTTGGGAGTGGGGATGGAGTGAAAAAAGAGTGCTAGGAGTGACCAACGGAAAACGACATTAATTTGCAAGCTTTAAACAGACCTAGTTAGAGCGGTTTAATACTACCTGTTCGTTTACTGCCCATTTTAGTCTGAAGTTCTGTCAAAGTTCATATACAAAAATAAAATTGGACGAAATCTGGCTGTTTTGGGCAGTGAATGAACAGACCCAGTATGTTTCCAAAGTTCTCACCGAAGGTTTATTTCAGTTTAGATTAAATAAATGTATTTCATGTTTCCACCATCCGCACAAAAAGTAGATTTATTTTGACAGTTCCTATCAAAATCCAGATGTTGTTTCATTTTCTTATGAAGTTAAAGTGAAGTAGAATAAGTTTCATGTATAGGGAAAAAAATTAACTTCGATGAATGCATTCAGTGCAAGAAAATATAGGTCAGTTCGAGTTGTAAAACTATTGGACCTCAATGAATATTTAACAAGATTTATTTCAAATCTTTGAGGTTTAGGAAATAAAATTGTACGGTAAATTTTGGGATTTGAAGAAGATTAAGGTAAATCTACTTAAATCTCGGGTTAATGGTCGGTAAAAACGTGCCATAATCTTTAAATTAAAGCCAGTAAAAGTCTTCACTTCTCCGCAAAAAAACAATAGGTTTCTTCGTTTTCATGTGTTTTAAAAAACTCATAACTTTCAAGAATTTCAACCCAAATTTGTTTATATACATTTGTAGAAAATGTATAAACTTTTATTTCCGATAGCACTTTGGACTAAAGTTGGTAGAAATTGGCAGTTTTAGAAAGAAAATGAACACAAGTAGGCACTGTCCGTAACAATCTATAAGGTCTGATACTCAGGCTACTAAGTTGCCGGAAAATATTAGTTGCCACGAGTTCCTCACAATACAGAGAAACTAAATTTGATTGCCCTCGTCCGATAAAGTATCTATATTTTGGAAATTTTACGTCTGTATTTTTGTATTTATTGTATTAACTTCTGTCACAATTTGTAGCGGTAAAAGCCACAATGGCGAACGAAAATGCCATTTTGGCATTCATTTTTTGACAAATAAAGTTACCGGTAACAAATGTTGCTCGGTGTGCGAGGGCGAAAGTTAAAGTTGCCTACTTTCATAACATTGTTTAACAATAGCTAAGAGTTGCTTGGGCGATCCACTTAAAGTTGTCTAGCGGACGCCAGGCATCATCCTTTAATTTATGTCTATTCCAGTATTCATTTTACATATATATTTATTCACCAAAATTTGAATCAAATAGTATTTGATTGCCGAAGTTAGTCCACAAATCAAATCAGTCGATTCTGGTCGATTAGCACCACTTCAATTATTCTTTGGAATTTTGTTTGTTCATACTACTACCAATTAATAGATACTTATAAAGAGAAACACAATCTTCGTGCACCTCTTGCTATCCAAAACTAAATTTTAGTGTTTAACGAATTTATTATCATCTTAAAACCATATCTGGTCTGGTCTGTGCAAATTGAATAAGAATAATTAGTTACCGTTTTTTGCCAGCTCATTTATTTTAACCATAAAAAAAGACTGGGAAAATGGTTAGATATTTTGTAAGATTATGATTTAATTCTAATCAACCTGAAAAAAATTAACAAAAAATCTTTTTTTATCACAGTTATGCTGAATTTTTGATAATCTAAATTTAAACTTAAAATTTGTAGTAGCCAGAGGGTTCAATACCAGCCGCTTCCAACTTAAGGTTTTTTTTTCGGAACTACTACCTCTTGCGAGGAAATGACAAATCCTGCAAGAGTAGGTCCCCATCATTCCTCCAGACACGCACACAGGAACGGTTGAGAGTTGTAAGTCGCTAGGCCCTGGTTCTTCATGAGCGGTTTGTGCCACCAAATTTATTTATTTTATTTAAACTTAAAATTACATTCAAATAACCCTCTTCTTTTATTTTAACTATGGCTGTTAACTGCTTATGAATTTTAATTTCATTTCTAGGCTAATTTAAAATGTCAAATGACTATAGTATTAAAAACTAAAATAGGGGTAACATTTTCCTGAAGAAGTGTGGTTTTCGGATAACTTTGAAACATCAATAATTATTATTGTTCGTATATACCTATATTTTTTTGTTTTAAATTTATGCATCCTTTTCAAGAAAACAAAGCACTTATGCAAGTCACACCTTTCCCACATCCTAAACCTTCTATTTTATAATTCACTTAACAAAACTTGCACCTTCAGGGCAAACATTTGTATTAGAAACCTAACCCTTTTTGCTAAAAAAAAAAAAAACTTTTCTGAATTAAAAGGTGAATTCTAAGGCAAATTGGGTATCGACAGGATACGCAGACAAGATGCAAAATATATGTCCAGCAGGTGGTACATACCTATATCCACAGCAAAAAAAAAAAAAAAGGTATCTGTGGTTATGCGAGAAAATTACTATTGGCAGACCGCTTTTGGTGCAGACACAAAGTGTCAGACATATTGAGATGTCCGCCTCTAATAATAATAGTTCGTTTTGGTTGGGATGTTTTATTTTTTATTGTATTGCTTCTGATGGTTTGCTTTGTTATTCTATGAAAAGAAAAAAAAAGGGAGCGTTTTGCGAATACAAACGTCAAAAATAAAAGATTACAACAGGTATCCATTCTTTGTCGCTGATGGGCAATTGTTAGAATTTTGGGAATCAAGACGTCAAGCTGCTTGATGATTATTTCTTTTTTTTTTAAGTTTGATAATCTTCTTCAAAGATACAATCTGTCTGGGAGATGGAAAAATTATATGGGCTGAAACTTCTAACGCCTCTGAGTAAATATATAAATTTCAAAAGGAGTCAGTTAAAGGCGTTATCTAAGGGTGTGTGTTGCTGGGAAGGGTTGAAAGAGATATGCAATTTAATTATAAAATATATTTTGTTTTGCAAATAAAAGACAATGTATAAAATAGTGGACTTTATTTAAGACAAAAACATTCAAAGGGAAATAAATAGTGTGGGTGAAGCAACAGTGATGGATTTCGAGTTCATGCGACTACCATCAGGGCTAGGGCCCTCCGCTATGTTGGGCCTACTGAAGGCTCCCCAAAGTTTTTGTTCCAAACTACCTAAAGCGCCTTGAATATTTCACACTTCTAATGGCAAAAAAAAAAACTGTTTTAACTTTTATGAATTAGCATGTCTCCAGTCTCCTGCTAATTGAATAAGTTTTACTTAGTTTTTTCACAAAATATTTTTAGTTAATCTAGGTTGTACGATCACAAGTTAAAAATCTTTGAACCAAAAGGCAAGCTTGAGAAATGCATTGCTAATTTAAAATTGTTCCATTTTAAAAAGAAAGTGACTAAATAAATCCCAATTTGAAACAGTGTGTTTTGTATTGTTGTTGTTCTGTCTTAACTATGTTATGAGAAATACACTTGTCAAAACAATTAAGGGAACAAAAAAAAAAAAATCACTTTTTTTTAGTGTTTTTTGAAAAGCTGTATTTCTGTGAAAAGTGGTCGTATTGAGATGAAACAAAAAGCATTCTGAAGCTTTATACTTTTTGTATTGATAAATTTTCGCAAATGATTTTTTTTTAAATGACAATGTTCAAAAAAGAAAAAAAATTAAAATTTTTGAGTCATGCTGCTTCTGCTTATGATTGCGCAATAACGGTACCTAAAAAAATCATCTGCGAAAATTTCTCAATACAAAAAATATAAAGCTTCAGAATGCTTTTTGTTTCATTTCAATACGACCACTTTTCACAGAGATACAGCTCTTCAAAAAACACTAAAAAAAAAGTGATTTTTTTTCCCTTAATTGTTTTGACAAGTGTATTATGTCTCTTCGTGTACTATCCGAAACTGTAAATTTTTACGAATTAATCTATTTTTTTAATAAACTTTGAAGCATTTTCCCGATATTTCGTAGAAATTCGTAGTTTTGGATAATACGCGTATAGACATCATGTTGGTTAGGTTTATTCTTACTCAACAAAATTAATATGAAATAAAAATGGTGGTAGATGGTTTGATAGTTTATTAAAATAAAATAAATTAAATTCCCAACCACAAGATATAAAAACCTCAACTTCAAACTATGTGCCGCTCTATTAAAGACTTAAGATGCCCCCTTTCAAAAATACTCGATTACTCAAGCTCGATACGTGTTTACGACATTCCGAGTCGCATCGGCGACACTTCAGGTCGTAAAACCCAAATCAGAAATCAGTATAGTCAATAGTCAACATTATACACTGTGTGACAGCCTACAACAAAAACAACTACTACATAAACTCGCATCGAAATGACGTAATTTTCTGTCTCCATTTAGCCTTGAAAGCCGGTACAGATCTAGAGCACCACATAGCGCATAAACATATCGGTGGCGGCAATGTTGTCGTTGTTGTCATTTTTGCATTTCTTCAACACGTATTTTTTCTTACCTATATACACTTTTATATTTAAACTTCAAACAATAAGATACATTTTCTTTTTACATCATCTTGGACATTTATAAAAAAAAATTCATACTCCAACAAGCCGGTAGAGGTGCGAGAGCTTATACCAGTTTTTTTTTTTTTTTTTTTTCTTGTTCAACTTTAAGAGCTGATACACTATGTCCATCTTTTATTTTCACTGACATCATTTTCTGAATGTTTTTATTTTTTTCTTACTTCTTTTGGTTACATAACAGTTATACATCGATTCATATACATATCAATTCAACAAGACGCACAACCACGACGTCATACAGCATTAACTTTTATGTAGAAAAAAAAAAAGAATTCAGATAATCGAAGTATGTGTCGAATTAAAAACGAATACTTGGGATGAGCATCATTAACAACAAAAAAAGTTAAAAATTGTGGTCGTTGTTTTTTTTTCTCTCAGGTTCATCTATTAACAGTCTTCAGAGTAGGTATATAAATATGTATTATTACCTGTATTCTTGAAACCGAAATGAAAAACAAGTTCAAAGCATAAAAATAGAAGTTAAATAAAAAAAATCTGTTAAAGCAAATTGTAGAACTTAATTCTTCATCATTGGGGGAAGAGAGGGTGCGTTGGTGCACCGCAGTCAGCCTATATATGCAACAGCAATAGCAGCAACCGTAACCAGCTATGGGAATTAACCTTGGTCTTGGCATGGATTTCTTATTGCAATCTGTATCTTTCTGTAACTTTACCTATGTAGATACAAAAGTAGTTTACAATATTGTCTTACAATTCAAGACTCTACAAGAGCAGCAGCTGCTTCGAAGAACACAGAGAGTTCCATGTGAGGAGCTGTGTGGTGGGCGTTACTGGTTCTCTATGGTAATGACTTCTCTTAATGGCACTCATATCTCGAACTTGCGCGCTGTATGCAGTTCATTAAAAGATGGATGTTCAACATGGTTCTGAATTATATTAAAAAAAAAAAAAAAACAAACAACCAAAACAACAACAACAAAAAAAAAATACTTGAAAATCTGTAGATCTGTATCTATAGATTGTTTTTTTATTTTTTTTTTTTTTTTAATCGAACCGCTAAATGAGGCAGTAAAAATAAATCACCTATACAAACCTATCTGAGTTCATATGTATAGGTTTTACTTACCAAAATGTAAAAAAATATATTTTTTTTTTTTTAATAAATAACTTTTAGGTCAGGGTTGACTTGTGATATTGTCTGGGGGCTTGTTTATATTTGTTATACACTCCGGTCTTGCGTGTATGTTGGTATTACATTTTAGTTTTTTTTTTTTTTTTTCTTTTGTAAATATCTTCTCTACTTGTTTCATTCATTTTCAAGTTTTCGATGTAATTATACACTTTATTGTGAATAACAGTTTTTTTTTGCTGTTGCCATGTTATGTTGACAAAAGAGTATAGGTATTGGTGAGCCATTGCTCATCTATTAATGTACCTACATATCTATAAACACCGGCTTTTAAGTCTGGTGTATCACACACAAATGTGTGTATTAATTTGTGGGATTTTTTAAAATTTATTTTCAATTTTTTATATTTTAAGATATAATAGCAGTTATTTTTGTTTTAACTGTTCAAAGTTGATAATAATTTCGCACGTGTATTTTGCATGACGAAACGCTTCAGCGGCATTTGATGGAATTTTTATTTTGTTATAGTTTTAATTTTTTTATTTTTAAATATCATAGATTTTAGAGTCAATGAAATATCAAAACTAGTTTGAAATATTCATAGAGTAACGGTTAAATTGTGAGTATTTGATAATTTATCAAGGCAGCATCGGAATTATTGTATTATTATTTTTTTTTTAATAACTACGTAGAAAACAAAGCAAAACAAAAGAGTTGAGTAGAAAACTATAAACAAAAAGTTGTTTATACCTATACACAAATTTGAAGCCGGTTGAAAGCAAACAATCTTTGATAAATCTATTCCTTTTATACAAAAATTATATTTATTTTATTTTCGAAATTAAAAAAAAACTTGTTTTTGATTTAGCAAGAGATGATGAGAGGCTCATAGTAAGAGGACTTTATAATCATTATGACAACTCGTTTATCACATTATCTGAGTATCTATTTAATTTTTGTTTGCAAAAGTAGATATTTATTTGTATTATAGAAAAATATTGAAGTACCCACAAAGACTCTTTTAGATACAAATATTTTTTTTTTCGAGTTTGCAGCTCAGTTCTTTTGTTTTTAAGTTAGCTTAACACGTTTATTCATTTATGCCTTTATAAAAAGAAGTTTTAATATCAAAAGTTTAAACTATAGTGGTAAGATGAAACCCGATAAGTACAAATTCTTGATTTTTATTTTTCGAAAATTTAGATGACTTAGAATTTAAAATTTTACAAAAGTACTTTTTTTTTGACGTGTTTTAAGTATAAAAAGATTTTCTGTTTTTTGAAGTTTAAAACTTATTTTTGCCAACAAAATAAATAAACCATACGACCTGTTGTTGAAGTTTGTCGCTACAATAGTTTAAATATATGTAAAAATAATCGTAAAAACAATTGGAAATACGTTCTTTTTTTAGTAAAAAAGTAGAAATAAATTTTTTTTCGTTCGTTCCTTGATTTTTGTATTCATTTTTTTTTCGATAAAGGCGTTCATCAGAAAAATGGAATGATTCCTAAATATATTAATATGTGAATAATTTTTAAATTAAAGTTGAAATAAATAAATGATTTTGAACATTTAGGAAAAAAATAGTAGCTAAACCTTAAATACATCTTGAAAAAAACAAGATTTAATGAAGTAATTTGAATCAAGTTGAATTAAACTTACAAAAGTGGTTCTAAAGTTTATATTTAATTGAATAACAGAAAAGCATCACTTAATTTTTCCTGATTTCAATTACAAAACTTACTCTTTTTTACTAATTTTTAATTTGAGCAGGGCTTTACTGCTCTTTTTGATAATTTATTCAGATCGCTTTAAGAAAAAAAATTGCGATTTTAAAATTTCAGATTTTATTATTAGGATTTCGTAAAAAGCTTGAGAACGTAAAAGCAAGAAAAATAACATATGATAATGTTTCTTTTATGCATTGCTATTTTAAAATACCTTGTTAAACTTTTTATTTTACTTTGTTTGTTTGTTTTTAAGGAGAATTAAGGATATTTAATATACCACATATGAATTAAAGAAAGAAAATTATTTTTATTATTGAACTCGAATTTCTACTAAATTGAACCATGTATTTTTTAAGGATTAGTCACACTGGACAGTTTTTTAATATTTTTGGTATAACTCGAAACCTACCCCAAATTTGAGAATTTAATAAGAGACTTTTTCTTATTAAAATTGTTAAAAATGTTTGTACAAAATTTAAGAAGGAAAAATGAACAAAAACCCACATAAGAAAATAGAAAATCCACAGATTTTATTATCAATTTAAATTTTTTGGAGAAAAGAAAGAAAGAAAAATAAAATAAACTAGAGGCTAAAGCCTTTGTTAACATTAGGAATGCAAAAAGGTATTTGTTGAAAAATGACATAAATAAACCCGTATAAACATTTTTTTTTATTTTTTTGGAGGTTATGCTCGTAAGCATATTTTTTACTTGCAATGTATTGGCATACCAGTTTTGAATTCTCGAAAAAATTTGAAGTCGATATTTTAAAAGAACACGAAAAAATGATCCTAGAGAATCTATAAACAGTTTGTTCTGAGATTTGGTTTGTCTATTAGTATGCAAACGGCTCTTAAGCATATTTATAAGAGTAAAATCCATTACAACCAAATTAATAGACGTGGAATAGTGAAGGGTTAGGCCTCATTCCGTGGACTAAGTGCACAATGTTATCACAATAAAACAAAATGTCTACTAAGTGACGTTAACTAAACCAAACCACCGAGGAAGATGGTTCAGCGAAAGAATAAGAACGTGAATAAGATGTGTAAATTTATTCTAATTTAAAAAATATAAGTTAAAAATTAGAAATTTAATTTTGAATAAAAATAAATTCCTAAAAATAGGTTTCCCACGGAAAATATAAGGAAACTCATAGCAATTGTTGAAGATGACCTAAATTAGGATACAAGAGATGGATATTACTTTTTCGTTTTTAATTGAATTTTCCATTTTTTATATAAAAACAAAACAGAAAACAAAAACAGCAGATATACAACACAAAAAATTATTGAAAAATGATAATAATTTTGACAGAAATATAATATTAACAAGAGAATTCTTACATAGGTGTGCTTGGTAATGTGAGCTTTATTTTTTTTTTTCAAATTATCACAATTGCGAAACTTGGTGAAAATGTCAAGTTACCAAACAGGCATTTAACTTATTGTAGTAGATTTTCTTTTAAGGGCTTTTTAGTAAACTTCACTTTGCTATTCCAGGAACATTTTGTTTTTATTAATGGAAAATTTTGACCCATAGCTTAATTCGTTTTCCATGGTGTAGTATACTCGTAGAATACCTAAGCGTTTTTTATTAATATGGCTGTTAATGTTTTATTAGCTTCTTTCAAGTGTAAGTCGTTACCTTATCTAAGCACTTAAAAAATATATCTATAGAACCATACACAATACGTTCCAAAAAATTGACTTTCAACTATATTATATTTTATTTTCCTATTAGATTTTGTATCCTTTTACAAAATGTATTAGAATTTTTTTTTACAGGTAACAATGAGTTGATGGTATAGATACCATCAATCTTTCTAGTTTTTACCTATGCCCAATGACAAAAGAATATGATTATGCTTGATTATTTTTATCCTCATCTATTTCCTTATGAAATTCGTAAACCGTGTCATATGAGACACTTGTGTGTATATGTGTGTGCAGGTAGAAGGACAAAATATTATTTTCTTATTGTCTACCTTCTTAATATAACACAAAACAAAATATCAAGTTCTACCTGTGCCTATCACACAGAGACTGGATTTTATATAACAATGTTTTTTTTCTTTATACCAATCTGACCCACTCAAATTGGAAAAAAATAAAATTTTAGTACCTATAAAAATGTTCGATGTATTTTTATTATTTGAAATTGTAATCTTCAATTTATGTTTCACTTTTATTTTTTATTTTTTTTCGGATTTTGAAAAAAAAGTGAAAATTGCACAAGAATTGTGTCGACAGTAATTTATGATCGATAATTTTTGTCTCTGTTTTGTTTCCTTTTGTGACTGTGGAGTATTTGATAAAATTTTAAACATGTTTTTTTTTTTGTTTGATTTCGGTGATGAATGCATGACCTGTAGCGATGGAATTTTAATTGTTTTCTTTTTCTAAGCAAAACTGTGGGTTGAATAAAATGATTCATTGGTGGGCGAAATATGAAATCATCTGTGTGTATCAAATGAAATCCTTTAATTACGAAAAAATATTTTGTTCTGCTTCGGAAAAAAAATAATTTTTTTGTTACAAAAAAAAAAATCAGTATTCCATCATGGAATACACTGCTCACAAATTATGGAAAGGTGATGACATATTAACAAAAATCATTAATTTGATCTTCAAACTCAAATAATAATCAATAAAATATCCATCAGCCAGGTGTTTTTTTTTAGAGATTGCTGAAAAAAAATACCATTGAAAGAGTGCACATCCGTCAAAAGAAAACCTTTTACTCATCCCTTTTGATAATTTCATTGTCAAGGTTCACAAAGTCAGAAAGGGAGCAAAAAGAGTAAAGGTTTACTCGAGTAATAACTAGATCTGTTGCTTTGATCATTTGATTCATTGTTAAAAGGATTGAATGCAACTAAAAAAAAAAGGATATCAAATGATAGATGCACCTGCATTTCCTGTCGATTGTCCATAGAAATATCGGTGTATGCTGTTTCATTCAGTAAATACTTCAAGGTTAAGTATATTTTTTTTTACATTTTTTTATAGGTTAATGAAGATGTTACACATTAAAAAAATAGAACATGCTGTTTAAATGGATCTTTTTAATAAATTCTTGCAGACAAAATTCTTTTCTTTTTAATGAAAACATAATATTTTTTTATTTTGTTGAAAAATCCTGTATGTATGTAATTTTTTTAAAAAGATTTTATTGATGATTAAACATATGAAAAAAAAACCAAAGAGTTGAGGTCCGAACTTTAAAGTTTGATTACTAACTTTATAAAGGTCAAATTTTATGTTAATTTAAAATTAACTGACTATAACTTTAAGGTTTATGATAAAAAAAATTCAAGACCTTTTTCAGCGTTCATTTTTTATTTGTTTAAATAAATGTTAAATGTTACATGATTAGTAAAGAGACCTTACGATATTGAGCCATACAACTCCAAGTAATAACACATGTATTTTTTTGAAATTGTATTGCAAAAATAATATTAAGAGCTCAAATTTAAACAAACGTCTTCCACGTAACCTATTTGGAAGAAAGGCTTAAACCTCTAATTTCAAAGTCGTTATTTTATTATTTGTCAGGCTAACATATTGAATATAGATTTAAAAAAAAAATAATATTATCTGATTTTCAAATGATTTTCAATTACACCTTCACAAATGGTGAAAATTAAAAATAGAACGGTGTCTTCATTTCGAAAGAAAAACAACAAAATGATTGAATGAAATTTTCACATTATTTTATTAAAATCTTTTTTTTTTAACACAAATTTCAAGCTATTTCAATATTTCTATTTTTAAATAATTTAAACATTAGAGATTTAAATAAAAAATAGAAAAAGATAAAGATAAAATCGGAAAAAACATTAAATAAATATTTAATTTTTCGATTTCTATGTCAAAAATTTATGTCAACTGTTATTTTAATTTAAATACTAAGGAATTATTTTTAGTTGAGTTTATTTTTTTATTATAAGTGTAATAATTTTAAAATGAAATATGTGTGTTAAATTAAATTAATACACAATGAAATTGAAAAGAAATAAAAATAACATTCAACATATTCGTTATTTATGTTAGTTTGCTTTACACGCAAATAAAAGAGTTGAGAAACAACCATATTTTAATGAAATAATCATTATAAACTCTTTTTAACGATTTTTAAACAAAAAGAACAGTGAAATTAATAATTTTCAACGTTAAATCAATTCAAACATATTTAACGCTTAAAAATTTCGCTTTTTTCATAAGATTCTTAAGTTTGTTTCTATTGAAAAAATCAATTACATTTTCAAAGATTCAGATTCTCATTAACAAAATAAATAAAACCATTTACAATAATAATCCAACTTAAAAGTTTATTTTCAAACAAAAGAGCTGAGCAACGAACTTAAACAATTTTTTTTGCTTGAACGTAAGTTTTAAGCTTGCAGCTGACTCCACTTAATTCTATCAAAATATATAATATCTTTATGAAATTATTGTAGTTAACAAAAAAATAAGTGCTCCCTCTTCAGTTGAATGTTCTTTATTGCCGAGTGTTTACATTTCAACCACGCCTCCCAATTTAAAAGTGTACTTGTTCTAACTACAAGTGTAAGTGCATGAAACTTTGCCTAAAGGAGTCTTGTTAAAAGCTATAACAACTGCACTTAAATTTATTCACATTTATCCAGATGTGCCGAAAAGTAATGATACCTAACGCTAAAAAGTGCAGGAAGTAGGTATATCCATTCATTCAACTCTAACGAGTTTTTTTGGTATTTTTTTTTTTGTTCTTGTCAATCTTCCGTCCTCAAGGGTTTCAGATAAAAATTTGATATTTCTGCGTTCGCGTTTCTTTTTCTGTTTGTTTATTTGTTTGTTTGCCAAAAAAAAAAATGAATAAAACAAAAAAAAAATAAACAACCTTTGCCATCACCTGTTCACCATTTGTCTTTTGATCGCGCTAGAATTTAACTCTCAAAATACTTTGAATTTATTTAAAAAAAAAAAAAAAACAGAAAACAAAAGTTAGAACACGAATATTCTACCTTATTTCGCCTTTTGTTTATTTTTGATATTTAAACCAGACAAAAAATATCCAAAGGTACGGAACTAAAATTCGCGAAAGATAAATAGATACATCAGTATGAGACAGGTGTGGACTTGTGTTCTTCCTCTAATAAAAAAAGGGCGGTTAAATAAAAAAAAAAATAAAAAAAGTGTAAAATGATTTGTGAAGAAGGCGATCAAACGATTAAAAAGGCTTACGAAAAAGATATCTTGTTGCTAAAAAAAAAAAAAAATTATATATACAACAGATATTCCAAATTCTTTTCGTTTCGTTCAAACATTCTTGTATGCGCGGTGAACAAATTAAGAGACCATTTGTTTAAATGATCAGTGAACACGTTAATTTAAGTGCCTAAGGATAATAAATTGTTTCGCTCCCATTGAATGATATTTTATTTTTTTTCTTGTTTCTTGTCTTCTGCCATTCTTCTCCCACTCACATGCCGATTGCCTGTCTGTCTGTATGATTTATAGATGTTAAGAATACAGTTTATTATATTTTGCATTTCTCCTTAATAGATGTATAACTTTAACTATGCGACTTGTAGTCATTGAGAATCTTATTGTATTCTAAATTTTCTTTCTATTTTCGTATAGAGGAAGATAGCTATGACAAACCCATCTATACATATAATGCTCCACGGTCTGTTGGGAATGATTTTTCTTTAGTTTTCTTCTTCATTTTCTCAATTACCATGGGATTCAAGATTTTTTCTTTTTTGTTCATTATTTTCTGCATTTATTTGTACATGGATTTTTCTCTACGGCTTCTTAGTTTATATATTATGTATCAACTTGTGGTTAGAACAAGTATCTATGTTGCCAACAGATAGTAAAGGAAGAGGAAGAAATAAAAACGAATATACAGACGCTCTGGAAGGAAATAAATTGCATCCAATGGGCGAGAGTTAGTTATGGAAGAAGCCTTTGGTTGGAATGGAAGTTGTTGTTTTTTTCACACTCTTACTGAATATTTCTGTTCGTTGAACTTGACAAGAATCTTTTGAGAAGAAACACATTATACACCAAAGAAGGAGCTGCCATCATGGATGGAAGAATCTAATTAAAACATTTGTTCACAATCCAAACTGTTTTCCTTATAAGCTTAATGAATAAGAGAGTGTCATGTGCAAAGTCGTTATATTCATTCAACGTTTTATTTTTAAAGTTGTTTTATTATGACGATTGACGACGATATTTCTTATGTAATTGTTGTCATTTAGATTCACTTCTATACACCTTCTTGCAATGAATTAATTGGAAATAGACTTAAATTACCGGTTTTATTTTATGTATATTAAAGAGCTATATACATATAATAATGGACATCGGCTACAATTTTGCATCTTGAATAAATAAATTTTATTTTTGCAATTTTTATTTCTTCATAAGAATGTTTCTGTGTTATTATTTTTTTTTGTTAAATTATTATTTAATTACCTTCCTTTAACATTAATTTTAAGTACAATAAAATTTTTAATATGCATACTTTTTTGTGTTATAAGAATTTTATGGGTTTTAAAAAATTTACGATCCTAAAAAGAAGCTCAAAGATATTAAACGAGGATTACATACACACACACACATATAAAAGTAAGAAGAGAGGGTGGATGTTATTTTTTTTATAACTTGCGGTTGCAGGTGACAATTTTATTTTTGAAATTAATCGAAAAAATATTTTTATTAGAATCGATGGTAAAAATGACAGCACTTTTGCTTTTAACGATATCAAAAAGGTTTTCAGAATGAAAGAAGAACAAAAAAAAAACTCCTTTGTTACACTTCAAAAGTTAATAAAAATAAACCTTTTAATTATAATAAACAAGAAATTCACGTGTAACTTGTGAAATTGAACCATAAAAAGGACATCAAATAATTTTTCTTTTAAGATTTAATATTTCAAATAAACACAGAGTGGGGTCTTTAAAATCAAACAATTAAATTCCTTGTTGGTTTTCATTTTTTTTATTTTCAGCAACACAAACGTATCTTTTTTTTAAATTTATTAGTGTTTTTTTTACGTAATTGAAGCTGCTAAATTATGTCATTCGAAAAGTGAATGACACGTGTGAGATACTCAAATAAAATAATCTTCCTATTTTAAATTTTTATTTGAATACATTTTTAGCTAAGAAATTGGTCCTTATTTTATTATAATTTTTAAATATGTTTTATCATCGTCCTTTTCAATTAAAATCTTCCATACTTTTTGAGAGAAATTCTAGTGAAATACGAAACTGTTCGTTATAAAAATTTTAAATTCTCAAAACTCGAAATAATTCCAAGAATAAGATAAATAAATTAATGAGCAAAATATGAAAATAGAATATAATTTCTGCAAACATGCTTGGAGTTAATAATTTGTGTAGATTTTTTGTATTCAGATTTATTGACAAAAAAAACAAGAATAATTTTAACATTTCAAACAAATAAAGAGATCAATAAACTAAATTAAAATAAACACAAACAAAATCTTGTTTGAAAAAAAAAAAAATTATTTTTGGATGTTCATTTAAAGTAGCCTAAAGACTGAAAATAAAAAACAGGATAAATAATAAATTTAGGTATGGAATTTTACTTACAGAAATCCAGCCTTGAAAAATGGAAAGATTTTAGAAAGTTTTTAGTAGAAAAAAAAAAAAACTATAAGAGGGAAACTTGTCAAATACTCGTAATACCCTTGTTTGAAGAAACTTATTGTGCAAAATTTTCTACATATTTTAACAGAAATAGCCTTAAAAAACATGAACTTTATACAATTTATGGCTTGTACTTTTGTATTGCAAATTAGCTTATCCATTTATTTGTTTGTCTCTCGAAGCAAAATGGTTCGCATAATTTCGATAGTAATACTTTTTAGTCCTTTTTTGTATCTCTGTAAATTTTTTTTTTCCCAGAGGGCTTCGATGTAGAGGTACAAAATTATATTTTGTATGCAAACAACTGATTTCTGTAAAATCAAGAAATATATGTAAATCTTTAATAAAACTAGAAGTCTTTTGTGTTGGAACTGAAATTCGGCTTAGAATCCGTCATAAAATAAAATGATAATTTAAAATAGTTTCTCTTTTGTATAAAACGTTTGTTCAATAAGTTTATAAGAGTAAGGGAGCTAAAATGTTTTTTTTTTATGTTTTTGCCACTCAACAGCAACTCCCTAAAATGAAGAAATAAACTTCTCGGGGATTAAGCTCAGAGAGGATCATTCTTATACTTACAAAAATTTATAAACATATAATATAATAATTGCTAAAAAATAGTTTTTTTTTCCAAAGATAATATTTTAAAACATTTTCAAAAAAAAATGCTTCCGAGAAAACAAATTCAAAAATATGTTTACATTTTTTTATTTAAAAGTTTCCAAAGTATGCACAAGCTCATTTTAGTTTTAAGTTCGAAAAAAAATGAGAATCAAAATAGTAAAATATACATATTTATGTACTTGTAATTTTTTTTTTGTGAAAAAGTTAAAGTTTGAAAAAAATAAAAAAAAATGATTACCCCAATACATTTCTACAAAAACAAAGTTATGGGTATAATAATTGTTTAACAAATAGGAGAAGTTGTAGCCTTGCTTTTATAGAAATTTAATAAAAAAAAATCAAATTGATTTAAAAAAAAGCACCTGACATTATTTTAACATTGAAAAATATAAAATATCTTCTGAATTTTAGGTCATTTTTAGAATTTTTAAAATAATATTTTTTATAAAAAAATATATAAAAAATTTCAATTTTGTTCTTCTGGTTTGATTGAAATACATATAAAAATATTAAAAATCAGAAAAGGCTGTAATTTTTTTTTAAATATGTATAAACAAATATTAAATAGCTTCAAGCCCGACAAGACAACAAAATATTATACTTTATGGAATTTATTAATTAAGAACATTTATGGAATTTATTTAAAAAAAAACATTTTTGCCTTTCTCATGGCGCATGAGGAATTATTTTAAGCTTTTTATTGAGTTGTAATAAAATGGAAACAATATCCACAATCAATATAAAATATATTGCAAACATGCAATATCAAGAAAGACAAGTTAAATAAAATCTTGTTCAAAAATATATTTTTTATATTAAATATAATTTTGGACATAAATATTTTTAAATTTTAAATTTAAATACTTAAAAATTTTTGCGTCAGAAAAGCAAATGATACAAAAAAGATTTGAGATTATTACTTGAAATATGTCAGTGTTATTATTATTTTATTTACTTATTCCTTTAAGTTTCGAAACTTTATTTCTTTAAATTTAAGAGTATATTTTTTTAACTAATTGTTTAAGTATAAAATTTTAAGAAAACAAAATTGCACGCTTTTACTAGCATTAATTAATTTGGCTTTAATGAATCAATTTAGGAAAAGATAATTTACCAGTTTCTTAAATGTCAAGTTTTTGAACACACATTTTTGAAATTTATTTTTTTTTGGAACATTTAATCGGTTAAACAGATAATGATAAAAAGATCATTTATGAGTTTTAAAAAACAAATTTTTAAAATAATTGTTTTTTTTTTTTTAATTTTGTCGATTAAACAGATAATGGGATATTTGAAAACCAATTTTTTTTTTAATTTTTGTAGATACTCAAAACTGTTTGAAAAATTCTCCATATAAAAAATTATCAAAATCCGTTGAACTGTTTGCGAGAAAAGCGAAAATAAAAAAAGGAGTTCTAAATACTAAGGTTTTATAAGTTAACAATTTTTTTTTTTTTAAACCTTTGCAAACGTTTTTGAGAAAAAACAATTTTACCTAAATGGGAAAAAGATTATTTTTGGTTCTAAGAAACCTAAAAAATAAAAAAAAAAAAAAAAAAAAAAACGTAGCGGGTGAATGTCCAGGTTTTAAGAAAAGCATCCAATCTGTTTGGGCTTTAGTCAAGATGTGCAGAATACCGATACCTAAACTTTTTTGGTGTTCTCTCTCATCATAATGTCAAATTGAGTATACACATCGTAAGTCAAAATTGTAACTGTTAACTAGAAATGTTACCAGGAACTAAAAACATTTAACTACCAAATTCTAACTCTGATAAAAAGATTTTTATCTTCTAATGGGTAAACATGCCAATATTGTTTTTAAGATTTAGAGTTGTGATATTTCACATAATCTTATTTTGTAAACAAAATACAAAATTGAAAGTGATTTTCAAAAAGAACGAACCTTTTCTAAGACACATGAAAAACAAAATCCTGTAATCCTTTAATAATATTTATTTGGTCCGCTAATAAAATTCCATAAAAATTTGCAATACTGAATCTAAGTCTTATATCCACATAAACTGTTAAAATAACATTATATTCCATATGTATTGAAAATCAATTTAGCAAATATAATCTCCTTTCGAAAAT
Source organism: Epistrophella euchroma (assembly GCA_947049315.1). Lineage (NCBI taxonomy): Eukaryota > Metazoa > Arthropoda > Insecta > Diptera > Syrphidae > Epistrophella > Epistrophella euchroma. The sequence goes on along the minus strand of OX346247.1, from coordinate 109,996,364 downwards.
CTGGTTAAATTTACAAAATCAGGTTTTAACCTCAGCTCTTTCGTTTAGTTCTGGTTTTTTTAATTTTTATATACTCTACATGGCGCATCGCAAAAAATACTCATCCTCGAAACGACAAAATCATTTAGAAAAAGAAGATGAAAAAGAACAAAACTCACCTTGTTCATCGTCATCACAACGATTGAATCGCTTCCTCGCCACCAACGACAATGGTTCATTTGTATTCGAATCACTTTCATATCGATTAAATCCATTCGATGAAGGACCAAATAAATTAGATGATTTTTTCTGTGGTGATGATGGACTTAACGGTGGAACTAATCTATCGTCGTCCTTGTGTGATAGTAAGTTTTGTGCTTCCAACAATCGTAATTGTTGTTGGTGCAGACGATTTTTGATTAAAAATATTTTCGGCATTTTGATGGAGTTTTAAGTTTTTATTTTATTTGAGACAATTTATAATCCAAGAATGTGTGTATTTGGGTGTAATTATTTTTTGTATTTCACCACACTTAATATTTTTTATTTCTGCATATTTATATTTTTTTTTTATAAAAATCACTTTCGTTTGAATTTATAAATGTATGCACTTATATTATTTTTTAAAATCATGTTTGAACATTTTTTTTTCTTCCAACAATCACTTCTAGAATATCTTTCTTTCTTTTTCTTCACTTAAAATATTTTTTATGTTTTGAAATTCCTTTTTTTATGGTATCTTTCTATTTATATTTTCTTATTCCTTGTTGGATTTTTCGAAACGATACGAAGATCACGCGAACCGAACCAACAATCACGCTAGAAGAATACCAAAAAACCACACACAAAAAGAACACTGAAATATAAATTCCTTTTATTTTATTCTCTTGTTTTTATTTTTTATGTTATTTCTTATTCTTTGGAATAAGTTTTTTTTTTCTTATACGCGATCAGTTAAGAAATAAAAAACAACCCGATATACGAAAAAAATCCAAAGGAGAATATAGCGATTATCATATGGTTCTAACTTTGAGAACTGAAGTAGAGGTGTATCTATAGAAAAGTGGTAAAAGGCCTTAGCAATATAAAAATAAATAACACTAGATATTCCCAAAAAGCAAGAAAAACGCGTGTGTCCTCAGCGATGGATCGTCTCTTACTGTATTCGAGCGGTGTTTACTCAAAGTCAGTTAGTTCCAGCTTAGCACCGTACAACAGAAACCTCAATACAACAACAACACTGTACAAAAAGCTGTTCTATCTCCAAAGTATAACCGAACCGACCGACCGACGACGATCATCGGCGGTAAATATAAATAAAAAAAAACAATATGCACAAATACCACGACAATGATTCCCACGTAGGTATTCTCGCTCGTCGCAAATGAACAGCTACCTTTGCAAATGGCACCGCACCAGCACCAGCACCACACACAACAGATACCTACTCGATAATAATCGTCTTCACGGTGCAGGTTGTCCAGTAAAACATATAACACTCATACACTGGTATCCTCCGAGCTGGCTAACAGCACGTTTGTGCCGTTCTTTTGGTGCTTCATTTATACTGAGAGTATGTAACGCACCAACAATCTCTCTCCCTCTCTTTTCACTCAGAAAAAACGGCAAATGAATAGAAGGAAGCAGAATATACATCAAGAAATAAAAAACTAAACTCACGACAAACCTGTGTAAACCGGGTTTACCTGTGTTTTTGCTTAGATCGACGACGCGTCACCACCATCATCATCGCCAGCGTTCCCACAATATTGCCTCATCTCCCAGAGTCAAGGTAGAGGTAAGCCCCTATGCCGCGATCAGGTTTTGTGCACCTCTTCTTCACGATCGACAAACTCATGCAAAGAAACAAAAACAAAATTTTGCACGCATTCATAAACCTATACACACGGACTCCACCAACTTCTTACTCACCTGACAAGAACCGTTTCGATCGGAAAATACAGGTAAGCAAGCCAAGAGAACGAGACTGAGAGCGATCAAACGGTTTGAGTCTCAGCTCTCTCACTATGACGTATACTGTCCACTCTTCTGTATAACGTTTCTTTTAGCAGAGTGTGCGCACATCGAGCGAGGTGCCTTTCTTACAGGTGTGATGGTCATTTACAGCTAGGTTTTTGTTTGTATTTATATTCAGTCTATGCGTGATTGCAAAGTTAAGTAGTTATAGCTGTGTGTATTACAAGAGAGAAGAAGAAGAGCGAATTATTACAAATAAAACCGCTTAATTTCTCTTTGCAATTCACTCTCACTTTGGGATACTTTTTGTTTGATGTGTTTACAATTCTTGCTCACCTGTTGCATGTTGACTCTCTTCATTTCTATGAGCTTTTCTTCTATCTTTATCTAAAGTTTTGAAAAAATAAAATTCTTAAATAAAAAAAAAATATTTCAAGAAAATATTATTTTATGAGAATCTTTTTCATTTTTCTAATAAGATCCACATTACATACTGATACCATCCACTTCTTATATCTTTATCGATTTTTCAATTGAAATACCTGTTAGACCTGTTTCTATATAATTTTTTTCAAATATACCCCTATACGTCGCCTACTAACACTATTATAGCGGAATGAAGTGCTCAATCAGATTTTTTTTTTATTTTCTATTCTTTGGCTCTTATGATTCTCATACTGTGTTCTTGTCCTTTACCTTCATTCGTATTCAGATAGTGATGTTGTGGATTTTATTAATTTTTTTTTTCATAGGTAATTCTTCGGGTTAACATTATTTTGCTTTTTCTTTAAGTTCTTGGTTTAGCTGTTTCTACTGTTGTGTTGATAGGATAGGATGTTTTGTTTTTTTTTTTGTTAATTCTTCTTTCATGGATGATGATGATGATAATAATAATAATGGAATTGCAGGTAACTTTGCGTTTAGGCATTAGGTAGCGTTGCGTGGCGAGGAATTTTATTACAAAAAAAAAAAAAATAGAAGGAAGAGGAAAAGGAAAATAATATAGTGAAGTCGAAATGTGGGGAAGAATACGGGAATATAGGGATGGGTCTAACAAATAGGGATACAAAAAGTGAAGAAAAAGAAGAATGAACGGATGCATAAGTAGTTATGTTACGTTGTGGATAGTTTTTTTTTAATCTTCTTTATCTATTCCTCTTCCTCTATCTAGCGATTTAATAAAAAATATTGGCGAGAAACGATCTGCAGGTATTTTGCTTTGCTTTATGATGCAAAAAGTAAGGTATTGCGAGGTTGAATTAAATTGAATATGATTTTGTGTAGAGTGCTAGAAAAGGCAGGTCCATAATCAAAACTCCTAATAATTGCAATTTGTAGCGTATTTTTCGGGTAAACTTCTGTAAACTTCTATTAAAAAGAATATAGGCTAGCAAGGTCAGAATTTGCACGGAGCACACACCATATAGGCGTTTATCTTTTTAAGATCAGAGCAGTTTAAAGCTGAGCCCGAACTGTCAAACAAAAATGTTTTGTTTCTTTTTGGGTTCAGAGCGCTCAAAGCGTGGAATTTTTGTTTTATTTTTTTTTTTTTCGTTCAGAGTGCGTTAAGAGCGTGCTCCATGAGCTCAGAATAAAATAACCGAGCAGACGGAGTAGAAAACCAGGTGTGGCCCATCTCCATGTTATTTGACAGATATGACATCAGTTGAGTGCTCTGGTGTGTTGTTTTAAAGTTCAAAATAAGCAATTTATAAAAAAAAGTTTTTAGTACATGATACGACAAGATACTATGGCAAGTAGGCTGAGTCAAGGCAAGAAAAAAAAATCATATTGGAGGGAGAGTCTATTTCCTTTAGGTGATAGGAGACATTTCCCAAAATATTGACTTGAAATAATAAACAAAATCATTAAAAAACAATCAAAAAAACGTCAAAGCAGTGCTGGGAGTTCGTGGGAAAAATCCCTTTCTCTGGTAAATTTGACCTCTAAAAGGACAAATGGAAAACTGACCCATTTTGTGGGAATTCTTTGATTTTTGAAAAGAGGACATCAACAAAGTTTTAATCAATTTTTCAGATTAATTGGAAAAAAGTCAAAATAAAGTTCAAGAAATTTTAGAATTATTTCTTAGAAAATTTTATAAAACCTTCAAAATTAATCAATAGATGCAAATATACCGATCTTAAATATAGTATCAACGTCTTAGACTATATATTTAGTGTTTGGAAGAAACATTATATATACAAAAATGAGTTGTAAGTTGTTTAAGTAAATAGTTTAAAAAAAATATTTTCAAATTCAAAATTTTCTTTTTTTTTTTTTAATTTCTTAAAAATTAAAAAAGATTTTAACATTTAGTTTTCAGAATTGACTAAGAAAAAGAGCATTGAATATTAAAAAACTTTTCACTTTAACAACTTGATTCAAAAACAAATAAAAGGAAATAAAAAAAATGTAGCCTTCAAAAAAACTATAAAACAAAATTATTGGTGCTTGGTTTTTAATATTTGTTTTCCATTTCTAACTTTTTTTTCTGTGGGAAACAAAAAGGGAAAAAAAGAAAATATTTGTTGGCAAAAAGGTAATTTACCGAATACGTGAAGGGAGTGCTGTTAAAAATGCCTCTAACACTGCGTCAAAGCTTCTCAAATAGAGAATTGACTTTTTCGTGTAAGAAATGGAAATGAGTATTTAGATTTCAAAGAAATACTGGCTGTGGTACCGCAAGAAAGGTCCAATTTTGTTACTTTTATATTACCTAAATCAGGCACTATATACTAGCCACGTTTTTGGACCGCAAAACTATCAATGGGAAAAACGATTCACAAACCAAAAATTAAATTACAAACCACTCTTGATAATGTCAATGAATGCACAAAAACACGGTGGATAAACGCTCATTAAACTAAAATCAGTTCAAGTGGACTTTACGTCAAAAATAAAATTAATAGATTGATATGTACGAGTATTTGTTAACCACAATTCAATTTCAGTTTGCAATTGAGGACAAATATCTCGGAAGAAATATGAAGAAAGATTAGTAAGCTCAGGGAAATGTAGTGCGCGGTTACTTGGGAAACATTCTAAGCTCAATTTGTCCTTCCGATTATTATATCAAAAACGTGGACTTTTGAAGATTGAGCCTCTAATTGATGGCAGAGTTCCGCACTGTTCTTTTAAAAACGGTATTGAAGAAGTTGCATGACAGCGCATCGATTGTCTTAATCTGTTTTTTCCAACATTGATAGAGCAGCTTGCATTCTCCTGTAAACTATGCTTTCCGACTGTACGACCAAAGATGTCTTAAAACTCAAGGCCTATATACGTCCAATGGTAAGTACACACCTTAATAGACGTTGGTCTTGTTCCCGGTAACAATCACCGTCTACGCAGTTTGTTTTAGCTTTCTTTTTCCTGGCTCATCGAATTTTTTAGATAGCGCTTGTATCTGCTTCGCAGCAGTCTAAAATCTCTGCTAATTGTTTAGCTGTATCTGGCCTCTTAAGGGACCAACAACTCCACGAGCAAAAAGAGTAAAGAGTAGTAAAGACGTTCGTATCCAAGCCTTGTTCTTGCATTAAAATGACTTATTTTTCGCCAATATTTATATATATTTAAAAATTTATTTAATAAATGAATAAAAAAAAAATTTCATTGAACAAGATTCAATTTGAAGTGAATAGTTTTGAAGAACTCGATTACTCATGGTTGTTGAATATTTTCAATAAACCACCTTATTGATGATGAGCATTTTAGCTTAGAAATTGAACGTATTATTCCTCTGCAATGGCGGCTTTTGTATATTATTTCTTAAATCCATTGAAGCATATATCCGTTTTGCTATAGCTCATTGCAGCTATTTTTCTTTTTTAATGCGCGAAAGGATTTATGGAAAGATATTTTCTCAGATGCTGAAAGAAAAAAATAGATGCCCTTGAACATTTATCACTCCTTTGACTTTGATAAAAAGCAAAAAAAAAAAAAAAAACATTCAGTTGCAATAAAAAAAAACCTTAAAAAAAAAATAAAACCATTAAAAACAGGTAGCGATCTTTTTTTAAAACCGACAAAAATGTTGCGTAAAGGGTTTGACCTTTTAACTATTGATGATATCTCTAAAAAAATGGATAAGCAAAAAGGATAATAAAAAAGAGAGAATAAAATAAGGGTTTTCATATTTTCAACGAAAAAAAACATGGTTTTTAGACGGTTCCTTTACCAAAAAATAAATAAAACAATAGGACGATGAACCAGGTACTCAATTCATGCGAAAAAATTATCAGATGAATCATATTAACGGAACGTTGAAGTTAGTAGAATTAACAGATTGGTTTTGAACAACTGGCCGGTTCTGAAAAAATATACTATAAAACTTTAATGGAAATTATTGCATGAAGGGTTAATGACACGTCGTAAAACGTTATTTGAAGCCAGGTACTGCCATAATTTTTTAGCAAGATGTTTTTTTAAATGCAAGCAATTAAAAAAAAATTGTATTTTTGTCTGTCGATTTGTAAAGAAACCAGTAAACTGTAAATTTAGCTATTTATGCATATACTATGTATATTATGAAAACCAACAGTGGTTGACTTAAGCCCAAAACAGATGTGCAAAAAGCTGCAGCAGCGAAATTAGAAATAGAAGTATCGTGCAGCAAAGGCTGCATGCAGAGCCTGGAATATGTCAGCTCTCATAAGAACCTGTGTAAATTTATTTTCTCTGCATTGGAAAAAGCTGCACATCTGTTTTCGGCATTATATCAAGTTTCTTCTGCCATTTGGAAGACTTACAGCACAGATAATAGTGTTACATAGATATCGCATCCCATACAAACAAAAATGATAACTTTTTCAATGTTTTTTGCTTGTAATCCCTTTTTCTTTTTTCTAAAAAATCGAATCGGTTGGCCAAAATACTTATGTGCTATAGCTGGTGTTTTAATTTTATGTGTATGTTTGTGTATCTATCTCTTGTAACATCATATATAGTATATAGGGCCCACAAATTCGATTAAACTGGGACGTACGTCTACGTCCCAGTGATCATATTTTTTTCTTCTGCATGCGATATCTATGGAACTATAGTGTCTGTGCTTACAGTCTTTTCAACAAATGATCTCATCCTGCCAAGATTGGGAAGTATTAAGTCGATTTCAGTTTAATCCTGCCGCAGACTACAATAATTGTTTTAGCAAAAGAGAGCACTCACGGAAAAGTAAACATTTCTCCCTCTTTGATAAATTATAATTTTAGTCCGAGAAATTACTACGAGGAGATATATGAAAAACCGAAAAAATTGTAGCAATATCTTATGATATGATCATATATGCACAAATGAAAAGCTTCAATGAAAATGGTATAAAATGGTTAATAAACTTAAATTAAGAGACAACAAGCAATGATTTATCTAAAGATTCTTAAAACATAAAGGTTCCTTCTTCATTAAGCGCTTCAGATTATCTTCAACATTTTGTATTCGTTTAAAAAGCCGATTGATTGATTGATGACATTATGTATGGAATATAAAATTATGTTTCTGTACTCATCCGAAATGTCCAATTTTCCATGACTCTGAAGCATAAAGAAGGCTGACTGAGATCAATAGTATGGGCTATGATGTTGGCTTTGAAGACCGCTGTGCTTTGTGGCTTGTGCGGGTTCAGAAAACCCTAACAACTTAAAGGCTATCGGGGTCAAATCGCCGTCGACGTCAACTCAAATTTATCCACCACACTGCGAATAGTCCTCTCGGTAGGACGAATATGGCGACCGTAAAATGGGCGAAGCGTGCGGAATGGTGCCTGAGCAGAACACCCATTTTTATATAACCATTTGCACGTGTTGTTGAGCGCTATATCCGTCCATGGTGATTTGGCAAAACAAACAGAACAAAATGACAGCCAATTTTACAGACAATACGGCCGCTATAATTTATAAACTGCCACAGTTTGGAAGTCCCTATTGGATAGGAGTACCTTTCTGAGCTGCCATCTGTTCAAATTTATTCATGTTTCATATATATTGAACTGGAAAACTCGACTTTTGCGTTCTCTAATACTTTTGTTTAACAAGTATTCATATCTTATGCAAAGTATTCTTATATGGTTGGGGTCAAAATTCTACCTGGGTCAAACTTCTTTTGTCAAAATTCTGTTTTTCAAAATTCTGATTTTCAAAATTCTGCAAATAATAAAAAAAAGTTTAAATTTTATATAATAGTGTTTTTTTTGTTTAATTTGAGTTGCGTCTTAACTATTTTAAAAAATTAATATTATGTACCGTACCTACAAAATTTTTAATTATAGATATAATATTATTTTAATTTTTTTTTTATAATCTTATATTTATTCTGTTAGAAAGCTCAAAATAAAAAACAGAATCATTTTTTAGAAGAAAACAAAATTGGAGAAGCATATTATCGTCACTTAAAAGTGTTGGTTTTCGGAGTCATAATGAGGTTTTTACAATCTCCATAAGAAAAGGCCAAATTTACGGTCAAAGCTGAAGTAGAAGGAAAATTTAGAATTATAGACCTAAGAGAAATAGAATTTCTCAAAAAAATAGCTAAAAATCTCCTCTGGCTTAGCCCAGATGAACTATTATTGATTTTAATATTTTTTGTTGTAAACATCAAAGTTTTTAGTTTGCATAAAAATATTGTTACTAAATTTTTCTTGGAAAACAGAATGAGCAGAATGTTATCATACTAAATATCAACTGTCAGTATTTTGAAAAGCCGAATTTTGGACAAAAAAAATTTGTAAAACCGAATCGAAAAAAAAAACAGAATTTAGAAAAGCAGAATTTTGAAAGCAGAATTGTGACCCGCTCCCATTCTTATGTATATGCAAAAACTTGTTAAAAGTTTTATCAGCATCAAATAAATATATACTAGGTACCTAACCTAGGTCTGTATATGATTTATGCATCTTTATAGTATTTGAACTGAAATTATTTCAAAAAAAGAGACAAGAGATTTTAATTAGATCTTCGTCGTACTACTTAGATACAAATCCTTTTACTCGCATATATTTCTATTCCTTCTAATTAGTCCACAGAGTACAGAGTTGGAACATTAAAAAAGTCCAAGCCTTACAGGCATAATTTTTATACTAAGAACTATTATTATTTTAATGCTGGAAAATTCCCTCATATCATAAAATCATAAAACTTTATAGGTCATCAGTGAAGCCGCTAGGTAAGTAAAGTACCTACCTATAAATTAAGGCGCTACCTGTAGAGATCTATCTTTTTTCGATTAGCGATTCATTTTCCATCTGGTTTTTTCCCGGGCGAATTTTGGAGAAAAGTCTCCAACTAAACTCAATATTTAAAGTAAAAAAATATGGACATTTTTATGTATTTTTTATAACATTTAAGAAAAAAATATAAAAAAGAAAATTTATTATGATTTTGATTTTATTTATTTTTGATATTTAACTTTAACTCTTTCCATTCCGTTGAATATGATTGACAGTAGATGCTTAATAGTAAGAACCATCGAAGGCAAAGTCTTAAGCTAGTTTCCAACTATAAGAAAAAAAAAATCAAATAACGCACAAAGCGTAACCAAGCCAATGATTAGTGAGCCAATTCTGCAGCTATGTACATAAAATCATACATATTTTGTGGATGCTTTTCTTTCTCGGGTTTATTTTATAAAATTTTCTTGGGAACACTCCCGTTTCATGTTTGATGGAGAACTATTTACGACTTAATTAAGAAAGTAATGTAATATTAACGAAACCTTAATGAGTTGTTGGTGCCTAGTGGATGGAAAGAATAAAATGTTTTCAACCAAAGAACTAGTACTACTTGATTTTATGTATGCGGTTTAAAGCAGGCTAGATGATGAACAGAAAAGGTAGGTTGAGGTAAAATTCTGTCTGGAGATCTGGAGGATTCAGTCTTTAAAAAAATATATACATGTACAATCTCCTCTATAGACCATGTTAGAAGAAAGCATCTTATGAGGAAGATTATGGGAAAACTTGAAGTGGTTTTTGTGTAGGTATACATAAACAAACATACATCAGCTTGATCGAGGTAAGCACTTGCATAATAATTACAGTTTAAAATGCATCACATAATGCGACTTGCTCAAAAGGTGTTACTAAACAACACTGGCGCAGATAGCAACATAAAGTTCTTAAACGATGAGCCACGGCCGGCCAGTCGGAATGGGGCATTAATGTTTCATCAAAATGTGGAGCAACGTTGGTTGCTTTTCACATAGACTACCACTCACAATAAGTATCATCAACTTTAATTACAGGGTGAATTAACCAAAACTACATATATATGTCTATACACCTCACCTGGATTTAAACTATATGATGGAGTTTTTATTTTTTGTCAGTTGTCTGATGTCAATCGTTGTCAAGGTTTTAATTGCCTCTCCTGGGAAACTTAGCCATATTTTTTTAAATGAATGAAGTAATGTATCTTAAGTTGTTTTCCATCGTTTTTCATAGATAGCTATATCTATATATTTGTGAACCTTGTCATAAGACGAAATAAAATGTTCTTAAAGTAGTCAGTGAAACGTTTTTGCTAAGTTGAAGTTATTAAGTACTTAGTGTGTTGTTAGTAATTATCTAACATAAAAAATACTGACCTTCAACTTTATTAGGTAGGTACATAACATATATATTTTGTTGGATATATTTTTGGAAGAAAACTGTTAAAGTTAGTTTCCCAAAAAAAAAAAAAAATTCATACTTCGTCTCAGCTTTTCACATGAACGTAATGAAGGTTGGTGTCACCTTACACTTTTAAGAGTGCAAAATTTGTTAAGTCATTTTGTTGTTTGTTGAAGCAAATTTTTGTGTTGTAATAACTCTTTTTGCTTGTTTTTTTTTTCATAGTGTTAATTTATGAATTCCCAATAATATTTTATTTGCTCTTTATGATATCTTTACGTCAATGGAAAAATCGATAGAAAAAGTTTTTAGCTTACCATAAATTGGTCTCGTCGAGCTTCAGCTAAGCAGATGGGTAGATTTGCATTAAATTTTTGTTTGATCCCGGCTTATCCAGCCGCAGTAGATATTTATAAGTTTAAAAAAAAAATTGAATATAAAAAAAAATTCGAGGTCTCAACCAAAGTAAACACTAAAACAAAATTTTAAATACAAGAAAAGTTGTATTTTTGGCCATATCATTATGGTCAGCAGTCTGTATGGTGCTGCGACTGGACCAGCTAAAGCCTAAAGGGGTTGACCCATTTTTTAAGAAGAGATAGAGAAATTCAGATTTTTTTTTTGATGCTATTTATTTAGAACGCACTACCACATAATGGTTTTGTTTTTTTTTTTAATGAAAAAGGCTTTGACGATTTTGATAAGACTTAAAATGCAATAAAACTCCGTTTCAGGTTTTTGCTAAAAAAAATATATGTAATCATTTTGCTTTTGAACTGTTTATTTTATCTCCCATGGACTGAAAATAGAAATAAAATTCAAACGACTGATATTTTTTTACTTTCGTAAAGTTTTGTATTCTTTCAAAAAATCGAATTTGAGATTTTAGCCATGAACAAAACGAGTCCCGTAATTCTGTCTGTCTGTATACCTCGATCTACATTCTACAGCCTAACTGCCTGTACAAAATGGAGACGGAAACGGAGCCGGAGCTGGAATAGCTGTCAAAATATTGAATACACCACAAATTCAATGTTGCAAACACAACGGAACGTTGTCGCATACGGAGCTGCAGCCACAGACGGAAGAGTTCACCAACTTTTAACTTTTCACGTAAGGCAATTTTGACGTTTCAAATTGTATGAAGAGAAAAATTACTTTTTGGGTCGTGAACAAAATTATTTATTAAAAGGAAAAGTATTGGAAACAAATAATGTGAATTCTGAGATTGTACACAAGAATATTGTTTTGTTTTTCTTCAAAATACTTTCAAAGCTAACAGCTGCATTGTGGGCACGTAAAAAAAGAAAACGTACGACACTTTTTTATAGCTCTTCCGGTTTCGTCTGCAGCTCCGGTTTCAGCATTGTATTCTGTTCAGGCAGTACACTATTAAGGGATTTTCCTAAAAATTTGAACTACATACATATACTTCCAGAGGAATCTTCAGTTTTTACTAGTCCAAAAATAATGGGACCTGTTATTTATATCGGAAACGGGTAACTATGACTTTGATTAAAATTTTGGATGGTCTGAATTTTGGTGAAAAAAAAAAAAAAAAACATTTTACCAAAAACTGTTTTTAACTTCCATAGAAACGCGTTTTTTTATTTGAAACTTTCTCGGTTATCGATCAAAAAGTATAAATAATACAGGATGTCATTTCAGATCGAAATAATACTGCATGTCAAAACTTCCAAGCCCTTTTTTTTTTTTTATTTTAATATAAATTTCTAGTTTTTTTTTTTTTTTTTTGAAAAATCAATATCTTAAAACCGGGTAAGTGAATTTATTTGGAATACCTATAACTTTTAAACATAAAATTCACATAGGATTTTTTTCACTATAATTTTAAGAAAAAATTTTATGTATAAATTAAGACTTTCATAAACCAACGCGAAACTTTCGCCTTTAAAATTATTTTATATGTTGATTAATGAGAGTGCTCATCACACTGATGAGATGTGAATCTTGGAATATTCTTCTTTCGTCAACATGCCTGTTTGGCAACGTGAAATTTTCACCATGTTTCCTACACTTGTTTTCTTTTCCTATGGGTTTTAACAGCAAAACTTAAAAATTTGGGAAATTCGCGAGAAATTTCACGTTACCAAACAGACCAACAGATTCGCACAAAATTATTCGCGCCGGTTTGTTAAAGCCTTTAATTTACAAACATTTACTTACTCTAGGGCAAAGTATTGGTTTCGTGTAAAAACATTTGAGGTTGTAATCAAAATTGTAATGAAAAATTCTAATTTTTATGATTTAGCTCATCTATAAAAGATTAGCCAAAATTTGGAAAAAAGGTCCAATATCCAATTTTTCACACTTTGCAATAACTAATTATTTTACAACATAAAAAAGGTAAAGAACTTAATTCCTTATAAATTTGGTTATAACCATTTTTGGCGAGAAATGCAAGTGAAATTTTCGGGCACGTCACATCAAATTTTGGTCTAAGACTGTGATTTTATATTCTTTCTACTCAATCATTGCAGCCTAGCTGCGTTAAAAAATTTCATACCTTCTTCATTTTTCTTCGATAAAATTCCTATGTAGATTGATCGGGCTAAGGTAGCTGCCAAACAAAAATGTATCGATTTTTATAATTTTCTCAAAAAAAAAAATTTCATAGATGTTATGACCAAAAAAATTATAAAAAAAACTACGTTACAGGTTTTCGCTAAAAAATTCGCACTGCGGTAAAATGGTTATGATGTTTTTTAAGAAAATTGCATTATATTTGAGTTATTTACGTATATATTCTGAATGGTTCAACCGATTTTGTTATAATTTTTAAATCTGATGCTTTTAAAAATTTTGAAAACAATTTTTTAAGCAAAAAAAAAAATCGAGCATAAAATGTATATTTTTAGTACTTTTTTACTTTTGTAACATTTTTTTTTTATTAAAGATATCATAACATTACAATTTTTAAATACAAAAGCAAGTTGTTGCAATTCAGTCGTGCATATTTTTTTCCATAAATTAATATTTTTTGTTAACAATTTAGTATTTGTTTGAATTGAACTACAGTTCATGTGCAATTTTATTTTATAATTTTTGGGGTTAAAATTAACTATTGCAAAAATGTTCAGTTAATTCCGCGCAATGGTTTCAATTTAGTACAGACCTTGGTGCTTAAGAGAATTTAAAAACAATGTAACGTTTGAAAAGACATGGAATAAAACTCAAATAAATGAAGAGTGGGCGTGGCAGGAGGCGTATTTAAGAAAAAAAACTACACAAAGTTTACAAAGGCAATTTTGTTAACCTTTTCTGCCATAAAAACAAAATCTGAAATTTCCAACTCAATCGTGTAAACTTATTTGTACCAAACGATGCGACGCAAAAAAACTTCCAATCGAATATTATTCAATATAATCCACAAAGTAGGTAGTAACTGTGGCATGATGGTTAGTGCCAAAGGTCTGGGTTCCATTCCCAGCGTCGTCCACCCAGAAGGAAATGACAGATCCTCCAAGTGTAACCCTTGTCATGAATAAGTGCCTCAAATAAAACGGAATAGGATCATTAAACATAATATTTCAGTGCCTTAAAAAGTCATACCGCTTAATGTGCTGTTAAAGTAACTAATTTATCTGTTTCAATGATCTTGAATTTAATAGCACAAGTTTATTCTATTTTTGGATTATTTTACCCAAAACATAATAATAAATCTCTCTGAAGAATTTTCACAATAATTATAATACATAGATCGTATATAACTGTAAAAGGAATTGCAGTATTTTTATAATAAAACAACGCCTCATTGCTGGCATACCTGTCAGATTCCTGCACATCAAAATGCAAAAAATCTACCAAACTTGGTTATGATTCTTATGAAGATGATGATGATGATGACAGTGACTGTGGCCGGACGGTCGACTGTCACATCCTTTTTAATCCGCAACGAATTATGCGGTTGTGCGCATTAAATGTATGTTTGCTGTGCCTTTAGATATAAATTATTAAATTCCAGAATGGTTGTTCTTTGTTGCATTCCACAATGAAGCACTCATCATCATTATCACTTTGGATTTGGTTTGGACAGACACACCAGATTATGGTTTGATATAAAGATAGTTCAGTAAATGCAGGTATATTAAGCATATTTAAAGGTTTACATAACCTTTGTATGCTTAAAAAATAAATTAAATTTGATGGCACAACAGCTCATGAAGAACTAGGGCCTAGTGACTTACAACTCTCAACCATTCCTGTGTGCGTGTCTGCAGGAATGGAGGGGACCTACAGTTTATTGCCGAATCCGAACGGCTAACGAGCGGCACTTTTCTGTGACAGGAGATACTCTTGGAGGATTTGTCAATTCCTCGCAAGAGGCAGTAGCCGTTTTTTCTTTTTTAAATAAATAGGTGGTGAGGCTGGGGATCGAACCCTAGACCTCCGGCATGACAGTCCATCGCACTAACCACCACGCCACGGCTACTACACCTTTGTATACTTAATATGTAATAAAACTTACAATATTGTGAACGAAAAGAAAATACAATGCACAATTGCATCATGCAAACTTGCCCTTGATTGATTTTTTGCATATTACAATTTTTGATTTGTATAATTTTGGAAGGCGTTATTTTTTGAAATATTGAGAAGTGCATGTGAAAGCAAATTTATAACTATAACAAAATGAGTACAACCTTTAGAAGATAATATGCATGAACAACCAAAACATTTTCTGAAAAATTTGCAAATTTTATCGATGCAAATTTTAAAACCCAGATTGTAACGAAGTTACATATTTTTCCCTCATCTCCAAATCATCATTCTACCTACCACCACACATCGTCCTCAACGATGAATTAACTTAAACTTCAACTAGTATTGAATTTTCAAATTCAAATAATTACATCCGCCAGCCACCGGATAAGTCAGATATATGAACACATCAATATGATTAAATGTTGGACGAGTTTTTCTGCACTATTATAATTCACATTTACTCCTTCCCTTGAATATGATAAGTAAATGTGTAATTTGTATGGTTGGTATGGAGGAAGATCTTGCGGATCTGCACAGGATTGCACTACGACAGGATACGAAGGAAACACGTCAGCAACAAGAGACTCTATGAAGAGGCGAACATCCCACAGCTAGACAGATACCTCATCGAATCCAGCAGAAGATGTCTACTAAATATGATGACCCACCCGAACCCTCTGATAGTAGGAACTGTGAACCAGCCAAGACATCCCCACCAACGGTACCTCGAAGCGATGGAACTGCTAAATGAGGATATTATATCAACCATTGACGAAGAGAACATTCCCTTCTACGTTGACCAAGGGTCAGCTTACTACCGTGGCTAAAAGCCTCACCCCCAATCAAACACAACAATGACAACCAGAACTGAACAATCCGAGAAGTAAAGCAGCCAATAGAATAAGATTTATATAAACACAATGACAATTTAATGTAAAATTAACAAAAACTCACAATGTAAAAAGTTAGGCCCCTATTTTGTGCCAACATATATCAAAAAAAAATCACTGTATACTTTAAGATAACTAGCACTAAGCCAATTGTAAATATTAACTGTTCACTAAAATAATCTTGAAATCTTGATGGTTGGTATGGGTATCACACGCACACCACACCAGCCATAGACCGTCAGCATTGCACAAACCGATGTGCTGCAAATCACAAATTTAACTTCCACCATGCTGCAAGAACGCAACACAACAGATGTTGAAGCCACCAAAAGGTCAACACGACCAACAATCAACAAGGGCCTAAATCTACTCACCCATTCATCACCATATCACCCAACGACCGTCAGCACTGCTCTGCTCAAGCCGACGTGAAAACCTAAATTTAAGAAAAACTTATGTTAGACTTAAAGCGGCCCATACACACAAGACTTGTGTTGACACTGGTGTCGGTGTACACAAATGTGGTGTGTGTATGGGCAAGTGTCTACACCGATTTCGGTGTCGAACACGGTGTCAAGAAAATCAAAATCTTTTGATTTTTTGTGTCGGTGTTACTAAATGTGTTGCGTGTATGGCGGAAGGCCACACTGGTGTCATGACACCGGTGCACACACTTGTGTTGTGTGTATGGGCCGCTTAAGACACTTCCATAATACAAATGTGTCATTGATTATCAAAATGGTGCTAAAGGCTAATATATTGAGCATAGAGTACAAATATTATCTAGAGAACCGACTCGTACCCCTCTTGCCTGAAACACCCGCAAATTTTATTTGAGTCGAGTAAGAGAAAACTCTCTTATTTTACATTTCAAATGCACGGGACCACTAATACATGCTCAAAATATAGGGCAAACTGTATACATATTGTGGTTACGGTTCCATTTAAAATGCACGGGACAACTGAACTAGCCCATACAAAATCTAATGGGCAAATCCTTTCAGTAGAGCTTGTATAGGGTGGAAGAGAACAACCACCTTAAGTCGGTTCTCTAGATAATATAGATGCTCTATGATATTGAGTGTGATATACCAAAATTTGCGTATCGAAGAGAGCTGTCAGATGGTCAAAACAATTTGTTTCAAAACGAGATAAGAAGTTATATCGTTTTAATTGTAAGTTTGGGATCAAAAAGAGGCTATTTATGGGTGCGATTTTCAAAAGGGAGCTAAATATTTTTTTTTATTTGATTTTACAGGCATTTTAGAATAAAAATGCGCTAAATATGTTTTTAACTAACAAAACTGCCTAAAAAAAAATCATTTCACTACAGGGCGTAAATAGAATGTCAGTCTTGTGCAAATACTTTCCACAAATCAAACAAAATTTACTGCATTGAATTATCTTGAATATTTTTGAAACTACAGGTTTTGGCCATTTTTCTCGGTTTCATGTTCCAATTTTTTAGCCTTTGTTTGATAATCAACGACACAAATGTAAACAAAAAAAAAAACTAACTAACGAAACAGAGCCCCTTTGATGTCGCAGATATAAAAATACTAGACTTGAGAAATAAATTAATTATTGTAAATATTTAGTAATAATAACCATTGAAAAAATCTTGAGCATAAATAAAAATATTGTATGTTCATATATAACAAAAAAAAAATGGTTGGTATGGAAATTCGTCTTCCTTCTGCCTTTACCAGTGTATAATTCTCGTGTACGAGCTACCAAAAATACACTGCTAAGTTCGTGGTGCACTAGATAGATGTTTCGCAGTGTTTGGCTTAGGAACTGTGAAATATTTTGTGCCTTCAGTTTCGACTGGGCCAGGAACTCTATCGCATTCCCATTGCATATTTGCGCTTTCAGGTTCGACTTGGACCGGGGCTCTATCCCATTGTAGTTTGCGCCCATAGTTTCGACTGGGGCCGGAGATTGCATGCCATTGTAGTATTTGCACCTATAGTTTCGACAGGAGCCGGGACTTCATCCCATTTTAGTTATTGATGGCTACAGTTTCGACTGGGTACTCTATCCCAATTATAAACACCGAGTTAGTTATTTAGAAAACCATATTGTTAAATTATATGAATTACTGTTTTAGTTATTTAGGCAACCCTATTGTAATATTATATAAAATACCGTGTTATATAATTTTAAGTAGAATTACCTTCTAAGAGTTCTATTAGAGTTCTGAACTCTTCAACACTTTGCTTTCTTGGGGCTGACCCTGGACCCGCTCAACTACCTCAGCCATAGACAAAAAAA
Organism: Epistrophella euchroma; assembly: GCA_947049315.1. Lineage (NCBI taxonomy): Eukaryota > Metazoa > Arthropoda > Insecta > Diptera > Syrphidae > Epistrophella > Epistrophella euchroma. Next base: position 109,978,136 of record OX346247.1, on the reverse strand, counting down.
AAAGCATCACATTATTGTACTTTTTTGTGCTCAGGTGTTTTATGATGAAAAAATAAAAGAAAAATCATATTTTATGTTTTATGTACTACAAATTTAAACAGTTTACAAGTGAAAATAAATTTTGCGTTCATATTCATATACAATGTAGAACCACGTTTTTTAGTTTAAAAAAATTAATTTTGTATGGCGAAAGGTGCAAAGCCAACTCTAAACCGGTTATGTGTGAACGTTTTTATTTTGCATGAATACAGAACCTACTATTCTCTCATGAAAAAAGATGCTCTCGAAAAATTTGTCACTTTCTCATAAGGGACAGTTCCACTGAAAAAAAAATGTTCTTAGTAACGCATAAAAGATTCTTAGTTTGCTGAATTTTGTACACAAAAATAATATTTTTTTTTAAATAAATGATAATCTTATTTTAATAAAATTTTATTAAATTTTTCAACTTCTTTAAAGCAATACAAAAGGTATAATAATTTGTCCTAAATTTAATAGTCTGAGATGAATCACTCTAACGAACCGTTCTTAATGTTGACTTCTGTAAAACGCATTCAAAGCCAGTAAACAAAAGAACATAGCTCCCTTTTTCCTCATAAAAAAACATTTTGAAATACTACAATGCATGTGTTTATGCTACCGTTTCTAATAATATTTTTTTAAAAATGAACTTCTCATTTAATTTAACCTATCTGGGTATTATACCATCTTCTTCTGGAATGTCTTCCAATTTTAGACTTCAGTTCTTGTATTTAGATCTTAAATATTCACAACAACTAGAGTTAAGAAAATTAACTACAACTCGTTAAGTGATTGTATGATTTTTTTTTATAAGAAGACTACTTATCATAAATTTCAAATTTCTTAAACAAAAAAGTCCAATAATGTTATTTTTTGTGTTTATAAACGAAAGACTTGGCGTAAGAACTTTATTTTCTACATTTATGCTTTTCCTTCTATGATTATAATTCTTTCAAAATGATCGAAGATAAAAAATGAAAATTATGAAAACAAAGAAGAATACAAATCATTTAAAGAACGTCAATCAATTGATATATGAAACAATTTAGTACCTCATAAACATGTCAGTTGCAACCCAGAGATTCGAAGGAGAAAGACTCATTTTTGTTGGATCACTCCCAAAATTGTATGGTTTTGTTATTTGTTGTGTATGTTTATGAATATGGTGTGTGTGCTTTGTTAGAAATGCATTTCTTTTGATACCGAACATAACTTTAAGTCAAGGCAAGCTTACTATCGTAAAACAAATTCTCAAGAACTAATGCCATATTGTACTTGAAAAGAGCTATAAACCTGTGATTGATGGGTTTTGGAAATTATGCATGGAACTGTTAATGGATTTATTTAACATAGAGTATACGGTAGACTTCTCACAACAGGTAGTGATTCATTAATTTAAAAGATTTATATAACAAACTGGTCTGGAAAATAAGAGCTCTTGTGAGGCTTTTGAGTACATAATTTACAACGCGACTACAAAGTCGTGATCAGGATTAGTCTTACAAAAAAAAAAAAGCAAATATTTTCGGTTAACTGAATTTGTATCAAGAGTGTACCCAATCAATATGTGTGGAATGGACCCCTGTAATGTCACTATCCACGTGATATCTTTCACGCCGATTAATAATTAAATCCTGTTGCAATTAAGATGCAACAAGTTTTTAATTATCAAACGCATTGAACTTATTTTTGTCTTTATGTTTGTTCTTATATTGATTCAAAGGAATTTGCTATATTCTAGACTGCTTGAGAAAAACCGTTGAATTAAAAAAAAAAAACTAAATATTTATTATGGCACCAAGCTGTGCCTATAATTTATTCCTTACAATGTTGCTGTCAAAACACGAAAAGTGTTTATTGCATCTTTACAGAGAGAGAGAGAGAGAAAAAAAACAACCTAAAAATACAAAACAAATGGGTTTGATGTTAAATTGCGGGAAAACCGTTACCCGTATAGAAAAAAGTTATAGTGCGGGTAGAATGTCCTTATATTGAGTTCTTGTGTAAATAAAAAAAAATATCAAGAATCGGTTTCAGCCGGCAAAGTTCTTCTGTCACACCTTGTTTTCTCATATTTGAGTTTTCTTCTATGACGTTCCTATAAACGTTGAAATTATACCTACAAAAAATTTGTAAAAATTATAAAACAGTTTTGTTTGGCTTTTTTTGACCCGAAAGAGAATAGGGTCATTTATTCAACCCCGGCTACCGATGACAAACAACTACAGTCATCGTTGATAAAGCGCTCGGTAAATAACATCCTTGGCATCGAGAACAGCATCTGACAAACCATCACCAGTCATGGAGAAAATGTATTGATTTCTGAAATTCTGCGTCACCCAATTGGGTCTTCATAGTAAAGTTGAAGGGAGCTGCTACTAGATGTGTCTCTGTTGGTGAAAAACTTTGAAGAAATCGCTATTGAAACAGCAGCCACCTCTATGCAATACTGTTACATCTCCAGCTGCTACATCCCATTTCTCCAGACGTGGCCGCAGGCGAAAAGAAAATATTCATGTCGTCTAAAAGGAGGCGCTCATGTCCTGGGTAGTATTGTAGCTTGTAAAAGTCTTTCACCAGTCTAGTTTTATAAGCTAAAAAAAAGCAATACAAAAAAAAAAAAACTAGAGAAACAAAATTATAACGCAAAGATGAACAAATGAAGAAGTATATAAAAGATAAAGGAAAACTAAAAAAACATTTATTTTTGGTTTGATTCTTATTTTTGATTTAATTCTAGAAAATTAATTATTTTAAAAAATGTCTAACATCTTCTATGGAATACCTTATCAAGTTTAGAGCATTGAATCATAAAAACTAGAACGTACAACTCATGAGTTTCACTTTTACACAGTTTCTACCTCTAAAACATTGCTCTCATCCTATTAACTGATATTTTCAAAAAGCCAAAAATCTTTTAAGTTACCTAGTTTTTTTGTTTTGTCTTCTACTATAACTTAAACTAAAAACAACCACTTTAATACCTCAATACATGTAGTATAGTTACATACCCCGAAGCATTTTGTGCACGCTCTGAAATTGGTGTGCTGTATACGATTTATGTTGACGACATAATCAGATTTTTGTCTATATAGCTTATTACCTCCAGCTGTGGCTTATTCGTTAGCTAGATTATTATTTTTAAGAAGAACGCAATAAAACTATTATTAATAAGGAAGTAATTAGTGTTTTGCGGTTTCCAGCACCAAAGAACCAAAAGACGAATGTGTTGGATTGTTTTGTTAAATTACCGATTGAGACTTAATTCAACACAAGTTTTAAATTACTTTTGAAAAATCTAAAGAGACTTTTTTTTTGTCTTGAGAGTGAAAACTATAAACATTATAAAATAACAACAAGGCTAACTTATTCAAAATTACCGCAATTTGTTCTCAATCATCAGAGGCAAATATGAATCAAGCAAAAAAAAGAAACAAAATTTTTTCAAGCAGTTGGCTTTATACCTAGAATAATTGTTATTAATGTATACGACAAAAAAAATTATTTCAAGGTCTTGATAGAAAAAATAAAAAAAATTGTTATAATGAGCTTAGAGAGCTCTTAAAAATTGTTTGTATTATAGAAAATTTTCACTAAGAACAAAGTTGCTTTAAATTCAGGTAGAATTCTTTTCAGTAGGGACAAGGTAAAATTAAAATGAAAGTTATTTGGCCTTGCCAAAAAAAGAAAAAAAAATGCACATATATACACCTATCACGGAAATAGGGTTTAATTTTTTTTTTTTTTAATATTGCTGTTTTATGGCCAAACTGATTTTGTTGAAATTTTTTAATATAAAGTTTCTTAGTACCTAGTAAATAATATTTTTCTTCTCAATATTTTTTAGAAAATTCGGCCGACAAAGTTAAAATATCATGAAATTTGAGACTTTCTGAATTAATTTTTTGTTCGTACTCGACTGAACATCATCCAAATTAGATAGAGATTTTTTCGTTGGATTTGTATTAAACCAGATAAACAAACTACGAAAACAAAAAATGGAAAACTAGGCCGGAAAAGTCAGAAAGTCTTAATAAAAATAAATTGCATACTTTCTGAGTTGTTTTATTTTGTTTGAACGGTCTTTCTACATACATAGGTGATTGATACAAATAAGAAGTTTATCGATAGAAAAGCTTAATTCAATAGTCTATTAAAAATAGAATAGTCAAATAGACTTAATTTATACTGTTATTATTTTAAAAATCTTATCGTTTATTACAAAGCATTGCAGTGAACTGAAATGTATGAAATCAATTTTAATTTTAAATAAATTGTATTGAATTCAATTTTATTTAAAAAGAGTTTGATTCTTTCAATAGAAAGGCTCGACTTTCGAAAGGAGCACTAATAATTTAATCAATTATATGTAGGTAGAACGAAGTTCGGCGGGTCAGCTAGTATCATATAAGTTTGCAAAATCTAGCCATTGTGCTTACCGCAATAATTGATTATACGATTCCTTTACCCTTCTAAACATGTTAATTACGATAGAGGGTGGAGGGTGGAGCTCCTTCAGTTCGTTATATGTAGTAACCTGCGCCTTTTTAATTTCATAAATCATTGTTTTTCATTAGGCCACCAAATATACAAAGCAACAACAAAAAAAAAAAAATAAATTCTCGTAGAAATTTAACCTTCAGACAAAGAACAATCGAAGTTGCTGTCCCAAATCAACAAACAGAGTTTCCTCTACGCACTGTCAATTTAGCTTGACAGTCCGTACACCACAGCCACCCGCCAAGTCAAAAGCCAGCTTTAGCTTCCGATTATCAGCAGATTACAATGTATCCATTTATCTCTGAATTTTGTTTTACCACAAAACTAAGATCAAAAAAGTTTGCCGTCTTAAGCCATGTTAGCCAAAAAGGCGACTCGCTCCAAGCCTCACACAATAGATACTTTAAAGTTGAAAAACAGAAAAAAAAAAATAATAAAAAAAAGATTCTATTCGCTCCATCCAGCCAGCGTTTAAAACATACGCGCCGTCATCAACGTCGGCTATCCGTCTACTTAAAAAAATCATACCTGTATACGATGGCGGTTTGGGTATAGATGTCTGCCTGTCTGTCCATCCATCTATCCATCCATCCATCTGCAATTACTCGTGAAGTATGACGGCACGGCAGTTAGCTCCTTAGATATTGTTGTTCATTGTTATGTTCGCTATTGCTCTGTTTTGTTCGGTGACCGAATTTATTTGATGTTGGTTACTGTGTGCATGTTTTCCGGTAGTGGGCAGGGGGGGAAAGGGCGGTATCATGGTATTACGTCTTTTATTGCATTCATATATGTATGTGATGTAACTAATCATTTTGCCTTGTGCTGGGAGTGTGCATGGCAAATTGATGGCTTGTTAAATTAAGCTGACAATATGTGCCATCGATACTTGAGCTATTCCAAATTACGGTACATCATCATTTGACATTGATTAAGGTTATAATCTGTTATATGTATATCAATTCAAAGCAGGTTAAACAGGGATTTGATTGGAGTAAACATTTTTGAGTTTAGAGAGCAAAATAATGAAGAGCTCGTTGTTGTTGTTTTAATAAACCAGGTTGTAACTTGTATGTTTGGAAACATACAAGTTACAACATTGTAAATGAAGTATTGGTTATAATGAGCGATGGCCTGGACAACTTCGATTTCTGGAAAAGATGGTTTCAAAGAAAGTCCGAATAAAAAACGGAAATTCTCCATCAGAGGGTTATAAATTTATTTAAGTCCAAAAAAAAAATCAAACCAAATGTTTTTTGTCCAAGTTTGGTGTATCTATGTACTATTTTAGCTTAAATTAACTTCGTTTTTATACAAAAAAAAGTTCTCCTATAGAATCGCTTAGGAATTTGAGACTTTTTCATAAATGATTGAATAGATTTTAATTAAATTTATGACTTTACGACTTCAAAGTGGTCAAATGTTATTAAAAATCTAATAAAAACGACTTTTGAACATATTAAGTAAACGACAATAAATGCTAGAAAAAATCAACACTAGAAAAAGGGAATTCACGACTGCTCAGGAAAAAGCGGAAGCATTTCCCAAATATTTCGAAGAAAATTCCGTACAAAATCCACCCAGTGATCCTGCATTCTTAGAGGAAGTCGAGTCAACAATAGAGCAGCTGTAGCAGACGAATACTGAAATTACCATTTTTAACAATGGCAGTCCAGCCAGTTATGCTAAGCTGACTGAAACCTTCACCACCCCCGAAGAAGTAGCCGAGCTATAATCTATAGTTGACGACCAAAGAAATTATCTAGACCAAACATAATTTTCAATTACATCATAAGGTAATTTCCCCAAGTCATGCTATTGTTCCTCACGATCCTGTTCAATAACTGCGTCAATAACTGCTATTTTCCGAAGAGATGGAAGACTGAAAAAATAATACCGATTCCAAAAAAAAAGTCAATAGGAGTGTCGTCACTGGATACCGTCGCATATCTCTTCTGAACAACACCAGCAGAGTCCTTGAAGCACTTATTTTTCGGAGATTAAAGGCGTTCTGCATTACTAACAACATCATCCCGGATATGCAGTTTGGACCATTTTTATTTTTTTAGGTACACTAATCAAAATATTTTTTAGTTTTATTAATTTCAGATCGTTCTTCGTTCAGATTTAAAATAGCCACCCAACAACTCAAAATATCAGAGCAGGAGTTTCTCAAGGGTCAAAACTTGGACCATACCTTTACAACATCTTCACCTCGGATCAACCTCAATCGAAAAATGCTATGAACTTGCTATATGCTGACGATTTACTTACGTACGCCAAATCTATATCAGCAGTACAGGCCAAATAGTAGAAGAGCAGATGAGAATGAGATGCTTGTGGGAATATTATACAAGATGGGACATCAAGCTCAACACAGCCAAATCCGAGTTGAGATGCTTCGGAACACCCGCGGGACATCGAAACACACATTCAGCCAGAAGCTGCCGCAGCATTATCCTAAATTTACCTGATGACTCGCAACCAAACCATCGGTGAAGTACTTTGAAAGTAACTTTGTTACGTTTTAACCCGCATGTACCATCTACACTTAAAAAGGAAAGGGAATGGACTTAGTCAGAAGACAAAGCTGCTCTCTATAAGCAACTTCCCAGACCGATCATCACATACTGCTTTCCCACCTGGTTTACTATTTCCAAAGCCAGCATGAAAAAGCTTAGAATGTTCGCGAAGAAAATCCTGCAGATCTGGACGGGACTCCATTTTGACCAACGGCGACGAAAACATTTCAGCAACAAGCGACTCTACTAGGCATCCGGAATAACGCCCCTGGACAAATATTTGATCAGTGCTGCCAAAAAACTGACGAGCAATCTCAGCAATAATCCGAACCCATTAGTGAGAACCATCACAAGTGAAGAAAGACAACCCGAGCCACGATACATAGATGGAATGGCACTACTGAACGAAGGAGTTATCTCAATCAGCGGGACACAAATATTGTTCCCCTCATCAGGATAGAGTCTCAAAGGCATAGTGAACGAGATTGGTGTGACCTCATTTAAAGAAATTGAAAGCCCGCAGGATTTCGTTTGATTTGATTATTCAACCAGCAAAAGTCTGTCCGATAAGAAGGGCAGTCTTACGTTTCACTTGTCACCCCATTCATTACAAATCCCCTATGAAAAAAGTACATATATTTAGAAATTTAATTTAATTAGCTTAATTCAAGCAAGTATACATCTTAAAAATAAATAACAAAAATTATTAAAACTATGAACTTAAATAACTTAATAATAAAATAATTATGAATGGAAAAATGGAGAATAAAAGGAAAGTTAGTGGAGAGCATTCTTAAGGGAGGTTTTTGAACAATTTACATCGAACAAATTTGAATTATTGGCTTTTCTTTGCATTCTTGTCATTGGCTCATTTTGGCCATACTCAGTTCGTGGACAGGGTATACAAAACAAAGGGTATTCATTCCATTTAACTTTCTTGAGTAGGTCAGCACAATCAATACCTCCAGTTAATAGCTGATGCAGAAAGAATAGGTCAGCATTATCACGACGTTTGCTGAGGGTTTGCAAATTGATCAGCTTAAGGCGGTTCTCGTAGGGCGGCAGTATAAATGGGTCGTCCCATCCAAGACCCCTCAAAGCAAATCTGACAAATCTGCGTTGAACGGATTCAATTCTTTGAATGTGAATATGGTGATAGGGTGACCAGACCGGAGACGCGTATTCAAGCAGAGGCCTAACGAAAGTTACATATAGGGATTTTGTGACGTAGGGATCGGAGAATTCCTTGGACCAGCGTTTAATGAATCTCAAGGTTTAATTAGCTCTGCGAATAATAGAATCATATCACAAAGAACCCTCAAAGTCGCGGATGGAACTAACAACAGAAATTTGTTCATTATTCATGGAGTAGCAAAACTGAGGAAGAGGAGGGCGTTTGCGGAAGAAAGTAATGGTTTGTCATTTACTAACTATTAACTCAATAAAATTGTGACGGCACCAGGTATAGAAGTTATTTAAATCCGTTTGTAGTAACTGAGAATCTTCCGTGCATCTAATCTGTTTGAATATACGCATGTCATCGGAGTAAATTTCAAGGTCAAAACCTACTAAAGTAAGTACAACGTCGTTAATACTTAACAAGAAGAGCAGGGGGCCGAAGTGACTCCCTTGCGGAACACCTGATGTTGAGTGTATAGGATTGGAAGTGTTACCCCTAATCAAAACTGTGTATATTCGGTCGTTGATTTGTATTTAAAAATAATTATTTTGTGGGAAGTTTTATCAAATGCCTTGCTGAAATCAGTTGCAATTGCATCAATTTCATAACCTTATTCCATGGCAGAAATACTATTTGATACAAATTCAGTAAGATTAGATGTCGTTGATCTATACCTTTCAGAAAGCAGTGTTGGTTGTTTATTGGAAAAGAGTGACAATGAGGAAGTAAGTTATCATGAACTTTACTTTCAAATAACTTAGGAATAGGAATAGGCAAATGGCCTTTAGTTTGAGACTTCACTTTTTGAACCTTTTTTATGAACAGGCATAATGAAAGACTCTTTTCATTGTTTCGGGAACACACCACGAGAATCGAGAAATGGATAGTTGAAAGAGAATAGCGAGTGGTTGAGCGAGTCTTGTAACGTACTTCTTAAGTAAAATAGGAGGAATCCCGTCAGGACCCGGCGAATAATTTTCCTTAAGCAGGTTAATTTTATTAATCGCTGACGTTGACATATGTTAATTGAAGCTAAAGAGGTTTGGTTGCAACTGTTCATATATCGAAAGAAGTCAAGGTCTATTTCAGAGTTGCTTGAAGAAAATGCTTGGCCGAAGAAATCAGCGAAAAAGTTGGAAATAGTGTGAGGGTCAGTGGATGAGGTATTGGAGTATTTCAGGGTTGAAGGATAACCGTCGGACTTTTTTTTTAGAATTTATAAACTGGAAAAAATGTTTTGGGTTCGAGATAAGGTCAGATTGCGTTTGATTAAGATGGTTTGAGTAAAGAAATTCAGATAAGCATGAAAAGTCGTTAAATGCGGAAGCCAGAGACATTTAACAGATTTTTTTCTATTTTCGACTTTCTCATTAACTGCTCAATCGATCTCGATCAAAATTTGAGTACTGAAAGTCTTTTTAAGTTGCAATAGTATTGCATAAAATGTGTGATATAGGTTTTTTTTTAATTAGAAGAAAATTAGAAATTTCGGAAACTTTTACAAATCATGTTGAAGCAAATTACCTCGTGATATAACTTGAAACTCAAAAACAGCGAACAAACATTTTTTATAACTTTCGAACGGGAATATCTCAAAAATGTGTAGTGATAGAATATTTCTGACTTTGGATTCGGAATCAGCACACCAAAAATCTTTGGAAAAGTTTATTTTGTTTTTTCAGCTCAACAAAAAAAGGTTTAATTTTGTTGTACAGTGTTATTTAGATTCTGATGCTCAAATCAAAGCTATGTAATCTCTCTACAATCATCATCCTATTATTTGCGTCGAAGGCTGAGTATTTAAGCCGATAATCAGCTCCGAAGATAGCAAAAACTTAATTTTCGAACTTTTTGAGCAAAAATTCCAATATGTTCGTGATATGTTTAATCTACAGAGCTACCATTAAGCTTAAATAAAAGGAAATTTAGCCTGATTTAAAAAAATAAAGAATATTTTTTTAAAAGAATAAATATTTTTTAAGTTATAGGCCAAAAACTAAAAAAAGGTCGAAAATTTCGAGGTTTTTTGAGCACCACGCAGTTAGCACAGGTCTTTTAAAGCTGCAAAATTGGTTTTAGACTACTGGACCCATATTCTGTAACTCTCACATTTAAAAAATCAGTCGAGAAACGTCGAAAAATGGAACAAAACTCATGTATTTTGTTTCAGTTTCCATCGTTTCTCGACCGACTTTATGCATGCGAGAAGTTACAGAACATGGGTCCTGGTATCTATACTAACAACTTCCCAAAAAAATTAGAGTTGGTCTATTTTTTGCGACCTATAGGACGCAAAGTGGATCGAATCAATACAATTAAACGTGAAAAAGTCAATGACTAAAATTGCAAAAAAATTCTATTTCTTATCTATAACGGATAACTGTTATGTCTGAAATCACTTTTTTTTTTCTTGTTCAAACCAGTTTAGCATGGAATAAATGACCTCTAATCTTGAAAATGCAAAGTCTTTTTTTTGATCTGATTCTTGAAATATATGTGATAAACCCTCGCAAAGCCCTTTTTTTGCCCACTTTTTAGGAAAAGATTTCTGCGTCCCAAGGAAGGAATTTTTTGAAGTTTGGTGTTCGAATTCCAAATCGACTCGGACAAAAAAACTTCTAGAATATATTTCAAACAATTTTAATTCATCTGAACCAAAAAACTGTTTCAATACTGCTAAACATAAGAGAATCCTCAGTTTAAAATCAGCCAATTTTTATATAAAATTCAAAGATTTTTTTTTTATGTCACAAAAAAGGCTACAAGCTTATTTTTTGTAAAATTATATTAGTTTTCTACATTTATGAACATTATAGATGGAAACAGATATTTTCCAAGAAGATTAGAATTTTTCACGTCTAAATGTATGGAGTCGATCCACTGTGCGACGTCTTTATTGACTGGTCTTTGTCTATTTTATCATCTTACATAATGACTATAATATCCATCGTCCACATTATTATTAGCAACCGCACATTTGCGTACAAATCACCCTTTTACTTCCGACTTCCACCAAGAATACTTCCACATCCGGCAATTCAGTCTCACTCATTTGAAGCCATATCCTGTATTGGTTCATGATTGTGTTTGTCACTGTCAAACGGGAAGACAACAAAAATGCTCAACATGATCCAACCTTTACTACTAAGGTACCTAGTTGCAAAAAATAAAAATAAACATACCCTATGTTCTCATGCCATCGGGGAGTGACTATATTATAATATGCAAATTATTAGTTTATCCTCTTTTTAGACAAGTAGTCTTACAACTTGGGCGTTAAATATTTTATTTAATATAATAATATAATATCACAAATCTTCGCCTTGTAATTTTTTTTGGTTGTTGCGTTGCTTTCTATTTACCAGTTTGCTCTACTTAAAGTAGTCCCATGAGTCCATCTTATCGAAAAAATATAATGAGCTTATAGATACAGCTAGAAATATTATATTATAAATTAGTTTTTCTATAAGATAACTCGCATGCCTCTGAAATTGCTGGTAGTTAGCACAAAAAGATGCCGACTGGCTTCGCCAATAATATATTTAATTAATTCCTACATTTAAATATGCGTATAATTAGTAGAGATAGTTGTTTGGTTGCATGATGGTAGGAAGTGCTTACCTTTTGGTTTTATTTATTTTAGGTACTTACTTTTTTATATTTGTTCACATATCAACATTTTTATGCAAAGGTGTTATTGACATCGAACTCTTAAAAAGGTTGGTGTATCTTATTAAAATAAATACCACTTGTACCTATTTTTTGTACTTTTCGCGAATAAAACATATCAGATTATTTTGGAAAATATTACCGCATAGTAGTTTCAGTTTCTATTAGCTTAGAAATAATGATATGCTGCAAGTCTTGATACGTCTAAGTCTTCTAAAAAAAAAAACATGTCATGATTTCAATAACTATTTCTTTAAAATGGTTTGACAGCTAGATGAAGTCACTTAATTGACGCTAGTACTTGTTTTCGAATAAACCTCTATAAATTAAGTTGCAGAAAGTAAATAAAGCTATATTTATATAAGGATTGTATAAAGTTTATTATACAATACCTAAGTTATACTCTCATTCAGTATTTATATAAGGCTTCTGTTACAATTGTCTGGAAGCTTTATTGAGCACTTTGCTGAGACATTAATTTTTGAGATGGGGGAAACCCATAGATCAACCGTGGGTAAATGGAACTTAAAACGAGATTGATGTTTTTCTGTAATTGTGTGTGTTACTTTACATGATATTTTCTAACCTTAAAAATGAAATCTAAGATTAGTCTTAAACTGAATTAATTTACATAAATCGTCATCAAATCTTCTACAGCTCGTTTCCTCGCATCAACGTAAATTTTTTTTTTACCGAAGCTTAAGTTTGTATAAAAATCATTTTGAAGTTTCTAAGTAGACTGATCAGGTTTTTGCATCTTCCAAATTATAGCTAAGATGGTTGAGTGCGTTGGGTGGTGGACTATTATCCTGGAGTTCCGAGTTCGATCCCTAGAAATAAATAAAAATCTTTGTGTTTTAAAATTATTTTCAATAAATTAATACATTAATTAGTAAATAATCGTATGTGATATATGGTTTCAGATGAAAAATGGAATAAATACAGTAAAAACACTTTAAAAAAAAATTGAAAATAAGAAACACTTTTTTTTTAAATTTGTTGTTCAACCTCTATAAGGGTTGTATAATCGGCTTCTTATAGATCGTACAAAGATTTTTATAGAAATCTCATTTTCATTACAGCAAATGAGGTAATTTCGTTCAAAATTCAATTCAATTCAAAATAATCTCATTTCCCATACAAATTCAAATTTCCAAATGAGGTAATTTCAACAAAATTTGCACGAAATTCGGTAGGAAATTACGTAATACTTTTATGAACACACCCAAATGGAATGCATTCAAAGTGGAACCCATTTAAAATTACAGAATTCAATGTAAGAAAACAACAAAAACAAGCGATTGACATTCTGGACCCTCAAACAAAGTTAGGAAATTTGAAATGTGATCACTTTTTTTTTTTGCAGTTTGCCAAATTACTTCATTTTGGCTTAAATGAAAACGTATAGTATTAAGCGACGATAACAAAAGAATAAAAAATAACATTATTTCTATTAAAAAATACATAATATAATTTTTTTTAAATCGTAAAACAATGTTTTACAAAATTTTGCAAATAATAGAAACAAAATTCAAACATTTTTTTAAATTTTCCAAAACTTTTTTATTTATTATTTGCAGAATTTTGTTAAAAAGAATTTTTAAAAACAGAATATTAAAAAGCTGAATTTTGAAAGCAAAATTTTGAAAAGCAGAATTTTGACCCAAACAACCTTCGTAACGTGGATATAATATTCAGTGCTTAAAAAAAAAAATTCTGTTTCATTATTTTGACTGAAAAGGTAGATTTTAACAGCTTGTGCAATGTGCATGCATATTAGGGTGTCCGTTGTTTCCCAAACTCATTTTTTGTTTGGATCAGACACCCCCTGTATAAAAAGTTTATATCCTACAGTAAATTTATGGCCAAGCTCATTAACCCGTGCCTCTAAAGCCATAGTCTTCCCATACAAATTTTTACTGAATTTATAAACTTTTTACGTATTTTTTTCTTTCCAAGCAATTGCAGATATTCCAAATTTTCTTGTTGATTTTTATTATAAGACCATCCATTTAAAAAACATCACTTAAAGTTTATGGAAGAGAAAAATCTATAGAAAATATTTTCAAAATTATTTCTTTTTTTATGTAAGAGGCAAAGGTTAATGACAGAATTTTTTGGTAAATTAATTTTTTGTAGGGCATAAACTTTTGTTAGGGGGTGTCTGATGAAAAAACCATTATTTCCTTTGGGAAATAATGGACACAGTAGTGTATATAATATTAGTTAGTTAGTACAAAAATTTGTATTTTTTTGTTAATTTTGAAGATATTGATTGAAACGTTTTGTTTGCAATGACGAACGACATGTTTAAAGAAAAATTTTAACATCGAAGATAGTTTTTTTTTGTAATTAATAGTGTGAATAACTCAACAAAAAAAATGTAGGAAAGTAGTATTTATTAGGGGGGAAACCGCCCCCCCCCCTCTGCTCCACCCTGCGTACGCCCTTAATATTTGGACCTATAGAATATGCAGCCGAATTTCTGATAAACGTCCGCGTGAATGTTTGTATTCTGCTGTCCGACTGTCGATATTTATTTTATAATATCCATTAAAATTTTAACAGTTAGATTTTCTAAAAAAACGTCAAAAATAAAGATCGGTTAAGAAAATTTAGAAAAATAAATTAAGGAAAATTTAATAAAACATCCGCGAACATCGAAAGTTTCGATCGAATTGTTAAGCAGAATAATGCTGATTATTTTAAATATTTGCACAAGTTACTGGTTGATTCAAGAAATACGAATTAAACAGATTTCTTTAAAAAAATATATTAAATTTAAAATATTCAATTTAAATTATCAAATAAACTTGACGCATAATAATTTTAAACTCTTTATTTTCAAGCAAGCATGAGATTTGATAAGTTTTGTTTAAATTCATTTTTATTTCAATTAAAAAAAAAAATTAAGCATATCGGTCCACTCATGTAAGCTCTAGACTAGATCAATGTACAGTGGACGGTCGGATGAACGCTATGGAAAAAACTAGGCCCTAGTTCGTCATGAGCTGTTGTGCCACCAAATGTATTTATTTATTTTATTTATAAGTAAACTCGAGAAGGAATTCGTTTATTTTTTCATTCAAAAACGACGGATTTGACAAACAATCAAAAATATCAGCAGATCATTTGGAATTCCTATAAAATACGAATATTGTTTTCATCAATACAAACAAGTTCATCCTTCCTGTAAAATTCATTTCGAAACTTGTGTCGTTTATTTTCTAGCCAAAGAGATTTTACTGAATTTAATTTTAAACTCATGCAACCATTGTTAGCTGTGGGCAAAAAAAAAAAAAAAAATAAATAAAAATTCCAAAGCCCACCACACACAAAATTGCCGACCACAGTGCAGCACAACGAAACCATAAAGCCGGCAAATATTATTATTTTTTATTTATTTATTATTATTTGCTTTTTTGTCCATAATCTTGGCCTAGGCCTTCAAAAAGTTCCTCAGCCGTGCCGCTATCACCTGAGTGTGTTTTGTACTTCGTACTTGCTCATTGCCATTGTCTTCGTCGTCGACTCGGTGCTTTTTTGCGAGTCAGTCATCCATCTCCAGCGCTCCATTACCGCAAGTACATGACAACAACAACAATTCAAGTTCATGTGCCTAGCTTGCCTGCCGCTGCTGGTTGTGTTGATTGTATTCGTCTTACCTAGATATCGGGTGCACCTCCTTCCCCATAACACGAGCTCGGATACTGCTTTGATTGTATAACAATCGTACCTAGGTATAGAGGTACTATAGGTACCTACACTTAATGTTTTTCCTTTGAGTTTAAGTCTATTGTTTGGCGCTTTTTGTGGCTTTCAGTATGGTTATACTTGTTGGTTTGGGGGTTTAAGGTTCGAATATCTTTCAGATTTCATGCGGTTTTTTGAGCTTGGCTATTGCGGGACACCGAGAAGTTTTTCCAAGGGGGAGGTGGAGTGGAAGTATATGTTCAATGAAGTAAGTTGGCTAATGCGGCTTTTACACTTCGTTATCTTTTTTGTTTTCTTGTGTTAAACATGTTTATTATTGTTTTTTTTG
Source organism: Epistrophella euchroma (assembly GCA_947049315.1). Taxonomy (NCBI): domain Eukaryota; kingdom Metazoa; phylum Arthropoda; class Insecta; order Diptera; family Syrphidae; genus Epistrophella; species Epistrophella euchroma. The sequence continues at coordinate 109,962,202 of OX346247.1, read as the reverse complement.
TTTCTTTTTTTATGTATGTCTTTTTTCCTAAAATATATAGAGGAAACAACGTTGTTGAAGATTAATGGTTTTCAATTTATGTTAAGCTGAGTTTAACATATACAATTAGTTGTGGGTCATTAAGTTAAACACTGATTGTTTGTTGATGTAAATCGTTAGAAATTCTTTAAGTTCATAGATGAAGTTACAAATAATATAAGTCCATCTAAACATTATGGGAAGTATCTAATTAAATGTTATTACATAATAATATAGTATACTTACAAAATATAAGTCAAACAAAATATTTTTAAGTACTTATTTGGCTTTTGAACCTTTTTCGAACTATTTAACTTGAAGGCCTGGGAAAACTATAAAATACTTTCTGCGCAAAGCTATAACAAAAAAATTAATTAGTAAAAATGTCCAAATGTGATAATCGCACCAAACCGTACAAACATCGATGGATGGGCTTAAAAAGACAAAAAATATAAAATAAGTCTCTATATAACTTTACAATAAGACTTAATTAAGTCACACGGAAACTAAAAGTAAAACGAGAAAATCTCCCTACGAAAAGAAAACTCTGACAGGATATTTTTTCGAATGGTGATTAAAAAGTATATAATAACTAGCTGACCCGGCGAACTTCGTTCCACCTATAATTGATTAAATTATTAATGTTTCTTTCGAAAGTCGAGAAAGCTCCAATTGTTATCACGACTTTCCGACTTTTCCGACCTAATTTTCCAATTTTTATCTCCGTAGTGTGTTTACCTGGTTCAATGCAAACCCAACAAAAAAATATGCATCCAATTTGGATGTGGTTCAGCCGAATTATGAGCGTACGAACACAATTTCATTTCATACATTTTTAAATTTTAAGGCGTTTTCACGATTTTCGTACTTTTTCGGTCGAATTTTCTAGTTTTGGGTCAAATTTTCCAATTTTTAGCTCCGTTGTGTGTTAATATGGTTCAATAAAAATTCAACAAAAAAATCCGCAACTAAATCGAATGATGTTTAGCCGAGTTATGCGCGTACGAACACAAAAAGGGATTAATTTGTATGTATATACTAGCTGACCCGACAGACGTTGTCCTGTCTTAGCTATGTTTAGTATCTACTTCTAGATGATTTACCATTAGGTGTATAACATTACAGACCCTTTAAAATAAATAATACAAAATTTGCATTAGTGGCGTCACTGTGGCGTATACGTACTTTTTTCTCTGCATATATTAGTTAGACTCAGAAATCTGTACATCACAGCTTTGCAGTTCATTTTATAAAAATTAAATTTGTTGGCAAAACGGCTCATAAAGAACCAGGGCCTAGGGACTTACAACTCTTAACCATTCCGAACGGCTGGTGAGTGGCACTTTTCTATGACAGGAGATACTCTTAGAGGATTTGTCACTTCCTCGCAAGTAGTCCTAAAAAAAACTTAAGGTGGAAGCGCAAGCGGCTGGTATTGAACCCAGACCTCTGGCATGACAGTCCAACGGACTGACCATTACGCCACGGGCTACTACTAGTTCATTTTATATAATTTGATATATTTTGAATAAAAAATCACTCTTAAGCCAAAATAAATCTTTATGCGAGTTAAGTCAGAGTTTGTTGTTCAAAAAAATCGATTGCGAATTTTATCCCAGTAAAATAAAAATTCCTTCGTCACATAAATTTTTTTGTTTTCCACTGACGAACAGGTCAAATTCGTCGCACAATTTTTATATATTAAGCTTTTCTTAGTACCACAAATACCTATATGAAGAACTGCCCTAAATTCTACATCAATAGGGACAAATAAGTTACACTTTTTTAAAAAGATTAATTTCATTATAAATGTCGCTTCTTATGAAAATCGAATGATGCTCAGACGAATTATGCTCGTATAAACAAAACCATAATTCAGAAAGTATGGTTTTTACGATTTACCGGCTTTTCCGGGCAAATATATGAACTTTTGGTTTCGTAGTTTACTTACCTGTTTCAATACAAAACGAATCCAACAAAAAGATCCCTATATAAATGGGATACAAAATAAATATTCAATTCAAAATACTTTCGTTGTGTTAAAATTGAAAAAAAAAAAAAAAAAAAACAGCAATAATTTGCGCACTATTGGCCTTATTGTGAGAGTCCATTCGGATTAAAACAATCAATACACATTTGAAATAATCAAATCGAAAAATATATGAACGATAAGATTTTTAATATAACAACAGTATATGTAAATTAAATCTATTTCAATAATCCGGCCTAATTCTCCAATTTAATCGTTGTTTCGCATATACTTGATTTTTTTTTAAACATATGTCTTCATCAGAATTATACAAATATCTTGGAGACAGGTGAAAATTAAATAAAAAAAAAAAAATAAATACCCACTCATCCATGATTGCCAGAACATGACTTTTGTTATAACTTTAAAATAAAATCGTGATCCAAAATAGAATTTTTTTTCGTTCCATATCATTTTGTATATTTTAACCATTTCCACACATGACAGAGCAATCGTGTGGGGTAATTTATGCGGAACTAAGTTGAGTCCCCACACAGCAAAAAGTAAGTTACATCCTTAATCCTCATTCCTAATCATGTCTCTCTCTGCTTAAAATCGTTAAAAAGAAGAACTCACTAAGTTAAAAGAGAAAAACTCTTCGTGATTTCAAGCAATTGATTTTGTTTTCCAACCGAGAGATCACTCTACTGAATCGAAAAGAAAACAAAAAAAATATAGGAAGACGTTTTTATTCCATCTAAATTTATCTGAAGCTTCTTTCTACAATCATCTCTGAGAAAATCCAGAATTAAAGCAAAACAAAAGGCAATTCTATCCACAATAATACCTTTACTTTTTCTAGTGTTTTGTTTTTTTTTTGCCGTATAGCCTCTTATAGCTCAGTTTTTTTTTCCTGTGCTTCCAACTGTTGTATTTGTTATTTTTGCACTTAACTTTTCCATGAGCCCATCGCCCTCAGTCTCGTGTAACATGAAATCATCACAAGTTCTTAGCTTCTCTAGTCTCACATTTCCCACAGTCTAGCCCTATACTCTGTGTTGACCGGATCTAGAATTATAATAAAAATAATAAAAAAAAAAAATAACAAGTTGGCGAATTAAAATAAGAAAAATGTCGAATGGAAGTTACAAAAAAAAATGTCACACACAGCAAAAAAAAAAAAATCAACACGAAAAAAGAAAAAGAAGAATGAACTCAGAGTTGAGGATGGTTTTTGATTCATTCATTCCCTTTACCATCAGTTCTGACTTAATTGCTGTTCGCACTTTACGTACAAAGACATACATATGGTTCTTGTGAATTGACCTAACCATCAGGTTGTTGATGTTGGCTGCCGGTTTCCGCGGGAACCATGATGATTGCCCAGTTAATTATACTTCTTTCGCTACCGGTATTAATCTTAAGCACATTCACAAAACAAACAAATTCTCAAGAATTATGCAATAATGTTGTTTTCTTCTCTTTTTTCTTTAGACCCTTGATATCTTGACTGCGATTTCGTAAGATTTTCGATAGTCTGACTCGTTGAAAATTTTGAGTTTTGTGTGTTTAAAAGAGTCTGATTATTTCTTTTTTGTGGTATGTAGTTGCGTAAGAACTGAAACTCACAATTTCCTTAGTTAAAGTTGGGCTAATTTCTTGTCCTCAGATATTAAATTTAAGAAGTAAAGAGCTTATACATCATCATACAATTGGCTGTAAATAGTATAGAATTTATGGAACATAAATATTAAATATAAGCTTAATTTTGTTTTGCTTTATCTTCCTGCAAATATTAACTTAAAGTAGCGCTACCTAACGCTTACCCTAGAAGCCCCTTCAGTAGGGTGTCCATTATTCCCCAAACTCATTTTTTTTTTTGATAATTTATCCTATAAATTAAAATTGTATGTCCTTACTGACCATAGGATTTTGCCCGAGGTCATTAACAAATGCCTCTTTAATCATACTTTTCCAATACAAATTTGTATGGGATTTATACCCTTTTAATGTTTTATTTTTTCTCCGTCCGGGCCAGAGCATCAGTGTTAATTTGTTAGTCTACTAACTACTCTGAATAACCAAGTTGGTTTAGTTAAAATACCTTCATTTTTTTTTTGGCTAGGTGGGTTTCGCTGTATCTTTATAAGTCTTAAATAAATATTAACAGAAACAAAAGAGTTTAGGTACGAACTTGATTAAATTCACATTTCTTTTAACTACTACAATTTCAATATTTTCACATCAGTCATTTATTTTCACGTATGAAGAACAGTGAAATGAATAAATTTAGTACCACGTGGCGTAAGGGTTAGTGCGTAAAACATTCACGCCAGAGGTCTGGCGATCGAATCCCACCTTAAAACGATTTTTTTTTTACGTTTAATGGCTTTTTAATTATTTTGGGACAATATCTCTTGTCATTTCCTTGGGTCTCCTATATTTCTTCCAACTATAAACATGCATATAAGAATCAGTGAGAGTTTTAGGTCACACTAGGCTCTAGTTTTTCACGAGCCGTCGCACCGCCTTATTTCCTTATAAACAAATCGCTTTTATAAATTTTCTAGAAATATTTTCAACAAGCTGATTAAGACTTAAGGCCTTCAGTGCCCAGGTCCATAAAAAAAATAGCCATAACTCTATCACTTGCTTGCTTTTTTTAGATCCAAAAGATATATGCTAATGATTCATAAATATAATAATATTTTTACATCATCATCATTGTTTGGAGTACGTATTTAAAAAAAAAAAACTAAATTGCAAGATTTTAACAAATCAAACAATTCAAATTATACGCCAATAACTCAAAAAGAATACAATTTCTTTCAAAAAAATGTTAAGAACCTATTAGATGTTTTTATGAAAAGCCTACAGCGTAGTTCTCTTACAAACACTTTGTTCATTACATGTAAAAAGTTTAATCAAAACCGTTAATGCAGTTTCCGAGGTACCTGTTCAAAATGAGCTAAATAAAAAATTCAAATTTCGAAGAATCACATAAAAATTCCCTGCACCAAATTTGAAACAAATTGGCTTATCTGCTTAAGTTCTAGCTCAAATTACAGTAAACACGCGGATGCACAAACATACAAACCGAAATGACGGACATGGACTGGACCTGGACAGCATAGCGAAACCAATTTTTTCTGACTTCTTCATCGTGTCGTAGTGTCGATTTTGATTACAAACTCTAATTTTTTTTAATGAAAACTTGCCCTACAGAGTAAATTAAAGTTGTACAACAGCATTAAGTTCATAATAATAAACCTTTAAAAATTATTAAGTGCAAGAAAAACAAAAGAGCTGAAGTTCAAACTCTTTTTAAATTCTTCTTATCTCATTCCTCAATTAGATTGATCCTTTGGACTCATAATTTTATGAATAAAATATAATTATTGCATTCAAAGTCTAAAGTTTCTTAAACTTTAAACACAACGCATTTCAATTTATCCGACACGTTTGTACAATATAAATACTTATTACGAGTAAACATGTATAAAACCTTTAAAAAAAAAAAACAATATTACTTTGCTGCTATGCAATTCTGCGTCATTTTCAATTTCATTATACTCTGTATTACTAAGATTTGTTAATTGATTTGAAAGATCAACGCACAAGTGAATCTTCTGCAACGAAAACAACAACAGCAGCAACAGTTAACTTGTTCTGCCCAGAGAAACAGCATTCTTTCAATAATATCAACGTCGTTTTTTTTTTTTTTTTTTTTTTTAATTTTATTTTATATTTTTATACTTATTTTATTTCTTTGGTTCGTCATGAATCCCTGACCAAGTTTGCGTGTGTCTGTGTAGTTAAATAAATAATAATAAAAATATACTTTACAAATACCGTTACCTATGACGCTTTTTTTTCTTTTTTGTTTGTTAATTCATTTGCTGTTTGTTTTATTGTTTATCTACTGATTCACCTCATACACACGTATATGTTTAAATACAAAAAATAAAAAAACTAATATTAACATTCTTGATATGACAGAATAATACAACCGAGATGACTTAATAAATAAAAAAAAGCAAGAAAAACAAAACATAAAAAATCATCGTTGACAATCAATTCAAAGATAAATAAAATATGCGTTTAGTTAAAAAAAAAATGTAACCATGTAAAAATATGAGCGTGTGCCTTAAACAATCTTGAAGCATTGAGGCACTTGATGACATGAGTACTAAGACATGAGCTTTTTTAAGTGGCTTCTCTATAACAGAATGACTGACATCTGAATGCACTTGAAGTGAATAAGTGTGTCTGTAAAATATTTTATTAATTAAACATGTATTGATTGTTTAATGTCCTCATTTCAATTTTAAGTATTTAATTTATTTAATAAAACAATTTTTTTTCCAAGTATTCTAATAAAAATGGTTAATGTTTATTTTTATTTTTTTCAGTTAATATGAAATATAAATACATAATTAGATTACTACTTGATTTGAGACTTTCACCCGGTTTATCTGTTTTTGATTTTTAAGATCATACAAAATCATGATTTTCATCAGTGTAGGTAACCGCTTATAAGTTAAGTTGCATTATCTGAAAACAAATGGACCCTGATATCATCTTAATGCATTTTAATTCCAATCATAGAATTTAAGTTACATACATTAAAATATTAGATTTTAGGATCTTAAATTAACTTATCATCAAATAGAGACATAAATTTATTTTTTTAATAACCCATGACTAGATTACATTTATTAGAATCTGGTGTTTTTTTTTTTCTCATAGAAGTTATGATCATTAATCAGAAAGCTGTAAAAATTTTTTTAAATATGGGAACATTTTTTTGTATCATTAGTATAGCATGACTAATCACAAAGTGTTTATTGTATCGAAAAGTAAATCAATCTTCATTTGATTAAATCCTCAATCTGAGATTAATTTTAGAATTATTTTTTTTTTGTAATAATGTTCTTTAAAAGAATATTAAGTAAGAAGTTAAGTCCATAAGGTCTTAGTAATTCGAAGAACCGTGCAAGACAAACCAAAAAAATATTATAAATGATTTAATTAGTCATGGCTAGAAATTTAAATAAAGAATATTTTTGAATTAAGTAAATATTTGAAAATCATTTTTCATATTAATTTCAAATACTCGCGTACAAAAGAAATATTCAAATTGGATTAAGTTGTTTTGTTGAAATAAAAAATAAAAAAGAGACTGTTGTTTTGAGCTCTTAAGGAATTAATGAATGGAAATATAAACGCTAAAAGCAAAGCTTTATAGAAAAAATATAAATTAATTAATTTAGAGTAATTTTAAACTTTAATTTCAAATTTAGTTTTTTTTCTTTCCGAAATTTTTAAAAATGTGAAATCAGAGTGTTTTGCATAAGATGCGACTAAAGGCAAAAAATCATTAAAAAATAACGGATGCAGAAATCCATATTTGTAAACTTTTTTTAATAAAAAATTTTTGGACAAAATTATTTTTTTTTATTTTGAGTTTGGTAATCTGTTCACTTAAATAATTTGATTTGAAAACAAAATAAAATAATGAATTTCTGGCCTTAAAAAAAGTATGGCATGAGAGAGGGATTTTTTTGGTTGTCTCGACCCAACCTATAGGCCCTCAGCCTTTATCGCATTTTATGGCATTTTGCAAACCACTCTGCATAAAAACTAACACGAACATCCTGAATTTTAAAAGATGTTTTGGCAGATTGAATTCAAAAGCAATCTTTTGGAGAATTGTATTTTTAATGGGTTTTTGTGGATTGGATTAAGTGACAGGAGCAATATTATAAAAAAATAAAATAGTTTTAGCATCGATGGGCAGTGTTTAGTTTTTAGAATATAAAATGACGTACATATGTATATGTTGTCTGTTCGTATTTTCTGTTCTGTGCTGTTTTGTTTTATGTGTATTAACTTCGAAGAATTTTTGACTTATGTCCGTAGAAATTCGAAGTTTAGCGAAGGGTTAAAAGTCCACAGGTCAAAAGTCTTCACTGGACTTTGATCTTACTCGAGGGGATTATAGGTCCAAAAATCAATTTTGAACTAATACAACGCAGCCCTGGTGGGCTACAAGTGCAGATACAATTCTGGGTAATCCAATATTGTCTTATTCAGCCCTATTATATCGTATCCGTTCGGAAAAATGTATACGATCGGAGAAAACTTCCTATCTGACGATTTTTTTTGTTCATGGTATACGAGTCGTATCGTATGGTTACGGGAAATTTTCCACTTCTAATTTTCTGTCGGGTTAATCGGAAAGCAACGCACGAATTCGAAATTTTCAACGCACACATAAAATTTTTTTTTTTTCGTAGATCTGTCCGATCGGCTTATCGAAATTGCTACAATAATATAAAATAAGGTAAATGTGCACCTACGTCTTTTTTGAAAATTTAATGAATTAAGTATTTCAAACTCCTTCACTAATTTTTTATAACCAAAATTGGAACTTTTCAAAATTCAGTCAAATTTTTTAAAAACTAATAATTTTAGTAGGGGAATGTGAACTAAAATGGCCCCCTCGCTAGAAATCGTAGAATCGAACAGAATTACATACACGAAATGTTAGCAAATTCAAGCTAATGTTTGAAATTTGACAGGTCAGACTATCTCTAGCCATCTCCAAAAGTTAGACTTCATTAAAATTTGTGAAAAATTTGTTGACAAAAAACTCTATAAAAACATTAAATTTTAGCGAAAGCAGTAAATGCACTTTAGTATTAAGTATTTCTTATTAATTTACTGAAATAAGTTGGGCTAGTACTATTTCAGTTTCTTTGGAATTATAAATCTTACATGAAAAAACCCTAAACGGGCATAATGGCCTACTAAGCAGTCGGCTAAAATGGCATATGTTGTCATTTTATGCTTACACTTACATTTTAATTTTTTTATAGTGAAAATGGTTGGAAATCCTGGACTGGGACGAATTATCAAAAGCCCTAAAATAGAAATAGGCTGGAAAAAAGTATCCAAAACATTCGGAATCTCAAAAACTACATGGAGGAGACGAGCAGCCAACAAGAACAAAATTTTAAATGGCTTACAGAATGGCTGCAAGAAGGAGCTCGTTGACTATATTTTTCCTTTAGAAGCACGTATCACGTCATTTTAGGCCACCTTACCCTAATTTATTGAGTTTTCGAAAAGTAATTTTGTCAAATTGGATTATTCAGTAAATTATTTGAAGTAATTATAAAAAAAATTCTTTAAATTGTTAAAATAAGAACTTAAAATGCTTTAATCTTTAAATGAAGAACGTCGTCTGAATTCTTAGAAAAATATGAATCGAAAAATTTCAAAAATCGGTGGAGCGGTTTTCTTAAAAAAACAAAAATTATTTTTAATGTTCAAAATTTCTTGAAGTTTTTTAGACAAAAAAAATTGGTATGGCATTTTTAAGAATAATATAATATTTAGCTTGTGTTATTAAATTTAAAAATAAAATAACTTCAAAAAAAAAATTCTTTAAATTGTTTTCAAAAAAAAAAAAAATAAATAATTCTTCAAAAAAATTGATTTTTTTTTCAATTGAAAAAAATTCAAACTCTTTATATACCTAGCTATGCAATTTTATTCATACTTAAAAGCAGTAAACGTTTTGATCAAAATCGGTTCAGCTGTGAAGGAGGAAATCAAAAATTAAAAAAATTGGTTCTATGGTTTTTTTTTTTTAAACCAAAATGCAGACCATGCCTACTTGCACAAAAATTTAAATCAAAGTCCTAAGAGAGATAAATAACTTTTTTCAAAACGGTTTGTAAGGCGGGTAAATTTATTTTTGGAGCTCAAATAAATTTCACCTCTGTGCATCACTTAAAAATTCTAAGTTCCAGTTTGAAGAAAATCACTTCGATGTTTTAGGCTGTAGGTCGAGGTACAGGAGGACAGACAGACAGATGAAATTGCGGGACCCACTTTCTTCGGGTTCTCTATATCTGCTAAATATCGTAATGTAACGTTTGATTAAAATCTCGAGTTCTATTTCACGAATACAATAAATAGTTAATAATATTGCAAGTAAAAATATATGAGCTCATAGAAGTATGAACTGGTCAATTCATAGTCGAAGCAAAAATTAAAAATTATGTATTGTGAAAATCACTGCGCACTTGCATTTATCGAGATCGAGAGTTGAGTACCTGGTCTTAAGCTGAATACATTATTCGAGTGAAAGCGAAATAACCACAGAAAAATGTCGCTTTGAAATTAAGATCTTTTTCATCTCATAGCTTGTATAGTCTAAAAAATAAGAAATAGCATTGACAAAATGAAATTTTTGTTTGAATTCTGCCAGAATTATTTAAAAAGTCATCAGGGTTGCACTTTGGAAAATTATTAAAATTGTACCTTCAGGTAACTGAATGCAGCGGAAGCATTCTGAAATTTAAATGTGGAGTCATAGCCATATAATTTTTAATTTTCTGCTAATGTTAACTCAATTTTTGTATAATTTTTTTAACTCATCACATTTAAAACTATAAAAACAACAAGTTGTGAGAATGACCAATATTTTTGAATGTGTCACATTTAATTTCATCGATTATGGGTAAACAATTCTTTTAAGATGATTCATTCGTCCTCATCAGTTTTTAAGTAATCCCATCAGTATCTTGACATTTCATACGGCTACTATCCGTCTACACCACCTACACAATGTATCTTCCAAAAATCTTCTTTTTATTGTTGTTTTTGTTTTTAACATCGCAATGAAAACAAAATCGAATTCGTTTTTCTTCCGACAAATGAAATGAGTATACAAAAAAAAACCCTTTCCATTAAAGATACATATAGATTACGGTAAATAAACAAAAGTGATCGATACACCTTTTTGTATAGGTATGTATGAGTATATGTCCTCTCTCTTTCCCGCTCCCCTCTACGTACTCTTTTACTCTTTTGCCCTCTTTCTTCGTTCTTGAGATGACCTCAGAAGGAGACACAATGCAAACATACAAAAATCCGTCTGCCCACCTATACTTGACTTGAGACAAGTTGTGTTAATCTTGTTATTTTGTATGTACCTGCATGAGATGGATCTTTTTGGCGTCGTTATTGTTGGTTCTGACTGATGGTGAGGGTGGAAGTGGAGATGATGTTTTGGTAAGTGATTGTTGACTTCCATTAGTTTGACTGTGGTGTATTCGTTTGCTGGGATTTTTTGGGGCTGAGGAGGCTGTGACCGGGTAACGATACGGGCTCTAAAGAACGACTTAAACTGAGCAAGTGAACAAAAATTCTTCTTTTCTCATATACATACCTATACAAAGTTAAAGATTAAAAAAAAAAGAGATTTTGGTGTAAATGGTTCTTTATTGTTGTATCTATCCACATAATAAGTTGGTATGAGTAAGTTCGTTATGTAGGTAGGCATTAAGCCAATGTACCTTCTAAACTACGTAATATTTATTTTTCTGAGAAATTTTTCGATTTTATAGATGTTGTTTTTGGAATAAACGGGATTTAGAGTGATACGACAATCTTATCTGGATTGGAAACAGGTATGTATTGCACAAAGTTGATTAAGTGGTTCAAAGGAAATTAAAATATTATAAGAAAGCATTTTTAAGCTATGAGTAATGAATGTAAAGGAATATTTTATATCTGTAAATGCAAATTATTCATTTAGCAGAATCAAATTGTAAATCAAAAATCTTGTTTTGGCTTGCTTGTACCTACTTGCGTTTTTATTATTTTTAATTTAGAAAAAAACTAAATATATTTTTTTGTACAATTAAAAAAGTGTACAAGTACTCTGTGCTGCACATTACCTATACAAATGTATTTTTTACAATAAATATCAAGTGTATATAAAAGTACTCAAGCAAAATGAACGCACGTCAAATGCACAAAAGCCAAATGTACGCAAAAAGATTGCCTCATCGAATACATACAATTTGGTGGCATAACGGCTCGTGAAGAACCAGAAGAACCTATACAACTATCAACCATTCCTGTGTGCGTGTCTCGATCGTGCATCGAATCATGTACGAAATACAAAAGTATGCAACGACCGATGAACTCACGACCGACGCTTGAAGGAAAAGTGCTCTCGGATATTTTCACATACGAAACACTACTTCGTCTTCGGTTCCAAAGCTTGACTTATATAAAATCCCTGTTGTAAACTCACTAAATAAAGCCATTTTGCTTGCACCAAAGTTTCCTGCAGTTAATTCAATGTTGCTATCAGAAAGTGTTATGACCCCTCCTGTGCTTGAGAGCGTAAATGATTTAATAGGACAAATCTTCTTCCGTACTGGTGTAACTGCAAGAGTTCTAAAAGATTTCGATTTCCACAAATCCACTGGCCCAGATCATTATTCTGAAGATGTGTTCTTCAAAATTGGCAAGACCATTGCGTTAGCTATTCCATCTGTCCTTTTTTTCTGGTCTCTTTCGAAGTGGATGGAAAACAATATTTCTCTAGCCTACCTTTGAAAAATACGAATCTTCTTCTACCCCCATGTAACTATAATTCTTTTGCACTTACGTTCCTTCAGTCTAATACATATTTTCGGAACATTTTTGACTTTTGCACACTAATTAAAAATACAACAACCACATAAGGATTACTGTCAATAAAGCAGAAGTAGAGTCCTACTGCGCAGGGGATTTCTTGGAAATTTCTTGCTATACTATATCCCAAAAATAAAAACAAATTAAAAAAACACAGCAGTAGGTATGGCTTTCAAGATAATTAGGCGATTTGATGGTTTATCTCACCAAGCAGTGGCACAAATCTTTACATTAACTTTGTGAAAGTATGATTATTGCACTTGATATTTTAAAAGCGTTTAGTAGCGTTTGAAATCAAGCTTTCTAATCAACAATGCGTGCATTTGGTATCAAAATCTTCGTTAGATTAGAAATTACGTGGACTTAAAAATAAATAAATTAAATTTGATGGCGCAACAGCTCATGAAGAACAAGGGCCTAGTGACTTACAACTCTCAACCATTCCTGTGTGCGTGTCTGCAGGAATGGAGGGGACCTACAGTTTATTGCCGAATCCGAACGGCTAACGAGCGGCACTTTTCTGTGACAGAAGATACTCTTGGAGGATTTGTCAATTCCTCGCAAGAGGCAGTAGCCGTTTTTTCTTTTTTTTAAATAAATAGGTGGCGAGGCTGGGGATCGAACCTTAGACCTCCGGCATGACAGTCCATCGCACTAACCATCACGCCACGGCTACTACAATTACGTGGACTATTCAATACAAATTTTATTGTATGGTTTCAAATTTCAAAATCATAAAATAAATGCTGGTTTACCACAGGGCTCCATTTTGTCTCCGATTCTCTTCTTTATATTCATAAATGATTTTTTGTCTGAAATTTCTAATTCATTAAATTTTGTAGCCAAAGACAGTACCCTCATGCTTCTCTTATTAGTTTCCAGATAAACCTTCTTGTCCTACGGATATGAAACTGAAGTGGCAACATACGATAAGGGAATGGGGAATCAAAAACCGCTTTAAAAACTTAATGCCATCAGAAGTACCAAAAATATTAATATTTTGTTTTATCTAATATTATTTTTAAAACTTATAAATTTAAAATTGTTTAAAATACTCAGAAATACCATATTTCAAAATTAAAACGAAATCGATCAACCCGTTCAAAAGATATGCGTGCATATACCTCAAAAACAAGACATTTTCGCAAAATAAATCAAAACACTATTTCCGCAATGCGAATTTCTTGACAAAAACCTAAACCGCAGTTTGGTTTACAACTGTTTTGGTCATACGAAAATCAATTAAGGTACCAACTTGTGTTGGTACTATAGGTAATACATTTTGGTGAGACAAAATTTCCAAAAACCATTATTACCGTTTTTTTTTTTTTTTGACTTAACCGTTAGCCGCTCAACCGATTTTGATCAAAATTTGTACTCTGAAGATCCTGTCAAGTGCAAATAATATATAAAAATAATAAAAAAAAAATATTTTTTGGATTTATAAAAAAAAGTTGAAATTTTTTTTTGAAAAATCGTTTCCTTGAAAACGGGGTGATGATTTTTTTTTTTTTGAAATTATGGTTTTAGTAGTATATTATTATATTCTTAAAAATGGCATACCAATTTTTTTTCTCAAAAATTTCAAGAAAAATTCGCGAGATTTTTTTTAAAACTTTTTCTTTTTGTCAAATTTGAATAAAAATAAAAAAAAAAAAAAAAATAAATTTTGTGGCACAACAAGTCAGGAAGAATTAGGGCCAAGTGAATTCTCAACAATTTCTGTGTGCGTGTTTGCAGGAATGGATGGGACCTATAGTTTATTGCAGAATCCGAGTGGCTTATGTGAGCGGTACATTTCTATGAAAAGAGATACTCTTGGAGGTTATGTCAGTTCCTCGCGAGAGGCAGTAGCCGTTTTTCAAAATCAAATTTTGAATACTTAATTAAAATCCCAAAATCAATTTTTTACGAATGCAAAAATTTGCCCTTTAAGTAACGAATTTTGATTGCAAATTAAGCTCAGTAATGTGAGAGCAAAGGTTTTATACTGACAATGTTTCTATGAATATTTTATTCTTACTTGTTTGGAAAGCATTTTCTTAAAGTTTCTTTGGGGATCGGTTAGTCTTTTTTCCAAAAAAAAAATCGTTTTACTTTTGCCGACCGACGTGACGTGATGAATACTTTGCAAACTAATAAAAATCTTCACAACCAGAATTTGGTCTGAAAAATTCTAAATTTTAAAAATTTATTACTTAAGCAATAAAAACCACCAATAAATAAATATACAACCAGCTATTTTAAATTTAAATTGACTTTAGTTTGCAGAAATACTTGTCTTTTTTATTAAGAGGAGGTAATAATGTACACAGTCAATACATTAACATTTTTTTACGTTTTGTTGAATCATTAACCAGGTGGGTCAATAAATTTGAATTCATTCATGAGTTATGCAAAAACCGTTTGTTGCACATAAAGTCGACTACATTAAAGTGTTCAAAAATACAACCAAAACAAATAACCAAGCCGGCTTCAAGACCAAGACTATATTCAACATAAATAGATGACGCTACCGAGATTGTCACGATTATACGAGACGAACGATGCTAAAGTTAAAAAAAAAAATAAAGAAAAAAGAAAAAAAACTGGATCTACAACACATCATTTAGTTTAAAATATACTTTTTATTATTTTTATATATTTTTGTTTTTTTTTTTTTTTCGTAATAAAAATAGTCTGTCTCTTAAATAGAGCATTCTGGCCGAACCGGCTTATACCGCCTTGTGCACTTGGAAGTAACTAGTTTAAGCTCCTATTTCACATTAATCACACGCGGTTACTAGTTTTGGAGACGCAACCGATGAGGGGTGTTTATCGCGTGCACCACGTTTTGAAGTGCGAAGCTCATAGATTATCTCTGAGCTTAACTTATCTATAAACCGTTATATTATGCGCGATATAATTAACAAAGCGCTGTTGAAAATATTTTTCGAATTAGAGTCAATTAAAAGTGGCAGCCCATATACTCGGTTGAATTAACACAACCGCAAAGTCAAAGCTTTAAAGTAAAGCTAATTTAATTTGGTAATTGACTAAAAATGAAATAAGATTTAGTTGTCTTAAGGAAGGACTATGCATGCAGTTTTATAAACTGAGTTGGTCTTTAAGTCTCTTTTTACAACGAAAATGCTGCAATATGCGCTTTCAGCTCAGCACATTGTAACCATTTTCGTGCGGCCAAATAACGACGATCGACGAACAGACTTATGCGGTGTGCTGTTGTTGTCGTGTTATGGTTGCATTGAGAAATGCACGTTACCAAGGGCGATCGTGCGATTAATGTGGCCTTGACCGTTTACCCGTTTTGAGATTGATGTATAATGACTGCAAGGCAAAAGTTATGGCCATGTGATATTATATGGGACACATAACTGTTGTCGTGAGAATTAATGATATCGAAATGTTTGCTTTGTATTAACTAACTGACAAGACACCTATAAATTCTTTAGAATTTATTGTGATTTTTGCTACTTCGGGGAATTCTTTGGAAAAATCTCTTCAAATAAGCTCAAACTCTTTCCCATACGTACTTTAAAACTTTTGAACAAGCAATTTTGAGCAATTCTCTTCCATGAATTGGGATTCAAAACTTTCCGATTTTGATTAATATTGCATAAATTAAAAAAAAAAAAAACAAATTAACTGGGTTTTGACAAGAGCCTAAAATATAAGATTCTAGGGCCGTTTTCACTATGCATACTTACCGACATGAGTGGATCTTAGCTTTTATATATTTTGGACTCAGTATTTTTTGGTCACAGAGTTAAATTACATTGCACTAGGGAAGAAAGTGATCCTTTCCCTCAGTCAACATGATTAAAGCCGAAAACAGATGTGCAGCTTTTTCCCCATGCAGCGAATTTAGAAAAAGAGATATCATGCAGCAAAGGCTGCATGCAGAGCCTGGAATATGTCAGCCTTCATAAGAACCTGTGTAAATTTATTTTCGCTGCATTGGAAAAAGCTGCACATCTGTATTGGGCATAAGAAATACAAAACTACCCCTTTCCAATGGATGGTTAAGAAAAAGGGAGGCGTGCGATCGTGTGATACCGGTTGAAATTGGAAGCAGGTACCTACAAGAACGAAAATAAAGGCAGTCAACTTGCAGCCACGGAAAAGAACGGTCGCTGGTCAATTTAAAAATATTTTTATTTCGGTTGTTTTATTCGCCATAATTGCCCACAGGCCCCCCCCCCCCTCCCCTGACTACGCGACTGCCGTTTAGGCTCTAGCTCAGTGTTTCCCAAACTTTGGACATTGATGTACCCCTTTTAAAATTTTTTCTTAGCCCTGAGTACCCCGACCCCCCGTTATAGGAATATATTTGTTCCTTAATTTTGTAGTTCGAAAACCAAATTAAAAATTATTATTTTAAAGCCTAGTACGCTGCTGAAATGAAACGAAATTTTTAGTTGGTCTCCAACATGAGACCGAAATGCTTACGAAAACCATAAAGAAAAATTATACCCCTTAAATAAAAATCACAGAAAGCCATGTCATGATGAAAGAAACATCAAATATAACACGAATAGAGACCAAATGTCACTTTTCCGCACACAACTAATAGTTCTGGCAATTAATTCTGTGCGAAAAAAGCGGGGATATCTCTCCAAAAAAACTGCTACAATGATCGATTTCGTTCATCGAACAGCGTACCGCAGAACGAAATTTTTCGTTTATGATTTCGTTGTGTCATTTTTGTATGGGATTTTTCGTTTCGCATCAGCAGCATACTAGGCTTAAGGTATAGGAGACTAAATTTTACTCACTTTTTTTTTGAATGTGGAGAAGACGATTGCAAACAAAAAAAGAATATCTGCTGTAGTTCGGAAGAAAATATTAATACGAAAAAGTGCATAAGTCCCTCAAACGGGAAAGGTAAGTATATAGACGTACCTACGGGTTAATGACCTCAGACAATTTTTTTTTTGACAATAAATAGTTTTGTATTACGGCGTAAGCTATTGATATATAGGTTTCTGATAAAAAAAAATTAATTTTGGAAATACCGGACACTCTAGTGTATATTAAAACTGTAGTACAGAAATCTACCTCAAACATTTTGTATTCTTTTCAAATTTTGAAAAAAAAAAAATGTTTAAAAAGTAAGTTCAACATCGAAAATAATTTTAAAAATTAAGATTGTGCGTTACTCAACAAAAAATTGTGGGAAAGTAAAATTCCCCCTGCCCCCCTTGCGTATGCCATTGCCATGATGTACGTGTTTTATGCGTTTAAGAATGGCCGCGTTCGGGGAGCAAGCCAAACCTATCCGGATAGGTTTGTGTTGTTGTAATCCCTTGTTGAAAAACTTCTGATGTCAGCTGATGCAACAACAACTCAAGGTATCTGAACATTTTTGGGATAGGTGGATAGCCTATCTCACTACCACCCGAACGCAAGCAATGACTTACACCAATAAGTAGTTCTCCACGGAACACATCAATCAGCAACAGCCACCCAAAAACGATGCAAATGGTTTCGCCTATTAAACGATGGCAGCAACAAAAAAAGTACAGCACGCCGGCCGGTGTACAATGAGTTCGCCCAACATATGATGTAAAATTATCTCCTTTTTGTGTCTTATTCGTGATAAAAAAAAACCGATTATCTTGCGTTTTAAACCTTTTTTTATTTACACAAAATATATAGTTTGAATCGTAGACTTTACTTTTAGGATAGATTTAAGTTATTTTTAAGTTAGTTTTTAAGTAGTTTCGAGTTACAAGAACATTCAGTCCGCGTTGCGCGGACTAAGAACACTAGGTGGTGGACAGCCACAATATGCGCGAACATTACTGTCCCCTTGGCGAAATGCGCCAATATGCTAAATGAAAAATTGGAAATTATTAATTATTTGAATTGTTAACTAAAATTATGCAAATGATTGCAAAAAAAAATTAATTAGTGAAATGTTTAAGTGAAATATTTAAGTGAAAGCTACGCAAAAAGCTAAGTCTAAGGTTCTAAAATAATTGAAAGGCATGTAATGTGTATAATTATAAATAAAGATAATTGAGTTTATTTTACTGGCAAGAGACAGAGTTTAACGATTGGACGACTGATTTCGCCGTTTTGGGTTCTTAACGTCTTAACATTAACAACACGCCCTTGTCGCCATTCTGTAGAAGGGAGATTTTTATTTTTAATAACGACTAAGTCATCTATTTTGATGTTTTCTTGGGGCGATTGCCTTTTTTGTCATTGATGAAGTTCTCTCAAATACTCATCTTTCCAGTCGCAGCAGAATTGCTGTTGTAGGCATCTGACCTTTTCCCACCGATTAATTAGTGACAAATTGGCATCGACCAAATTAGGTTCAGGAAATGCTAGGAGTGGTCCTCCGCGTAAAAAGTGACCGGGCATCAGCGCCAATAAATCAAAAGGATTATTGGACAGCGATGAAACTGCACGAAAATTTAAGCACGCTTCGATGCTAGCTAAAACTGTGGAAAATTCTTGGAATGTGAATTTTGAACTGGCCTCCAGTTTTCTCAAGCGACTCTTAAAACTTTTTACACCGCCTCCCTAAGGCCACCCATATGGGGTGCACCGGGAGGAATAAAGTTCCATTTGAAGCCTTGAATGCCGTAAGTGGCTCTAGTTTTCTGAGGAATGGAAGTTACAAATTTTTTGAAATCCCGACGTAATATAGCATGAGCCCCTACAAAATTGGTACTGTTGTCGGAATACACTTCCCTTGGTTAACCTCGTCTTGCAATTTGGTGAGACGACTGAGGGGTAAATGGCTGCGAAGAAGCAGACATTTGATAATTATTTGCAACGTGAGGTTGAGGAGTGGACTGTACTTTGGAATTTTTTCTGATGTTTTCGGAACTAGTTTTAGCTGAAGAATACGTTGGAAGGTGGAGTAGTATGTGGTGACGTTTCTTGTAATAAGTACAAAAATTCTTGCTGGAGCAAGATGATTTAGAATGACTGGTGCCCAAGCAATTATTGCACATTTTGTACCGTCGCACTGCGTCAACTCGCGAAGCAACAGCCATTGCGGAGAACTTTGGGCATTCATATATAGAGTGCTCTGCTGAACAGATTTTGCATTTAGATCCTCCCGCCTTTGCAAGAAACGTGTTAAATTTGTTTGGCTTTTGAGCAGCATTTTTTCGAGCGACTTTTTGATTGACTACAATAGGCTTTGAAGAAGTACATAGTGTCCGAGATGGACTCTAGAGTTTGGAAACGCGAACTCAAGAATTTGTCCAATTGTTTCCATGTTGGGACTTTAGTGGGATCTTCTAAAGATTGTTCCCATAGTGCTAATGTATTATTGTGCAACTTATTCGCGCAGTCTGGTTTTAGTTTGTTTTGGAACTCTTAAAAGAGAGCTAAGCAATTTATATATGTTTCGTTGCTATTTTTATACTTGATCTCTATCACGTTCATGTCTAGGTCTTCTTGCTTTGGAGACGGTCTAAAGCGCGCACACTCAGCATATTTCTGTTTCACTGCTTGCCACAGCTCTCTCAATTCAATCTTTCGTGCTTCTAATGTCATGTTGGTATGGTTCTGTTCAGAAACCTCTTTGACGGAGGCGTGAAATTTCACAAGCAAATCCGCCGCGAAAATTAATTCGGTTAAAACTGACATGACTTTGACTAGGCATGACTATACATGACTTTGTTGTGCTAACTTCAATAGGAAAAAACCCACAAGGCAATTAAAACAAGAGTCCTGTATAAGAAGTCGAAGAAACCGAGTGTGACACCGAGAATAATCGAGTCAAGTACAAAGGAACACGCTTGGGAATAAAACCGTTTTCGAAATAGGAAGAGAACTTGAGGTTTTCTCACTCCACGAGAAAATAATTGAAACCAAAAAGGGTCTTCAATTGAGAGGACCTATTAAAAACGTGTAGATGTTTCCAAATGAACGAAAATTGTTGAAAAAATTCTACAAATTTTCTCCAAGGGGAAAACAAAAAAACTTCAATCTGGATTTTTTTTTATAAAAGTCCCTAAATATTTTTTTGAAAAAATGGAAAAAAAAAACTAAGATTCTAACTGAGTCCTGCTGAGAAAGATGAATTAAAGATCATAAAAGGTTCGAAAAGGAATTTCATTAATAGATATCAAATGGAAACGAAAAAGTTTTCAATTGAGTTTGAAATTGTTTAAAAAACTCGACAACTATTTTCAAATGGCGAAAATAAACTCGAAGAATCGAAAAAGATTATCAAGAAAGCGATCTGAAGTGAAAACGAAAAAGTTTTTAATTGAGTTTTGAAAATGTTGGAAAAACTCGACAAGTTTTCCAATCTTTCAAAAAAATTTTTGTAATAATACCAGTGCGTTTAATTAGTGTCCGAGCACTTGTATAAAAAATTATCAGCTTTATACTGTATAAATAACTGTTTTCAAGACTAACAGTTTATAAAGGAACTGTTTAACAATACCACCGTTTGATTCCACAAAAGAACCGGAATTGATTCGCGCGTTATTCAAAACGGTAAAAAAAAGAAAAACTGTACCCACTTTCAGCAATTTTACAGTGCTTGGAAGCACCGCTAACGCTTTTATCGAAAAAGAAAAGAGAAAGAGCGCGACGCCGTGTTTGTGGTTAAGATTATGTATTGAAATAAAGAAAATGATGCCAATCAATTATAAAAAAACTTTAGACTCACCTGTACAATTTTTTTTTTTTTAATTTCAGCAACTCTGGAACTCTGCAACAATGGTGATCTGGAACTTCTTCTTCTTCTTGCTTCCTTTTCCGCACCAATCGAAGCAATGGTGGGTTTTTCTGTCGCACCAATCAAGGCAATGGTCGACTTTTACATATAAATATATATAATGCTTGTTAACACGCAATATAAAGCCTTGAAGGCGCTGGCAATGCAGCAACTTTCGCTTTAAAAAACGTAGCAGAAAGTGTTGCAGACAAAAATGCGTTGTCGAGGAGCACCTTATGGCGTGATGCACTCGGCAGCGGTGGTATGTTTTTGATGGTGGAGCACTTCTTGGTGTGGTGCTCTTGGCAGCAGCGGCCTGTTGAGGGTTGATTCTTTAACTCTTGGGGCGGTGTGGCGATGTCGGCATGTGTGGAGGTGGCAAAAACACAGAGTTGCCACGTAATGCAGCGAAATTCCTTCTAACGAGTAGTGTGGTCACCGCAAACAAAACTTATTGTTGCGTGGTTGTAAGTCACGTAGGCACGTGATGTGTGGCGAGCGATCTTTGCGTCGGCGGCCAAGAAAAAATTGCCACGTGGGGTGTGGCGTGGTAGCGAAAATCGTTGGAGCAGATCCGTGCTCGATTAGGACCAAATGTTCGGCACCCGGTTCGGGCCAAAAGCAAAAGAATGACTTACACCGATAAGCAGTTCTCCACGGAACACATCAATCAGCAACAGCCACCCAAAAACGATGCAAATGGTTTCGCCCATTAAACGATGGCAGCAACAAAAAAAAAGTACAGCACGCCGGCCGGTGTACAATGGGTTCGCCCAACATACGATGTAAAATTATCTCCTTTTTGTGTCTTATTCGTGATAAAAAAAAAAACGATTATCTTGCGTTTTAAACCTTTTTTTATTTACACAAAATTATATAGTTTGAATTGTAGACTTTACTTTTAGGATAGATTTAAGTTATTTTTAAGTTAGTTTTTAAGTAGTTTTAAGTTAGAAGAACATTTAAGAAAAGACTGTGTGTCGTGACGGACGAAATGAGAATGAGAATGTAAAGTCCACTTCCACTTTCGATATGGCAGCCAACTCCCAGTATTAAAAAAAATACTGGGAAGTTGGGCCTGTTCGGAAGTGGAAGTGGTGCGTGGTGCTGTTCGAGCACACTGCGACTGTCGACACCTGTGTTTGAGTCCGCGTTGCGCGGACTAAAAACACTAAGTGGTGGACAGCCACAATATGCGCGGACAATAGGGCTTTTTAACAAACAGCAATATATCTCTGTCTCGTTCATATTTAAATGTCAAACTAAAATTCTTGGCACAATGACATTTAAGTGGCAGCCATTTATTGGTTTTATTTTGGAAGCAAATAAATGTTTGGAATTGGTATTTCCTTTTTTTTTAGAAAATCTACAAGTAAAAATGTTTTTATAATTTATTTAAGATATTTTAATAGCACAAAATAGCTAGATTTTTGTAATTAAAATAAGCCCGCCTTTTTTTTTTTTCTTTCCAATTTCATCTGTCATTGTGCCAAGTTTTTGCTGTCATCTGAAACTGACAATTTGGTAGAGATCTCTATTACAAATGTGAAAATTCTGTTATCTGTCACTGTTTTAGGCGTGTTCAGGTGGATTTTATTAAGGAAATTGGTTTAGTATTGTTAAAAAATGTTAATGTTTAAAACTAAGAAAGAATATTTTTTCATTTTTGAGTTTGAAAATTAATTTTTTAAAAACTGTTCACTTAAACAACTTGACTCAAAAATAATGTTAAACAATGGATCTCTGGCTTTGTTCAAAGTTATAGCCTGACATTCTACGTGTTGCCGTTATTTTTTTATAATTTTTTTCATAAAAAGTCATTTTTTGAACAAAATTTGAAAGAAAAAATTTTATAACACTCATTGCAATAATTGGATTTACTATAGTGAAGTACTTTTTAACAAAAGTTGACACATTAACTATTTACTGTTTTTTTTTTTTTTGTTAATTAAGTGAAAAAGTTTAATTAAAAAAAATCAACTCATGTTCTTCTTAGTAAACATTTTTCCATTGAAGTTAAAGTTGCAATATATGTTTTTTAAATATTTACTTTAAATAGTTGTATAGCTTTTGTATTCCATTAATTACTTCCATACTTATTTTATAGAATAAATTAATAATGAAGTTAATAAAAATAATTGAAAAGAAGTTTATTATTGTTGTTTTTTTCTTATTCTTCTTTGATGTGTTGCATGTATACATATGAGATTATTAGATTATTCTCAAGACAGGTTTCAAAAGTATTTAATGTATTATTATAGAAACACGATTTGCTAAACAAAATCCAGTCAATCAATTCCAGACAAGTTGCCACCATGAATTGAATCTTAATGAATTAATAACATTCTGATAATGTTATGTTGGTGTATATCCAGTTCAGTTTCACACCTTAGTTATTATCTCATTCTTGGTCATTAATTGAAATCATCGATTCAATAAAAGAATGAATAATTTTATTTTATTTAGAAAGAATACGAAAACAATGCATTGAAATTATAAAAGTTGCAAATAAATTTTTAAAAACTATTTAATGCAATATACTCCCACTTATCCATTCCTCCTGTTTCTTGTTTTGCTTTAAAAGTTTTTAAGCTTATAGCAGACCCGTGCTCGCCTTCCACCTTGCTTTGCGTGCGAACGATTTTTTATTTTCTAACATATGGGTATATCTATATAATATATCGAAGGCAGGGGATATTAGGCAGTGTTCCAAAATGCATCAGATTACCTGCTTCGATTTAAAATATTTTTTGTTTGCGTTCCGAAATGTCATACTTATGCAAAGTAATATTTCTACAAAGCATCAAGTTTGCGTTGCTGATGCGTTTTGAAAAATGTATTAAAATGCATCAAAACATCAAAACGTAATCTACTGAGGCCATTTTTATATTCACTTTACCATAATAGAACCCAAGATATAAGCATTTTAAACGAAACTTATCAGCATTTTTCTTGGAATTTTTTTTCGTTGATTTTTGCGTTGCATAAAATATCCACTTAAAGAGCTTAGGTAGGTATATCTTGGATTTTATATGTCTGATGGTGAATATTAAAGTCTTTAAGCTAAAGGAAAATGACTGAACATCTTTTGATTCAAAAAATTAATGTGTTTACTTCTGCTGTGACATTTTTGTCACGTGTAAAACATGTAAAAAGGTATGTAATAATTTGTAAAAAAAAATATTAGAAGTTGAAAAAAAGTTTAATATTTTTTTTATAAAGAGCTTTTCTATATTTGTTATGAAAAAAATGACCCTGTTAAATAATTGATTCAAAATAGTCTTTTCATGGTCTTTAATCCACAAAATTCAGGATAAAACGCAAAGCTTTGGTTAAAGCTATGAAGCAAGCCCCCTCCGAAACAAAACCTGACTACGGGCCTGAGTATAGAAAAAATTCAATGATGCAATTAGATAGGTCCTTACTTTCTATTCGCAAATAGGCAAGTCTTGCAAGCTTGGTGGTCCAAGACCTCTTAGGTGGGCCTTCTGTACGCATGACGCGCACTATACAAATGAATTTTCAAGTGCGTCTTGCATACAGAAGGCCCCACCTAAGAAGGCTTGAACCCTCATATTCATGTCTATGGAATTCATAAGCTCTATAAATATAATTTTTTAAGTGCTTTTATATTTTATCTAGGCTTTCAGAAAAAAATGCATTTTCAATACAGCAAAAATGGCGGTGCTAACTTCACGCTTCGTAAAATGAATTTTTGGCTCTAAAATTTGCGAATTTTGAAAAAATATTTACGGCACAACGCAGCACAAGTTGGGCACATTACAGCACATTCTTTATTTTTTTTTTAAATCGAAAATGGCGGTGCTAACTTCACACTAAGGTGCTTCGCAACATTTGCGTTTGCTTGTAAAAGTTGCAAATATGGTAATTTTTTTATCTCTTCGGTTCTTAGTATAATTTTTTGAGGACATCATAGCACAACTTTAAGTTTTTAGAAAAACTTAGTTTTTAAGAAGATTGATTTCATTCGCAAAATTTGCGGATTTGAAAAAAAAAATTCTTTGCGGCACATCGCAGCACAAGTTGATCATAATACAGCACAATATTTTTTTTTGAAAATCGAAAATGGCGGTGCTAACTTCACGCACATCAAACATTACTCTATTTAATAAAAGTTTATTATAATTTCAAAAACTTTGAATAAATTTAAAACCGTTTCAATGCGAAAAATTATAACCCCACGATTAGATTTCATAGCAAAAAATAATACCTATTGTAAATTTTCGACAGGCGGATTATTAAGTCTTGACTAAATGACAAAACGCATACTTGGGTATAGCCTAAGAAATGTTTGCTGAAATGATGTCTAAAACTGTTTTAATTTGTTTCAATGTTATAACGAAAACGATTTAAAATTTAAAGCTTCCTCCAAACTATAGAAGAGCTCAAATGTTAAACTAATAGTCTAAGAGCTGGCGACGGATTTTCTGCGTGAAAGGAAACCAAACGGTATTAATGTTACAACTAGTCCTAGGAAAGGTGATAACGAATACGAAAGTCTGTCTGCACGTAGTGGCTGCGTTTCCGCGAAAAAGTGCATCAAAAGTACAACTTTTCTGAAAATAGAAATAGTGAGGGAAACCACTTAAAATGCATCGCATCCCGACGCCACGGACTCGCTGATTACAAAAATGGTTTCGACAGACGTGTAGGTGGCCGCAAAACCCTCGACAGACGCCGCCGAAAATGCGTTTTTTTTGGCGTTTTTTACTTTTTGGGAAACCACTTAAAATTGGTGTCATTCGAAAGCTCTCGACTCCCTGAGTGCGTATATGCAAATGACAGACGTCTAGGTGGCCGCAAAACCCGCGACAGACGAAGTTCGTCAATATTCTTTGGTTGATTGACAAAATGTAAACAATGTTTCTAAATAAAATTGAAAATATTTCAGAAATTTTCTTCAAAAAAATTGATAGTTTTCAGAAATTTCCAAAAAAAAAAAAGACAAAATTTCCCCTTTCATCCTTATAAAAACTTGCTCCCGGTCCAAATTTAGGACTCTTAAGGAAATGCTGAAAATTAAAGTTCCCCACCGAAATTCAGCTTTGCTAGAATTTTTTTTAGAGATTGGCCATTTTTTTTGTCCATTATTAATTTGTACACAAATAATCATACAATATTGTTTAAATCTATTCAAAACTTCAAATAAGTAAATAATTCTCCATAAAATGTGTGCCTTTAATTTTTTTTTTAAAACCTAACTAACTTCGTTGCCATATGCCATTGAATCTTCAGCTGGAAAGATTTATGATTTTTTAAAAGAGTTGATGGCTTCTTAATTGACTATGTTAGGCCTCAGATGTGTATCTACCAGCTATTAGCAAAATAATAGAAGCAATCTTCCCGCCAAAAAGTAAATAATAGTGATAGTTGTTGTTAGCAGTAGATATACAAGTTGTAGAAAATATACCAACGGTTGATAGGTTTTGGCTAACAACCCCAACCAAGGCCAAGGTTGCCATTTTGTCGGTTATTTGAGCTCTGTGTGCTTTGTCAAAATTAAAATTAATTGCTTAGCAAGAAACGTGCATATTTTTGTATGGCTAAAAGGTAGGTATATGAGTTTTAAATCCCAAAGTGCGAGAAATGCGTGAGGACGTAGTTTTATTGTTGTTGGGAATTTTATGATAATGCGTGCGAATTATAATACCACTATTCGTAGGTATGTGTTTTTTTTTTTTTTAATTCAATTTACACTTTTAGGATTTATAATAATAGTCTTGTGCAAATTTGGAAGTTTTGTTGGTTTTTTGTGTTAATTAAGTAATTGATGGTTGAAATTTGAACTGCTATAGACGTTATACTTAGTGTTAAAAAAAAAAAAAACATATAATACGCGGTCATGTGTTCACGAAAAGTGAGTAATTAAAGGCGGAAGTTAATTTTCAACTGATAAGTAGATATATATTTACGTTGAAACGTGATAGTTTTAATTATGCTTTTGTATAATGAATATATCTATTACGATGTTGTATACAAAAGCTGATTATACATAATTAATTAGATATTTTTTTAAATACTTCAGTACATTCAAATAAATAAATTATTGAAAATATAGAGAAATAGACGTGCATTTTGGGTATCTTTATAAGCTTAGAAAATATGTATTTCAAAAATACAACATCAGTAACTGGGCATGTATTAAATTCCTTGATGTGAATGGATATTTGCTAAGTTTATTGTTCTTTTGTCGGGGCTAGACCTCGTTCGTAATAACTTCTGGCAAAGTTTATTACGGCAGTTCCGAACGAAGTGAAGTTCTTTGGTGTATCAAGGAGGAGATGATGTGAAGTATTTTTTGAGATAAAATAGGGACCGAATTAGATAAGCTAATAATACATTTAAGTGGTTTCAAAAATAAATCGAAATTTTAATCAAAAGTAACATTACGATGCTGAACAAGTTGAAGAAAGTGCCGTTCCTCGCGTCGCGGGCATCGCGTCGGTCGGTCTGTTCATATTCGTGCGGCAACGCTAGAGTTAGAACCTTAACTGTGACAGAACTGTAAAAGACTGCAGTACTTTGGTAATGCAGTTAATAAAGTCGCAGTTAATTAACTTACCTATTGAATGTAAGTTAATACTGTAAATAAGTACTTTAACTGCGAAACAAGCAGTCAGCAGTCAGTACTAATATTCCGACTGTGCAGTTAAAAAAAAAGTTAATTAACTTTAAGTTAATTAACTGCAGTACTTTTTAACTGCTTTTAGTCTTTTTAGTCAGTAAAAAGTATTTGTACTGCGATGATTTAACTTTTAGTCAGCAAGTCTTTTAACTGCAGTCAATTAACTGTACCTTTTTTTAACTTTTTTTTCTCTTAAATTTCTTTTCTTTTTATTCCATCCTGTTTCTTTTAGTTAAAAGACTATAGAAAACGTTAAAAGACTTACAGTTAATTGACTGTAGTTAAAAGACTTGCTGACTAAAAGTTAGATCATCGCAGTACAAAGACTTTTTACTGACTAAAAAGACTAAAAGCAGTTAAAAAGTACTGCAGTTAATTAACTTAAAGTTAATTAACTTTTTTTTTTAACTGCACAGTCGGAATATTAGTACTGACTGCTGACTGCTCGATTTTAGTTAAAGTATTTTTGTAAGTTAAAAGACTTAATGAAATTAGTCTTTTTAGTCAATTAACTGCAGTACCGAAAAGACTGCAGTTTTTACAACTCTGAACTGTGATGCCATTTTGAAATATTGATTGCTAACAACTTATAAATTATATATCAAAATGGATATATTTTTTTTTAATGTTAAATTTTCAAAAAAAAAAATATATTTTTTATTTTTTCTTGTACGATATTAATTAAAACTACACACAGAAGCTTATAAGAATACAGAAATTATAGCTAAAAACCGGACGAAAATTCATAATAAAAACGATTATTTTTGCAAGATACCGTTAGTAACAGTTTTAGAAAAATTATGTTCTACCAGAAGATAGGCAACCGAATATAATTAACGAACGATAAGTTCCATAGAAAATTGTTTTGTTTTATTGTACTTTTTAATTTTTAATTTTATAATCTAAATGCGAGGATTGTAATCTCAAATTTATGAAACAAATAATGCTAAATGACTTTTCACGATTTTTATCAATTTTTATTCTATAGGTAGCTCTATTATTATTATGCATATGAAAATTTTTCAAAAAAATATATTTTGGATTAAAAAAAAATATACATATTTTAATCTTTTGTTAAAAAAAAAAATATTTTACTTCTAAATTAATTTGTTTAACATTTATAAAAATTGAAATGTCATTTTTAAGTAGGTATACAATAATATACTTAAGACCCTAATTTAAAAAATAACAAACAGGTATATTGACACGAACAAAAAGATTATTTTTAATACAAAAAAACGAACGAAACGTCAATTTTTATGGACTAAAGGCCGTGAAAAGCTATTTTGAATCCATACGTATTATTATATGGACTTAGAAATTCCTGTATATTTTTTTTATCATTTGTATGGAAAAGTTAAGGAAGTTCTTAAAGTGACCTTTCTAATTTCTAATTGTATCAACGAATCTCTGTTGATATAAGAATCTTCACAAAAAAGTTAAATATATTTTTAATCAAATTAAACTGAAGCATTCAAAATAAGAAATGGTGCGACAGCGCGCAGAGGACCAGAGCCTATTGTCTTATACAACTTTTAACTATTTGTTGGTGCGTATAATCGGCGGGAATGGAGGCGATCTTAGATTTTCTCCGGAATCCGATTGGCTTAAGTTCAGCAACTCTTGGACAGTATTCAAAGACGAGCCTTCAAATTGATTGCAGATAGGAACATTAAAGCCCAAAACAGATGTGCAGCTTTTTCCCCATGCAGCGAAATTAGAAATAGAGATATCGTGCAGAAAAGGCTGCATGCAGAGCCTGGAATATGTCAGCGCTCATAAGAACCTGTGTAAATTTATTTTCGCTGCATTGGAAAAGGCTGCACATCTGTGTTGGGCATAAAGATTCATTTACGTCCCTCGAACACCGTCGTAACGTTTCCTGTCTCTCTCTCTTTTATCGTTATTTCTATGAGCAGGGCTCTAGTGAAATAGCCAGTTGGGGAATGCAACTGCCCCCCCCCCCCCCCTTAAACAATTCAACTGTAATACTCGCGCATCTAGGAATGCCCATCAGTTTACGCTTGAGCCCAATTTTGGGCCAACTGTCAAATACAGGTGTTGAAGCCATACCTACTTGCTTCAATAAAGCACTTTCATTAAACTTATCAATCTAGCAAACTTTTATATTTTAAAACTAAATTTTCTCTTCTTGATTTTTTTTTCTAATTTTTCAATTTCATTCTTCTTTTGTTTTTCACATAAAATAGTTTAACTTTTAATTTGTTTTTAATTTATTAATTTGTAATTTTAAATAAAGGAATTAACCAATAAAATACAGTCCACTATTCAACAACAGGGATTCGTTCTTTAGCCGTACTACGCGAATGTGGAATGCTCTTCCAAGCTCTGTGTTTCCCTCTCATTGTGATATTCAGAAATTCAAGACCAATGCACACTGACATCTCCTTTTAAATCCCCTCCCCCTTACCTAATGCTCACACTGTGTACCAGAGTACCCCTTGAGTGCGCGTAAATTATAAAAAAAAAATGTGAAGAGAAAGAGATACTTCGGAGGATCTGTCGTAGAATCCATGAGAAAATATTTCTTTTTTAGTTGTATGTACCTATGTACATTATAAATAAGCATATTAATAAAGTATTTTTTTAAATTCTGACAATGCAATTTAATTAGAATAATTTTCTGCAAAATTACCCTTTATTTTCCATAATTAAGTTTCAATGGCATATCCCTCATGAGGTTTCTAATTTTTTTTTTTATTTCTCCAAGGCTTCAAGCAACTCGAAAACAAATTACCCTCAACTTAAAAAAAAAAAAGAAAAAAAAAACACTTCACTTAATATTGTAATCGTATTATATCTGATTGGATTTTGTTTTCCGCCAAATTAAAGTAATAAGTCCCATGAAGTAATATTTCAAGTGAAACTCTATTTGCCGGCACCTAAAGTATTCATAGTAAAAAATTGCAAATAAAGAAAAAAGCAAACACCCTAAAGCCCCTTCCGATGACTTCATTTAATTTCATTTTTGTTTAGCTTCTATAAGTTTCTTAGTTCAGGTTACATCATCTTAAATAAAAATTAAAAAAAAGAAACAAAATAATAAAATGTTGCTACAAAAAATCCTGCTATAGAGTTAAAGCGATTTTAATTAGCCCGCAATTCACCAAAAATAAACGAGCTGTGATACGTTCTTAAAATCAAGAAAAATAAAAACACAACAAAATCAAATCTTAAAAATAAACATTCTCATGAGAAGAACACTACTTAAATTATTATAAAGTTTCCTGCCAAAAAAAAAAAAAAAAAACAAAAAAATTGCGATATCAGTCCAAAGTGCTACTAGCAGCA
The DNA here is from genome assembly GCA_947049315.1 of Epistrophella euchroma. Lineage (NCBI taxonomy): Eukaryota > Metazoa > Arthropoda > Insecta > Diptera > Syrphidae > Epistrophella > Epistrophella euchroma. Next base: position 109,931,059 of record OX346247.1, on the reverse strand, counting down.
CTAAAGTTCCAAAAAGAAACAATAAAAACCAAAGAACTTTTGATTTCTTTACGGCTATAGGTTAACTATTGAGTTATGGGGCGCAAAACAAGCAGCACAAAAATGAAATCACCAATTAGTGTTACCACTTTATCAGAATTTCACAAATGACTATAATATTATGCACTGTGAAGTCCTGTTTGGCTTTAAATGTTTAAGTTAAATTCAAATGGATTTTGAAATTAGTAGATCAAGTGACAAATTTTAAAATCAATTTAATTTTAAGTAAATACTCATATTGTATGTTTAATATAGTTTAGGGCTTTAAGATTTTATCCGCTTTAGGGTTTATTTTCAACTTTCATTGAAAAAAAAGTGTTTTGTTTTGTTTGTTTTTTAATTAGATTTCAGTTTAATTTTATTGAATTCTTTGCCAGCTAATTAATAAATACAAATGTAATCCTTTTTTTTGTGTTCTTACGCGCATAACTTGGCTAAACATCATCCGATTTGTTTGGGAATTTTTTTGTTGGATTTGTAATGAAGCTGATTAACACATAATGGACCCGAAAATTTAAAAATTTGAATGAAAATTAGAATAATTCGAACGACAAATTCAGAAAATCGTGAAAACATCTTGAAATTTTAAACTTTCTGAGTTAATTAGTTTTTTGTTCTTACGCCCATAACTCGGATGAACATCATCCAAATTGGATGAAACATTAATAATTTATTTAATTATTATAGGTGGAACGAAGTTCACCGGATCAGCTAGTCTAGTATGTATATAAACAATTAATTAAAAAAAAATGAGGATATTTTTACTTGACAGTTTTTCATATTTAAAGGAAAGCTGCGGGCCCGTATCGCGCAAGAAAAACGCCATCGCTCGATTATATGGATGTTGTTTTGACCATTCTTTCTCTCTATATATAAAGGATATTGACACGTATTGTCAAAGCGTCAAAAAATACCTTCGCCGATTCCACTGCTGTATGTTTAATGCTTATAATTGTCTTAAAGCTTCTGATTATGTGAATATTTTGTTATACAGTGGCAACACTGATCACTTAAATTCATTGTGCGGTTGTCGTCTTCTAACAAAAAGCTGAAAATCTTCTTGATATTGTATGACTCCATTGATCTCCCCAATTTGCACGCCGCCGCATCTTCAACGGGGTTGTTTGTTTCGGTCATTTCAGGGCACTTATATAAAGTTTTGTTTGTTTGTGTACAATTCGAAGTCGTTTTATGCCCGAAATATTTTTTGGCCAAACGAGTAAATTTAAAAAGAAAAAAAAAAAAAAGAAAACACGATTTTGCGAAACTTGCACCTCATCAGATTGACAGAATAAAAAAAAATTACCTACCTATATATAAATTTGAAATTACTCTTTGGCTCTGGGTCATTGAATTGTTGAACGGGTTTAAAGCAGAATAACCTTGGATTGGAAACGGAATCTTAAATTTTTGTTTTAAATTTATAAGCAAGAACATGATGGAGATACATATAATAAAATACCTGCAAATATTCGAAATTTGTCGAATACCTGTCGAATAGCAGAAGTTTGGGTAACGTGGCTGTTAAATGTGTCTTTTTCTGACCTAATAGTACCGTAACCAACCTTAACTTCGTTCGTTCAACATATTGTAGTAAAAATATAAGCTTCGTTTGGCAGAATTGTGTTAAAAAACAAAAAATGATTTTGACAAAAACACCAGTTTTTAAGAATAATTCTGGATAATGTGTAAGGATAGATAAGTGTCTTCAAGAACCTCTGTCTATCAACTCTTACTCTCACCTCCCAGTGGTGAACATGATGGGACGTCTGGTATCTTTTTAACTGAAATTGGGGTTCCAATCCCTGTGGACGGTCTTAGGCACCAGCAAACTATACGACATATTCGTAGCTCAGGCCTGCCTATAAGGAGCGGTTTATCCGGCTCCCCACCCTTGGAGTTGCATTAGCGGGCTGGTCCTTCAGGTGTGGGGTTGTGCGTCAGGGTAACTTCCCGACCACGGAAAACAACAACGGTTCCGAAACAACAGCAACAACCCTCGGATATGGATGATTTTAATGTTCACGACACGACCCAAGCAATAGAAACAAAGACAATGAATTTCGGATCGGCTCGTGGAATGTCCGGACCTTAAAAAGACCACGTGCAGTCGAAATACACTTGTCAAAACAATTAAGGGGACAAAAACAGAATCACTTTTTTTTTAGTGTTTTTTGAAGAGCTGTATCTCTGTAAAAAGTGGTCGTATTGAGATAAAACAAAAAGCATTCTGAATCCTCGTATTTTATGTATTGAGAAATTTAAGCAAATGATTTTTTTTAAGGTACCGTTATTGCAAAATCATAAGAAGCAGCATGACCCAAAAATTTTATTTTATTTTTTTTTTTGAACATTGTCATTTTCTTTGAAATTTTTTTTTGAGCCAATTTAAGGTTTTTTTTTCGATAACTTGTTTATTCAGCTTTAAAAGGTTGTCTTTTTTCGTCATTCTACAATTTTTTTTCAGAAAAATATCTTGCTTTGAATGAAAAAACAGACTTTTGATTTTGACTACCAATATCTTCGCAACGAATAACGACAGGAAAAATTTAAGGGTATAGTTTTAAAAACTGGAATTAATATTCTACAAGAGTTTTTTCAAAACTTTTTAACGATTATTTTTTTTTTTGGCTCCTCATCGTTACATTCAGAAAAGGTAAAAAAAACGACTTTTCAAAGACTTTTTGTAAATCTTTTACTGCAGGATTTAATTTGGTAAGAAATTTTAACGAACTGTAGACCGTCAATATTTTTGTAAAATTTCAAATTAATCTATAGAACCGTTTTCACGTACCGAATGATCAAAGTCGTAAAAACCAATTAAAGAAACAAATTGGGTGGTTCATAAACATTGTGAAATTGTCATCAAAATTGAAACGAAAACAACAATTTCTGCCCACTTTTTTCACAGTTTTGCGTTAGTTACAATACTGATAAATAAGCGTTGAAAAGAAAAAAAACATTTTTTTCAAAAAAAAAAATTGGAGCAAAAATTGCATAATTTTTAAAAAAATTTAAAATTTTAGTTGTATTTTTTTTTCTCGAAAAGATGTTTTGCTTCCCATTAAAATCTCATCAGTATTGTAACTAACGCAAAACTGTGAAAAAAGTGGACAGAAATTGTTGTTTTTGTTTCAATTTTGATGACAATTTCAGAATGTTCATGAACCACCCAATTTGTTCCTTTAATTGGTTTTTACGAATTTGATCATTCGGTACGTGAAAGCGGTTCAATGGAATAATTTGAAATTTTACAGAAATATTGGTGGTCTATAGTTCGTTAAAATGTTTTACCAAATTAAGTCCTACAGTCAATATTTGTAAAGCAGTAAAAGATTTACAAAAAGTCTTTAAAAAGTCGTTTTTTACCTTTTCTGAATGTAACGATGAGGAGCCAAAAAAAAAAAATCGTTAAAAAGTTTTGAAAAACTCTTGTAGAATATTAATTCTAGTTTTTAAAACTACCCTTAAATGTTTCCTGTCGTTATTCGTTGCGAAGATATTGGTAGTCAAAATCAAAAGTCTGTTTTTTCATTCAAAGCAAGATATTTTTCTGAAAAAAAAATTGTAGAATGACGAAAAAAGACGACCTTAAAGCTGAATAAACAAGTTATCGAAAAAATAATTGGCTCAAAAAAAATTTTTCAAAAAAAATGACAATGTTCAAAAAAAAAAATATAAAATTGTTGGGTCATGCTGCTTCTTATGATTGCGTAATAACGGTACCTTAAAAAAAAATTATTTGCTTAAATTTCTCAATACATAAAATACAAGGCTTCAAAATGCTTTTTGTTTTATCTCAAACGACCACTTTTTACAGATATACAGCTCTTCAAAAAACACTAAAAAAAAAGTGATTTTTTTTTGTTCCCTTAATTGTTTTGACAAGTGTATGTATAAGTGGAGAACCTCGATAGGCTAAAGGCTTATGTAACACCCCAGCCATATAATCTATACTTTGACGGATTGAAATCATCTTTACACTTATTCCAAGAATCAAAAATTCGCGTTAGGTCGCAAAAAAAGTTTTGACCGAAATTGGTTAAGCGGTTAACGAGAAAGTCCAACAACAGCAACAACAACAAGAAAAAGTCTCCACTTAATTTAGCGGGCGAAATATTGTATTGTATTGTATTGTATGCATGTTGCAAACGGTTAATAAAAAGAGAGAACTTAATTCCTATCTTAATACCTATGTTTGTTATTAAATTTTTTTTATACTGTTATACTGTTATGAATGTTTGACCTAGTTAATACCAGACCCCAGACAAAATGTTACTTTTGTATCATATTTTACTCTACAAAACCTTTATAGCTTCTCTCTCGAAATAGTTAAAAATTTCGATACAGTGAACAGGCCTGGTTTTAATTACTTCACTATATCGAGCGTCTACTTTATCTCCAAAAAGAACTGGAACTTCATTCAATAAAAAATAAAACATCTATATTGTTTTCGTTCTCCTTATTCTTCCAAACATTGTCTACTAAAACAATTTAAAACAAAAACATAATTTCCTTTCTCTGAATTTAGCCGCCATTTTCTTTTCATTTTGAATTCTTCCTAAGTTATTTTCAATGTGAAACAAATCGATGGACATTTAACAAAATGTTATAGTAAAAGCCTCACACATTAATTTTAATTACCATAAGATTCAATTAAGTCCGGATTAGTGTCGGTTTCTTGGTAAATTGACTCACTAGCCGAGACCAAGTTATCACAAGTTATTTCACCAAATCCGTTCACTTGATTACTTGGAAGAAAAAACATCTTCCTCGTCCCTTTGACAACGAAACACATCAGGCGACACCGATGGCCGATGGCGGTCTTCCAACGATGCTTGTGGACAACTGTAAAATCCATCAAAATAAATTGCATATTAATCTAGATCATTGATTAAACATTGTAAATCAATTTTCCCATTCAGGATAACTTCCTCGTCCAGATGCATCGTGTCCAGATAATTATTAACAAAAACTAGATGACTTTTTGCATAACGTGTTCATTTCTAAGTAGACTCTGCCACCTTTACCATGGAAATCTTATAGGCGACAGTGTCGCGCATGTTTCAGATCTTCTATAGAATCAAAGAAAAGTCCAATTTCAAAACACCGCCAAACCTCTCAAAATGGAAGATGATTAATCGATGATCATATTCCTGCGATGGCTCGCACGAGATCCACCAATCACCCAAGATTCTCGCGCCAGTGTAAATAATCTTTGAAAATTATTAACGCCTGGCTCAGTTTATTGCAATTGCTCATTTATTATACCACTCTTGTGCGACTAGGCCACCACCATTCGCACAGCCAAAACAGCCCAGCCGACGCCGTCAGTGACAATATTTTGTTGCACAGTGTTGCATTGCAGGTTGCAATCGGGGACTTGTATAAGTGGCACCAAGTTCATTCGGCACTTAACCCACCAAACAGCCATAAGAGTAATAAATTTTTAACCTTGTTAGCTGTGTTATAAAAAAAGACGAAAAAAAAGTTCCTTAGACTTTTAGACCATGTCTGAAGAATACAGAAAAATACCGAAACTGGATTTCGGTTTTATACCTACTAAGAGAATTACATTGTAGTTTCTGGCGTGGCTAACATCATTGGAAGTAAATCAGGAAGTAAGTTGATCTTAGGCTGAAGGCTCGATTGGATTGGTAATGATTCACAAGCAAAAACGATGGCGAGCTGCCGCGCACCACACAGAGTTGGTTTGGTTTCAGAGCGATAACTTTAAGATAATTGCATCGGGGAATGATGTGTGTACCTCTGTATAAGATCGTTCAAGTTTAATAGTGAATATGAAGAAAAACTTTGACATTGAATGGGAAATTGGAGAACTAATAGGAATTCCATAATTCCTAACGGGAATAAGAATTTGATGTACAAACAGGCTTCAACAATTCTTTGTTGCTTTTGCTTTCATGGAGAATAAATTGATTAATTTTCATAAACTATTTATGCAGTGGCGGGACTACGGAAGGAAGGAATGGGGCGATTGCGCCCCCTCAGGACCATAGAAAATACCAAATATTTTGGTAGGTACATAAACAGGGTGATTGGCGCAAGATGCATAAAAAGCTAAAGCATGTAGGCTGGTTTAATTCAAAACAAGAACAATTAAATGCACGCACGAACTAGCTACTTAAAGATTGAGTGTAATATAAAACACATAATTATTAATTATATATGTATTTATCCATTTAATCAATTGAAGAATAGAAATTTGAATATGAAAAAAAATTTACATGTATTATGTGCTATAACGTGAATTAACGATATGGGAAATACGCGTAAGGATGCCCTTTTTCTTTCCCTTTCGAAAGAGATATCAATGACGTCAGTGGCACTTATGTATCCGAAGAAATTGAGTCAAATTAATTTGAGTACTCCCTAATTTTGCTGCAATTTACCCCAAACGCGATGACTCATCACATGAAACTATGAGGCGATAGCTATAAAACAATTCCTCTATAATCTTTGCGCAATCTTTATCTATCAATTGGTATATTGAGGATATCTGTAGTGCAAACAGTCACTTAGCAGTAGGGCGCGAGCGGTACATGTTTTCGTGACGGTCCTCATTTCGCTACATCACACCCAACCGTCCGAGAAAGACATGTAATCCATGTCAAAAAAAAGCATGAAACACGTTCTTTAAATTGATAAAACAAGTACTTAAACAAGGCAAACAGCTTAAACTGATCATACATAACCTAAGCACCACTACAAAGGAGTCTGATGATCGGCCTGGCGACCGTGAAATAGCTATAATTCCAGCTTATAAAACTTGGTGGTAGCTCACTCAAGTTGTTGTTCTTTCATTCAAACATTCAAGTACTTAGGTTAGGTTAGGTTGTTGGGCTGATAGAGGATCTTGTTCCTTTCACACATAGATCAATGTAAATCCCTTGTGATACCCTGGAGGATTGGACGCTCCAAATAATAATAATTTAACCTATAAGTTTTCATGGACCATCTAGCCTTCTAGAGGCATTAATGAATTTCGACAGTTGCACACCAGATAAGTTAGAGAGCTCTTCTAAGTTATTGAAGAAGTAGTTTCCTAGGTGTTTATTTCTTAGTTGCGAGAGTACTGGGCAGTGACATAAGAAGTGAAAAGAGTCTGCATGTGCTTCTTCGTCGCCACAACCTCTGCATAGATCATCCGTGCTGTAACTGTAACTGTAGTGACTGTACCTACGAGAGAGTACAGTGTAGCGTCAAGATCCTATCCGTCTTCCCCTTGTCGAAACATGGCCAAAGTTTTTTGGTATAAGTGCAGGATTCGAGTAGGGTCCATCACCTTACATTTGTTTTCTCAAGAGTTTTCTTTGCCACAGTCTCTTTGAACGAGCAGATTGGTGCATATATGTTTAGTTTAGCTTGGTTTGGATCAATGCTGATCCAATTCGTGCCAACTCGTCTGCTTTTTTGTTGCCTGGAATTCCTATATGGCCAGGAACCCAGCAGAGCCTTAGCTTGTGCTGCGAGCCAAGAACCTTGAACTCTTCGCGGCAGCAGGAGACGAGTTTTGATTTAATATTGACAGCCGTTCTGCAGCTTTTGTTACTGCCAGAACTTCAGCTTGGAAAACGCTGCTGCTGTCCGGGAGTCTAAAGAAGCTGGCTAAGTTTAGGGTTTCCGAATAAAATCCCGCACAAAACTCCACATTCCGTTTTAGACCAATCGGTAAAGACTGCTACCATTGGGTCATGTGGTTGAGTGACTTCCCATTCATGTCTACTAGGGAAGGTAGACGTGAATGGTCTATAAAAATCTAGTTGGGGAGTAATATAGTCTGTGCAAATATTACTACCTATATATTTGTTTAAAATCTGAGCGTGGCCAACTTGACTGTGTTTCCAGACATTTGTTCGGCTTATTCGTAGCAAACTACTTGCTGCAGATTCTTGTACAAATAAGTCTAGAGGCTTAAGATTAAGTATAGCTTCAAGCTCCGCTGTCGGGGTGGTTCTCATTGCTCCTGCGATCCCAATGCATGCTATTCTTTGTACTTTGGTTAAAGTTTTAAGATTGGTAGCTTTTTCTAATCCATTCCACCAAACTATGCAACCATAAGTTAGTATTGGTCTTACTATTGCCGTATACATCCATAGAATG